>CM042010.1:150685406-151362906 GCA_023525715.1 Cichorium intybus | reverse complement strand
AGGTTTTCCAAACTATTTAAATAAAAGAGTATTTGAAATTTTTATATAAGTTTAGTTGATATTTTAACTTAAGTTTTTTTAATTTGATATTTGAATTAACAAATTAGATATATCACATAAATAATTCAAATGTTGTGACATTAAAATGATAATGTTTTATATACAACAACATATCTAAACTAATAAATGAAGTGTATTATTTGTGAAACAAAATTAAAAAACAAATTCTACTTCTAATTTCTTTTTCTCAATAAACAATACATATAGAAAATAAAAGAAAAATTAAGCTCCTATTTACTCATATTTTTAAACATTGTTATAACAATACACATAAATTTTCATATAACAAACAGAAAATACATTCAATGAACTTACAATTTTCATCTTAGATTATATCATGTGGCTCTATATATATATATATATATATATATATATATATATATATATATATATATATATATATATATATATATATATATACACATACACACACCTTAAACCACATTAATGTAATGTAATAAAAATTGATTAATTGTATAGAAGATGTATATTAATATTGCAACTCTTAAAATTCATAGTGATGATTATATAACATTAAACAACTATAATCCAAAAGTCTTTTTAGTTATGACACATAATTCATATTTATTAAAATCATTAAATATGTTTGACATTAATAATAAAAATTAGTTAATTGCATTAAAATTTTATTTTAATACTACAACTCTTCAAACTCCATGTAATAGTAATATATCATTACCGTTATAGCTCAATGTTTTTTTTACTGATCACACTTAATGTATGTTTATGAGACTTACTTTAGTTTACTTAATTCATTTAAGCAAGTTTTTTAATTGAAATAGCATTTGCAATTGCTATAAAAACGTTACACTTCCGTCAATCTCTAAATTGTGACGCTCTTTCTTTTTAGACGATTTATTTTATAGGTTAACATTACAAAATTAATTTAATAAAGACGTACACATTCTAACTTTCAAAAATTATATCAAATGAGATTGAAAATAAAAACAGATACATAAAGTTATGTTTGAACAATTTATTTAAGTATTTTAAAATTGATGTCATAAAAATATATTATTATATAAATTGTGCAAAAATAAATTCAATAAAAAGATTAAATATATTTACTTCGTTCTTGTTTTATTAAAAGTCATTAGTTGTTATTGTGAAGTTTAGGAATCAAATGCGATTGAGAAATTAACAAATTGGAACAAAGAGATTCAATATTAGAATAATTAAGTAATTTAGTTTTGTCTTATACTTAGTTCGATTTCATATTTTTTTCTTGAATTTTATAAATATGAAAATTTTCATACCAAGAAACTAAAAGAAGAATCGAATTTGTCAAACTCTAATTTGTTATTAGTAACAACTGTCAAATGATAAGTGCTTTGATCACTCCTAGGTCTCAATTTTAGTTTTCTTACAATCAAGGGTATTGACATAATAATTAGGTGCTTCTAATAATGTTATTTTTCCATATTCACGTCAATTTAAGAGAACTCTTAATTATTTATTAGGAACATGATCCTCCTACAAAACAAAGATCATAATCGGCGGCCATGAAACCATGTACATTTATTTATGTGTTCTAGTAGAACAGACAAAACTATCTTAAATTGAACGGTTTGCTATAATGATTTATCTAAAAATAATTATAAAGGAATGACAAAAGTTACAATATTAATAAGAAAATTAGGGGATCAATTATGATGATATCTTAGTGAAAAAAACAATACAACGAAAATAAATTAACTTGTAATACAAAACATCACATCATTTTACACCAAACGCATAGTTTTGTCGTTTAAATAGTTTATAGAGTTGAAGATCGTATCCCTCTACGTATTTCATGATAATTTTTTCTTTTACACATCACACTACTATAAACTCCTACATTGTCATCCACTCTACATAAAAGCTATATAGATATATATTTGGAAAGATAAGAAAAACAAATGAGACTAACTAAGCATGGAAAATAAGATTCTTATTCATGCTTGAAATGCTCAAATTCTCTAAGCATATTAACTTGCTTCATTTCATCAATGCAAATTCTTCAAAAGTGGTTGTGAGACATTCGTAGAGACGCATCACCATGTTTTAAACCATTGGAAAAGTTCAAACATTCAAATCTTTTGATATACCAAAAGAAGATTATATCTCACGACATATTTCATTATTGAACCTTTTTCATTTACAAATGAGATGAGCATGACATTGTACTAAACTTCCATGCATTCTACAAAAAGAAATTTGAAAGAGAATAAAAGGAATTAAGAGTAACCAAACATGGAAAATGATGTTGTTAAGAGTAACCAAGCATGAAAAATGATGTTCTTATATAGCCAAAACATCTCATTTACTCAAACCATTAAGTAGAATAAGTTGAAGAGTTTAGGAAGTTTCAAATGAATATGGTGCAAGATAGAGCCATATCTTTAACCATATTCATTTGAATGACATCTATTATAAAGGTTATATATATATATATATATATATATATATATATATATATATATATATATATATATATTGAGATGGGAACGCAATCCTAGCCACTTATTTGGCTATCAGAAAATAAAAAAAATAAAAAATATAGAAAAATAATGAGAAATTAAAAAAATATTCTACTAATTTTCACTACTTTGTGTATCCATTTTTTTTTAGATATAAAAACTGGAAAAATAAAAAAAGTTCCCAGTGAAATGTTACATATTCTAATAGAATATTACACTATAAGTGTAATATTCTATTAGAATTTGACAAAAACGCTAACTTTTTTTGAATAAAAGGATTGACGAAAATAATAAATAAATATAATTTTTTCAAATTTTTTCATCACAATCTATACCTTGCTGACTACTACCATTGGCTACAAGTCGGGCCTTGTAGTGGGCCAGAGAACCATCGACGTGGTGTTTGTGGCAAAACAACCACATAGAATGGTGGGGGTGGCTGAACAAGAGTCCAGGTTCCGTTAGTCATGAGAGTTTGGTATTCCTCGATCATGACATTCCGCTAATGAGGATCCTGTAATGCCTATATATGGGACTAAGGTATAGGTGAAATTGAGGAGATATGTAGGTTGAGACAGCCAATGGCTTTAACTATGCCACTACATAAGCTGGTAGTCATGTGGTGAGTAGGTGGTGGGTCGGAGACGCGAGTGGTATCATTGGGAGTAACTGGGCCCGCGGGTAATGAAGGTGGTGTGGATGAAAGAGACTGATACTGCGTTAATATTGCACATATTTCGGGCGATATCATAGTGTTTTTTAAAATAAATTAATGTAAAAAGAGCTTAAAATACTCACTACACTTGTAAAATGACTTTGTACAAGATTTTTGGACATTTAGGCAAAAAAGACGAAAGTTGGAGCGAAATCGGGCCAAACTCCCAAGGAGCTGATGAATTGATCTTACCACAAAATAGCTGAAACTCCATCATCGTTCCACACTCCGCCACCAGCATCACCACTAACGCCTTCGTCAGTGTCTGATAATCCCGATTCCACAAAATACTGGTGCTACCAGTGCGACAAGTGGGTTCTAATCGAAACCTTACCCGATCAGCCCGATGTTATTTGTTTCGAATGCAAGAATGGATTTGTTCTGATAATCTCCGTACATCATGCTCAAGTGCTTGAAGTAAGCAACTAGGACCAACCTGCTTTCAACAACGAGTTTCTTCAGGTCTTTAGGTCAAATGCTCATGCCGTGTGTGATGACGATGCGCCTTCTTTGATAAGAGCGAAGATGAACAGGAGATCATTAAAGAGGAAGATCAAGATTTACGTAGAAGACAAAGACGCGAGCCTTAACCTGAAGCAATCAGATTCTCGAGAGCTGATGATAGTTTTCCGAGAAGGAAAACCTCAGACGGGGCAATGGAGAAGCTCAGGCTAGGAAGAGAGATATTGTGGGGATATTTGAGATTAAGCCTCTGAAACCGATTGCAGAGTCGATATGTATATAGGTGTGAGTGTGGGGGCGACATATGCAGATGGTGGCTGAAGGGGAGACGGGAACTGCATCGTAGGAGAATGAGGATTGTGGTGATAGTGGGCTGTAAAAAGATAAGGGAAAAAGATAAGAGGGGGATGAGGTATTAAGCAATTAAAAAAGCAACTACATGGTGGTATATTGTTTTAGAAATACAAATAAATAATAAATAAATATAAATAATAAATAAATATAAAAAACTTTCTAAGGGCAACATAGTCATTTTACATGTTTTAGGGACCAAACGCGCAATAAATCAGAAGATACGGACGGTCCGAGTTAAAAAAAAGAGTTAGGAACCAAACGCACAAACTACCAAAATCATAAGGACCATTTGTGTAATTTACTCTTAAATTAATTAACCATCTAGTTAAAAATAACAACAAATCAAAATTAATTTTTTTTATACACACCTTGTGGTTAGTAGCTGCTATTATTGAGATGATTTGATTTTAATATATGTCTATATCATCATATGTTCAAAAGAGTTACAATATTTTATATCAACTTAATAGCCATTGAGATAATATAGTTGTAATATATATGTTTATTTTATCATGTAAATAAAATAATTACAATATTTTATATCAAATTAATATGATAAATATTATTTTATAATTCAATACAAAAATAATTATTATTCTGTATAATTCGTGAACATTGAACTTTCTACATCAAACAAAAATAAGCAAAAACTTTCGAGTGATCAATAAGTTTTGATGGCAAGTGATAACTATGAGTTCTCCTAAAGGTTTTTGAATGTTGCCACTTGTCTTCCCTTTCAAGTAACGTAATTGCATTTCTCTTATATAATAATACAAAATTATTGCATTTTCTATTCCAAAACTATATGAATGCTATCGACTATCGTTTTTTATTTTAGATACTTTAAAATTTTACATGTCTATGGGTTGAGAACAAATTATTGACTAGATAAAAGATAAAATAAATAATTTTATTAGTTCTTTAAAAAATGGTAGACCGTATCATCATTTAAACGGCTCACGTTAATCCGTTTCAAAACCCATGTGAAAGAGCAATCTCTAAACATCACGGATATTATAACGTTCTTTAAATTTAATCACAAAACATTCAAATATATAATCATAAAATATTTATAGAAAAATACAAATCTATTTTGGAAAACCACAGTTAGATCAATAATTTTTAAGAGTGAATTTTGTGCATATCCTTATTAAACATCATAATATCATGTTTACCCAACATAGAAATTAAATATCACACTTACCATTGTTAACTCTCAAAATATTGTATTTGCCAAAATTCTTTTTTTAAACATTTTCTCTACATTTTTCATCAATTTTAATATTAAGAAATCATTATAGTTTTAGAAATGGAGTAGATTTGACCATATTGCCCCTGAATATCAAAACATTTGATGTAAAATAGATAGACTTTTAAGCCATTAAAGATCCCAACTCTTTTTGAAACATAGATGGTGAGCTCTAATTGATTTTTAACTATTGATTACAAATTATGGTCCTATTTCTTTTACATTCACCATTTTGTGGAAAGCTTATAGTTGTTTATCGAATTATAAAATTGTATAACTTACTACAACAAGGGATTTTTCTTGTTTGGTTTACTTTCACTGCTTTTGTTAAAAGGTTGTAGTGTTGTTGGCGGAGTTAGTATAGGTATGCAAATACATCGACAATTTATAGGTCTTTGTGGTTTTAGTTCTGAACTAATGGATGGTGCTTGTAATGAGTTCAATGAAATGATTGAAAGAAATGAAATCTCATAAACGTTGTTAAGTGTTGCTTATGTGAGACGTGGGAACATGGAAGAAGCAATGCAAATTTAACCATCCAAGTAACTCATTAACTATGCAGATATATCATTGAACAACACCTTTAAAGTTATTCCAACCAAGGTTTAGAGAAATCTACAACTCCAAAGTCGGTGACCTGACAACACCTCCAAGATTGTTCTTCCCAAGTTGAAGCTCCGTTGCTCCGGTAATGAAGCCATGGAACCAAAGGAAACAAGAATTCCACCAGTGAGATTGTTCATCTGTAAGTCCAGATTAGATTGCTTTTGTAACTTGGACAAGGATGACAGAATGGAACCATTTAGTGAATTCTGACTAAATATTAAGTTTTATTAGAATGTAATTGGCTGATATCATCTGGAATATTTAGTTTTGTTAGAAGGAGTGTATGTACGTCATCAAATAGGGTTTTGATATTTAGTGGCAATATGGTCAAGCAACAATCTTTTTTTAAATTATAATGATTCTAAATATACAAATTGATTAAAAATGTTAAAAAAAGATTTGGGTAAATATGATATTTTTAAAGTTAAAAATGATAAATAT
Organism: Cichorium intybus; assembly: GCA_023525715.1. Lineage (NCBI taxonomy): Eukaryota > Viridiplantae > Streptophyta > Magnoliopsida > Asterales > Asteraceae > Cichorium > Cichorium intybus. The sequence continues at coordinate 151,356,539 of CM042010.1, read as the reverse complement.
GATATTTAGACTTTAGGTCGGGCAAATATTATATTTTGGTATTTAATAAGGGTATACGCGAAATTCACCCAATTTTTAATATCAGTTAAGTAGCATGTTAACTAGTGCAAGCAACATGTGATAAGAAAATAAAAGTTTTGCAAATTTAAAGTTACTTTTACAAAAGGGGTAAAAACTGGTTTACACTTATTAAATATCTCAAATGTTAATTTTTACTATTTAAATTCTCCTATAGTTAATATCTACTTTGTATTTTCAGTTCCATTTAGAAAACTAACCAATTAAAATAATTGCATGTCATTGTAGATGTTACATATGCATTTTCAGCACATATGGAATATCACTTACATGAATTAACTAATTGATCAACTATCCTGATTATTTGATGGTTTAATTTTTATTTAAGGAAAATCGTAAAAATGTGTGGTTACTGGTTTTCATTGGATTCTAGGCCAAGAAACATAAAATTACGGTTTATTCAAAGTCAAACAAAAACAATGGGGTGTCAACCCAAATCTGAAACAAAATGCATAGTGAAATCCAATTGTATGCTGAATATAGATAGTAAAGCAAACAAAAATGATAACCTAATCATTTTGTTTCAAATCCTCTGCAATCATGCTCCATGTCAGCCTTTGGGCCTCCCAATAGACATGTGGACTCTCAAAACGTTAATTTAGGGTTTTTTCCTAGGTCTAGGTATGCCAAAAAAATTGCTAAAATCGAGATTGAGGCTGTTTAAATAGCTTTTTTTTGCGAACGTTAGATCGCCTCACGATCATCTCTCCGTAGCACCGCGATGGTCAAAAACCAGGATAATATTCGTAGGTCAAAGTACATAAATCCTTGAATCATCTATGCAAGATCTGCTTACTAATATGCATGCATGCATGTATGTATGTATGTATGTATGTATGTATGTATATATGTATGTATGTATGTATGTATGTATGTATGTATGTATGTATGTATATATATATATATATATATATATATATATATATATATATATATATATATATATATATATATATATATATATAATCCATGAAGTGCAATATTGGAATGTGCAATTTTAGATATTCACCAACAATGAATACGTGTGTAATTGATATTCAACAGAAACACATTCAGTCTTTACAAATGTCATCGTAGTAACACATTAGTTGTACCTCATGATCGTCCCAATGACCATGACCAGCTATGGACTCTAGAAAGTAAACATGTTACCTTCATGGTATAAACTTGCTAACATGGAGCACATATATGAATACCAAATATAATGAATCTAGATACATTGCTTTGCTATAATTTAGCATGTTTGCGTAATGCCCCGATACCCAAATACCAAATGCTTTAACTGAATCTTTTTATAGCATTGACCCTCTGCTAAACGATAAAAATCTACACATCCCATAGTTTGCTTGTATAAATCCACATGCGCTAGATTTTAGTTTTACTTATTAGCTTCAAATAATTTTTTTTCAAAACCAGTGATATAATATTGAGACATTAAATTTCACTAAAGGGGAAGAATGTTACCGAAAATCTTGGCATGTAATTGGACAAAGATTTGAGCATCAAAGGTTCATGTTCTCTTGGAATCATGATTCCAGTTAAATGATACCCCAAAACAAAGTATTTGATGGGGTCTCAAATTTCACATGGGTTGGTGTTTCTTGATTATAGATCTAGATCATCCAATCATAGGTTGGGGCAGACTTTGTGTAACAATTGGAATAATTACAACAATGATCCTTCAACCACACTTATATTGTCAATATCACCAAAACTATTGCAAAATGACATTATTGGTACTAAACATTGGAAATACAACTCCCGGTCAAATTTCTTTTGTTGGTATTAAATCAATTATCTCATTAGGATACACAAGCTCAAACTTAGCAAAATCATGCCTCAACTTTGTATCCCATCACATCATACAATATTAGCTCTTGGCCCAAACCCTAAAATGTTAGACTTCTGGTAATCCCAATCTGGTCATACTAGTCCCAAACATGTATCTAACGACTCACTCGGATTGGGAACTGATCAGATAGCAGTAAGTCCATTCCAAAAGAGTATGTTATCTACCCGAGCCCTAAAATACCACTTTAGAACTAACTCAGCTATGAACTCTTAAAATTTAAGGTTGTTGGTTGGAAAAAACAATCATTATGGTGAATATGATTACATAGTTTTTGGCAATAATTTTATATAATATACCTTTGTGCATGTAGATGGTATATATAAAACAATTAGTCATTGAATTTCATTATATACCACGTTTGTTTGTAACTAGAAAGCTATCATACAAACCCTCCGTCTTATTTCTTGTTGTGTTAATCATCACATCAATCTGTGTTCACAAACATAAACCTACAATGTTTTTTTCTGGAACGCGTTAAAGAAAAAAATAAATATATGATTCTCCACAAACCACCAAAATTTTAATATATGCTCCACAACCCACCAATGTTATCTATAAACTACACATATTTGAATGCCAATTTCTCACCTAAATACTACAGAAGTTAAAACATATTGAACCTTAAACTGGCTAACACTGACATAAATTGAGTAGGTCAACAAATACAATTTTGATCGTGAAAATGGTTGAAAAACTAAATAAACCATGCATCTTGTCACTAAGTCAATCATATGACGTCCTACCCATAATTTGGATTCTATGATTAAAAAAGAGGAGTTAACGATCGGAATGATACCAATAATAATTATTATTTGTTATATATATAGACTAATTTTCTTATCGGATTTCAATCATTTTCAATTTCAATTCTAATATGATTTTGACTGTTATTTGAATTTCTAAAAAATGACACAGTAAAAAAATGATATTCTCCGATTCTCGTGAGTCTGATAGATGAAATTGCACATAGCACATAGTATTATTAAAGAACAATGAGTTATGAAAGAAAAGTACATCCAAAGAATAAACATTCTTAAATAATATGCATTCAAAAATAATAAAACTGGATTTGCATTTTGATGCATAAAAGAAAAGGTTTAAAAATTAATATTCTCGTGACTGCGTTCCATTCAAGTATTCATTCTATTTCGTCTGCGTTCCATTTGATAATTAGTATATTGTGGGCTCCATTATTGAAGAATTAGTTTTAGTTTTGCATTCCACTATTCAAGAATCATTTTCAATTCTATATTTCATTCAAGCCTGCATTCCATTCAATAACCAATATCTTCTGCATTCCATTCTTCAAGAATCAATTTCATTTCTTCATTCTATTCTTCAAGAATCAACTTCAATACTACATTTCATTCAAGAATCACTCCCATCCCACATTTCATTCTTCTGTATTCTATTCTTCAATAATCAGTATCAGATTACCTACATTCTTCGAGAATCAGTTCCAAAATGTTAGTATCTTGGAACTGATGATGTAGTTCCTTCCTTCCTTCTTTTCCGATTCACTCCAGATGCTGTAGTTCCAAGAACAAATGTTGTTATAATGATGATTGTTTTATATTCAAATTCATTGATCAACACCAAGCATCAACAACATATTAGCAACGGATCATTGACAGATCAACGATGGATCGCGTTCCATTCTTCAATAATCATTTAGTGTGTGGTTCTGATTGTCACAAACACATACCCAGCACCCACTTTCTTCTTCCTTTCCCCCTTCCGCATTTCTGATTACAAGTGGTGGTGTTGGTTATTTGTATGTCTAGAGATGTTATTCCAAACGATGAACATGGAACCACCAAATTTCCCATCGTAATAATAATGGCGTGGAGAAGATGATGATTGGGGTTAGACGAGGAATAAGGAAAGTGTTTTCCGGTGTGTGTGTATGTAAATGAAGACGTGAGACTAATTGTGATGGTTATGATGATGGTGGTGGTGGCGGCGGCATGGTATAATGGTGGTGGTCGTGGTATGGTGCAGGGTTGTGAAGAGGATGATGAGATACTAAGATTGTGGTAGGTTTCATTCCATAAATATAGGATTTTAATTAGGGTAATCTAATTAATTAATTAATTAATTAATTAATGAAATTCATTATTATATATACAAATTGACTAATATGCACCTAGATGGTGAATGATCCAGAATTACTCACACATTTACACAATACTTACGAAGACAATTCCCGTCTACTCATTTCGTCAATGGCAATAATGTCAAACACAATTATTGGATTTGACGCAATCGCATGTGACGCTCATCCAAGAACGTAATGCGGACTCGAGGTAAATAATCACATGTTACACACATCTGTACAACATAATTTAGCCTGGTTTTTGTTTTTATTTATTTATTTTATTTTTTTAAATATTTTTTTAGCTTTTAATAAACTTGATTTTTAGTTTTTTATTTTATTTTTATTTTCTTGTTTTTTTGTTTGCTTTTTTTTTATTTGCTTTTTCGTTTGTTTTTTAGTTTTTCCCTATTTTTTTCAACAGTTTTTCGTTTTAAACTCATTTTTTTCTCTTTTTTTTAACTCAATATAGATTATTAGGGAATGATAACAAGTTTTGGATATTGGATTATAACAAGTTTTGGATGTTGAATCATAACAAGTTTTGGATCATTAGACTTAAGAATGATAACATTTAGGACATAATAAGTTTTGATTCATAGCATTTTTAGATCATTATAAGTTTTGGATATTAAAAGTTTCTTATATAAAACTTTAATTCATAAAATTTATGGATCTTGGAATGATTAAAAAATTAAGACCAATATTTGGATCAATTTAAATTTTGAATCATAATAAGTTTGACCGACACCCATTATTCAACAATAATCAACAACCTTGAAGTTGAAGAACGAAGATATAATGTTTGTGGAGACCGAAGACCTTTATCTAGATCTTTCTTTTGCTTCCATTTATGAAGCATTTATTTAACCTGGAATAAAAATTACACTTTTGGTCTTTATGATTTGCTGAATTTTTGGTACTCAATTTTGATTGATATGCAGACTTGCTTACACATCGACAACGAGTATCTTGATAGAGAGAGAGGGAGATAAATAGATAGATAAATAGATAGAGACGGTGTGGGAGTGGGAGTAAATTTTCTTAATTATTACTTATTAGTATTAAAAAAAGCAAAAAAGAAATTCAAAATAGCAATATAGTCTTTAATATGGATCAGGGACCAAAAGTACAAGATTTTGGAAACTTCAAGGACAAAAATGCAATATTTTCAAAACTTGGACAAAAATTGAAATTCCAAATAAATCATAGGGACCAAAACTGTAATTTACTCTTAGAGGTTGTTTGGGTGGATTTGAATTTTTAAGATCTGGAATTTTAAAAGGTCTGAATTTTTAACATGTTGTTTGATTGAAACTTCTGAATTGTTGTGTTAAACGATAAAAATGACAACTTTACATTTCTGATAATTGATTTTTTGCACAAGAAAGAAAAAAAATCATACCTTAAACCGGAATATCGAGGCTTTGAGGAAGTGGAGGGTGTTGGCAGATGCAGCGTCGCTGGCGGAGGGTTGCAAGAAAGAAAAAACTTTTCCTACAACCGAAAATCGAGACAATTGATGTTTAAAAAACTTATTGCTTCACCTATTTAGTAATGTGCAATTGATTATACTTATTTGATGATTGCCTGATTGACAAACTCTCAACGAGAATAATTATTAATTGAAAAACATGTTTATTAAATTATATATAAAATCCAACATTACTTTGTTTTAGATCACAACTAATATTTTAAACGTGATGAGTTTAAACCTAGATTTCGTATCTACCTTGTGAGTGGAAGAGTGTTTGGAAAGGAAAAGGAGGGATGGAACATGTCGGCTTGATTTGCGCGAAAAGGTGCCAGCTAACCAGCAAAAAACCAGTGATGAATATATATATATATAATATAAAATCAGGTAGGCTTTATGGGCCATGATAATCACGGCCCAGAAACAGAAATTTGGGTATTTTTGTTCACTATTGTCCGAAATGCAGTCACAAATGAAATAGAATGCCATAATAGATAAATAAATTTTCAAAAAAACTTAATAATTAAGGAGTTAATAAGAAAAAGTCATTTGATGTACAAAAAGAATAATTCGGCAGATTTTCAAAATACAATATCCTAATAAAAAAACTAAAAGTATAATGTCAATCTTTACTTTATATTCGTTTGATAATCACATATTCTCTAAAATTATTCTGCTTCAACTTCTTTTTGATGAAAAGAAGGCAAAATATAATTTAACTGTCACTTATTTGAAACAAAATTATATCTAAACGGGCTAACTATTTATTGTAACGTAATACAATCAACCAATAGAATATTATAGTTCAATCAAATTGAACTATTGAGTCGTCACTATAAAATTCTTGATCATAAGGGTATTTCTATGTAAAAACTATTTAAATTCTTGTTTTTGTTTCAAGAATTAGACTTGATTTGTGGATTTAAAGTAAATGGAACCCAAGGATAACTACGCGTCAAATAGTAAACCAAAACTAATTTTTAGTTGTAGAATCTTAACGTAATAATTCGTAAAAGCATAATAGTCTATGGTCGTTTATGGAACATTGCTTTTCTGTGTCTATAAAAGTTTACCCTTGGTAATTTCGGTCAACCTTTTTCAAGCTCATCCCTATCCGGTTTTGATATTCGGGGAAAATATAAAGAAGCACAACATATTTTCACCATTTTATAGATTTATCAAAATGACTATTGTTATAATAACCATAACTGATAATAGTTGTATTGATAAACCGATAAAATTATGAAATTACATCAGACTACTTCCAATAAACCCCTAATTGAACTATTTCGAAAACAGATCCTCCAGTTCTAAATCAAAAAATTCCAAACGAAACCTAATTCTCTATATAAAAAACAACGACAAGAGTAACACAGGTAGTCATGAATAACAATGAACCTAAAGACAGAAAATGTAACAGTTTATAGCCAACATACGTTGAAAACAATATGAAAATGAGAAAATCAAGAGGCAAGAATCCATTACCGGCCATGGTGATTTAGTAGACAGAGAAAGCGAAAGAAATAAGGGCGTACATTGGTAGCTAATTTCTTTATTTTTTATCACCATCTACATCCAAGTGACTTGCAGACAAACATCAACTTTAGAGACCGCAAACATGAAAATATCAACTAAAATTTAAAACTAATAGATTGGTTTTAGTTGATGCTTTGTAATGTAGCGACTCTTACAAAAGATGGTGTTGTTTTGACTTGATAGAATTAAATTGAAATTTTATGGATTCAATTTCATGATAAAATGGTAAATAAAACCCCCAAAAAAGTGCGATTGTTGGTCAAACTTGTAAAATAAACTCCAACATGTTATTTATCTTTGATTTTTTATATGGAAAAAAGCCTCAATATGTTCTTTCCTGACAAGTTTGAACTATCAGACCCACTTCTTTGTTAAATTTGAAATGAACGGGAAAGAAATAATAATCAACTTTTCTGATGAAAATATGATTTTCACAAAGATGACACCATATACTTTATTAAAATTCAAGACTAATACCCTGATAGCTATAGTTTCTATACTTTGATGTTCGAAGCATAATAAAAAAATAAAGTAAACTGACAAAGAAGGCTTTATCCTGTTCCATATTGCCCTGTTTAAAAATTTTACAACAAAGGCTCGGTACCTTTATACAAATCTTGTAAGATGGTTAATGTTCAATTGTTTGTATTCAATTGGGAGTACCTGAATATGAAACAACACAAACGGAAAACATCTTAAAGTATAATGGTAAAATCGGATTGAATTCTTAAAGAACAATTTCATAATAAGGATGCAATACACCAAGATAACATTTACATTTATCTCCGGCATGTATATGAGAAACTGAATAACATGTGAATCTAATACAAACAAGTCCATCTGTTATTTCAAGAAGTTTATACTTCTTTTGTTACACAGTTGTATAAAAGTGCATCTTCATCTTGAAAAACAACATAACGATAACAACCACTTCACATCCCACACACTTATGACTTATGTAATACATATTGCACATAGATTAGTTGTGACTGTTAAAGTGGATAAGGAACTTGGAAAGAATCAGAAGTGATTGTCAAAGTGGAAAAGGGCTGTGAATGCTTCTTACTTGATTGTGTTTGATTTGATTTTGCTGATTAAGATTGGTGGTATGGAGAAAGAGGAGAAGGCAATGGAGGGGAAGCGGGGATGTCGATGTAGTTTTGAATGGATAAAAAGTCAGAGCAATGGTTGATTGAAGGCAGCACAATCTTCCTTCCCTTTCCGATCATCTCCGTCATTGTCATCTTTCTTTAGCAACGATGATTGCATAAAGAAACCACAATAAAGAGCCCAAATTTTAATCAGATAATGAAATCTTGAGTTTAAGGAGAAGATTACAGAATGGAAGTCGTTTGAGACATTTAGAACGATGTAGAAAAACCCTAAGCAGAAAAAGAGGGGAAACCGCTTACAGTTCCGCTACGATTGTAAGCCGTCAACATCTTTGTCGGTTTTCTTCAAATTATTTTTTGAATGAGAGCATTTGGAGCATGTTTGGATAAGCGTTTTGGAAGTGTTTTTTGGTTTATTGGCTTTTCAAAAAGCCAATAAGCTAAAGAACGTGTTTGGATAAAGAAAAGCGCTTTTGATTTTAACTTTTTGACACACTAGGAAAAGTCATTTTGGAAAAGCCACACGTTCGTGACTTTTTGAGAAGAGAAAGGCTTTTTGATTACAAAATCACACAAATACCCTCGTTCTACCCTACGCATTCTTCTCCGACTCTTTCCTGTGGGACGACAGATCGGGATCGAACCCACCTCATCGCTGCATTCCGGCTGCTGGTCCGCCTTCCATCTCCGGCTTCCTTGTCCGGCTGTATCTCCACCAGCTCTGCAATCGATCGGTAATATTTCTGCATCTCGAAATTTTCTACTGATGAAACCATTTTTCTGCATCTCGAAATCTTTCTGCATCTCTATCTCCGACTATCAATGTGTCAATTTTCTTAATACCTAACAGCCACTTGATTGAATGTGTGTGTGCGTCAATCTTTCTGCATCTCCTCCTCTCGATTCTTTTTCTGTGAATGTGATTGATGTTGATTTTTGGTGAATGTTTCCTGCATCCCGATTTTCTATGAATGTGTGTGATTTTGATCTTCTGTGAATGTTTTCTGCATCCCGTTTTCGGTGAATCTCCTCATCTCCGGCAGTTTCCTGTTTTCGTGTGAATGTGTGTGATTTTGATCTTCTGTGAATGTTTCCCGTTTTCCCTTTTTCTAATTTGCCTTTGATGAATGTGTGTTATCAGGTTTTCTGTGATGTTGGTGTGGTCTGTGAATGTGTGTGTTATCATTTTTTTCATATAAAGATTGAATTGTGTTATAAATATTGAAATTTTTTTCTGTCAAAGTGCTTGTATTTATGCAGATCTCATAATTTGTGTGCTTTAGTCAGTTCTTGCTATGCATTTATGTTTGAAAACCACCTGAGAAGAGTTTGATATCAGGTGCTTGTATTCCAAATGTTCTATAACTTCAACAAATTATTCTGTGATGTCATGCTTGAAAGGATGCTATGTTGAAGGCATAAGTTCTTGGAAATCAGGATTGTCCTTTTAAACTTAAGTTGGTTGCGGCTTCACAACCTTTGAAGATCGAGGTACATATTTGTAATGTATTTTTCTGGTTGTACTCAATGATCACTGTTATTTTTTGATGATTTTATTAGTTTGTAATAGCAACGTACTTTGTATCTTACCTAAAATATCAATATACGTAGAATTTTTAACCAAAAGAGCAGTGAAATGTGAGTTAAGTACTTAATTATTTGTAAAATTTGTAAAAAAAAGATGTAACATAATTATAAATTTTGTAAAAAAAAAGAGTTAAGTACTTAATTATTTGTAAAATTGGTAAATAATTGTGAATATGTAAAAATGTCCTTTTTGGTCATTTTACATATATAAAAGCTTATCCAAATACTTTTTAAACCTCCTTATCAACTTTTAGCTTTTCCCACCACATAAGCTTATCCAAACACTTTTTTAAGAACTCCTTTTTGAAAAGCCATAAGCTCATAAGCACTTTTGTCCAAAAGTGCTTTTGAGGTAAATAAGCTTATCCAAACAGGCTCTTACTCGTTTGATCGGAAGAACACGAATAGAAGTCCGACGGGATAGAAAAATGGAGATGGTGGAGACGGGTCATCTTGGTGGTACATTCACTGTACGTTTGATGACATGTCAAAGTTTAAAATAAATGATTTTTTTTTTAGTTTTATGTATATAGTCGATAGTGTATATTTTATCCTAATAAATAAGTAACTCAAAGCTACATGTCATTTTTTAAACCCACCTAAGACACATGTCATTTTCTCAATTATTTCATTTTATTGTATTTCATATTTCTGTTTCACGTTTCCCCTTTAATTCATTTTTTCGTAACGTCTGCCTCATTTTAGAAAAGATGAAACTGTTTCATCTCTCTCTCTCTCTCTCTCTCTCTCTCTCTCAAAAACATCCGTTTATATCGAATCATTTAAGGATGATTTCAGTTACATCTCTCAGTATTTTCCCCTAATTAAGCTTGAACATTTGTTGGAGTGAGTATGTATCCCACCGATGGAGTGTCGCCTTCAACCACACATCGCTTCTCCATCTATTGACGACAACTCTCTACTCTAAAATCCAATTCAATATTTTGGTAGCGTCGATTTTCATGGTCCTTTCTTTCTTCATCATGGAAACCGATCGATCTTCATGTCCTAACCAACAATGGTAAGAGTTTTGTTTTTTATTTATTTTGTTGAAAACGATAATGGGTTTATTTATGGTCTAGGGTTTATGATGAACCTGGGGTTTTTCTTTTGTGTGTAGAAATTGTGGATCGTGATGGGAAATCTGCACTGCTATCTCTTTTGAAAACTTTCGACTCCATTCTCGCAGTCTATGAAGGATTTTGTAACCTCAAACAGGTCAATAATCGATTCTTGATTCTTCCCTGTGCTCTTTCGATTCGTGTAAAAAATTGTGGGTTAATTTATCCTTATTAGATGGAAGAGTGATGCAATTAAAATCTATTTCGTGAATTTGCAGGTGGATCTTAAGTTAAAGATCTGCAGAGGCACTTCATTTCAAGTTGGCTGTCAATTGCCAAAGTATTTTGAACCAGTTTTGGAGACAATGATCAGCTGAGTAGAACCAGTTTTGGAGCCATTGGTACTTATTTTGTGTTGTTACTTTGATTTATATTTTTTTTACTTAATTTTCTTTGGAATTTCATTTTAGTTTAACTTGCAGGTAAGAATCTGTATTCTTAACACTTGGATTGTGATTAATTAGATACAAAGATTGATTGGGATGCTTACATGTCACAGGTGAGGGTCAATTTAGCTCTTCTTGTCCTTTTGGGGTTTTAGTGTCCCCTTTGTGTAAAAAAAGAGCTGCATTTGATTTGTATGACATTCTTACTTCAAAATTCATGTATATTTTCTACTTGAAAGGAACTAACTACATTTAAACTTTGGGGTTGGGTGTGCCTTTTCAAAGTGATTACTATCGAAGAATTTTACATGTATTTCGTTCAATTTTGACTCTTGAAATTTGATTATTTTGACAGAAAATCTAAATCATAATCAATTTTGTGGATTTCAAATAGCAAAAATCAGTTTTAACGCACATCCAAACACCCTCTTTATGCCAAGTGATACAAATAGATTAGTGTTGTTTCCAAATCTGTGAATTTTGCATTTGGAATAAGTATGAAAATTCAAGTTGCAACCTTTTTTAGTGGTGAATGAAAGGCGTATATGGTTTCAGTTTTACTTAGAAATGGCATCAGTGACCGAACATGTTGATGGATTTATTGAAGGAGAAAGAGATTACAACAATTTGAAAGGGGACATAGGGCCTTTGGTTTATCCTGCCGGGTTTCTTTATGTTTACTCTACCATACAATGTGTTACAGGAGGCCAGGTCTATCCTGCCCAGGTCAGAATACATTTCTTACTTGCAAACAAACAAGCAACGATCACTTTGAGGGGTCTCGTTTTTTGTTTTGCCCCGTGCCTCAAATCAGCTTGGACCGCCCTGACTATAACATCATACTTTGCAAATAAGGTCCACTGGTGTCATATTTTGCAATTACAGATTTGACAAATAATTACAAACTTGGTCTCATACTTTGCAATTACAGATTTTGCAAATAAGGACCAATGGTGTCATACTTTGCAATTAAAAATCCAACTTTTAAACATACATCTTACCAAAATAATATAAATTAGTTAACCATATATATTATATTTCTCAAATATCAACCCGTGTAAATTCCTGGACTTAAAAGAAACTCATAGACGGCAATTTTATTATTTTAAATATTGTTATATTTTATCTTTAAAAATTTTTTTAAAAAAAATTAGTGTTTACATTTTGTTATTTAACATTTTACTTATATTTGTTATGATATTATTTTCATGGGTGTGGAATTTTATTGAAAATTCTCAATGTTGGTTTTGCAATTTTAACCTGATGATTGTAGGATTGTGATGCAATGTTTCTATTTTTGGCCGATCTTGATGTACATATTGTTTTGCAAAAAATATCAGAAGTAAAGTATGTATCCAACAATTTCCTCATATCTTATTGAAAATTCTTTATGTAAAATTATCAATGTTTAGATCTTCTTATTTAACAAATTTTTTGTATCATCCCGTGTAATATACAGGTCTCACAACTAGTTTCAAATATATCATTAGAAAAATCCTAATGTGTTTTCATAGGTCATGTAGAAAAAAACAAGTTATTTTTAAACATTCATGGTCTATATTTGAATAAATACTTAGTTCTCTAGTGTTTTAAACAAATCTAAAAAGTAGTCCATTGCAATATATTGATAACTTTTTTCAACATAAACTCACAAAAAAGTTGTAAAGTGATAAGTTGATTTGACGTGTGCGGAATAAAAAAACGTAAAAATTGAAACAAATATTCAAGGTGTCGAATGATTCATAGATGTGAAGTGTACAAATGATCAATGCTCCGAGGGTGAAGAACACTCGAGCAATGCATATGACACATACATCTCACATGGTGAGCTCACTAACATATGATTTAATAAAAGGTATATATAGTGAGTCACCGTATAAATCACAAAAGCACTAATAGACATGTACAAGTGGGAAAGCCTAGCCACTAACATCATCCAAAATGTAGAGCTTTGTACCCTAACAATCTCCCACTCAAAGGTCGGAATGGATGATGTGACGCAACACCGAGAATGAGCAATTGGCGGAACCGAAGACGATGACAACACGGAGTGTACAAGCGAATCCTCTAATCTCAACAGGTCGGTAGTCTCTAAAAACGAGCCCTAGGATAATGGAGTGACTAAGAACCGTGCTATATAGGACCTTTGAAACCTCAAGCAACCAAAAGTAATCATGAATATAAGCATAAGCGTAGACCCGTCAATTGAAGTCACTTCTGAATCAAAATCGGAATCGCCTCATAATCGTGAAAACTCTCCTCTACATGTCATTGGTCTCCAAGAAATGTGATCGTAAAGTAATGCGCTAAAGGAATAATCGCTAGAAGCGTCGTGTAAATAACCCAAAATCCCGATTCTCAACCAAACACGGTCGAGAAATAACCAAAGTCGAGTGCCAATAATGTATGAGTCATCGCATCAAATAATCGTCAAAGTATAGTATGACTAAAAATAATACCCAACGCTGATAAATCTTTCACGATCTTCGTCAAAAACCGTCGACTTTGAAAAACGAACACATCGCTTTTGAATGATCATTTCTTATTCTCTCTCTTTCTATGATAAGTAATTGTATTGCTTCCTACCTTTTATTCTTACCTATATTCTTATCCATGTGAAATTATGACAAGTGTCACATTTAATAAAAATAATAGTATTTTAATACACATGTCACAATTTAACTTTCGGAGGAAGATTAGTAGAAACAAAAATAAATTCTTTTTTATGATCTAAAAATAGACCATAAAAATATGAATGAATATGAGAATGTGCTCAATCAGTAAAACATATAGAGGAATCGTCAAACCGCTCCGAGAGATTGAACTCAATAGTAAGTCTTCACCCTTTCCTCTACGATAACGTTTTCGATTTCAATTATTTGTATTTAATAAATTGTTTTGTTTGTTTGTATTTTCATTACACCATGAATCTTGTTTTATGACGCATAATAAATTGAGGAGTTTCCAATATGTTCATACCAGGACGACAACAACAACATCAAGAGGGAATCAATTTACAGGAGACCTAAATTTCGGTCGATGATCTGGAGAAGCAACCAAATAAAAGAATTGGCGAAACGGATGCTATGGACCCAAATTCCATCATTTAATGCACCAGGTTTAGCATTCCCAATTATCATTCACTAATGTTTTGAAGGTAGATCGCCTGAAGATTTTTTTTAATCCTATTATAATTTAAGTTGCAATTTTTAAGCATTTTGATTGACTAGGATCTATGAATTTTGCCTAAACCTTCCATTTTGTGTTAATATTTCGATGCTTCGGCAATTCAAACTACATGAGTGACTATGGTATGATTCGCCTTTAAGAATAGTATTTGAATAAATAGTTCTATTTTCATAACTCCGACACTACGAAAAAAGTAGAGTTTGATAACAAAATGGGCTAGACCTCTTTCTCCATTGATTTTTCGAGTGAGAACATCGGCCTATTCTATTTTCTTTTTTTAAGAATTTCAACCTCAAAATCTGATTGTTGTTGTCCCAATCAACGCGTCCAGCATTTTTAATGTCAAATGTCCGGTTTGATTTTCTATTCCGGTAAAGGTTTCATTTTCTGATTTTGTTTTGTTTTGGTAGTTTTTATTTGTTTTTAATTATACTTGACTGTTTGGTTATGCAATTTTATTATAGTTATGTTATAAAATTTTGAGATAATATAATTATACTTCATTGGTTTTGGTAGTGTTTATGATTAGTTTTGGTTATGTTATACAGTTTTGGCAATGTATTTGTGGATATGGAACTCTTAATTGGTTCAGACATAATTCACAATCAAAAGAAAGTTTTTTCATTTATTTATACATGTTGACACACAAGTATATATATATATATATATATATATATATATATATATATATATATATATATATATATATATATATATATATATATATATATATATATATATATATATATATATATATATATATATATATATACTAGTTGTAAGACCCGTGTATTACACGGGATGATATAAAAATATATAAATTATGAATATGTAAACATTTATATTTAAAAAAACAATACTATCGTGGTCATTTTGTATAATTATCAAAAACTATGTAAACAGAGAGAAAGGAGATAAACTAATCAAAAGAAAGAAAGAAATAAGGATCGAAGAACACAAGCATCGGTAATTTTATCAAAAAAATTGAACCTAAAACACGAAGATATTGAACCTACTGAAGCAAACAATATGATTTAGGGCTAAAAGTCATCTAGCCAACACATCAACCAAAACAAAACAAACCTGGTTCAAGTAAAACAAAACGATTTAGGTCAAGAAATTGAAAAATAGAACAAAAAATCGATCAGGTTTAAGTGTTAATAACTAAAGTAGAGAGAAAATTACAAGCCAATACATCAAGCAAAACAAAGCAATTTAATGCTTTGAATTTTCTGATTTCTGTGAGTTCTCTTTTATATTTCCAACTTTCTCCGGGTTTCTTATATTTGCAATAAAAAAAGAAATGAACAATTGTGGCAGATAAGTTAGGCTAAGAAAAATATAATTAGAAAGATATTTTCAACTAAGTATTAGAATATAATATACTGTTTGTTTATTAAAATTAATACATTTTGTAGTGATATGTAACCACCAAATTATTTAAGTTACCAGAAAATATCTTTCTATTTCTTAAGAAAAAATATAATCCTAAATACAGAAAATTAGTTATTAATTTGTCATCGTAATCGAAATAACCAAAAAATAAAATTAGCAATCTTAAAGAGATTATTAAGATTAACAAAATTAGTAATCGCATTATGGCAACATAATTACGCTACAAATGTTAGTATATAATAAAATACATTCATAAAAGCACATTGATGAACTTTTATTTTTTAGAAAGAACATTAATGAACTTTTTAATTTTTAGGGAAATTCAAAATCATGAGAAAATGACATGTGGCCAAATGAATATGGTGGTGACATGTGGCTTTAAGTTACTTATTTATTAGGATAGGATATATATATATATATATATATATATATATATATATATATATATATATATATATATATATATATATATATATATATATATATATATATATATATATATATATATATATATATATATATACTAGGTTAAAACCCGTGTGATACACGGTTTGGGATATAAAAGTAAAATGCTAAAATCAATATGAAAATAAAACTTGAATACTATAACTGAGATAAAAATGAATGTAAAATGCTATAATGAAGATTAACATGAAACCGTGGAATTCTACAACGTTGAAAATAAAATTATAAAAGAATAAAAACTTCCACGCATATTTATTTATTAACAAACTTAAAATACAAATTACCGTATAGTAAACGGGTTGACAACTTAAAATATAAAAAATAAACAACACAATTCGAATCTATGTATATAAATAGAAACTAAGAAATCAGAAAAAGAAAAAACGATGGTAAATTGAAATCTGCATTGTCATCATTTTTGTTAGACAACCTTTTAATATCCAACAAAGTTCTCAAAAGCCTACAAAGTGGGACGTGATCTGCCGTAAAAACAACCTCCAGATTCTATGGAAATACCGACAACTCCACTACCTCCTCTGCATGATCCATATCAAATTCCACACAAAATGACATGAAGTTTTAGGATTCTGTATCATATTAACATCTAGAATGAAACTTTGCTAAAAATTATAGATCATCACAGGTAAGTTTCGACTGAAACTTTGCTAAATTACTAAAATGACCTTAACAATATTTTGTAATTTTACACTGAAAGCTTTTCCAATTTACTAAGATGCCCCTTATAGTATTTTTGTCTAATCTTAGACTGAAACTTTGCCATACCCTTATAGTACTTTTGTGTGATTTTAGACTGAAACAGTGAAACTTTGCCAAATTACTAAAAGGCCCCTAATAGTATTTTTGTGAAATTTTGGATTGAAACTTTGCCAAAATACTAAAATGCTTCACTTTGTAATTTTAGAGTGAAACTGTGTAAACACTGAAATGCCATTGATCATATTTTGAACTTTTAGAGTGAAATTTTGCCAAATTACAAAAATGCCCCAGATCATATTTTGTAATTTTCTAGTTAAACTTTGCCAAATTACAAAAATGCCCATGACCATTGCCTGCTATAAATAATTAAAAAGTTAGAATTTATTTGAAGTGATGTGGAATTTGACTTTCAAATGGCTGCTACACAAAATTCAAAGATGTGGCTGCAAAATTATATTCAAATGCTACTAATCAAAGTTTCAAACCTTGGCATGCAGAATTTTTTGTTAATGAGCCAATTTTTCCTTAAGTGGCATGCAACTAATTGCCTATAAATAGGTTAGAAACTCACTTATGCAAAATACACCAAAAACATCAAAACGCATCTCTCAAATCCAATTTCTTCTCTTGTAAATACATAAGAGTTTTATAAACTCTTTGTATTTTTATATTCTTCAAATATTTTGTAAACACCACAAAATATAGTGAATTGGTTCTCGGCTTCCTCCGCCCGTGGTTTTTCCCGATTTGGGTTTTCCACGTAAATATCCTGTGTTCTTTCTTTTTACCGTTCGATCTATTCTTGGTTGATTATTCAATAGTTTTATATTCCGTTGAATCATTATCGTGATATTTGGGTTTTATACTTCGATCTTGAAGTTAATCGATTATTTATTGAAGTCGATTTTGTCTACAATTGGTATCAAAGCTATCCGGGTTTTCCGATAACGATTCGTAAAAACTATTTTCAACCATGTCATCGATGAAGTACGATATTCCTTTACTTGACAGAAACACAAGATTCCCTCTCTGGCAAGTAAAGATGAAAGATGTGTTGATCCAAATGGATCTCCACAAAGCACTATTAGGAATGGAGAAAATGCCGGCAACTTGGTCGACTGAGGAAAAAGAAATGAAAGATTTGAAGGCGTCGTCGCAGATCCGTTTGCATCTTTCTAACGACGTTCTCCAAGATGTGTTGAAAGAGACATCCGCAGCGGCTCTCTGGCTAAAACTCGAACAGCTACTTATGACGAAAAGCTTGCCCAACAAGCTACACTTGAAGCAACGACTTTTTAACCTAAAGATGAGTGAAGGTAGTTCTTTGTCTGATCACCTCTCTACCTTTAAAGAGCTTGTAGGAAATCTGGAGAATATGGACGTCAAATACGAAGATGAAGACTTGGCGTTATTTTTATTATCTTCTCTCCCAGACTCCTACGATCACTTTCGTGACACCATTATCTATTCTCGGGACACTCTTGTCCTTGACGAGGTAATGACTGCTCTTGATTCAAAGGAAAAGATGAAGCAGATAGTTGGGAACAGTAGCAGCGATTCTAAAGCCGAAGGTCTCAACATCAGAGGGAGACCTAACGAGAGAGGTAGCTCTTCACAAAACCGATCTAGATCTAAGTCCAAAGCAAATCGCAAATATTGCAATTATTGCCACAAGAAGGGACATCTGATCGATGAATGTTTCAAGTTAAAGAACAAGGAGAAAGCGAAGGCAATCGCAAAGGGAAAAACAACCAATAACACCGTTGAAGCCGATGTTGCCGAAACTGGTTCCGATGGCGAGCTTCTATCCGTTTCGGACTACGGTTTAATAACCACGAGTGAGTGGGTACTTGATTCAGCGTGTACTTTTCATATGAGCTCCAACCGAAGCGTTTTTCATTCATATGAAAAGGTTAACGAAGGCCACGTTCTAATGGGTAACGACACTTCGTGTCGTATTATTGGACGGGGTACACTCAGGTTCCGCATGTTCGATGGCGTTGTTCGAACGATTCAAGATGTGAAGCACGTATCCGGTCTTAGGCGAAATTTACTAAGTCTCGGTACTTTCGAGAAGAAAGGTTACGAGTTTGTTGGCAAAGACGGGAAACTCCATATTTTCAAGGAAGGTTTTGTGGTCATCCGAGGAGTTAGAAAATCCGCAAACCTTTACATTATGGATGGGCAAGTTATCTCCGGCGAAGTCTCGGTATGTTCTAAATCCCTCTCCAACGTTGATCGCTCTCGTCTATGGCACCTCAGGCTCGCTCACATGTCATACCATGGTATGAATGAACTAAGTCGAAGGGGGTTGCTCGGGGAGCACAAATCAACCGAACTTGAATTCTGTGAAGATTGTGTGTTCGGAAAGCAGAAGCGAGTAAGTTTTATCAGTGGCAAACATACGACAAAAGGACCACTCGACTACATACACTCGGATTTATGGGGACCGGCAAAGGTTACATCGAAAGGTGGAGCCTCTTATATGCTCACTATTATTGACGACTTCTCCAGGAAGGTATGGTCGTTCTTCTTAAAGACAAAGGGAGAAGTATTTTCAACCTTTAGGGATTGGAAAGTGTTAGTTGAAAAACAATCCGGTTTTGAAGTAAAATACCTTCGTACCGATAACGGACTGGAATTCTGCTCAGAAGAATTCAACTCCTATTGCCGTAAGGAAGGGATTACACGTCACCGCACTGTAGTCCACACACCACAGCAGAACGGCGTTGCGGAAAGAATGAACCGCACCATCATGGAGAAGGTCCGATGCATGCTCTCTCACTCGAAGCTACCAAAGTCTTTTTGGGCCGAAGCAGCTTCCACCGCATGCTATATTATCAACCGCTCCCCCTCACGTACTATTGGAAAGAAGACTCCGTTTGAGCTATGGTCTGGTAAGCCTGCTGACTACACAAAATTAATACCGTTTGGATGTCCAGCATATGCACGGGTTGATAATGGCAAATTAGAACCAAGAGCCATTAAGTGCATTTTTATTGGATACAAGACAGGAGTGAAAAGGTTTCAAATTGGGGAGCCCAGTGCTTATGAAGGTCATTACATCAAGAGATGTGACCTTCGATGAAAAAGCCATGCTTCATCCTGTCTCCAACATTCAGACCAGAGAAAATGAAAATTCGGAAAAAGACAAAGTTCGAGTGGAGGTGGAGCTTCCTTTAAATTCATCTTTCGAGGACCAGTCTCATGAAGGTGTCGAGGTTTCTCAACCCTCGAATAATCAACATTCCTCTTCTCATGAGCCAGCCGAAGCTCCAAGCCAACCTCACAGTCCCTCCATTGCAAGAGATAGACCGCGCATACAGATTGTACCTCCAAAGAGATATGTTCAAGCCAATTTTGTCGCTTATGCACTTACAGTTGCCAATGAAGTTGAGTCTGTTCTGGAGCCCACAAGCTACAACGAGGCCATTAAATCCAAACATTCTAATAAATGGATGGTTGCCATGCACGAGGAGATGGAATCTCTTCAGAAAAATGGCACATGGGATCTCGTTCCAGCTCCAAAGGGTAAGAAGACAGTTAAGTGCAAATGGGTCTATAAGTTGAAGGAGGCTATCCATCCTGGTGACAAACCAAGATATAAAGCTCGTTTGGTAGCCAAAGGCTACAGTCAAATCCCAGGTATCGATTATACCGACATTTTCTCTCCGGTTGTGAAACACACGTCAATACGTGTCTTGTTGGGATTAGTTGCCTCTCATGACTATGAGTTAGAGCAACTTGATGTTACTACAGCATTCTTAAATGGTGTGCTTGAGGAAGAGATATATATGCAACAACCTGAAGGTTTTGTAGCTCCTGGCAAGGAAAGCTACGTGTGCAAATTGAAGAAGTCTCTTTATGGCCTCAAGCAATCTCTGCGACAATGGTATAAAAGGTTTGACTCATTTATGACCAGTCACAAGCTGAAAAGGTGCACCTACGACAGCTACGTTTACTACAAGAAGTGTGACGATGGTTCAATGGTCTATCTACTTTTATACGTGGATGACATGTTAATTGCAGCGAAGAATATAAAGGAGATTCAAAAGATAAAAGACCAGTTGAATGCTGAGTTCGATATGAAGGACTTGGGTGCTGCCAAGAAAATTCTAGGAATGGAAATAGTGCGAGACCGTAGTGCAAGAACTCTATACCTTTCTCAACAAAGCTACATTGAGAAGGTTCTGCACTGTTTCAATATGCATGACGCAAAAGAAGTCAGCACTCCTTTCGCAGCCCACTTCAAGCTATCATCCGCCTTAAGTCCTACCACCGAAGAAGATATAGCATACATGGCAAAGGTACCATACTCCAGCGCTGTAGGATCTCTTATGTATGCTATGATTTGTACACGTCCAGATTTGTCATATGCGGTAAGCATGGTGAGCAGATACATGGCGAATCCAGGAAAGGAGCATTAGGCTGCTGTTAAATGGATTTTTCAGTACTTGCGAGGTACTTCATCTTTATGTCTACGGTTTGGCAAAACCGATAGTGGAGTACTTGGTTATGTGGATTCCGATTATGCAAAGGACTTGGATAAAAGACGATCGATTACAGGGTACGTGTTTACTTTGGGTGATTGCGCAATTAGCTGGAAAGCGCAGTTACAGTCCACAGTAGCGTTATCCACCACCGAAGCCGAATACATGGCTACTACGGAAGCAGTGAAAGAAGCCCTCTGGTTGAAACGGTTGATAGGTGAGCTTTCAAACAAGTTATCCGTTAAAACTGTTTTTTGTGACAATCAAAGTGCAATATTTCTGACAAAGGATCAAATGTTCCATGATCGAACGAAACATATTGATGTTCGTTATCACTTCATCAGAGATGTTATTGCTAAAGGCGATATTACGGTAAACAAGATCAGCACCAATGATAATCCTGCTGATATGTTCACTAAAAGTCTTCCAATAGCCAAGTTCAAAACATGTTTGGATTTGGTGGGTGTTTCTGATCGCATTTGAGCCTGATAGGCTCGTGGTGGAGGAAGTATACATACTTTTCGAAATCAATTTTTTCTCATATGGTGTTTACAGATTCTTATAGAGATTTGGAGTATGACGAGCTGTTGATAAACTGTTTTGCATGATCATTGTGCAAGTTAAAGTTTTTCATTCTGTCTCATTTTGAAGTCAAGGTGGAGATTGTGGAATTTGACTTTCAAATGGCTGCTACACAAAATTCAAAGATGTGGCTGCAAAATTATATTCAAATGCTACTAATCAAAGTTTCAAACCTTGGCATGCAGAATTTTTTGTTAATGAGCCAATTTTTCCTTAAGTGGCATGCAACTAATTGCCTATAAATAGGTTAGAAACTCACTTATGCAAAATACACCAAAAAACATCAAAACACATCTCTCAAATCCAATTTCTTCTCTTGTAAATATATAAGAGTTTTATAAACTCTTTGTATTTTTATATTCTTCAAATATTTTGTAAACACCACAAAATATAGTGAATTGGTTCTCGGCTTCCTCCGCCCGTGGTTTTTCCCGATTTGGGTTTTCCACGTAAATATCCTGTGTTCTTTCTTTTTACCGTTCGATCTATTCTTGGTTGATTATTCAATAGTTTTATATTCCGTTGAATCATTATCGTGATATTTGGGTTTTATACTTCGATCTTGAAGTTAATCGATTATTTATTGAAGTCGATTTTGTCTACAAGTGATCTGTTATTGTATTCAGTTAACTCTTTTATTTATTTACAATTTGCATGCAAATAATTAAAATGAAATTTTGTATTATTTAACGATGACATACTAAAAATACTAAAATGCATTTAATTCATTAAATTACAAAATAAAAACCCACTGTAAACCAATTCTTACTTTTGCAACATGTTTATTCGTTCATTTTAGACGACGTATCTTGATTTTCCAATATGATGAAATCTAAAATAAAATGTTATTTTGCATAAGGTAACAGAAAGGTTAGATAGAGACAGTATTATCTACATCAAAAGATATGAGATATCCAACTCCTAATGCACATGGAATTGAGTACACGATTTAAAAGAAAAGCTGGTACAAAAATGCCCCTGACCATTGCCTGTTATAAAAAAAGATATTATTTTTCAACCTCACAAGTACTTTAGGTTTGGTGACTTTTTCATTTTTTCATCACGTGTCTTGCAAAGTTTACTTTTAGCAATGCTAACCAACAATTGGTTGCGTTCAATAGTACGTTGCCCAAGTACACAACCTATAGCTTTGTCAAGACCACTCAAATCATCCTTCATGTTTTCAGAATTACATGCATTCGCCTAATAAAGAACCACAAAAACCACATCAGAAAAAAGATATATGGAAACTAAAATTCTTACATGATTAATATTTCAAAAATTCCAAGTCATTGCGAATGGAGCCCCGGGCTTCGTGATATATGGAAACTAAAATTCTTACATGATTAATATTTCAAAAATGCCAGAAGTCGATTTCATAGAAAGCATATATGTGGTTGTTGGTGTCACTGAAGAGGGGAGGAAGACGTCTCACTGGAACTGGCGGCGAGCGGCGCTGAAGGAGGGGCAGAAGAGCAGATGACGGCCTAAACATACCCTTGTTGCCTCTATCGTTAAGTATTACCAACATTTGAGCTCTCAAGTCACAATATCAAGTTGTCGCATCATACATTTTCCCATGTGGAACTTTTAATCATCCCCCATCATTCCATCTTACCTGTATGTTCAAGAAAAGAATTAGATAAAAAGAAACTATGGCAACTTTACAACCTTTTAAAAGTTAAACCAACATAATTATTTAAGTGAAAATCAAATGAAACCCAGGAGAGCATGTGAGCCAACTTTGTTTTAAAACATGAATATAGACACATAAGAATCAAGTTTTGTTAAAGAATATCCAAAGTACCATCAGCAATCTGGACTCTCGCCTTCACAAGTTCAACATAAGAATCAAAATTTTATAAATCAACTAAATACGATGTTATTAATGAACATTTTTTAAAAGTTCAATGCTAAAACCAATATTGTTTTCCAGAAAAACATCTTATAAATGAGCTCCAATGTAAAAGAAATGAAACTTTGATAGATCATCTAAAGAGATTTATCAAGAAAATTCATTTTTTCAAAGTATGATGCAATTAATGAATTTTTTTTTTGCAAAGTTTAATGCTAAAACCGATATTCTTTTTAAAAAAATGTCCTATAGATGAACTTTAATGTAAAAGAAATGAAACTTTTTTATACCATCTAAAAAGATTTTGAAAAAAATCATTTTTTAAAAGTCCATAAGCAGACACAAAGCAACAAACTTTTTTATACCATCTAAAAAGATTTTGAAAAAAGTCATTTTTTAAAAGTCCATAAGCAGACACAAAGCAACATAGTGGGATCATTTTCCAACCAAATTAGGATAGCCACAAGTTTATATTAGTTTAAACAAAATACATTAAACTCATAAATCTAACAAATATCTACATCGAACCGGTAAATGTAAACTTTTGAGTGAAAAAAAATTAAGCAAAAACTCGACATGGTGATGACTAACAAAGACATGATCAGAACCATTTAAGTCATAACACCATTATCAAGTTTCGAAATTTGAATCTGACATCAATTTTAGGAAACAGGACAATAAGCTAGATTTTGGGGGGGGGGGGGGGGGGGGGAAAGAGATTGCATCACGTAGAATGAGTATAATTGAACTGCAAGTCAACTTTTGTGTCTAGGTACAGTAATTGCAAGCCACCTGATTACTTTCATTCATGACATCCAAGAATGGTAATTCCTTGACCTCGAATTTTTTAAAACCCTATACACCACTGTAAAGCGACACCCTATAGGAAAAAGGTCATGAGAAATACGTTGACAAAATCAAATATGATGATGATAACGTTGACAGTTGAGATCCCTAATTAATCCACACAATATAAGTTAAAACTACCAACACACATCCATTAATTTTCAGAACATAAAAATACGTTGAAAAAAATAAAAAATGATGGTGATAACGAAACAAAAATTTTGTGCAGACTTACCGATTGAAAGCTAGCGAGGTTTATAGATCGGAGAGGGACGCCGTCGAATTTGAGGGAGACGCTAGGGAGGATGATAGTACAAGGAGATACGCACCTGAAATTCATTAACTGACTTAAAACTTCTAAAGAAGGCGGGAATGCATAATACTTCACTGATGGAAGAATTAGGTTTAAGGTGTAGGTGCCAAAAACTCAATCGTGTCTATGTGTAAAGTGTAAAATAAGAGAAGCTTGTTTCAAGATTACATAGCAAACTTCGATCACCAATAGTGGAGACGTGAAAGAGATAGAGGAAGAGAGATGGAGTTGAAACATTTAATCGATGAACAGATTGGTTGGATGAGTTGATTTTGAAAAGGAAATGCGAAATTAACGGCGGAATTGAGGGAGATAGAGAGGTAATCGGCAAGATTTCTGGCATAAATTCAAAAATCATATATCAAACTTGAACTGAAAGTCGTAAATGTATGCATGTAGAAGGACACGTGTCTAAATATTTTGGGCGGGAAATTGAATTTTAGAAGGCTTAGAACAATAACACGTGGCATGTAAATGCTTGCTTTATTAGTATATATATATATATATATATATATATATATATATATATATATATATATATATATATATATATATATATATATATATATATATATATATATAGGTTCTCTTTCTATATGACACACACACACACAATCTCTCTCTCCTCCCTTCCAATTCTTCCTCGGCCCAAAAGCCACACCTTATTACTACTACTACAAATAATGTTGAAAAATGCAAAATGTCATTGTAGCCCAACAAACTATTGATTGTTGATCTAAAAGGTTCTTAAAGTTTTTTATTGGCCTTTTAGGGGAATAAAGTCTATTTTTACTTGTTCATTAAGTCATCTTAGCAGGGTTGCTGGTTAAAAGTTAGTAAAAATGACATTGTAGCCTTATCAACTTTCATTTTCTGTTCTAAATAGTCCGTAAACTTATTTTTTAGTTTACAATGGCGAAGATGGAGGTTGATAACTGTCGAGAGATGCTCAAAGTTTGCAGTGACGACGATCCAGTGAACCGAGCTTTCAAGTTCGTATCGATGACGATGGTACTCTAGAAAGATGTTCTGTTTGACCAAACAAACAACATTCTCGATACTCATGGCAGTGGTTTCTGCATCGGTTTCGTGAAGTGGCTCCAATCCCGGGGGTGGCGGTGGTTTCTGCAGTGGTTCCCTGAAGTGGCTCCAATCCTGGGGGTGGCGGCAATGCTTGACCTATGGCTTGGTTCACTGGATCGCTATATAAAGCCGTCACTATAAACTTTGAGCACACTTCGACAGTCATCAACCTCCATCTTCGCATTGTAAACTAAAACATAAGTTTAGGGACTATTTAGAACAGAATATGAAAGTTCATAGGGCTAAGCTACAATGTCATTTTTCCTAACTTTTAACCTGGAAACCTGCTGAGAGGACTTAATGAATAGGTAAAAATAGACTTTATTCCCCTAAAGGGCCAAAAAAAACTTTTTGTGCAAATAGACTTTATTCCCCTAAAAGACCAAAAAAAAAACTTTTGGTGCCTTTTAGACCAACAACCAATAGTTGGTTGGGCTATAGTGACCTTTTGCCGTTAAGAAAAGGCTAGTATTCTGATTGCAACGACAAATAAGCTTCATCAAAACTCAAAATTTCCACCAAATTCATTTCTACTTAAAACGAAAACAAAGTTCATCAAAACTTAAAAGACCTCCGGCAAACAGACCTGGTGCCTCCAACACTGGTAGTCTCCTCGGTCAAATTTTGGTTCACTCGAAATATCCTAACTCGCAATAAGAAAATCACCACCATCCCCTCCAATGAACTTAAAAAGAGAAATCTTACGATGGTACTCTGGAAAAATGTCTTATTTGTGCTCCGTTTCTTGCTTTTTTTAAAAAAATGGAGAGAGAGAGAGAGAGAGTGAGAGTGAGAAAGAGAGTGAGTGAGTGAGTGAGTGAGTGAGTGAGAGTGAGTGAGTGTGTGTGTGTGTGAGTGTGAGTGTTGGAAGCCATAGGTGGTTGTGTTGCTTTTTTTATATTTTAAAATTATTAAAACATTAAAAAAATGTAAAGATATATTTTAGGGGCAAATTTATCATTTCAAGTTTGAGAGAGTTTAGAGAGAAATTAAATCCACTAAAGGTTTATTGTTTTAGACGTCCGTGTTAAAATTCATTTAAATGGTATACAAAGACTGAAGACACGTTCAATTACATAAACCAAATTTACAGTTTACTCATAAAAGAAAATTATGTGACAAAGTCATTACCTTACTGAAAGTTGAAACACTCGGAAAAGTAACTATTTTTCAAAAGATGTAAGACTATTGGGAGTACCCCGTTATAGGGGCTCCGTGATGCCAAATCAGCCAGCCATCACGGCGTGCACACCGTCCCGTGTGTGCCGTGATGGCCGTGGTCGTGGTATACGGTGATGCGGTTCACGGTGGATCACGGCTTTATTAAAAAAAAAATTATTCCTAAACAGCCGTTCAACGGCTAGATTTAAAAAAAAAAAAAATTTAAACCAAATTTTTTCCCTATATATACATACACCTCTCATCCACACAAACTCACACAATTATCATATATACATATATTCACACAAATGGAATTTTTTCAACAATTCGATTCGGACGACGGGGAATTTATCAACACGTTTTTTAATGTTGTTGCGCACGGTGCCGCCGAAAGGTCTTCAAACGTTAGACACACCAGAACCTCTATCAACCGAGATCGGCAAGCTGCACACGATTTTTTGGTACGTGACTATTTTGCTGATCCTCCTCTGTATGGTGACAAACATTTTAGACGTCGTTTTCGTTTACCTAGAGAGTTATTTTTACGTATTAGCAACGCTTTAGAGGTGCGATATGATTATTTTAAGCAAAAACCCGATAGTAGATGTAGAATGGGTTTTAGTTGTATACAAAAATGTTCGGCTGCACTTAGATATTTAGCATCAGGCATAACAGCTGATGCTAGTGACGAGTATCTAAAATTGGCTGAGAGGACCGTAAGGGACACTGTGGATTGGTTTTTTGCATGTGTTATTGACGTGTTTGGCAAAGAATATTTGCGTAAACCTACAGCTCGTGATATCGAGAAGTTATATGCGGCACATGAAGAGAGACATGGTTTACCTGGTATGTTTGGTAGCCTTGATTGTACCCATTGGGCGTGGGAAAAATGTCCAACTGCGTGGAAAGGACAATTTACCCGAGGTGACGTAGGTGAGCCAACGTTTATTGGAAGCCGTTGCATCATTCGATTTGTGGATTTGGCATGCGTACTTTGGGGTAGCCGGGTCCAACAATGACCGAAATGTTCTTAACACGGAAATGATAAAATAATAAAGAATGCGATTTGCACATACGACGAGGCCGATGCGGTTAACACGGAAATGCAATTCATTCCCGGAACGCCCGAATACTTACAACAAGTACTCGATGTTCAAAATTCCGAAACGTGTCAATATCTCCGTGAAGATTTAGCCGAGCATGTTTATCAAAACAGATCGGATGATATCGAGTAGTTTTTTTTTAATTTCCATGTAATGTTTTTTTTTTTTAAATTTCTATGTTATTTTTTTCATTTTTAAATTTCAATGTAATGTTTTTTAAATTAATGTAATTTTTATGTTTAATCTAATGTTATTTAAATTAAAAATTAGGTTTTTATTTATTTTTGAATTTTTTTAAATTAAAAAAATGATGTGGTGTGATGAAAATGTGATAGGTATAAAGGGGGTAATATGATGGAGTGTGATAGAATGTGATAAAGGTAAAATCTGACGTGGCGCTGACATGGCACCCATCACATTTGTGCAATGTGATGGGTACTCTCAATGGTCTAATAGAAGATAACGTTATTTTCTGATAATAAATACATGCGAAACGATCAACTATGGCCACAAGTAAAAGAAAATACGTAACTCTAGTATACATGGATCTTATCTATAAACACCATAATGGATTATTTTAATCATGCTCAAAGAATTTTTTGACACTTGTCTACAAGAATATGAGATTACGTCTTTCTTTTTTGGTAAAAAATGCTTTTTAAATTATTTTATGTAGATATTTTTTACCAGATTGCATAAATTTACATATGATGGTAAGTTTTTATACGTTAAATGGTTAAACGTCTTTGTCAGGTGAATTGATAAAATAATAAAGAATGCAACTATTTTACTGTTAGCCCAATAATACAACAAAAAATGTGCCGAAAGAATAATCATGTGCTATAGAAAGGATAAATATAAGATACGAGAGAATACGCCAGTATCATGGACAACAAATTGATGAGTTCCATACAAGTCTCATCAGTGACATCTATTTATACCAAAATTTACAAATAACTCAAAGCAAATAAAAAATGGGTGAAATTCATGAAGTATGTGTCGTGATGGTGCCTTTTATAGCACAAGGCCATCTCAACCAGCTCCTCCACCTCTCCCGTCTCATCTCCGCCTACAACCTCCCTGTCCATTTTGTCTGCGCCGCCAACCACACCCGCCAGGCCAAGCTTCGCATCCATGGTTGGGACCCACTTGCTGTCGACAACATCCACTTCCATGAATTTCCAGTACCTTCTTACCCAAACCCTTCGCCGGACCCCAACGGCCCCATACGCTTCCCAAATCACCTCATGCCGTCATTCAAAGCCGTCATGCACCTCCGTGAACCCTTCGCAAAACTACTCTCTGATCTCTCAACCACCACGAAACGAATAGTTATCGTCCATGATTACTTGATGAGCTCCGTCGTTCAAGATTTTAGTCTGGTACCTAACGCTGAGGTTTACATGTTTCAAAGCTGTTCTGCCTTCACTGCGTTTTTGTACCATTGGGAGGAAACACAAACATTAAAACTGGATGATGAAACTGAGTCTTTGTGGAAGAAGGTCCCATCGCATGAAGGGTGTTTCAGCCAGGAGTTCTTCGAGCTTCTAGATTCTGAAGACTCTTCTTTCAAGAAGATCAGCTCGGGAACCCTTTACGACACGAGTAAAGTGTTTGAAGAGAAGTTTTTGTCATTACTTAGGAATGAAGGGATTGGTTCCGGTACGACTAAGAATTGGGCGATCGGTCCGTTTAATCCGGTTACTGTAACAGATCGTAAAAACTCCAATACTGAATCAAAAAAGATACTCGATTGGCTTGATAAACAGGAAGAAATTTCGGTGATTTATGTCTCGTTTGGGACAACAGTTTCATTAACTGATGAAGAAGCGAAAGCGTTCGCCATCGGGTTGGAAGAAAGCGGTCAGAAGTTCATATGGGTTGTTAGGGATGCCGATAAAGGTGATATTTTTGACGGAGAAGATGCCCGGATAGTTGAGCTGCCGGAAGGGTATGAACAGAGGATGGAGACGAACGGTGTGGGGATGGTGGTGAGAGGTTGGGCACCGCAGATTGATATATTGGGACACCCATCTACTGGTGGGTTCATGAGTCATTGTGGCTGGAATTCGTGCATGGAGGGAATCACAATGGGGGTGCCGATTGCTGCATGGCCCATGCATTCCGACCAACCGAGGAATTCGGTGTTGATTACGGAGGTGCTTGGAGTGGGAATATACGCGAGGGAATGGGCACGTAGAGATGAGAAGGTGGCGGCGTCTATGGTTGAGGCGGCGGTCCGACGGTTGATGTCCTCCGAAGAAGGGTGTATGGTAAGAAAGAAGGCGGCGGAACTCGGTGTTGCCGTGCGGCGATCGGTGGAAGAAGGTGGCGTTATGCGTAAGGAATTGGATGCATTTGTTACTCAAATCACAAGATCATAAGGGTCCGTCGTTTTCTAAAAAGTTGTTATTTGATTTAGATTAATCGTAAGTTTGTTGCTAGAACTTTCGACATCACATTCAGTACAAGAATTTGACGTATAGCGAGGAAGGTTTTAGCCTTTTAGGAAGGATCTTTTTAGAACGTGCTGTTGCGAGACGGTTTTTGTATCGTTAAACTTTAAGCAAGAAGACAAGAATTATATACTTGGTAAAAAAAAAAAAAAAAAACTATTTGATGTCCGGAATTTAGAGTATCTGTAGCGAAGACTTATCCCCTCTAACTTTTTTATTACTAAAATCTTATTTATTTTCTAAACAATAACTTTTATAATTTACAAATACTTTTTTTTTTTGTGTGAAGATTTGTATGTATAAGATGACTTCATATTGAAATTAATTTGTGTGTGTAAGATCGCTTATACTTGATGTATGTAAAATTACTTCGTGTTTGAAACCTGTGTGTTTTAAATGTTACTATTATGTTTTGATATCAAGTGTTCTCTTTTACAATTATATATAATTTATGGATAACATATTAGATATTTTCTCACACAACACTCTAATTTTATTCGTCATGTGCTAGATGAAAAATAATTATGCAAAAGAAATACATATAAATGGCCATGGAATTCGAAAGCATTAAACTAATATTCCCGTCTATGCTCTCGTATATTTTAAGATATTATGATTGTCTTAATGAAAATTTAATGAAATATTAATTGGACTTTCTTACTTGTGATTTACATATTTTCTTGACAAAATTACAGTTTTGGTCCCTAAAATATACCAAATATTGCAGTTTGGGACAAACTATTGAAAATTCATGTTGGTGGTCCCTAAGGTTTGTGAAATACTACAAATCAGTCACTGGGGTAAAAAGACTAAATTGCCCTTTTTAATTTCTTTTTTCTTTTTCTTTGAATTTATTATTAACTTTATTAATAAAATAAAAAAGAAAATACCCACCCCTACCCCTCTCTCTCTCTCTCTCTCTCTCTCTCTCTCTCTCTCTCTCTCTCTCTCTCTCTCTCTCTCTCTCTCTCTCTCGTAACTTCAGCAAACATCACCGGGATCATCATCATCTACGGGCAAGGCTAATTCCTTTTTATCACAACCAAAGCATTTGATTAATCTACAGGAAAATAAATTCTGAGCAATCCCATCTCTTCTAATCCTAAACTCTTTTGGATAATCAGAAGTATCCATCATGATCGCTCCTTCAATGATCTCGAATATATTCGCATTAGCACTCCCAAAATACTCTCTCCAGTAATACATCCGTGCAGCAGATTTCGAAACCGCCATAGCACCAACCGCCCCCACCAAACTCAAAACGAAACCTACCAAGACCAGATAGCTGTGAAATTTATTAGATTAAAACCCAGAAACCATAATTAGACAAACCAATCTCGATGACACCCATAAACATAAAAACTTAATTTCTCAACAAATTTGGGTAGATTTATGCAAAGAAAGAAGAAAACTAAGAAAGGCTTGCAAGCTATGTGTTGGATGGTAAGATCTCTAAAGTTAGATTGACAAAAAAAACTAAACAGACTAACTCTTGATATGTCAAATTAGGTGCTAATTTATGTCGTTCCTGGTGGGAAAAAAGAACTCTATGCGGAAGCCAAATAGGGTTTAGTAAATAATGAATGAGAGATGGGTTACAGAATCCGAAATCAACGATCAAAATCAAAATAGTTGCGATTAAGAATATCAAGATAGATATTCTGGTTCTATAGGAGGGAATTGTTTGATTCAGCGAGCTCAAGTGGAGGGAATATGAGGCAGGTGTACGCAACGCAGTGTGTGAAAAGGAGAATCCCCTCTCAGATTTCATTCAAAATTTCAAAAAATAGTCTTAAGTTTCATTCAAAAAATAGTTGCCGTCGCCCACGCCTGCACCCGCTGCTCTATCTCCGGAACCTACAGCAACACCTTCTCCATTCCTCTCTCCTCCTGCTCATTCGACGTCATCTCCCAAGCTGCTCCTTCAGATGGCCTGGCCGCAGACTCCCAAAATAGCAATGCTACCAAAGCCGTTGACTGCGTAAAAGCTCCATCGTTTACCAGGAGAGAGAGAGAGAGAGAGACATGAGAGAGATATTTTCATTTCTTTTCGAAAAACAGATTAAAGTATTTTCTTTTATTTTTATTATTAAAGTTAAATAATTAATTCAAAGAAAAAAAATTAAAAAGGGCAAACTTAGTCTTTTTACCTGACCCAGGGACCCATTTGTAGTATTTCACAAACCTTAGGTACCATCAATGTGAATTTTCAATAGTTTGTCCCAAAGTGCAATATTTGGTATACTTTAGGAACCAAAACTGTAATTTTGTCTATTTTCTAATATGTTTCAAATTTTATTTTAAAAATTGTCCCTTACAAGGGGTATTACAATTTGTATAAGAGCATAGATTAAAGTGAACTCTCTGTTAGGGAGCAACCACAACAGGCTTTCAAAAAGTACACAATTGTTCAATTACAAGTGAAAGATGGTTACAGCCTTTCAAAGAGTACAAAATTGTTCAATTACAAGTAAAAGATGGTCTTAAAATGTAAGAACCCGCGAAAAAGTGTTAAAAGGGTAAAACCGTCTTTTGATACGTTATATGATTATTATGTAAAATAATATGTATTTGTAAAATAATATGATAAGAAATAAAAGTTTATATGAAATTTGGAGTTTTACCGCATGAATAGTGAAATATGGCCAAAAAGGGCAAAATGGTCATTTGACATGGAAATGACCAAAATGTCAAGAAAATGTTAAGTTAGAAGTTAATGGAACTTTGGTTGCAAAGTTATGGGTCTTAGGACCATTTTTGAATGAAAGTTGAGATTTAAGGGACCAAAGTGTAAATAACTTATAAAAAATTAAATATCAATGATATATGAGAGTTATCCTTTCATAATTGTGGAACATTACAGAAGATACGAGAGAGAGCTAGAGAGAGCAAGGGAGAAGAAGCAGAGGCTCAAGAATCGTTGCCAAGAAATCAAGAGAAACTTTGGAATTGAAGATTCCTAAGCTAAACAAGGTTAGTAAACCTAAGCTTTTGTGTGTCTTGATGAATTTCCATGGAGAGGACTGAAATCTGTAATTTCAGTCATAATCCATGAAGTGTACATGATTTCTGGGCTTAAATATGTTCATGTAGTAAGAACAAATGTTAAAAATAGCAAAGTAGGTTGCTATTGTTGAGAAATTTAAATGTTGCTCAAGAACCCTAAATCTTGAATTGGTGGGATTAAGGTGTTTCTAATAGCTTAAAACCTGTTATTAGTCAAGGGTTTTGGTTCTAGAACAAACCCCATACGATTAAGAACAGAAATAAGTGCTTAATGGGTGAAAACTACGTGCTACAGTGCACAAATCGCGACTGATCAGGACACTGCCCAGGCGCCAGGCGCAGTGCGCCCAGGACCAGGGCGGGGTGCGCCCAGGCGCAGTGCGCCCAACCCTGGCGCAGTGCGCCTCCAGACAGGGACCAAAAATGTTAGAAATTCAAATGCTAGAAACCATAGCTAGACATGTCCGATTGGTCTGAAATTTTAGCCATAACCCTAAAATGGTATAAGAACATGTCGGGAATTGTCAAATCCGTAATCCGACCTTGCGGAAAAGTCACTGTAGCGGCAGTGGCTAAACTTCAAGTTTATGCCAAAACTTGATTTTTGGAATTTGAGCTAGACTTGTCCAATGAACTCCAAATTTGAAACACAAGTCTATTATGGCCTAAGATTTCATGGAAAAGAGTCGGAACTGAAATACGACCCCTCGGGGGTGTTGGTTATATGCCCATCGTTATAACAAGTTGGTAATATTATTATAAATAGTAGGGTCCTTTTGGGTTACACGCAAGAGACGATTTAGCTAAAAGAGATCGAAAATAAACTTGAGGGGTTAAGTTTATTAATATACCAAAGTAAAGGTATATTAATTAGAAACTTAATGATTAAGTTTATTAATATACCAAAGTAAAGGTATATTAATTAGAAACTTAATAAGGATAAAGGACTAAAGTGAAATATCCACAAAGGAGGGGATAAGGATGAGGAGCACTATAAATACAACCCTAGATCTGAGTTGTAAGGGCTGCCAAAACCCTAATTTTCGTCACCCTCCTCCCACCCCTCGGTATACGGCCGATTTCTTTCAAAACCCTAGGTATTACGTGCTAAAACTTCAAGCAAAGGTATATACTACATCAACGGGTGCTGGATCGTTGTCTTGGGTGCGATTACATTAGAGGAGTTCTACTTTGGGCTCTCGTCATCCTAACAAGATCAGATCTGAGATCTAAAAGGTATTTCTTGAACCCTCTTAATTTTACAGTTACAAAAGTGTGTATGATTCTGTGATCCTGGTTGAATACGATTTTGATTTCTGTTTCCGCTGCGTTGTTTTTATGCTATCGTATTCCAACAGTGGTATCAGAGCCACTTTATCATGATTTTGTACTGTTTTGATTCGATTAAAATTGTTAAAAATCGTTTTTTTTCTTTGAATTATCGAATCTGTCGACGTCCGCGCCGCGGTCCTTGAATGGTCGCGTCGCGGTCTTCTCTAAAGTCACGATCATTAGGGTTTTGCCGCGTCGCGTTTCCTTGTGTTCCGCGCCGCGTCGTTCTTGGCATGATCGGTTTCTTTTGATTACCGCGTCGCGTTTTCTCGTGTTTCGCGTCGCGGCGGTCGTGATGTTTTGTTTTCTGAAATCAGATTTCTTGTTATAAAATGGTGATTTTAATATTGTATGATTGTTTAGATTAATCATTGACATAGAATGCTTGCTTGCTCAATAGGATTAATAGCTAAACACAAAGTTTAAAATGCTTCAAAATTTAATGGATGATTGTTTAAATTAATTATTAGCACTGCATCCTTGCGTGTTTAATAGAATTAATAGTTAAACATAATTTTCAAAGAATACTTAAAATTTTAAATGATATATATATTAGAATTGTATCTATATGTATAACTTAAAATAAAAACATTGGTCAGACCGTGACTAGGCTCACCTACTCTAAATGTGTAGAAGGTTGAAGGAGGTCTCTTTGATTCCTAATGAGGTCGGTTTTTTAAATAGCATTCATTGCTTACCACCCTCACCGCCTGTCACATTTTATCGAGTGGAGTTACCGAAAGGGTTTGATAGGACAGTGTTTCAAGATAAAAGTATTACTGAAAATACACAAGTAAGAAAAATTTGTTAAAAGTTAATAGATTTTTCAAAAGTCAAATTGGCATTTTCAAACCGGTTTTAAAAGTTTAAATTGACCCTTATGCCAATTAAAAGGTTAAAATGTTTTAACAAAAACGAAACAAAATCCCGTTTTATGAAAATGTAAATCTCATGCTACCCACAAAGAACCACACATTTAACCGGGCCCTTCCGGCGTGGGAAGTGCCATAGCCAACGCGTCGGATTGGACTCGGCCAAAATGATGTGATACTCGCGATAACTCATGAATCATGGGCCGGGTGTCACGTGGGTCCTTCGTGGTCGATTTACCATCCAAACTCGTGATCCGCGGCATACCCGTCACGAGAGAGAGGATGAGCATGATGGGATTAAACATGCCATTGATCAGATTCAATGAATCCCAAAAGATCTAGAAGCTTCATGGAGATTAAAGTTGGCAAAGAGTATTGCCTACCTAAATAACTTTTGGGGGTGACTACGGCATACCTCTTCACCACCAGAAGTGAAATATGGATTCTAGCCTGAAGTAAAATTATTGTTTTGGGTAATTAATTTTTAAGGATTAATCAAACTAATTAAATCTACTTTTCATATAGATGGCTCCAAACACAAATGGAAATTCGAATTCGGCTACAAATATCTCACTAATGCAACTCCTCTCTAAGGATAAGCTGACCGGATCAAACTACTTGGACTGGATGCGTTCCCTTCGGATCGCCCTCCGGTATGATAAGAAAGAATGGGTCCTGGACACAGCTCTTCCTGAGGCTCCAACTGATGATGCAACTAGAGCTGTTAGGGATGCTTGGCAAAAGCATAAAGATCAGTCGGATGAGGTTGCTTGTCTCATGTTGGCGACCATGGTTCCGGAACTCCAAAAGAGTTTCGAGACCGCTGGGGCGTTCTGTTGAATAATGTTTTTATGTTTTTATGTGACCATCACTGAAATAAGTCGAAATGTTTTTATTAACAGTTTATTTCAGATTGCGTAAATTCGAGATCAACCAAACCGAGATCAACCAAACCGGAGAAAATGACGCTATGTACAAAAGAGCAAAAATGTCACCCAGCGACAGCAATCGCGACCCAACAGCTCATGTGTCGCAAAATGAAGAAAATCAAAACAAAAGAAGTAAATGGCTGCAACAGCAGGGATCGCGACCCGATTTTCTTATGATCGCGACCCTACCTAGATGACAAATGCGTGACGCTTTGCTGACCAAAGATCGCGAACCGACAGCAACCCGACGAGATCGCGACCCGATCTTCATCCCATCGCGACCCGATCTTCATCCCATCGCGACCCGATCCCAGTCGGGTAGTGGCCAGCACAAAAGCGGGAACCACTCAAGATCTCGACCCGACCTTCCACCCATCGCGACCCGACCCGGATCGCGACCCGATCATCTATACATCGCGACCCGATCTCAGCGACCAACTCCACCGAGTCGGGTAGTGGCCAGCACAAAAGCGGGAACCACTCGAGATCGCGACCCGATCCCATAAAGATCGCGACCCGATCTTCGCTGGAACAGACTATAAATACAAGCTTCCTCTAGCTGATTTTTAACACACAATACAACATACACTTACTATCCTCAAGCATACTCACGACCAGAAGCCTCAAAATTCTGTAATCTCTGCATTTGGCAACGAGGATCAAACCGAAAAACCGCAAGAAACAAAACCTCCACCCGACACCAAACTTCAAACCTCCAAACAACCCTTACCCGACACCAAACTCCAAACCTCTAAACAACCTCTACCCGACACCAAAAATCACCAAAACCTCATCTTACCGTGAAGAACAAGAAATCGACATATCAAGAAAAACGCTATCTTCCGCAGCTACCGATAAGTTCTTTTAAAATTATATGTGTCGTTATTGATTTATTTTAACTGTTATAAATCAACTGTACCAAATATCAAATACACCCGAATTGAACCGTGACAACGAAAACATATGTGGACTGTATTTAACCGAGACATTTAACTTCTAACTTCTAACCTTTTTTACTTATTGTAAAAACACGTTATCGTTGATAATGGCGTTTATTACATCTAACATCTAATTTCTAACTTCTAACTTCTAACTTCTAACCTTTTTATTTATTGTAAAAACACGTTATCGTTGATAATGACGTTTATTACATCTAACATTTAACTTCTAACTTTTACTTTATTTACCGCTTTCTGTCTATTTAAATACTGTCTAGTTTAGATTTACCGTTTTATTTTATTCCGCAACTCTTATTTATCCCGCATATTATAGATAAAATACATATCTGTCACACGGTAATAGGCTTAAAAACCTTGTTCGTGGAGATCAGTTATCGTATTTTTCAACAATTGGTATCAGAGCTCGTGTGATTTAATCTGAAATTTTTGTCGTGAACTGTTGTGTAGCGTTTTTATAAACCACCAATAAGTTATCTTTAAAAATTTCATCTTAATATCACTTGTTCAACAAAAAAAATTTAATTAAAATTATTAAAAAAAAAACATTTAAAAATTACTTGTGTGATTTATTTTGAAAATTTTTGTCGAGAACTATTGTGTAGCGTTTTTATAAACCACCAATAAGTTTTCCTTAAAAATTTCATTTTAACATCATATTTTCGTTAACAAAAAAAAAATGTCTTCCGCAAACTACTCAAACATAAATTCTGTATCTATTGCTAACAGTATAGGTTCAGGTACTCGAGCACCCATTCTTATTCCCGAAGAATATAAATCATGGGTAGGTCGTATGAATCTTCATCTCAACTCTATAAGTGAAGATGTGTGGAAATGTGTAGACGGATCTCTACCAGATAATATGACCTCTCTTACGAGTAACTTGGATATACTGAATGAAAGGAAGAAACTTGAACTTCAAGCCAAAAAGGAGCTTGTGTCTGGAATACCCCACAGTATTCTAAGCCAAATGAATGATATAATCCTTTTAACTGCAAACCAAATTTGGCAAACTTTGAAAAATCGTTTTGAAGGAAATGAGAGAATCATTGGAAACAAGAAAACATCTGTTTTAAACGAATTTGACAACTTCAAAATGTTTTCACATGAGACCATCCATGATGCTCATGACAGGTTTAATCTCATTACCATCAAAATGAATAATCTGGGAATCAAAAAGTCACAGCATGAGATAAACCTCAAATTTTTAAACAACCTTTATGAAAGCTGGAAAATAGTCAAACTTATCATTCAGGGAAATCCGGCAATTCATACTGAATCTTTGTACAATCTGTACGGAGAATTACAATCGTATGAATCATCGATTGACCCACCAACGTCTACTTCTTTTGGAGGACCACTTGCTTTGTTGTCAACATCCTCTCAAAACCAAACACATTTTCATGATCAAAGTCAAAATGATTTAAATCAAAACCAAGCTTTTTCAAGTAATTCTTGTGACTTGTCTGATCCAAATAATGAAGCTGATTACCAACAATTGTGCGCTTTGGTAGCAAACACTAATCTCGAAAGATTTTTGCCACATCATAATCAATCAAACTTCAGACCAAATTTTCAACAAAGATCCACTTTTGGACAAAACTTTCAGAATCGCGGTTTTCAAAATAATCACAACTCTTATAATAACCAAAGTTCTAGATTTCAGCAAAATCATTCAAAACCTTCTCAACAGAAACAAACTCAAACATCTGAAAGACCACCCGTTAAGAGCCAAAAGGCTGACAATAACGATGATGATGATGACGTAATCATTTGTCACAAATGCAAAGGACTAAATCATTATGCCCGAGATTGTCGAGCCAAAGTCAAAGTCAAAGACTCAGCCTACTATGCTCAAAAAGCCGAAGAGCTGAAGAAACAAGAACAGAAAGCAAAGCAAAAAGCTTTGATGGCATTCCACGAACCTAGCGTTGAATACTGGCCAACTTCTGATGATGAAACCGACACTGAACCCGCTCAATCAAACTTCTGCTTCATGGCTGACAATGAACCAACCACAAGAGCTCCATATGTCATCGATCAGGTATGGTCTATGATCTCAGATTTCGGTCTTTCAAGAACACCATTTGAGTCCCACATGACTAAGATTGAGAACAGTCTAAAAGCTGATCTCAGACTGTATCATGACACTATAGTCAAATCTGATATCTACAAATCTGAATTACAAACCTTGCAACTCAGATTTGGAGAATCCACAAGGACTAGAGACAAACTTGAAAGAGACATTGAACGAAAATCTGAAGAAAATAATCACATCCTAGAACAATTAAATGAAGCTCTAAAACAAAAAAGGGACTTAGAAATAAAAAATCAATCTGTTATTTCATCTGAAATAAAAGATATCTTAGAAAAGGAAGTCCTTCAGTTAAAACAAAAGGTTCAAGATTTAACTGACAAAAACTCTAGTTTAATCCTAAAACTAGATGATTCTTCAAAGCAAATCAAATTTCTTGAATCCGAAAATCAAAGATTTCAAGGAAAACTGGATTCTATCAATATTGCCAGAAAATTGAGTGATGATGTTTTCACTAAAGCAAATAACTTAGGAACTGGCAAAATTGATACGAATTATAAACCGGGAATTGGAAGAGAATCTTTTGAAAATGAAGAGACTGAAAAGAAAAATGGGAAAATTTGTGAAAACTCTAAATCGCCTCTACCAGATTTTTTCTTATCTGCTAATGAGGACGATTCAGATGACGAAACAGTTATCAACTGTAGCCCAGATGATACTGCTTTCACTGTTTCCAAAAAGTCTTTCAAAAGAGTTTTAAAATCCGAATCAGACTCTGCTAGTTCAGTAACTCATCAATTGAGATCTACTAAACTAACAATGAATGATGGCACAATCAAACTTGAAAATTTCTTAAATGGAGAAAATTCTGATCATCAAAATGGCAGTACTTCTGTTCCAACTGTCTTTCCCTCTTTAAACTCAACCTTTATTGGAAAGAATAATCTGGGACAAAAGTATTCAAAGAAACAACATACAAATAAACAAACCATTCAAGCTGTCTGTAAACCAAAAGAACAAAGCAGGCCCATTGTTTTCAAAGAAAAACCTTTGAAACCAAGCGCTGTGCCACAAAAACAAACCTTTAATCCAAAACAAAAACCTTTTCAAAAACCGATTCAAAGTCACTTTCAAAAGATAAACTTCAATCTCTCAAGGAACTTTCAGAAACCATCATTTCACCAAATTCCATTCCATCATCATAACGTTTTCCAAAACCATTCAGATCCCAGATACAAAGAAAGGTTATCAAACAGATCTTCACATATAGGATACCTTTCACAAAAGCAAAGACCATTTCAACTGACAAGTTTTCAAAAACAAATCTTAAATTGGGAAAATCTGATAAGTCAAATCAAGCCTCAACCACTTCGTCAAATTAACAGAAACCATAATGATTTCAAATCACCGAAAAACCATTAACAAATCAGGACCCACCATGGTTTGGGTACCTAAAATTTCTGTCTAATTGCAGGCACTTTGTGCTGGAGAGCCCAAAGATGGCACATGGTATATCGATAGTGGCTGCTCCAAGCATATGACAGGAAACCAAAGCTTTCTACGAGACTTCAAACCCACAGAATCCAAACAAGATGTGACTTTTGGAAATAACATGACTGCAAGAATCAAAGGTTATGGAAACATAACAAATGGTCACTTCACAATCAAGAAAGTAGCCTACGTTGACGGCCTGAAACACAACCTAATCAGCGTATCACAACTTTGTGACAACAATCATGAAGTTCTTTTCACCAAACAGCGAAGCATAATCACGGATGCCAAGACCAAAGCCATTCTAGTCAATTCTGATCGTCTAGGCAACATGTATCCACTATATATGGACCTCATCTATGGAAAACCAGACATCTGTCTCTTGTCCAAAGCTTCTGCTGATATTAGTTGGTTGTGGCATCGTCGTCTTTCCCATCTCAACTTCGGCTACATCAACAAGTTGATTGCAAATGATCTTGTTCGCGGACTGCCACTTCTGAAACTTGATAATGAAACTCTTTGTGCAGCTTGTGAAGGAGGAAAACTGTCCAAATCCTCTCATAAAAGCATTTCTGAATCTAGTGTATCCGAACCACTAGAACTATTGCACATTGATCTTTGCGGCCCTGCAAAAACCCAAAGCATAAAAGGGAAGAAATACATCCTTGTTATTATTGATGATTACTCACGCTTTACTTGGGTTTTCTTTTTAAGGCTAAAGTCAGAAGCACCTGAAGAAATAATCAACTTCATCAAACAGATTGAATTAAAGCTCAAACAACCAGTTCGAAGAATTCGAAGTGATAACGGTTTAGAGTTCAAAAACATAACTCTAGACTCATTTCTCAAAAACAAAGGCATCGAACACAACTTCTCAGCCCCTTACACTCCTCAACAAAACGGCGTTGTTGAAAGAAAGAACCGAACTCTGTGCGAAGCTGCAAGATCAATGCTCATCTTTGCTGATCTGCCACAATACTTCTGGGCAGAAGCAATAGCCACAGCTTGCTACACTCAAAATCGTTCTTTAATCCATAAACAACTTCATAAAACACCATATGAAGTCATTAACAACCGAAAACCAAACATCAAATTCTTTCATATTTTTGGTTGTCGATGCTTCATAAAGAATAACAAAGATCACCTTTCAAAATTTGAATCAAGATCAGACGAAGGAATTTTCCTTGGTTACTCTTTTACCTCAGCTGCTTATCGAGTAC
Source organism: Cichorium intybus (assembly GCA_023525715.1). NCBI lineage: Eukaryota > Viridiplantae > Streptophyta > Magnoliopsida > Asterales > Asteraceae > Cichorium > Cichorium intybus. Next base: position 151,313,802 of record CM042010.1, on the reverse strand, counting down.
TGAACAAACGTACTAGAGTAATTGAAGAAAGTACCGATATTCATTTCGATGAATTCTATGTAAGGAAATTGGATCGTAAACATTTTGGTTCTAAAATGATCGATAATATTTTTCAAAATCCAATTCAACAAATGCCTTCTACGGACATAGAAATTGATCTTGATTTACTTTTTGAACAACCCAAAACCGCTTATAGTTCTGAATTTCTAACATCTACTACTATTCCTACAGGAACCTCCGATGCAGAAACTTCACAATCAAACCAAGAAAATACAGATCAAGTTGAGGGGGAATTACCAACACTAAATTCCTCTTTGAACACTCCCAATCCACCTGTCCAAAATGATCCCAGTGCATCATCTATGGGGGAACCTTCTTTACCTCATTCTCACCCTATAATCCAAAAAGACATATCTGACAACAACCAAAATCTATTCCCAACAAAATCACCTGACCAAGAAGAACAATGGGACATAGAAACACCAATCGAAATACCTGAAAAAACTCGCCTAAACAAATGGACCAAGAATCATCCTATAGAACAAATCATAGGAGATCCCAATTCTGGTATTCAAACAAGAGCCGCTTCCTCAAATGAATGTTTATACGGAGCATTCTTATCCATGATTGAACCCAAAACCATCCATTCAGCTCTCAAAGATCCAGACTAGGTCAAAGCCATGCAAGAAGAACTAGCTGAATTTGAAAGAAACCAAGTATGGGATCTTGTTCCTACTCCTCCCGATGTTACTGTAGTAGGTTCAAGATGGGTTTTCAGAAACAAAACTGATGATCAAGGCATAGTTTGTCGAAACAAAGCAAGACTTGTCGTCAAGGGCTATTCTCAACAAGAAGGAATCGATTACGATGAAACTTATGCTCCTGTTGCAAGACTCGAAGCCATTCGTATCTTTCTAGCATATGCAGCACACAAGAACTTCAAAGTTTACCAAATGGATGTAAAATGTGCATTTTTACATGGAGAGATTGATCGTGATGTGTATATTCAACAACCTCCAGGTTTTGAAGATCCACAGTTCCCAAATCACAGTTTTAAGTTACAAAAAGCAGTTTATGGCTTAAAACAAGCACCTCGAGCCTGGTATTCAACATTGTCAACATTTCTAGAAGAATCAGGATTCAAAAGAGGTTCAATTGATCAAACTCTCTTTCGTAAAATTTTTAATAAACATCTGTTAATCGTTCAAATATATGTCGATGACATTATTTTCGGTTCTACTGATGAATCCTTGAGTATCAAGTTTGCAGATTTGATGAAGAGCAAATTTGAGATGAGCATGATAGGAGAAATGACTACTTTTCTTGGACTACAAGTCAAACAATCATCAGATGGAATTTTCATCAATCAAGAAAATTATGTTAAAAATCTTCTAACTCGTTTTTCTCTTGACAAATCAAATACAGCAAAAACCCCAATGGCTCTTGGTTACAAATTGGATGCAGACTTAAATGGCAAGCCTGTTGATCAAAAGAAATATCGAGGAATGATAGGATCACTCCTATACCTCACAGCCAGCAGACCCGACATCATGTTTTCTACATGTGTCTGTGCCAGATACCAAGCCAATCCTATGGAATCTCATGCCATAGCTGTGAAAAGAATTTTCAAATATCTTAAAGGAACTCCATCTCTTGGCCTTTGGTATCCAGCTAACTCTGATTTTCAGCTTAACGCCTTCACCGACTCCGACTATGGAGGATGCAGACTAGACAGAAAAAGCACATCTGGTTCTTGCCAATTTCTAGGAGGCAGACTGGTAAGTTGGACTTCAAAGAAACAATCATGCGTGTCCACTTCAACCGCAGAAGCTGAATATGTAGCTGCCGCAAGCTGCTGTTCACAAGTCATGTGGATGCAAACTCAATTACGTGACTATGGCTACAAAGTATCACAAATTCCCATATTTTGTGACTCAACCAGCGCAATCGCCATTTCTCACAATCCAGTGCACCATTCCATGACAAAACAAATTGATATTCGATATCATTTCCTCAAAGACAACATACAAAAAGGTCATATCGAATTGCACTTCATAAACACAGAAGATCAAATTGCCGATGTCTTTACTAAGGCTCTAGACGAAACCAAGTTTCAATACTTCCTAGGCCGTCTAGGAATGTTGAATCCAGATAACATCCATCCCTAATCTCTTACTTTTTGTTTGTACAAAAGAGTGTTTACTTTCATAAACAAAATTTTCCAAAAACATTCAAATAACCAAAATTTTCCAAAAACATTCAAATAACCAAAATTTCCAAAAACATTCAGAAAAACAAATCTTCAAAAATACAATAAAAGACTTGTCATAATAAGCTTTTATAGAACCATGTGATTAACATCTTCTTGACTAAATTTTCAGATACTTATGCTCGATGAATGTTCTCAGTTATATTGATTCTTAATTAAAGAGAAGGTTCAAATTTCAAACATTTTTGTTATGTACATTCTCCTATTCCCTTTGAATTTATTTCAATTATAACGATTTTATCTGTAAAGGGACATAAGATCAGGAGATTCAGATGAAAACCAAACCCATGTGAGAAATTGTGCCTCGTCTTTAACTGCTAAGTGAAATTCATTTCTGTGAGCAAAGGTGTTTTCATTATGACTTATAGGATTTATACTCTTATACCGTGATGCTAGTCTCATTTTTGCTTAGATATCAAAATGACCAGGGACGATACTTTCATTTTCTTATATATTAGACAAACTGTCTATTATATCACCTATCCCTATCCTCAATCAAACTACTTCAAAGAAAAGCTTCATCATCTGGCATAACGAATCTGACAAATGAAGAAACGACAAAGTCATATCCAACAAATGCTGTCAACAAATCACAATTGGTAACCACATCAGATATCTTTTACACAATGTGCATTTGTACAAATCAAGAAAAGATAAAGACAAAGGTGAACACCTCACCAAAGAAAAGAAAGATTAACAACAAAATCCATCAAGACAGACATCTCTCAAACGACGAATTTCTCAAAAGCTTTATCAAATATAGCTGTCAAAACCAAAGATTGGCCGGGATACTGTAGCCTTCATAAATTGAATACTCTTAGTTGCAAACTGCACTATGAAAATTTCAAAGCCCCTCTACATGTATTTACCGAAGGAGAGAGAATGAACATCAATGGCATGAATGAAGAAACCCTCTGAGTAATGCCGAAACCAGTCTTATATGATTGATTATCTAATATGAAGACCAAGTGACTAAAGTATATAGGTATAAATCCACGTTAAGCATAAGTCAACACCTTCAAACTGAGAGATATCACTCATCTTTAGTGATTATACACCAGTTCTGCACCCAGAACAAACAAACACCTCAGTCAAGTGTGAGCTATACCTATGAGAGTTCATCTGAATCGACCTATTAAGATCACTTGTCGTATTTATAAATGCTATAAAATCTTAAGGAATATTATGCAAATACATATACAAAAACCATTTGATAATCGAACTCGAGGCTTTGATTCAGAAACAAATATTCTTGACAAACATTTTTCAAAACATAAGTAAAATCTAGTCACACTCTTTCAAAACAAGTGATATGGTTTTATAAATGTCTTATCCAAATTTCAAGAACTTCAATCAAACATTTTTCTCCTCATTTCATTAATGATCACATAGGGGGAAATTGTTGAATAATGTTTTTATGTTTTTATGTGACCATCACTGAAATAAGTCGAAATGTTTTTATTAACAGTTTATTTCAGATTGCGTAAATTCGATATCAACCAAACCGAGATCAACCAAACCGGAGAAAATGACGCTATGTACAAAAGAGCAAAAATGTCACCCAGCGACAGCAATCGCGACCCAACAGCTCATGTGTCGCAAAATGAAGAAAATCAAAACAAAAGAAGTAAATGGCTGCAACAGCAGGGATCGTGACCCGATCTTATTATGATCGCGACCCTACCTAGATGACAAATGCGTGACGCTTTGCTGACCAAAGATCGCGAACCGACGGCAACCCGACGAGATCGCGACCCGATCTTCATCCCATCGCGACCCGATCTTCATCCCATCGCGACCCGATCCCAGTCGGGTAGTGGCCAGCACAAAAGCGGGAACCACTCAAGATCTCGACCCGACCTTCCGCCCATCGCGACCCGACCCGGATCGCGACCCGATCATCTATACATCGCGACCCGATCTCAGCGACCAACTCCACCGAGTCGGGTAGTGGCCAGCACAAAAGCGGGAACCACTCGAGATCGCGACCCGATCCCATAAAGATCGCGACCCGATCTTCGCTGGAACAGACTATAAATACAAGCTTCCTCTAGCTGATTTTTAACACACAATACAACATACACTTACTATCCTCAAGCATACTCACGACCAGAAGCCTCAAAATTCTGTAATCTCTGCATTTGGCAACGAGGATCAAACCGAAAAACCGCAAGAAACAAAACCTCCACCCGACACCAAACTTCAAACCTCCAAACAACCCTTACCCGACACCAAACTCCAAACCTCTAAACAACCTCTACCCGACACCAAAAATCACCAAAACCTCATCTTACCGTGAAGAACAAGAAATCGACATATCAAGAAAAACGCTATCTTCCGCAGCTACCGATAAGTTCTTTTAAAATTATATGTGTCGTTATTGATTTATTTTAACTGTTATAAATCAACTGTACCAAATATCAAATACACCCGAATTGAACCGTGACAACGAAAACATATGTGAACTGTATTTAACCGAGACATTTAACTTCTAACTTCTAACCTTTTTTACTTATTGTAAAAACACGTTATCGTTGATAATGGCGTTTATTACATCTAACATCTAATTTCTAACTTCTAACTTCTAACTTCTAACCTTTTTATTTATTGTAAAAACACGTTATCGTTGATAATGGCGTTTATTACATCTAACCTTTAACTTCTAACTTTTACTTTATTTACCGCTTTCTGTCTATTTAAATACTGTCTAGTTTAGATTTACCGTTTTATTTTATTCCGCAACTCTTATTTATCCCGCATATTATAGATAAAATACATATCTGTCACACGGTAATAGGCTTAAAAACCTTGTTCGTGGAGATCAGTTATCGTATTTTTCAACACGTTCGACATGGCCGACCAGCTTAAGGAAATGTTCCAAGAGCAGGCTAGACAGGAACGATATGACACTATGATCTCCCTACTAGATTGCAAGCAGCAGGAGGGAACCGCTGTCAGTGCACACGTGCTTAAGATGAAAGCGTACGTTGACAGATTGGAGCGACTTGGATTTCCGATCGCTCAGCAATTGGTTACGGATATCATCCTCCACTCGCTGAGCAGTACATTCAGTCAGTTCACACTGAATTTTAATATGAATGGATTGGAAAAGACCATAATGGAGTTACACAGCATGCTAAAAACTGCCGAGGCAAATATGTCTAAGTCTAAGAACTCCAGCTCCACGGCTCCGGTATTGGCAATCAGGGAAGGGGCAATCAAGAAAAGGAAAGCCAAGAAGCCTAAAGGCAAAGGGAAGGGTCAAGTTGGTAACCCCAACTCCAACCCTAGCAACAAGGGCAAGGCTGGTTCTATGATAGTGCCGTCACCAAACCCTGATGAGGCCATTTGTTTCCACTGCGGAGAAAAGGGACACTGGAAGCGAACCTGTCCTAAATACCTGGAGGAGATCAAGAAGATCAAGCCCAAAGTGTCTGGTACCTCAGGTATATACATGATAGAACTCCATAATACTTCTACTACTAATTCATGGGTCCTAGACACAGGATGTGGTACTCACATTTGCTCTGATGTGCAGGGACTAAGAAGAAGTAAGAAGTTAAGGCATGGGGAGCTTGACCTGATCATGGGCAACAGACATACGGCTGCTGTCAAGAGGATTGGGGATTACGAGCTCGTGCTTTCTACTGGATTTTCTATTAATTTATTAGATTGTTGCTATTCGCCAGAAATGGCTAGAAACATTATTTCTTTTAGTGCTTTGTATCGAGACGGTTTTGATTTTTGTTTTGATAATGGAAATATTTTAGTTTTCAAAAATGATTGTCTTTACTTTAAAGCATGTCCTACAAATGGTATTTATGAGACTATCGTGAGCATTAGAAGAAATAATAGCTTAATCTTAAATGTTGATTCAGATACATCCAAAAGTGTATTGGATAAATCATGTCTATGGCATTGTCGACTTGGTCATATAAACAAGAAACGCATCGCCAAACTCCAAGAGGATGGGATTTTGAAATCATTCGACCTCAAGTCTGATGATGTATGTGAGTCTTGTTTATTAGGCAAGATGACAAAAGCGCCATTCACATGGAACTTTGAAAGAGGCAAGGATCTGTTGGACCTCATACACACTGATGTGTGTGGACCGTTCAGATCAGCCACAAGACATGGAGAAAGGTACTTCGTCACATTTACTGATGACTTCAGTAGATATGGGTATGTTTATTTGATTAAACATAAGTCTGAAACCTTCGAGGTGTTCAAAAGGTTTCAGAACGAAGTAGAGAATCAACGGGGCAAAAGGATTAAGATCCTCCGATCCGACAGGGGTGGAGAATATCTTAGTCAAGAATTCTACGATCATCTGGGGAACTGTGGAATTGTTTCACAGTTGACTCCTCCCGGAACACCACAACATAATGGTGTAGCTGAGAGGAGGAACCGAACATTACTTGATATGGTTCGGTCCATGATGAGTCTTGCTACGCTTCCAATCAGTTTCTGGGGCTATGCCTTGGAGACTGCAGCAAAAGTCCTGAACCTTGTACCAACTAAGAAGGTCAGCAAGACACCCTCTGAAATATGGAATGGGACTAAACCCTCATTGGCGCATTTGAAAGTCTGGGGTTGTGAGGCTTACGTCCGTCGTGAAGCCATCGACAAACTAGAACCCAGATCAGAGAGGTGTTACTTTATTGGTTATCCTGCTAGTTCTTTTGGGTATTTGTTTTACAAACCTTCTGAAAACAAGGTGATTGTTGCACGAAGGACAGTCTTCCGAGAGAGGGAGCTGATACACCAAGAGGCCAGTGGGAGCCAAATTGATCTTGAGGAGATTCAAGAACCAACCAATAAAGGACCTGATGTTGGCACTAGCTCTCAATCAGAGGTTGAAAAACCTGTTGAGCCTCAGCCAAGTACAGCTGGGGAATCTGACATACCTCCACCTCCTGTCCGGAGATCTGATAGAGTACGTCATGCACCTGAATTTTATGGTTTACATATTACTGAAGGTGATGAGTCAATGGTAGGTGACGATGAACCTACCAGCTATCAGGAAGCAATGGCAGGCCCAGATGCTGCCAAATGGAAGGAGGCTATGGAGAGCGAGATGAAATCCATGTATGATAACCAAGTTTGGAACTTGGTTGATCAAACACCTGGCCTTAAAACAGTTGGGTGTAAATGGGTCTTCAAGAAGAAGACATACATGGAGGGAAAAGTACACACATATAAAGCCAGACTGGTGGCAAAGGGTTATACTCAAACCCAAGGGATTGATTATGAGGAAACTTTTTCACCAGTGGCAATGATTAAATCTATCAGGATATTGTTTGCCATCGCAGCCTTTTATGACTACGAAATATGGCAAATGGATGTAAAAACCGCTTTCCTTAACGGAAAACTTTCAGAAGATGTGTATATGACACAACCAGAGGGTTTTGTACAATCCAAATATCCCAATAGAGTGTAAACTTGTGAAGTCGATTTATGGACTCAAACAAGCATCTCGCAGCTGGAATCTCTGCTTCGATGAGAAAATCAAAGAGTTTGGATTTTCGAGAAGTGAAGATGAGCCATGTGTATATGTCAGAGCTAGTGGGAGTGTTGTTGTCTTCCTTGTGCTGTATGTTGATGACATACTACTCATAGGAAACAATGTCCCAATGTTGCAAAGTGTTAAAACTTGGCTTGGGGATTGTTTCGCTATGAAAGACTTGGGAGAAGCGGCATACATACTTGGTATAAAGATCTATAGAGATAGATCTAGGCGACTCATTGGTTTAAGCCAGAGTACATACATAGACAAAATCATGAAAAGGTTCAAGATGCAGGATTCCAAGAAAGGATTCGTGCCTATGCAACGTGGTATGACATTGAGTAGAGACCAATGTCCTAGTTCTAGTGATGAACAAGAAAGAATGAGTCGAATCCCATATGCTTCAGCAATGGGATCGATCATGTATGCCATGTTATGTACAAGGCCTGACGTCTCTTGTGCCTTGAGTATGACGAGTCGTTATCAGGCCAATCCTGGTGAAAATCATTGGACCGCAGTCAAGAACATTCTTAAGTATCTTCGGAGGACGAAGGAAGTGTTCTTGGTCTATGGGGGCATGGAAGAACTCACTGTAAGTGGTTATAGTGATGCTAGCTTCCAAACCGACAGAGACGACTCCTGTTCGCAGTCAGGATTCGTGTTCTTACTGAATGGTGGGGCAGTAACTTGGAAGAGTACCAAGCAAGAAACAGTAGCTGATTCGACAACGGAGGCTGAGTATATTGCAGTTAATGAAGCTGCAAAGGAAGCCATGTGGATGAAGAAGTTCATCAGGGATCTCGGTGTTGTTCCTAGCATTGATGGTCCAGTTGAGATCTTCTGTGACAATGAGGGTGCAGTCGCCTTGGCGAAAGAACCCAGAGCTCACAAGCGCACAAGGCATATACACCGGAAGTACCATTATATCCGGAGGCTCGTTGAAGAAGGAGACATCACGATTAGTAGAGTTACATCAGAAGATAATCTTGCTGATCCATTCACTAAACCGTTATCTCAGGCCAAGCATGATTCTCATACTAGGTCGATGGGCATTAGATTTGCAAATGAGTTGGTTTAGGTGTAGTTAATTTAGTTTGATTTGTGTTTGGAACTCAAGCAATGTGAAACTCTATTTGTTTTGAAGATTATTATGTGGAGAACTTAATATATGCATGAAGGCAGTCATTTCATTAGTTTATCATTGTGTTCCAATTTTGCATGTTTTATTGACTTCCTGAATAATTATTTTATTATTCAAAACGTCCACAGTCGGTCATACTTTTGGGAGTAAGTATTGATTCAAGGCTGACATGAGGAATTAGTAAATTGTCCATAGAGATGGACATAGCATAGAGATGCGCTAATTCTCATGTGTACTTAATAGGGATTAAGTATTGGAGTAACCTGTACTTACAGATTACTTCATGGAATGTGTCACGAGTAATTCTAAGATGGTAATATCTTATATTCTTCAAGCGGAGATGCATTGATTCTTAGTCCTGCAGTCTGTTATGTCTTGGTTTTCTCCAACGTTGTCCGTAACTGGCAGCCATACAGAGAATGTCCAGATATGACATGATGAGTGGGCGAGATCCGTGTAGTCAAAGTTTATTTGTTCCTTCTGCCCTAACAGGAGAAGCGATATCCGTGGGCCCCTCGATGATTTGGTGTTGACAGCAAATGTACGGCCGTACTCGAACTGAATTGATGTAGAATCAATAAGTGCAGTTTGTTGTGGTCATCACAAATCTCTATCGGGAAACATAATCTTGAATGTTTGAGACTGACAGAATTCCATGTCAGACGTTCATATAGATATCTTGTAGAACCAAGGAATATTTGATCACTTGCTTATGGGCTGTTTCATTAGATGAACACGGCATTTGTCTAGGATGACATACACCTTACTAGGTTAATGAATATTAGACCATACAGTTGTTATAACAAGTGCAAGTGGGAGATTGTTGGTTATATGCCCATCGTTATAACAAGTTGGTAATATTATTATAAATAGTAGGGTCCTTTTGGGTTACACGCAAGAGACGATTTAGCTAAAAGAGATCGAAAATAAACTTGAGGGGTTAAGTTTATTAATATACCAAAGTAAAGGTATATTAATTAGAAATTTAATGATTAAGTTTATTAATATACCAAAGTAAAGGTATATTAATTAGAAACTTAATAAGGATAAAGGACTAAAGTGAAATATCCACAAAGAAGGGGATAAGGATGAGGAGCACTATAAATACAACCCTAGATCTGAGTTGTAAGGGCTGCCAAAACCCTAATTTTCGTCACCCTCCTCCCACCCCTTGGTATACGGCCGATTTCTTTCAAAACCCTAGGTATTACGTGCTAAAACTTCAAGCAAAGGTATATACTACATCAACGGGTGCTGGATCGTTGTCTTGGGTGCGATTACATTAGAGGAGTTCTACTTTGGGCTCTCGTCATCCTAACAAGATCAGATCTGAGATCTAAAAGGTATTTCTTGAACCCTCTTAATTTTACAGTTACAAAAGTGTGCATGATTCTGTGATCCTGGTTGAATACGATTTTGATTTCTGTTTCCGCTGCGTTGTTTTTATGCTATCGTATTCCAACAGGGGGTACTGTAGCAATATACGCGTATTTCGGAGAAAACTATAAAACGAGTTTATTAATGGTTATACATTTATTATAACCAGTAGTTATGTCATATGAGACTTTAGCATTATAGAGTTAATTATATTGAGTATTTATATATACTACTTGTATAGGTGGTGCTTCAAATACCATTGAGCACGGGAAAGGAAAAGGAATACGAGAAGACTAGCGACTTATAGCTATACCAAGGTGAGTTTTATGAGGATGTTTTTGAGTACATAGCAAAATGATATTTTCAGAAAAATGAGATTTCCAAATATTAGCAAATTCTAAGGTTTGGAAATAGTTTTGAAGGTAGCTCTAAGAGCTAAGCGTTTAAAAGAGATTTTAAAGAAGTTCAGTATTTAAAGAAGTATAGTTTATAAAGTTTTGAAAGAAGCTCCATACATGAGCTAAAGATGTTGAGATTAGTTTTAAAGATATTTTTGATTATGAGTCTAAAAGTTTATGAGTTGAGTTATTTATAAATTGTGTCCCATCTTGACCAATTTGATATGTAATGAGATGAGAATTAAAGAAAGAAAGAAGAAAGAGTTAGTTGTCCGGACTAGGATCACCCACATAATCGGGGGATCATAAGACACTACTGGGATGGTACCTTTCGTCGCGAAGTAGTGGTTTAGCTTAGTATACCCTTGTGCTTGAATCCGTTCCAAGTCACAAAGGGGAGACAGAATGAGCATAACCAAGCGGACGGATCTGTTCTGTTCCGCGAGGGGAGCTAGTTGAATGAATTAAATTAAAATAATTCATGAGTTTCAATTGGTCACAAGTACATGAGAAAGAAAGCAGTTTTAAAGAAAGAAAGCAGTTTCAAAGAATTAAAACAGTTTTAAAGTAAGAAGCCGTTTTTGAGAAAGAAAATGTTTTAAGTTTTTGATTACAGAAAAGCAAAAAGATTTGAGACTTATTTTGAGAAATAAGTTTTCAGCAGTTTTATCAGTTTTACTTGTTATTAATTCAAGTATTGAGCAGAAATATTTTGGGTCTAAAACCCATATTACTCACGAGGCTTTATGTCTCACGTATATTGTTTTTTTTAAATGCTATGTACTTAGGTGAAAGGAGCGGAGGTTGCAGTTGGGACCGGTTAATGTACTGTAAGTTTAAATTATGGTTATCTGTATTGAGTCTGTAATACCCCTCGAGTTTAAGTTTGTAAAATAAAACAAAAATTTAAGTGGCTAATTTATAGTCACGAGTTGTAAAATATGTTTGAAAACTGTATTTGTATTTTAAATATGGTACAAGAAAAGGGGTGTTACAGTTTTGGTATCAGAGCCATAGTTTAAGCGAACTAGGTGTCAGTATTTGAACCTAGACTTAAACTGTGTAGGAGATTAGTAGAGCACCTATTTGGGTATAATGTAGGGAGTAAGTAGAAATGGGAGTAAAACCACAACAGTGGAACATGAGTCTTAGTGGTAAAAGTGGAAGCAAATGTGTATAGGTGGTTATAATAATATGGGCCCGTACTATCATAATCACAGGATATACATTTGAGTCTGGTGGAACCACACAGGAATCATGTGAAGCTGTAAGAGATAAGTGTAAGAGGTTTGAGGGGTATAGATTCAGTATACCTATGGAAGAAAATCCAGTATGACTGGAAACAATACAGTATAAAAGAAAAAGTGTTAAAGACAAATTAGCAAATAAGAGATATATAGGGAAAAATCCCATACTCTATATGAGTCAGTGTAAAGTATATGTAATAAGACATAAGAAAATACGAATAAAGAGCACTGAAAATAAGATGATAATGATGCTAAAGTAATGAAGGAGAAAAGTTTGAATTTGTGGTTGTGATGACCACCGTATAATATGAGAAATAATGTAAAGTATGACAAGAATCAGTAACAGAGACATGGCCATAATGTGTAAATGTATTGAAAATGTTAATAGAAGTAATGAAGTATATAGTACAGTTATAAAATAAAGAGTATAACTGAACATTTCAGTTGTCTAACATAAATGAAATATGATTATGAAATAAAAATAATAAGAGTAATGTCACTACGGTGACCAAAGAAAGATTGAAAAAAAGAATGTGGGTACAGATATATGAATGAAATTCATATAAGAAAGAAGAATGAAAACATATAGGTAGAAAGAATAAAAAGAAGTGAGTTGGCTGTAATTGTAGACCAACCCAATTCAAAGTATAAATATTAAGAAGTAGTATGATGTGTTGTTCATGGACAACCAAGAGATTAAAGTATGTATATAAAAGTTGTGAGTAAATAAGATAGTATAAAATGAAAGCAAAATACTTAACCAAGTATTAGAAGATGAATTCAAGACAGAAATGAAAATATAAGAAATGGGAAGTTGTGACTTCCAAACTTGAAAGTAATGTGACTAATAAAGATATCTAATAATTGAAGCAAATAACTAAGTCTGAAATATATTATAGTGAGCAATAAAGACAAGGTAAGTTGTCTGAATGAGAAAGTAATAAAATTTGTTAAAAAGAAACTATGAGTATGTTGCATTTTATAATGCAAGAGAATGAGTTGAGAAATAGAGATTGAATGCCTAATTAAAGGTTAGGTGAACAGGTAAAGATAGGACAAATGATGATGACATTGAGAAGAATATAAAGACAGTTATTAAAGAAATGGTCATTTGAAATCAGATTTAGTGACCATATAAATATGAAATAAGAAGAATTGAGAATGATAAAAGTATAACCGAAAGAATGCGAGAAAATGACTGAGAGACATAAATAATACGAGACAAAGAGACAAAGTGAATATTCAGATAGGTTTTAGACAAAGAGTCAAATATGAAATAAGAGTTAAAATAAAGAGACAACTCCTAAGAGGAAGAGACGAGTAAATGTAGCCAAAGAATAGAGAAATGGTCAGTATATGACTAGTAACTATAAAAAAAATATATAGTATGTATCGCTTTAAGATACATAAAAGTAAAGAGAGTAAATAAATGAAACTTAAATAAAAGAACAATGCAATGTGTTGGGCATATAGCCTTATGACACATAGAGATAAATGGTAAAAAGAATAATAAAATAAATCTTGGGTATTAAACCTAGAAAGTTTATAAGTAAAATGTATGAGATATAAAGACTAATTGTTTATGGAAAATGGAGGTAATCTATATGATTATGAAAGTAGTGTATGTTTAATATATATAATGAGATAAAACAAGAAATTGTTGAGACAGAAATGCAAATTTTTATTGAAATATGATTATAGTGCAGTCAAGATAAAAAGAGAAATAAAAGTTATTTTGGCATTAGCCATAGCAAGTAAAGAGAAAGCAAGAGGTAGAGTGCTAAACTAAGCATCAGTGTGAGCAATAAGAACTACAAGAAAATACTAAAACATAAGTAATAAGATGAGAATGGTACATGGGGTACCTAAGAAGACAAGAAGAGTACTCATAAGAGTACAGTAAGAAAGCTGAGAAATAAAAAGGACATGACTATATTAGAAAGTATAATGAGTAAAAGAAGTTGAAATCTCATAAATTATAAAGAAAAAGAAAAGAAGTATTTAGATTGTTAATATGTCGAAAGGTGAAAATGATATAAGTAAAGAATGATACAAGACATGTATTTATAAAAGTAATACATGCAAGTAACAAGATGATAAGAGAATGTATGAAATTAGTAGTAAAGACAAAGAAAAGTTTTAGTAGTAATTTTTGCTTAAAAAAAATAGAAAATTCTTTGAGAATTAGAGATGAAAGATAAGATAAAAGCAGCAAGAACAACAGTTAACCCTTGAAGAGTCAATTCTTCTAGTATATAAAGACATAAGAAGTTGTAAAACTTCTAAAAGAATTGTATAAAGATAATAAGAGATTTAAGTCTAATGACAAGAAAGAAGTAATTAGAAATGTAGATTGACTGTTGGAAAGTCAATTTTCTATAATAAAGTATGAAGTGATAGAGCTTCTAAAATAAGAAATAGAAAGTAAATTTAAAATATGAAATTTACTCAAGTAAGAAGAATAAGTAAAAACTTTTATTACATTAAAAGAGAAGTCGAGTAATGCGTCTGTCCTTATATTACCAGAAGGGACAGAAGATTTTGAAATATACAGCAATGCCTCACATAGAGGGCTTAGCTGTGTGTGATTGCAGAGGAGTAAGAATATAGCATATGTACCCATATAGTTGAAAGCCCTAGAAACAAAGTGTATTACCTATGATATAGAGCTAGTAGCGATAGTATTTGCCTTGAAAATTTGGAGGCATTACCTGTATGGAACAAAGCGCAAGTTATTCACTGATCACAAGAGTTTACAGTATGTGTTCACTCAAATAGAGTTGAACATAAGACAGAAAAGATAGTTAGAGTTGATCAGTGATTATGTTTGCGAGACTGTATACCATTCAGGCAAGCAAGTGTAGCAGCAGATGTAGTGAGTAGAAAAGTTCCAGAGAAAAGAATCAATGTAAGATTTATACGTATAGAACTAGTGTTCAGTATTGTAGAACAGATTAAAGCAATCCAACAGAAATGTTGGAAAAAGCATAGATATGAAGGATGAGAAACAAGGAAGACATGCAGTTTGGGATAAGTAGACAAGAGTTAAAGACTTTTAGAACCCGCATTTGGGTGCTGAAAGCAGGAGATTTGAGAAAGTTGATTTTCGAAGAGTCATATAAGTTTAAGTTTAAAGTTGAGAAAAGTACGTCTCCAAGTGTGTTATTTGTACACAAGTCAAGGCGGAACATTAGGTCCCGCATGGGGATGCCCAGTCTTTGCTCATTCCAGCCGAAAAGTGGGGAGATGTAACCATGGACTTAATTGTCAGGCTACCGAGAACGAGAAGGAAGTATGATAGTATGTGGGTCATAGTGGACCGGTTGACCAAGAGTGCACTGTTTCTAGTCATAAAAGAAACTACTCCATTGGAGCAGTTAGCCCAGTTGTATATAGATGAAGTGTTAAGAAGATATGGTGCACCGTTGTTAATCGTGTCAGACAAAGACCCTAAATTTACCCCTAACTTCTAGAGTGCTTCACAAAAGAAAATGGGGACGAGAATCAAGCTAAGTACAGAGTATCATCCACAAACGGATGGTCAGAGTGAATGAACGATTCAGACAGTAAAAGACATGCTACGATTGTGCATGATAGATTTTGAACGTAGTCGGGATGAACACCTACCACTAATGGAGTTTGCATACCATAACAGCTACCATTCTAGCATTAAAATGCCATCTTTTGAGGCATTGTATGGTAGAAAGTGTAGAACTCCTTTATGTTGGTCAGAGGCGGGTGAGGCGAAGCTTACGGGGCCAGAGATTGTTAGAGTAACTAATGAGAAGATTGGAGTAATTCAAGCCAACATGAAAGCAGCACAAGATCGGCAAAAGAGTTACTCAAATCTAAAGAAGAGACCGTATGACTTGCAAGAAGGAGATTTGGTGATGATAAAAGTGTCGCCATAGAAAGGAGTGGTCAGATTTGGCAAGAGAGGAAAGCTGAGTCCAAGATACATTGGACCTTTTAGAATTCTGAAAAGAGTGGGGTTACAAGCGTTCAAGCTAGAGTTACCACCCGAACTTAGTGGAATACGTGATACCTTTCATGTATGCTACTTGAAAAAAGTATTTTGGTAAAGAAGAGTTAGTAATGCCGTATACCGACCTGAGGGTGGAGACTCCTAGCAAACTAATTGAGGAACCCGAAGCCATCCTAGAAATGCAGACTAAGAAGCTAAGGAACAAGGAGATTGACCTTGTACTAGTCAAGTGGAAGCACCCATTAGGGTCAAACCTAACTTGGGAGACACTAGAAGAAATGAAGAGAAGATATCCAAATTTCACAGATTACGAAAAGATTCCGAGGACGGAATCCGCTTAAGGAGGGGTGACTGTAAGAACCCGCGAAAAAGTGGTAAAAGGGTAAAACTGTCTTTTGACACGTTATATGATTATTATGTAAAATAATATGTATTTGTAAAATAATATGATAAGAAATAAAAGTTTATATGAAATTTGGAGTTTTACCGCATGAATAGTGAAATATGGCCAAAAAGGGCAAAATGGTCATTTGACATGGAAATGACCAAAATGTCAAGAAAATGTTAAGTTAGAAGTTAATGGAACTTTGGTTGCAAAGTTATGGGTCTTAGGACCATTTTTGAATGAAAGTTGAGATTTAAGGGACCAAAGTGTAAATAACTTATAAAAAATTAAATATCAATGATATATGAGAGTTATCCTCTCATAATTGTGGAACATTACAGAAGATACGAGAGAGAGCTAGAGAGAGCAAGGGAGAAGAAGCAGAGGCTCAAGAATCGTTGCCAAGAAATCAAGAGAAACTTTGGAATTGAAGATTCCTAAGCTAAACAAGGTTAGTAAACCTAAGCTTTTGTGTGTCTTGATGAATTTCCATGGAGAGGACTAAAATCTGTAATTTCAGTCATAATCCATGAAGTGTACATGATTTCTGGGCTTAAATATGTTCATGTAGTAAGAACAAATGTTAAAAATAGCAAAGTAGGTTGCTATTGTTGAGAAATTTAAATGTTGCTCAAGAACCCTAAATCTTGAATTGGTGTGATTAATGTGTTTCTAATAGCTTAAAACCTGTTATTAGTCAAGGGTTTTGGTCCTAGAACAAACCCCATACGATTAAGAACAGAAATAAGTGCTTAATGGGTGAAAACTACGTGCTACAGTGCACAAATCGCGACTGATCAGGACATTGCCCAGGCGCCAGGCGCAGTGCGCCCAGGACCAGGGCGGGGTGCGCCCAGGCGCAGTGCGCCCAACCCTGGCGCAGTGCGCCTCCAGACAGGGACCAAAAATGTTAGAAATTCAAATGCTAGAAACCGTAGCTAGACATGTCCGATTGGTCTGAAATTTTAGCCATAACCCTAAAATGGTATAAGAACATGTCGGGAATTGTCAAATCCGTAATCCGACCTTGCGGAAAAGTCACAGTAGCGGCAGTGGCTAAACTTCAAGTTTATGCCAAAACTTGATTTTTGGAATTTGAGCTAGACTTGTCCAATGAACTCCAAATTTGAAACACAAGTCTATTATGGCCTAAGATTTCATGGAAAAGAGTCGGAACTGAAATACGACCCCTCGGGGGTACTGTAGCAATATACGCGTATTTCGGAGAAAACTATAAAACGAGTTTATTAATGGTTATACATTTATTATAACCAGTAGTTATGTCATATGAGACTTTAGCATTATAGAGTTAATTATATTTAGTATTTATATATACTACTTGTATAGGTGGTGCTTCAAATACCATTGAGCACGGGAAAGGAAAAGGAATACGAGAAGACTAGCGACTTATAGCTATACCAAGGTGAGTTTTATGAGGATGTTTTTGAGTACATAGCAAAATGATATTTTCAGAAAAATGAGATTTCCAAATATTTTCAAATTCTAAGGTTTGGAAATAGTTTTGAAGGTAGCTCTAAGAGCTAAGCGTTTAAAAGAGATTTTAAAGAAGTTCAGTATTTAAAGAAGTATAGTTTATAAAGTTTTGAAAGAAGCTCCATACATGAGCTAAAGATGTTGAGATTAGTTTTAAAGATATTTTTGATTATGAGTCTAAAAGTTTATGAGTTGAGTTATTTATAAATTGTGTCCCATCTTGACCAATTTGATATGTAATGAGATGAGAATTAAAGAAAGAAGGAAGAAAGAGTTAGTTGTCCGGACTAGGATCACCCACATAATCGGGGGATCATAAGACACTACTGGGATGGTACCTTTCGTCGCGAAGTAGTGGTTTAGCTTAGTATACCCTTGTGCTTGAATCCGTTCCAAGTCACAAAGGGGAGACAGAATGAGCATAACCAAGCGGACGGATCTGTTCTGTTCCGCGAGGGGAGCTAGTTGAATGAATTAAATTAAAATAATTCATGAGTTTCAATTGGTCACAAGTACATGAGAAAGAAAGCAGTTTTAAAGAAAGAAAGCAGTTTCAAAGAATTAAAACAGTTTTAAAGTAAGAAGCCGTTTTTGAGAAAGAAAATGTTTTAAGTTTTTGATTACAGAAAAGCAAAAAGATTTGAGACTTATTTTGAGAAATAAGTTTTCAGCAGTTTTATCAGTTTTACTTGTTATTAATTCAAGTATTGAGCAGAAATATTTTGGGTCTAAAACCCATATTACTCACGAGGCTTTATGTCTCACGTATATTGTTTTTTTTAAATGCTATGTACTTAGGTGAAAGGAGCGGAGGTTGCAGTTGGGACCGGTTAATGTACTGTAAGTTTAAATTATGGTTATCTGTATTGAGTCTGTAATACCCCTCGAGTTTAAGTTTGTAAAATAAAACAAAAATTTAAGTGGCTAATTTATAGTCACGAGTTGTAAAATATGTTTGAAAACTGTATTTGTATTTTAAATATGGTACAAGAAAAGGGGTGTTACAGTTTTGGTATCAGAGCCATAGTTTAAGCGAACTAGGTGTCAGTATTTGAACCTAGACTTAAACTGTGTAGGAGATTAGTAGAGCACCTATTTGGGTATAATGTAGGGAGTAAGTAGAAATGGGAGTAAAACCACAACAGTGGAACATGAGTCTTAGTGGTAAAAGTGGAAGCAAATGTGTATAGGTGGTTATAATAATATGGGCCCGTACTATCATAATCACAGGATATACATTTGAGTCTGGTGGAACCACACAGGAATCATGTGAAGCTGTAAGAGATAAGTGTAAGAGGTTTGAGGGGTATAGATTCAGTATACCTATGGAAGAAAATCCAGTATGACTGGAAACAATACAGTATAAAAGAAAAAGTGTTAAAGACAAATTAGCAAATAAGAGATATATAGGGAAAAATCCCATACTCTATATGAGTCAGTGTAAAGTATATGTAATAAGACATAAGAAAATACGAATAAAGAGCACTGAAAATAAGATGATAATGATGCTAAAGTAATGAAGGAGAAAAGTTTGAATTTGTGGTTGTGATGACCACCGTATAATATGAGAAATAATGTAAAGTATGACAAGAATCAGTAACAGAGACATGGCCATAATGTGTAAATGTATTGAAAATGTTAATAGAAGTAATGAAGTATATAGTACAGTTATAAAATAAAGAGTATAACTGAACATTTCAGTTGTCTAACATAAATGAAATATGATTATGAAATAAAAATAATAAGAGTAATGTCACTACGGTGACCAAAGAAATATTGAAAAAAAGAATGTGGGTACAGATATATGAATGAAATTCATATAAGAAAGAAGAATGAAAACATATAGGTAGAAAGAATAAAAAGAAGTGAGTTGGCTGTAATTGTAGACCAACCCAATTCAAAGTATAAATATTAAGAAGTAGTATGATGTGTTGTTCATGGACAACCAAGAGATTAAAGTATGTATATAAAAGTTGTGAGTAAATAAGATAGTATAAAATGAAAGCAAAATACTTAACCAAGTATTAGAAGATGAATTCAAGACAGAAATGAAAATATAAGAAATGGGAAGTTGTGACTTCCAAACTTGAAAGTAATGTGACTAATAAAGATATCTAATAATTGAAGCAAATAACTAAGTCTGAAATATATTATAGTGAGCAATAAAGACAAGGTAAGTTGTCTGAATGAGAAAGTAATAAAATTTGTTAAAAAGAAACTATGAGTATGTTGCATTTTATAATGCAAGAGAATGAGTTGAGAAATAGAGATTGAATGCCTAATTAAAGGTTAGGTGAACAGGTAAAGATAGGACAAATGATGATGACATTGAGAAGAATATAAAGACAGTTATTAAAGAAATGGTCATTTGAAATCAGATTTAGTGACCATATAAATATGAAATAAGAAGAATTGAGAATGATAAAAGTATAACCGAAAGAATGCGAGAAAATGACTGAGAGACATAAATAATACGAGACAAAGAGACAAAGTGAATATTCAGATAGGTTTTAGACAAAGAGTCAAATATGAAATAAGAGTTAAAATAAAGAGACAACTCCTAAGAGGAAGAGACGAGTAAATGTAGCCAAAGAATAGAGAAATGGTCAGTATATGACTAGTAACTATAAAAAAATATATAGTATGTATCGCTTTAAGATACATAAAAGTAAAGAGAGTAAATAAATGAAACTTAAATAAAAGAACAATGCAATGTGTTGGGCATATAGCCTTATGACACATAGAGATAAATGGTAAAAAGAATAATAAAATAAATCTTGGGTATTAAACCTAGAAAGTTTATAAGTAAAATGTATGAGATATAAAGACTAATTGTTTATGGAAAATGGAGGTAATCTATATGATTATGAAAGTAGTGTATGTTTAATATATATAATGAGATAAAACAAGAAATTGTTGAGACAGAAATGCAAATTTTTATTGAAATATGATTATAGTGCAGTCAAGATAAAAAGAGAAATAAAAGTTATTTTGGCATTAGCCATAGCAAGTAAAGAGAAAGCAAGAGGTAGAGTGCTAAACTAAGCATCAGTGTGAGCAATAAGAACTACAAGAAAATACTAAAACATAAGTAATAAGATGAGAATGGTACATGGGGTACCTAAGAAGACAAGAAGAGTACTCATAAGAGTACAGTAAGAAAGCTGAGAAATAAAAAGGACATGACTATATTAGAAAGTATAATGAGTAAAAGAAGTTGAAATCTCATAAATTATAAAGAAAAAGAAAAGAAGTATTTAGATTGTTAATATGTCGAAAGGTGAAAATGATATAAGTAAAGAATGATACAAGACATGTATTTATAAAAGTAATACATGCAAGTAACAAGATGATAAGAGAATGTATGAAATTAGTAGTAAAGACAAAGAAAAGTTTTAGTAGTAATTTTTGCTTAAAAAAAATAGAAAATTCTTTGAGAATTAGAGATGAAAGATAAGATAAAAGCAGCAAGAACAACAGTTAACCCTTGAAGAGTCAATTCTTCTAGTATATAAAGACATAAGAAGTTGTAAAACTTCTAAAAGAATCGTATAAAGATAATAAGAGATTTAAGTCTAATGACAAGAAAGAAGTAATTAGAAATGTAGATTGACTGTTGGAAAGTCAATTTTCTATAATAAAGTATGAAGTGATAGAGCTTCTAAAATAAGAAATAGAAAGTAAATTTAAAATATGAAATTTACTCAAGTAAGAAGAATAAGTAAAAACTTTTATTACATTAAAAGAGAAGTCGAGTAATGCGTCTGTCCTTATATTACCAGAAGGGACAGAAGATTTTGAAATATACAGCAATGCCTCACATAGAGGGCTTAGCTGTGTGTGATTGCAGAGGAGTAAGAATATAGCATATGTACCCATATAGTTGAAAGCCCTAGAAACAAAGTGTATTACCTATGATATAGAGCTAGTAGCGATAGTATTTGCCTTGAAAATTTGGAGGCATTACCTGTATGGAACAAAGCGCAAGTTATTCACTGATCACAAGAGTTTACAGTATGTGTTCACTCAAATAGAGTTGAACATAAGACAGAAAAGATAGTTAGAGTTGATCAGTGATTATGTTTGCGAGACTGTATACCATTCAGGCAAGCAAGTGTAGCAGCAGATGTAGTGAGTAGAAAAGTTCCAGAGAAAAGAATCAATGTAAGATTGATACGTATAGAACTAGTGTTCAGTATTGTAGAACAGATTAAAGCAATCCAACAGAAATGTTGGAAAAAGCATAGATATGAAGGATGAGAAACAAGGAAGACATGCAGTTTGGGATAAGTAGACAAGAGTTAAAGACTTTTAGAACCCGCATTTGGGTGCTGAAAGCAGGAGATTTGAGAAAGTTGATTTTCGAAGAGTCATATAAGTTTAAGTTTAAAGTTGAGAAAAGTACGTCTCCAAGTGTGTTATTTGTACACAAGTCAAGGCGGAACATTAGGTCCCGCATGGGGATGCCCAGTCTTTGCTCATTCCAGCCGAAAAGTGGGGAGATGTAACCATGGACTTAATTGTCAGGCTACCGAGAACGAGAAGGAAGTATGATAGTATGTGGGTCATAGTGGACCGGTTGACCAAGAGTGCACTGTTTCTAGTCATAAAAGAAACTACTCCATTGGAGCAGTTAGCCCAGTTGTATATAGATGAAGTGTTAAGAAGATATGGTGCACCGTTGTTAATCGTGTCAGACAAAGACCCTAAATTTACCCCTAACTTCTAGAGTGCTTCACAAAAGAAAATGGGGACGAGAATCAAGCTAAGTACAGAGTATCATCCACAAACGGATGGTCAGAGTGAATGAACGATTCAGACAGTAAAAGACATGCTACGATTGTGCATGATAGATTTTGAACGTAGTCGGGATGAACACCTACCACTAATGGAGTTTGCATACCATAACAGCTACCATTCTAGCATTAAAATGCCATCTTTTGAGGCATTGTATGGTAGAAAGTGTAGAACTCCTTTATGTTGGTCAGAGGCGGGTGAGGCGAAGCTTACGGGGCCAGAGATTGTTAGAGTAACTAATGAGAAGATTGGAGTAATTCAAGCCAACATGAAAGCAGCACAAGATCGGCAAAAGAGTTACTCAAATCTAAAGAAGAGACCGTATGACTTGCAAGAAGGAGATTTGGTGATGATAAAAGTGTCGCCATGGAAAGGAGTGGTCAGATTTGGCAAGAGAGGAAAGCTGAGTCCAAGATACATTGGACCTTTTAGAATTCTGAAAAGAGTGGGGTTACAAGCGTTCAAGCTAGAGTTACCACCCGAACTTAGTGGAATACGTGATACCTTTCATGTATGCTACTTGAAAAAAGTATTTTAGTAAAGAAGAGTTAGTAATGCCGTATACCGACCTGAGGGTGGAGACTCCTAGCAAACTAATTGAGGAACCCGAAGCCATCCTAGAAATGCAGACTAAGAAGCTAAGGAACAAGGAGATTGACCTTGTACTAGTCAAGTGGAAGCACCCATTAGGGTCAAACCTAACTTGGGAGACACTAGAAGAAATGAAGAGAAGATATCCAAATTTCACGGATTACGAAAAGATTCCGAGGACGGAATCCGCTTAAGGAGGGGTGACTGTAAGAACCCGCGAAAAAGTGGTAAAAGGGTAAAACTGTCTTTTGACACGTTATATGATTATTATGTAAAATAATATGTATTTGTAAAATAATATGATAAGAAATAAAAGTTTATATGAAATTTGGAGTTTTACCGCATGAATAGTGAAATATGGCCAAAAAGGGCAAAATGGTCATTTGACATGGAAATGACCAAAATGTCAAGAAAATGTTAAGTTAGAAGTTAATGGAACTTTGGTTGCAAAGTTATGGGTCTTAGGACCATTTTTGAATGAAAGTTGAGATTTAAGGGACCAAAGTGTAAATAACTTATAAAAAATTAAATATCAATGATATATGAGAGTTATCCTCTCATAATTGTGGAACATTACAGAAGATACGAGAGAGAGCTAGAGAGAGCAAGGGAGAAGAAGCAGAGGCTCAAGAATCGTTGCCAAGAAATCAAGAGAAACTTTGGAATTGAAGATTCCTAAGCTAAACAAGGTTAGTAAACCTAAGCTTTTGTGTGTCTTGATGAATTTCCATGGAGAGGACTAAAATCTGTAATTTCAGTCATAATCCATGAAGTGTACATGATTTCTGGGCTTAAATATGTTCATGTAGTAAGAACAAATGTTAAAAATAGCAAAGTAGGTTGCTATTGTTGAGAAATTTAAATGTTGCTCAAGAACCCTAAATCTTGAATTGGTGTGATTAATGTGTTTCTAATAGCTTAAAACCTGTTATTAGTCAAGGGTTTTGGTCCTAGAACAAACCCCATACGATTAAGAACAGAAATAAGTGCTTAATGGGTGAAAACTACGTGCTACAGTGCACAAATCGCGACTGATCAGGACATTGCCCAGGCGCCAGGCGCAGTGCGCCCAGGACCAGGGCGGGGTGCGCCCAGGCGCAGTGCGCCCAACCCTGGCGCAGTGCGCCTCCAGACAGGGACCAAAAATGTTAGAAATTCAAATGCTAGAAACCATAGCTAGACATGTCCGATTGGTCTGAAATTTTAGCCATAACCCTAAAATGGTATAAGAACATGTCGGGAATTGTCAAATCCGTAATCCGACCTTGCGGAAAAGTCACAGTAGCGGCAGTGGCTAAACTTCAAGTTTATGCCAAAACTTGATTTTTGGAATTTGAGCTAGACTTGTCCAATGAACTCCAAATTTGAAACACAAGTCTATTATGGCCTAAGATTTCATGGAAAAGAGTCGGAACTGAAATACGACCCCTCGGGGGTACTGTAGCAATATACGCGTATTTCGGAGAAAACTATAAAACGAGTTTATTAATGGTTATACATTTATTATAACCTGTAGTTATGTCATATGAGACTTTAGCATTATAGAGTTAATTATATTTAGTATTTATATATACTACTTGTATAGGTGGTGCTTCAAATACCATTGAGCACGGGAAAGGAAAAGGAATACGAGAAGACTAGCGACTTATAGCTATACCAAGGTGAGTTTTATGAGGATGTTTTTGAGTACATAGCAAAATGATATTTTCAGAAAAATGAGATTTCCAAATATTTTCAAATTCTAAGGTTTGGAAATAGTTTTGAAGGTAGCTCTAAGAGCTAAGCGTTTAAAAGAGATTTTAAAGAAGTTCAGTATTTAAAGAAGTATAGTTTATAAAGTTTTGAAAGAAGCTCCATACATGAGCTAAAGATGTTGAGATTAGTTTTAAAGATATTTTTGATTATGAGTCTAAAAGTTTATGAGTTGAGTTATTTATAAATTGTGTCCCATCTTGACCAATTTGATATGTAATGAGATGAGAATTAAAGAAAGAAGGAAGAAAGAGTTAGTTGTCCGGACTAGGATCACCCACATAATCGGGGGATCATAAGACACTACTAGGATGGTACCTTTCGTCGCGAAGTAGTGGTTTAGCTTAGTATACCCTTGTGCTTGAATCCGTTCCAAGTCACAAAGGGGAGACAGAATGAGCATAACCAAGCGGACGGATCTGTTCTGTTCCGCGAGGGGAGCTAGTTGAATGAATTAAATTAAAATAATTCATGAGTTTCAATTGGTCACAAGTACATGAGAAAGAAAGCAGTTTTAAAGAAAGAAAGCAGTTTCAAAGAATTAAAACAGTTTTAAAGTAAGAAGCCGTTTTTGAGAAAGAAAATGTTTTAAGTTTTTGATTACAAAAAAGCAAAAAGATTTGAGACTTATTTTGAGAAATAAGTTTTCAGCAGTTTATCAGTTTTACTTGTTATTAATTCAAGTATTGAGCAGAAATATTTTGGGTCTAAAACCCATATTACTCACGAGGCTTTATGTCTCACGTATATTGTTTTTTTTAAAATGCTATGTACTTAGGTGAAAGGAGCGGAGGTTGCAGTTGGGACCGGTTAATGTACTGTAAGTTTAAATTATGGTTATCTGTATTGAGTCTGTAATACCCCTCGAGTTTAAGTTTGTAAAATAAAACAAAAATTTAAGTTGCTAATTTATAGTCACGAGTTGTAAAATATGTTTGAAAACTTTATTTGTATTTTAAATATGGTACAAGAAAAGGGGTGTTACATAAAACAACGATAAAAAAATGACAGCTAAAAAAACAAATCAATGGCAGTAAGAACATCCACAACAAGATTTCAAAATTCTCTCAAATAACTTACAAATCACCAAGGAAGTAATGGTCTTGCAAAGTTTTAAAGGCAACTTGCCATGTCAAGTGAATTTTATTTGGCCCAAAAGATAATAACAATAACTTACCTTATACTTGGTAAAATTACAAAACAAAAAAAAAAACTATTAATAAGATGCAAACTAAAAATTTGTTATTATAAACGTTTATTAATATAACTAACTAATATATGGTAGTTTATTAGTTAAATACTAAATTTAATTAATAACTTCTTTTGCACTGTTTAATATTACATGACTAGTTTTATATGTTAACTTCTTATAAGAGTAATAAAATTTATCTCGTAAACACATTTAGTCAGTTAAGTTTTTTGTACATGTAATTCATGTATTTCTTGAAATTAAATTTTTTGGATTTTTTATAACAATTATATATATTTTTTTGGAAATATAAAAGAAACAAAAAGAATATTAGAAATTTGGTTTCTCATATAAGGATCCTCGTTATAGGTATTCTAATAAATTTCAAAACAATATGTACATGGATGGCCTGTCCTTGTTATATGTATTACAAATAAAATATCAACTACCTATAGCAATGACATGTCGTCCCTGTAAACATCGTTTTGAAATTTATTATCATACATATAGTGAGGACATGTCCTCGAAAAAAAATGTCATATAGTGACCAACATTTTAACTATGACTTTTTTACCCATACGTACGAATCTTTAGGCGCAACACCTATAGTGACGACCGCTAAGGAGCTACAACGAGAATATCAGGGCCTATATTGAAGATTTTTGTCCTCTTTAAAACCTATTTTCTTATGGTGATGGTATCATTTTCGTGTCTTCTTGGTATATGTCTCGATCTACTCTTCTATTGAAAACGTGTGATGTCTAATTGTTTGATAGTAACATGGAATTCAGACCAGTCACGACTCTTGCAATATCCCAAAAACCATGTACGAATTTTGGATTGAAGATGTAAAATATAAGATGTCGTAGTAAAAATAATATGTGTATATTTGAGATGTATGTATAATAGATGCATGGAAACACCTAAATATAAATATGGTTACTGATTGAAATTTACATATTGAGTTGCTCAATAGTGAAATTAAGAGTGAACGTAAGAAAAAGAGTGATTTATAAAAGTGGTATAAAGTGACAAACACCCTAATTTAAGGCAATGTGAAACGATACACATGAGGAATTGATGTGATCTAAAAGTTGCAATGCACATATGGGACTATATAGATAATATCCCAAAAAGTAATTGACTTAAATCGGAAACTAAAGGTGTAACATGTGAATTACCCATGTTTTATATTGCATATAATATACAAAACACGTATCATTTCAAGTGGAAAATATCTCTACATTCCTCCAACCCCAATCATTAGATCTTCCTTGTGGGAGAGATTGTCCAATCAGTTCACATTATTCCAACTTAAATAAAAATTAAAAATCTAAAAGTTTTGGTGGCCTAAGGCTGAATGGTGTGGGAGGAGCCGTCACCGTTGGCATCCCCCTTGGAAACCTTTAACAGCGGTGAACACCGTCCCTCGTTGGAGGTCAGAGCCGGTCTATTGATTTTAAAAGCCTTGTGCGGAAACTAAAAAATGGGCCCTAAATGTAATTTTTTTACCTATAACAAAATTTCATTCATAATATGTTATAAAAATAATCAAAACAAAAAAACTTCAGTATCAACTCTTAAAAAAAAAACTACATAAATCGAAAGGCTCTCCTACATTCTTGGAATCAAAGTTGTTTATCAACTTTTCATAATTAATACTCCCTCTGTCCCATTTTAATAGTCCACTTTTGACTTTTTAAAGTCTTTCTTTTTCAACTTTGACCTTAAATATTTTCCTTTTTGTTGTATAATACTTGATGCAAAATATATGGATGGATTGTGTTTTAAACTTATTTTTGTTGGTATAATTTTTATCAAGTATTATATAGCACAAACAAAAATATTTAAAGTCAAAGTTGAAAAAGAAAATATTTTAAAAGTCAAAAGTGGACTATTAAAATGGGACGGAGGGAGTAGTATCTAATATCTCGTTCTCAATAGCTATCATCGTCAATTCATTAAGTCTTTCTCCTTTTACGTTTTTGATTACGACATAGATATTTAGGAGGCATAATTTCTGAAAATTGATAAACCATATAACAATTTAATAATAATTGAATAAAAACTAAAAATTAAAGCAATAACAACATTATTAAAAGGCTAAAACTTTCATGTATACCTGTTGAAGACTTGGAATCGACCAAAGTTTCGAAAATTGGAATTTGACGAAGGCATCCTCTAAAAGTCGACGCTGTGAGGTTCCTGAATTGCTGTAGGTTTTAATTTAATAATTTAGTTGTAGGTTTTACATTGAAATATTTTATAATTGGGTTTAGGCTGATAAGTAGTAATGTGTTTGGGATAAGATAATGGAAAATGGAGTCCCACGAATTGCCAAAGATAAAAAACGCACTAAAATGCCAAGCTCGCACTCCCCTAGATTCAAACCGGCGTCTTTGCCACTTGATCCAACAGTTCCTTAGGCTATGGGGTGTGCTTGACGGGAAGAACGCGAAGAAAAAGCTGAGGTGGGAGAGAGAGAAAGGGAACAGCCAATAGGAAACAAGAACACCGCGTTCCTGGGTTGTCTTCCCAGGAACGTGTGAGGACGGAGGACGCGGGGACGCGGAGGAGGGGCGGTGTTTGGCCGCGTTCTAGGCGCCATCTCAGCAAGGACGCGGGTGTGCGTCCGGCACACCCTTCAGCCTTATGCACTTATTACGGAAACATAATTAATATATAATATGTAAACGGTGTGTGTGTGTATGTATGTATGTATGTATGTATGTATGTATGTATGTATGTATGTATATATATATATATATATATATATATATATATATATATATATTCGGTCCCCCCGACTACACAGGCCCTGTGCGGTCGCCCCACTCGGCACTTGCTCAGGGCCGGCCCTGTTGGAGGTAAGGATAAGCGGCAAGCAGCAACGGCGACATCTCGCCTGCCTCTCCCCACTTCTTTTCCTCTCTCTCTCTCTCTCTCTCTCTCTCTCTCTCTCTCTCTCTCTCTCTCTCCTTTCTTTCTTTCTCTTTTGCCGCTAACAACTGCCAACACCACATTGTTTTCTCTATTTTCTGACGGCGAGTTCCATTTTGAGAGAAAAAATTTCTGATGTGGAGGTGGATGCCTCCAATACCACCGCGTCCGGTCTAAGCCACCGCCACAATCCAATATCACATTCATCTCTCTCATTTCTTTTTAGTTTTCTTTTTTTCTTTTCTTCTTTTTAACCTTTATTCTATCAAAATGTAAATATAATATTTATTAAAAAGACATTAAAATATATAATTTTTTTCTTTACAAAATGAGACCAATATTAATCATATTTTTGTGATTTTTTTTGTATTGAAATATAGAATTAGGTTGGGTTGCTAATGAATAAAATGAGTGTAAAAAAATTGAGTTGGATTGGGTTGAGTTGTGTAAGTAGAAGAGTAAGAAATTAGTTTTTTAATAGAAAATATGGGTTGGATTGGATTACTAATAAGTATAGTCTAATATACTAGAAACGTATTTATAAAGAAGCACATATATAATAAGGAGATTTCTTCAATATAAACCCATCTGAGTGGTTAAAAGAATTGCAATATATATCCCCAAACATTATACCACAGTTTGGCTAGAGCATTACAATACTTGACATTCACTTGCCCGAACATATACTTTGTGGTTCAACAGAAGGCACGATCTGAGAGCCACACTACATGGATATGAATTTCCATTTATAAACAATATATTAAGTATGGACCATACATTATATTGTGTGGTCAATAGAAAAAAAAAAAAAAACCATGGGCTTGGTGTTGAATGATAATAATTGATAAGTAGTCGAGCATATAGTAATTAATCATTAAAAATAACTTCCATTAAAAATGCTCTAATAAATATGCTCCAATGGTAATGATCTTTACGTCGGTTATTTAATTGTCCCGAAAAAAAAAAAACTACATATTTAAACCCGAGTCAACTCGATGGAACACCAGGAAGTCTCGAAAACAGCATCTACAAGACTACAACATGCACATTTGATTGATGATTTTCTAACCTAAAAATTGTTGCACCTCAAACGTTCATCTACTGTTTTAGGAACCATCAAAAACATTACATCATTTGTTGCTAAAGATTTTAAGGGCTGGTGAGGTTCTTGAGATCTTCTTCCTGTGCATACCAACTTGGTATTATTTTGGACAAATGAGGATAAAGATCCTTGAATGAGTTCCTTATTGTTCCTTCTGCAACTCCTGTTGCTAGTGACACATCTGCATATTCAACTCAAATTCAACTCTATTTTAATTTAGAAAGGTCAAAGGAAAATTCTGGATTGACAAACAAGTAAACGTGAAAAGATGAATTCTACAACACTTATATATTGAGAAATGTTAAGAAAGATCCATAACAATATCAAAATAAATACTACTAAATTACTGGCTACTTCATTAAATTGATGAAAATGGAGGAAGTTTACCTTTGAGGGGTTTCTTATCATCAGAAAGTTGAGTGACAATGTAAATAACAGCAGCAGCAATAGATATCGGACTTCTCCTGAAAAAAGAAGAAATACAAATGAGGTTATGAAATTACGTAAAAGGACATGAAATGAGGACAACATAATTAATTACCTTATATCAAACTCTTCTGATTTGTGGACAGCTTCTTGGGCCGCTTTAACCGTTTGATTCGTCATACCAAGATTAGAACAAAACCGCCTCTATAATTTCATTGGTCAAATACCATTGATTCACCCATTAGTCAAATAAATTCCCATTGAAGATGTAATTTCTTTTACGACAGTAATAATAATAAAAAAAAAAAAACAATCAAACTGACCATAAAATCGCCAGCGTGTATAGTCCCCATTTCCACTGATTGACCCATTTCGAGTTCTAGCTGTTTTACAATGTATTCTTTTGCCCGACCAATTTCCTTCTTAGTCGCTCCATTTGCAACCGAACAGATTTCTATTTGAATAGAGTTTCAGGGAAAATCTAGTTTCATTTAGAGATCAATGATTTAAATTAATAAGTCTAGATCTGTATGTACCCTTTACAGTTCGTGGTTTGTCTTCTTGACGACAAGCAATGTAAAGACAAGCTGCTAAAATGGCGTCCTGGTTTCTTCCTCTACTTGACTTCTGATCTTCTACCTTTTTGTATATCTCATTAGCTCGATCCTAAAAAGAAGGAATAGGAATGAGTATGAGATGATAACTTGAAACGAAAATATGGATTGAGAGAGAGATTAAATTGAGCGCATACCTTTATCGTAGCAACAAGTCCCAACCTGAATGACAAATTGAATGAATCAGAACCCTAAATCAACGTAATTGAACAAAATTAGCGCTAATTCTCACCTATCAGACATCGTTGCAATCGTTTTAAACGCCAAGATTAACGACCGGTCAGGATTAGAGCCTCGATTCTGCCACCTGCCTAAAGACGAGGATAAGAAATCGCTAGTGACGCCGTTAGGTTTTGAAATCACCGTCGACAAGCCGCCATCGTTGAGGAGGACATTAGTTGGGCCACCGACACGGACGGGATCGTTATCTCCAGACTCGTTGGCGAAGGTACGCCACTCGGAGGTCTCGTCGATGGAGTGGGACTCGAGAACGAGCCCGCACTCGGAGCAGACTGTATCTCCGGCAGAG
The DNA here is from genome assembly GCA_023525715.1 of Cichorium intybus. Classification (NCBI taxonomy): domain Eukaryota; kingdom Viridiplantae; phylum Streptophyta; class Magnoliopsida; order Asterales; family Asteraceae; genus Cichorium; species Cichorium intybus. The sequence goes on along the minus strand of CM042010.1, from coordinate 151,282,060 downwards.
TGGTCGAACACCACCTCCGTGCTCCTCCTGCAATCCGAACAGTAGGCATCCATATCCTTCAAACTCTAAACTGTCTTGGTTCGATTTCTTGCTCAAAAGCGCTGTATATGTGTAAGAAACTAAACCCTCTACTTGAGGGTGAAAATATCGGGAATCGGACAGAGGCTAGTAGGAAAGTCACGTAGGTTTTACTTATTCCTAGGACGAAAGTCAAATGTTTCTTCTGTACACGAATATATTCGTCAAAATATTATTAAAAAAGAAATCTTATATCATCCTAATTTTTACTCCTAAATATCCTCCTAACCATTTGAAATAATGATAAATATCATATTCAATAAACTTAATAATATTTTAATTCACTTGTCGCTATTTCACATGGTTAGGAGGATAGTTAGAAGGAAAAATTAGGAGTATATAATATTTCTCTTATTAAAATGCCTATCTTCGTCTAATCTTAACCATATTAGTTTTAACCCTTCAGGCTGGGCGGTGTGGCTTCGCCAAAGGCTCGCCAACCGTCTCGCCATCACATCGCCTTCTGTACCGTGTCAGTTTGCCATCGCCTTCCCTATGTGGTCCTCGCCAATATTCCAGCGAGCTCGTTAAAGGCTTTGGCAACGGTCATGTGACCGTTGAACGATCACAAATAAAAAAAAATTAATTAAAAAAAATCCAATTATTCTCCTATATAAACCAAACTCTCAAATTATTTTTACCACACAACTTCAATATCAAACCTCTTCTACAATTTATATCCCCTTTCCCCCAATTTTAATTTAAAAAATTATGTCATCCGAGTCGTCAATTTCGATATCATCGTCGTCATCTGATGATGAATTGGAAGAACAAATAGGCGAGTCAATAGAGCGTATTACGGCTCATTTACAACAAGAATTACAAAATCCATCGCCAAGCAGCGGGCCTCGTCTACACAGAAGATATATTGATCGGGGAAGAGCGGAAGCCGAACAACGTCTCTTTCGGGATTATTTTGCTGAAAATCCCACATATCTAGAGTATAAATTCCAGCGTCGGTTTCGCATGCGCAAATCGTTCTTTTTGAAGATTGTTAGCGACATGGAGGCGGCGAGTAATTACTTTAAGCAACGACAAAGCGCGTCAGGTATGTTAGGATTCCACCCTATTCAAAGATGTAATGCTGTACTTCGCATGTTAGCATATGGCACACACCCTGATGCACTTGACGAGACAACGAGGATGTCCGCACGTGTCGCACGAGACTCTCTAGACCTATTTTGTGACCTTGCCCTAATTATGTACAAGCCACGATATGGGCGTGAACCTACTCCCAATGACATCCGACAATTGTATGCCCATCATGCACAAGTGCATGGCTTCCCTGGTATGTTAGGAAGTTTAGACTGTATGCATTGGAGGTGGAATGGTTGTCATGCTGCTTGGCATGGCCAATACACGAAGGTTCAGTACGGATACCCGACGGTCATGCTTCAGGCTGCAGCGTCACAGGATATGTGGATTTGACATTCATATTTTGGTGCTCCCGGGTCACATAATGACCTCAACATACTCAATAGTTCGGATTTTTACACAAAGTTACATAACGGCACTGCTCCGGACTCTTCATTTACACTCTGAGGAACGCAATATCGATTTGGGTATTATCTTGTGGATGAAATCTATCCAGAGCGTTCTATTTTCGTCAAGACTTTGGCTTACCCAGATGACCCACAAAGGTGAAAGTTTAAAAGAGCTCAAGAAAGAGCTCGAAAGGACATCGAGAGAGCATTTGGTGTATTAAAGAAACGTTTTGCCATACTAGCTAAACCTTCACTGTTTACAAAAAAATATACTATGATGAAGGTCATGTTTACATGTATTATTTTACATAACATGATTCTAGAAGACGAAGGACATGCTATATGTCAATACGACGAAAATGAAGTCATTCCCAATCCACAGCCAATTCCAGTTGCGAGTCCTGAATAACTTGAGTGAGTGCAGCTGGTGCGCAGTCGACAAATTCATGGCGATCTTCGTCGTCATCTAATCGATCATCTTTGGACGATAGACCATATTGATCTAAATGTGGATCCGGTGAACGAGTACGACGGTGAATATTCAGATGAAGACAATATATGAGGTCGTGTTTAGTTGGTTTTTAAGTTTAATTTAGTTTGTTTTAAGTTGTTTTTTTATGTTTTTAATTTTAATGTAATGTATTTTAAGTTTAATGAAATGGTTGTTTTTAATTTTATTATTGTTTTTAATAATATAAATAATTTAAAAAAATAGTTTAGCATGAAGTTCAGCATGTGCTAAACTTGCTGAATGGTGACGTGTCATAGTTTAGCATGTGCTGAACATGTTAACCACTCCCTCTAGCCTCAGTCGATGTCAATTTACGAGCCACTTTTAAATTAAAAAATGTTCGCTTATTACCTTACAAATTGATTATCATTTATTTAGCATTATTGTTAACATTGTTGTAACTTGAGTTTTTGATAAAGAGTTTAATAAATGAAAATAACCCAAGTTTGTAACACCAAGTACGAACATATACATCATGGAAATTTTCCACTTAAATAGCATCGAATGTAATTTAATTCTTCCTCCCTTGTTTATCAGTTATGCCAAAATTGAAATGGTGTGCACTTTTCGTGGGAAAAAATAAATCAAATTGATGATTAGTCATGTAAAAGAAACTAACAATTATACTCTACCCCTTCTCTGTAGTCTGTACACTACTACCACATTACATCTAAAACTAATTCGAAACTGATAGATGTCATTTCTGTATGCTAAAGCTAAGCTAAGCCACAAGTTGCTTAACAATGTCTCAATAGTATGCTTCGAGTTAAAGCACGAGCACCACTATCACCATCCATCCACACTTCAACTCAAGTTTACATCCACTTCGTCTTGCCTGAACTTTTCACCGGCGGAGGAGTTTTGGCATTCCTACTTCCATCGATGCCTTAAAACAGACCAAAAAAGAAAAATGTCAAGCTAAGTTTTCTATGAGGATATTAGGTCAAACTTTCGATTAACAACATGACTTACAAGGATCAACTCCTCCAATGGAAGATCTTCTACATTTCTCTGGTGGTTGAATCCCTGTTAGTGACTGTCGTCGTGATGGCCTGGCAATGATCGCAAGCGTTGGCGGCCCTTCAGTCGGTTTCTGTTGAACCCTGTAAAGAGTAAAAACCGCATCAATTCGGTTTTGGAAAATAAGTTTAAAAAATACGAGGGAAAATCTTCTGTGCACACACCTTTTTTCCGAGCCAATCATTAGTTTGCCGATGGTTCGAAGCGATTTCCTTATATGCGATGATGATGACGATTTCCCGTTTCCGGTAATCGCCTTGATTTCAGAAGAAATCACGATTTCGTTTCTGATGGAAACTTGAGATTCAGGCGTTTTCGGTAGCACAAGCGTCGAAACCCTAGTTTTTCCATCTGTTTTCAACGGTCTGTTTTTAGAGGCGGAGTTTGGAGGAGCGTTTGGGCTTTTCGGAGGACATTTGTTCTCAATACTCAGCCTCCGTGGCCGAGGTGGCGTTCTTTCCAGCATTATACCTGGTTTTGATTTCGGTAATGGCGATCGTAGCTCTGATCGTTGTTCAGATCGTGGTTCCTTCTCGGCTAATTGTCGTTTAAGCATCTCAACTTGTTCTTTGAGCTCCATAACTTCCCTGCTTTCTTTATTCAAACGAGCTGTACCAAGTTCAACAGTTGAAGCTCGTTGAGCAAATTTCAAAGTACTAACAGTTTCCCCGAACGAATCTCCTTCCGGGCTAACATGAGCAAACATCAACGTCTTCGCGTTTCCTCCTAATGAGTTCTGAAGGAGTAACGTAAGCTTACTGTTTCTGTAAGGAATGTACGAGTTCTTCTGAGATAAAGCTGTAATCACATCTCCTAAACACGAAAGAGATTTATTGATATACTGCGCTTCTTTAAGCCCGTCGCCGGTGACCTCCGACTTATCCACCCTTTCACTTCCCGCCAAATCCACCAAATGAAGACAGCTTCGAATCGTGCCCCCATTCACATCCTTCCCATGGACATGCACCGTCAATATGCTGAAAAAAATAGTTTAGAAATCATAAGCTTAAGCTTAAGAGTTCAAAAAAAAAAAAAAACGTATTGAATTGTAAACCCTAAAAATCACGGACTCTCACCTGTGGGAACGGCTGCTTTGATTGTTCAGGGCGGTTGAACTCACGGCCCGGTTAACTTGACCGCTTTTCATCAAATTTAAAACATCGGTGGTGGACTGGACCTGGTGCATGGTGGCATCAGGGAGGCTCAGCCCGTTTTCACTTGTGCAGCTACGAATCTCTAGTTTGTTGGTGGTTGTGGAATCTCCGGTGAGAAGATCTCTGACTTGTTCGTTATATATTTCCACCATTTGTACAAAAAGCTCGTATTTTACAACGTCTTTTCTGGTACTCGATAGATCAAAGAGATCATTCAGAGCTAAATAATTGATTCCCAGTTCTTTTCTCGAAGCACCAGAAGGTCCACACATTGTATGTGTTTTACCAGATCCCGTTTGCCCGTATGCAAAAATACACACATTATAACCATCCATTACAGACCTTATTAGCGGCTGAGTGTCCGCAAATACCTCCTCTAATAAAAGTCAAAACATCAGTCAACGGAAGCTTCTAGAACTATAAAAATGTTTGAAGTCTTATTACCTTGAGTAGCACTTGGACCGAATACACGGTTGAATTGAAACAACTTTTTACCATCTTTATGAGGCTTTGAAGGATCTAAAAGCACTAATGATCCATCTTCTCCAATGAAATCAATCACGTTCTTCGTGTCAGTTCTAAATGCAGGTCTGATCCTGCAGTAAACTCGAATGTTTCCTGAAAATGTGTAAATTGTGTAAGGTAAACAACATTGTTAACATTTTTATAAGGTTTAACAAACAAGGAGTATACGGTGGTGTACCTTTTAAATCTTGGACCATGTTGTATAAAGTCCGATTCTCTTTCACCACCTTATGGTATCCATTAGCAGCCATGGATAACACCTCTACTTGACTCTCTGAAACAATCGTCAAAAACAGAAATGCGTTAATGTTAATAAAATAAACCGATTTTATGAACATTGAAGAGCAGTGTAACATACCCATTTGTTTTAAATCACTTTGAAATTGCAATTGCAGGTTTGCCAACTCAGCCTTCGTGCTTGAAAACAACGTTTTTAGTTTCTGAAAGATGAAAATAATAGAAAATGAGTTATAGTGGATTACTTTTTTTGATGTAATTTTATGAAATAGACAAAAAGAAAATCATACCTGTAGCTTATTTTCTTGTACTCGAAACACCTGCAAATGATTGCAATCCCCTTTGCGATTTCCGGATATGAACGACGGTGATGAAGTTTCTGAACTCATAAACGATCCACTACCTTCTTTGGTTATTTCTTTCATATTAGGATTCAACTTGAATTGAAGTTGTTCTTCCAAAGTACTTGAGAGGATTCTACTTAACGACTTAATTGCATCCTGTAAAACAATAATTCCGGTATAAGTTTTTAAATTTTGTAATGAAAAGATATGGAAAACCAAATGAATAAAAAGGAAAATAGTTACCATATTTCCATTGCGAATAGAAGACAGCAAGTTACCATCTAAATTCTCTTTTGCGTCAATCATACAATCAGCTAAAGCCTTAACAATCGAATCTATACCAAAGTTACCAAAATCATGAAAATTATTAGCAATCAATCAAATTAATTAAGGAAAGAATCGGTAGGTAAACCTTCAAGTTTCTGGACAACGTTTTGAGACGGAGATTGCTTTTCACGATTGGCAGACAAATCAAATTGTCTGTTGGATTCCAAATTCGATCCGGATCTAGGGATTCTACCGTTTGAAGGCATCATTGGAGATCTCATGTTACGCTTTGAAGATCCGTTTTTCCTCTCTGTGTAATCTTTCAGTCCCAACACGCAATCAACGATCTTAGTTGACGAACCTGCTTCCATATTATCCTGGAATTTTATTACATTACCGTTAAAGTTCACAATCGAAATGAAACTAGAGGTGAAATCTGTTCTAATTGATTTACCCTTTCGAAAACTGAAGCTTCAAATACAGGCAGATTCAACCCTTCCACTGCTTTCAAAAAGTTGCGAACATTTTCAAAGAACTGATAGGCAGGCAATGGCTGAGAATCCCATGTATGTGATTGCGATTGAAACCGAGTAATCTCCACCACCTTTATAACAATTGATACAAACACCCAAATCACTAATTGAGAAACTGTGTAGAAATATAGAATGCGTAATTGTACATTACGTAGTATGATTTGTACCTTTGGGACAGACCCTGGTTGAATTTTGTTAATGGCGTTGCAAAGAATCAATCCATTTCTCAAGCAAGAAATGAACTCTTTCTCTGATGGCTGCTTTGATATACCTAATGAACCCACGAAACTCTCAAGCCACTCAGTAGCTTGAAACCTCCTCCAAGCTACAGAAACCACATAAAAAGATATATAAAAACCCTAAAGGACAACGATTGCTTTGATAGAATAAAATTGATATTAGAAAGTATAATAGTACCAGCTTCTTGGGCTTTTCTTGAAGCCAAATTAAAATCATGCCCTGTTCTTGATGCAATCACCTCCATTAACTTTAGCGATCTCAAATTAATCTCTTAATCTTTCATTCAAGGAAACAGAATCAGTTTCCAAATCCGTCAAGTATATGAGCTTTCTGCGTCAACGACGTATCTGTGCTGAAAGTTTAGAGAGAGGAAAGTGAAACCCTAAATTCTAGAGAGAGAGATTACTGAATGAAGTGAATAATGGCTTCAAGTTGTGGATCTTCTTGGCTGAAAAACATGGGAATGGGCAGTTTTCAATTAAGTTGCAGAGATGACCGTTGGTCCTGTTTTGAATTCGAATCTGTAGGGTCCTTTGTAAGGAGCCGACCGATCGTGGACGTTGATGTAGGCGCACGATCAAGACGTGGTCAACATACTGTTCAAACAAAAAAAAAGACGTGGTCAACATAAGCAACGGCTGTTATTGCATCTAAGGGACGGGTCTCTTGACTACTTAGTGGACGTTATTATGCCATAATATTTTATTTTCAAACAGGGGAGCTTTTTCGTTATAGTAAATTGGTGCCGGTTTCTATATTTTTTATTTAATGTAAATAACTTAAAATATATATAAATATAATTTTTTTGTTTCAGGCAATCGATAATCTATGTAACAGATTACCGGTAAATCTAATGTTGGCTTGAAAACAATCTTTTTCCACAGTAATCATCGCCCATAATATAATAAAGTTTATATATCTTGAATGAAGATATAATGAAAGTTTGTAAATCTAAAATATCTTACCCTAAATATAAAATTAAAAATTCTAGAACAATAAAAGTTTGTTAAATGTTAATACAACCATAGTTAGTTAGTTACTTAGTTTGTATGCAAAATTTCATTTCCAACCTTCTTTTGCTGATAAAGTGCCAAAATGACGAAGTTGCCCTACAAATTTGGTGTTTGGCAATTCCTCCTATACCCCTGACATATTTTCAAGAGTATTTCTTGGCAGCTCGGCAATTGCAAGCGTTTTTCTCAACATAATAATAATTGCTTTAAATGGGATGCTTTTTGAATAAATAATGAGTATGTAAGAAAAGGAGCACCGATCTAAATGAAACAGATAAAAAAAAGAATGTTCTCATTTTTATAAAGTTATTTTCATAATCATTTTATTATAGATTTGTATTGATATAAACACGATGATAGATGATAACCGAAGTTTGTTGCAAGTGGGTTTTATCAAATTATTGGGGCTTTTTGGAGGTAAGATATTCATCCTTTGTTGGATACCACATTTGTGTAACCATTGGTATATAGTTAACTACTTAAGTTAGGGTATTAAAGCTAGCCCAAGATAATGCATGATCCACAATCAAACCATATCCAAGAAATAAGAGAAATGCTAGTCTAATGACAGAATTATTGACATATGTATTTATATATTTAATGTTCTTATAAATAAAATTTAGAAATTAAAATCAATTAAGATTACGTTGGATGTATAAAACCGATAAATACAATTTTGAATTGACCTCAGTCAAGGAGATTTGATCGGTTAAAAATCTCCAATATCCCTTGAAGGATTAGATCTAAAAATACTGAACGTGAATCAACTAAAGCAATTAATTATATATGATTTTTAAAGAAATTAGTATTTAATTATTCATATTAAACTACATTGTCTATCTGTTACATGTTAGGGATTTTACTTGGACAAGCGTATCTAGTCAATTAAGATGTAAAGAACAAAAAAATACAAGAATTTAAGTGATTTATTTTATAGTTGGCAATTCTCGACACGATCCGAAATATGACACGAATCCGACACGAAAATAAACGAGTTTGTGCTGAGTTTCTGATCCGCCAACCCGCAACTCGTGTAATCCGTTTATTATATGGGTCGTGTTCGGGTCAATACATAAGTTTGTGGGTCAACTCATATAATATATTACATTTAAAAAATCAAAGTTTTAATATTTCTAATTAAATTTTCTATCATTTACTTGTTTTACCTTGTAGTTCTACGCCTTCACCCAATTACCTTTAAACTAAGTTACTTTCTCCCTTAGCACTTACAGTTAGCAACAGGCAAGCAATAGCCAGTTGTGGTTATGTCTTTGGATATGTTTATTTGATATGTCTTTCTGTTAATGCTTTTGATTTTCCTTTGGATGTGTTCTCTGGAATTTGGATGTGTTAATAAGTTTTTCTTATTGGAATTTTCATTGTTCAAACACATGACCCACGAACTCGAAGATGACTCACGGACCTGAATCTGACGTATGAACTCGAATCTGACCCATGAACCGGCAAACCCGTATAATTAAAAGGGTTATGCAACTCGTGTCTGGGTTTGACATATATGGATTAGGGTTGAAGAAGCAGACACGATTATTTATACTGGTCGTGTTCAGGTTGAAGTTTCTGACCCACCAACCCAAGATTCGCTAACTCGAACCCAACCCAAGTGTCACCCATAGTTTAATTTGTCAGAATAATCAAGTTACGTCCACCATAAAATTAGAGATGTTGTATTAATAAGCTTCAATACAAAGTTTTTCACACACACAACATTAGGGTTACAATCAATGAGATATATTTATAGAGACCAATTGACTTCAATTCTTCTAGACTAAAGCTCAAGGCCCTATAACATCAGTGACATAGACCAACTCATGATCGTACATTCCAAATTTGTTCCCAAGTTACTATGACACACTCGGTTGACAATTTTTAGATAACCATTTGGTTAAAACATCTCCCTTGCAACTTCATTCTTTAGATCAAACTTTATATCTCAATATCATCATCCAACAGTTTAATTGATAATTGTCAGTTAACCTAGTTATAGATCATTGATAGCTTTTTATTCATGTTTTTTATTTAATTAAATGACGGGTGTTACAAATGGTCACCTTCATGAATAAATTTACATGAAAGCTCTTTTACGGATATTTCTCATTAGTCAAGTGATGTTTATTGGCTCTGTAAAAGCTCTTTATGGTCTATAGGTGTTCATATTTTGTTTGAGAAGTTCAACAATGATTATCTCTCTTGAATTTCTTAGTAGTAGTCATGATTTAACATCGTGTACAATATATATCAGTGTCATGATTATCATTGGTGATAACTATTTTGTGCATTTGGTGCATGTGATTTCCATTTCATGCTACTCTCATTTGCTTTGATGATAATAAACATGAAGTGATGAAACACTAATCTTGTTGTATTAATAACCATTTAATATGGTATGAAGGTATTTAGTTAAAGTTATTATGATGAATTGGAGCTTTAATTGAAGATTGAATATTTCATTTGGTTGCGCTTACCTAAGGACTTTATTGGATTAGCAATCTCAAAAAAAATATAAATGCATGCCTAAATTTAATTATCTTGAATGGTAATACTTCCTTGAAATGTTTAAATGGAGTCAATTTTATAAATGAAAATTATTATATAAGGAACGTAAGTTTGATAATTATTATATAAGGAACGTAAGTTTTATAAAAGATTAGGTTTAAACATCTTAAATATTTATCCAAATAATAGACATGGTCCTAAATTGGAAAAAGATTAATTTTAAAGAAAATATGCTCTCCAAGTCTCCAAAAAATTCATAATATGACCACTCAAGATGTTGTAACATTTACTAGACTGCGCGTTTCATTTTAGTAACTCAGTCAACTAACTGGGTCAATTCGGTCATCTGAATTTATCCTTCATAACTCGTCAGCCCGTCAGCTCTAATATGATTTGTATATGTCCCTTGGTCATTTTTCTTAAGACACTATCTCTATTTTCATTACAGAAACAATTTTATATCATGTTATTTAAACCCTCAATAATCGAGTGCCAAACTACTTTATCCATATCGACCTCCATTAACTCGTTTCAATATATATCTTGGTTTGGTGTGACTCCACTTTAGATTATCATATTATATATGAGTTTTATTGTTTTGCATTAATGATCCATATCTCTTTTTACAATAGTGTTTGAGAATACTGGTGAGCAATACTTGTACATACAGTTTAAAGTCTACCTTTAGAGATTCAGTTTTCTTAGTGGATTAACAATCAATGACCAAAGTTGATGGAGACTAAGGGTATCCCCGTCAAAATGGATTAAGATCTCAGTGTAGAGCTCAACTACTATACATACTTGTATTAGTCTCTTTTTTTCCTAAGTTTTTACATATTCCACATTTTAAAGTTGTTTGTGTCTTGTAAGTTGTAACCGTCTGTTGAAAAATATTACTCTTGAACTACTATGTATTTTATTTGTTATATGAATCAAAGTGGTATGGTTATTTTTATAAACTTTGTTTGGTTATTGTTCAAGAAGTTTTATTAATTTTAAAATTGCAATTAGCACCTTCCCGCACGATGCACTTTCAATGATATTGATGACATTAAGTCCTTAGAAACTTGATTTGACTCATTGTTTTTCTATCAAATACTTGGGGATACTTATTTACATTTTAGGAATTGAGATTGCCTACTCTAATAAAGGTCATCTTTTTTCCCTCTTCAAAGTATATATTTGATTTGTTTGAATATGCACGCCTTATTAACAACAAAATTATTGACACCCCTCCTGCAATTAGCTCTTTATTCTCTTAATAATGGAGCTCATTTATCATATGCTAGCTTGTATCCAACCATTATATGGATTTTAGTTTAACTAATGGTTACTTGCCTAGACATTGCACACGTTGTGTATAAAATAAGAATCACTTAAGAAAACAATTTGTATATAAAGGTCTCAAATGAGTAATTACTTAGCATTAAAATGCTTAAAGTGTCAATACATATGAGGGTGTAACAATACAATTAAAAGATAATAGTTTAAAGTTAACATCAATACATCAATCTTAGAACTAAATATACATATTCCAAATATCCCAATTGCTAAATCCATCTCCAGTCTTCAACTAAGCCTTCTAATATGAATATACGTTAAATAATATATTTGGATTTGGATTCTTAGTGAGAATTACAAAGGTCAAAATCCTAGGTCAAACCCCTATTCCAAAACTCAAAAGAATAGTATGTATTCATCAATTGGTGATCAGGTCATTTTTTCCGCAAGGAATTCCTAGTGGTCCATTTTGGTGGTCCATGGTATCTTGCTCATGAACCTCATGTGTAACATCAACATCTTCTTGTTGTCTCATGTTAACATCACTGGCCTCAACATCACAAGCAACAACCATGCTAACAATCAACATTTAGTCCATGTTAACTTCCTACAACATGGTGATAGAATTTTCTCTTCTTACCAAACACGTCTCATTAAACTCTGGTGATATAATTACATCATTTGACAAGTTATCAATCAGTTAATTTCACTCTCCTTTACTTCATTGATTTCTTCAATGATAACTTTTCTTGGACCATTAGGGAGCATAAAATAAGTGATCAATCTAGTGATACCATGTTTTTTATATACCCGTATGAGTTTGTTATCCTTCAGATATCCACCAAGATTGTGTAGGTCTTCATCGTTTCCCAAAGCATGAAGTCCAAAATGCATGTCCCAATTTGGTATATGAAAATGGTAATAGATATCTAGGAGTACAAAGTAACCTAAACCTTTCATCATTATGTCTAGTTCGTGAATTGAAAACTCCTCAATGTCTACCATATCAACGTACGACACTTTGTTGTCAATGTACTTCACATATGGAAATTTCGTGAACTCACCCCGATGATGAAGTTTAATAGCGAACAACTAGTCCATTACAACTTCATAGATTATAAAACAAGGCCATATTTTTAAAACTCACAAGTCAAAATGAAATGCATTTTCAAACACTAAGCGGGACTTACCATACAAAGCTTTCAAGTTGAGTCTCTGTTTATTAGGTCTAAATTGCCATATTTTTTAGATGCATATAGAGCAAATAAGATGAATTTTAGTGAAGAAGGTCACTTAGGGTTTTCTCAGATGGATTGAAGTCTTTCAAAGTGGGAGTGTGGTGTTTCAGTTGGCGGTAAGACATTAACGAGTGAAGAGAAAGACATACAATTAAGAAAATACCCTCACGTGGTGAACACGAGATGGACTAAATGGGCTGAACCTAACTACAGTCACGACGAGGGTCTAAATAGTTTCAAAAATGGGCCATCTTTACACGAAAATTTGAAAATGGACCCAATTCGTATATTTTGGAAACCACTGGACCAAATTTGCAGTTTTTTGATAAAAATAAAATGTCTTTGTAATGTTACTTTATGTAGACTTTTGCTAGCATTTTAGACATAAATATTCCTTCATTCAAAAGATGTTAATAAACTTTATTTTTGCTAGCGGCTCACACAATTTGGCTAGATTAAAGAACATACATACATATATATGTAAGGTTTTCTGCAATCTATAAACTAAAATTCTAAGTTCACATGCAACCTAGAAAGGATCTATGTTTTCTATCTTTGAACATATAATAAATTAATGCTAACGGCTAACGGAAATTTCTAAATAAAATAATTAAGAGAAAAAAAAACTAACCTTTAGTTTTAATTCCTGAAGCCGAGCAGCACAAGTGTCCTGCCTCAAATGAGATCACACCCAGAAGCCCAAGCAGAGGTTAACTGTCTTAACCTCTTATTAAGAACGGCTCGCTATAAAACCTTAGAGAAGGATTATAGACGGCAAGGAGAGAAGAGAAATTCCAAGGAGATGATTTGGAATGGTGCAAGTTTTCAAGTGATGGGGAGAGGCTTATTTATAGTGTTCAACTTTTGAACAATTGCATTCCAGCCCCTGCACTTATAATCAATTTAGCCCCTGCACTTTTAATTAATTCCAAATTAATTCCAATTAATTTTGATTAATTCCAAACTAGTTTATCGTTAATTTATTATCACATAATAAATTAACGAACTATTTATTTTTCTCTCTATTTAACCTTGATGCCGGTTAGACTACCAAGGGCAACCCAAATGGATTTTGCTTCTATTAATAAGATAAATACAAATTATAAGTCATTGCTTAGACACCTAATCCAACAGTCTCCCACTTGGATAAGTCTATGGCTTTAATTGTCCATTTATCTTCAGATTAATTAGCAAACTGTAGCTTCCTAGAAAATGTTGCCGAACTCTGACCCAGTCAGTTCTGTCCATAGATAAGTGATCATACGATCCTGCGTCCAACAAGATATTTTTAGACACGAGACATGGATTAAGATCAATCTCTGTCTGATACTCTGTTTCCCGATTTCCGATTCTGCTTATGACTTTCGGACTTCTAATTGAACATATCAATTTAGTCCAGGCTGGCCAGCACTTTAGTCAACTTCAAAATCATCGAGCGGCCTACAGATATCTGTTTCCCATCAGGGTCAAGGAACGAATAAGCTTCGACTCATATGATTGTGTCTTTTACTTATCAAATCGTACACAACAATGCGTTTTGTAACATCGAGTTACCGATGCGTTTTCGCATTATCAATGCACAACCGACTCGTAAATTTCAACTCATATGTCTCCGCTTCAAGATCATACGATATTATCGTCTCAACATTGCTCGTGATGTAATCCATGAATCAATCTATTGAGCGCGGGTTTATCCAATACTCAAATCTCTATTTCTAAGTACTCATAAATGTTGCAGCAGTCTTACTGCAATGTCTAACTCCTTAGACAATCTACAAACCAATTCACGACAGTCTTCGTTCATACTTACTCCCGAAAAGTATGAGCGACTGTGGACTTTTGAATAATCAAATTATTCGGGAAGTGAAACATGCAAAGACGAAACTTAAAATCTGACTGGTGGCTGCTATTGCCTAATTACCAAGTCTATACGAGGTAATCACCAAGTCGGATTTTACATAAAACTATTATCGGTTTCTAGATTCCTTTTAAACTATTTAATTCGTGTTATGTATTTATGTCTACTTGACCTTTCACTATTTCTATGTATTCAAATGTTATACATTTATACACTTTATCCGATCGGATATCCTTCCGATGATATTTCAATTTTGGTCATACCGTCATTCTCACTAACAACTCCATTCTATGTACTGTGACTTTCCATGGTTCTCGGGATCTTTAGTCCACATGACTGCACCCTAAGACTATTTCGAGGGGTTACGATGTGCCGGTGAGCCACACGCGCTCCATCGGAATGCCAACAAAATTCTTTAACCATTAAGTCCTTATTTTTTAAAAACTCTTTTCAAATTGTTATCAACATTCACCCCTAATCATTTTCCAATGATTTCTCATGTAGGTACAAAATCCATTAAGTATTCCTCGCCAGGTCATATCCTGAATCTGACTCACTATGCTCTAAGCATTAGGTCATTAAGACATGTTCATGACACTTCTGATCGATCCAAGAAACTTGTTGGATACGATCTAGTCCTAAATCTTAGGATTACTTATAATCCTTGTGTCACGACTTTTAATAACTATATCCTTTCGGAGACTTTTTTCCATGCATCTTGAATCTTATCAAGATCATGCTTACTATGGCTAGGTCTATACTGATGACAACATCTATCTGATAGATATTTATGGATTATGTGAGTATGCTGCACCTTCTTTATATTTCTCATGCCAAATCATTACACTTTGCAATGATAGAAAACTATTTCCTAGGCAATGCATCTTGAGTCTCATCAATATCATTTTGGCAGAGTTTCGATCTATCTCGACGTTTATAACCATCCGAGCATGCTGTATCTTTATTAAGTCTTTCATAGCGATCCGTCTCTTAACACCAAGTCATTACACTTTGTAATGAAAAGAGACGTTTCCTAGAAACATTATGTAACACACATATGGAGATAGATAACAACAACACTCCCACTGGCTTTGACACGGTTATGGATTATTCACAAAATCCAGAACTTTTGGCACATTTTGAGAATCCAAACCTTTCTGACATTTTAAGGGAAATCTTTCAGCCCTTTCTCAAAATCCAATCCTTTGGCATATTTTGAGAATCTGAATACCCTTTCTTGCGAGATGCCCATGGCGTAATCCCAGGCCCACATACCTTTATACTGGCATACTCTTTGTGAGTCCCCATTAGTGTGCCGGTGATCCACATGCGCTCCACTAACGACTTATATTATGCAGTATCCTTTCGGATTTCATCTTCTATTGAGAGTGCTTCTCTCGGAGTCAATTACTTGACTCTGAGTATCGTCTCACTCAACCAGATGTTCTGAAGGTACGTTTCTGTCCATGTTGGTTTCTTTTGATGATTACTCCCACTGGTTTTAAGACCAGTTGTAAAATCAATTAAACTGTCACACAGACTGCATCTCATCCTAAGGTTCTCTTAATTGGCAGCAACCGGGCTCACCAATGCTTCCAAGTAGCCGGATTGCTAATCCGTACCAACTATAGTGTTTTACCACCAATCGGTATATCACCCCGATCATAACTACTTATGATGGTGATCAATACTACTGGTCAAGAGAAGATTATGTCAGTGTTGAAACAGAAATATGATTTCTGCTCTAAGCCTAGTGATGACTAAAGGTTCTTTCACTTGGCTAATCCTGAACTCATTCAGGACTGTCCCAACTCCCACTGTCTCCTTAGAATATGAATTCTTTCTAAAAGAGCTCTTTCTTTTCCAGGTACAGTGGGATAGCCAGTGAAATGACATTTCTGATTAGGTTCAGGCCAGTCATGAGGTTCGGACGAACACTACAAGACCCTGGACCTTTAATGTACAAGTGGGACAATCCCAGCTTTACATTTCAGACAGTGTCTGCAAAACCTACTTAGTCGAAGATGTGGTTGGAATATGGTTTATATGGTCTGACTAGTTTAGTGTTTAATTTACGGGAAACTAATTGGCAATGTATCTCATACATCAAGGATCGAACTATTTCGACCAATGCTCCATTATCTTCCCTAGGACACATTATAACTATTAATGTTCTTGGAAGAGAATAACTGTGAAACATTTTCCCAGTTTAAGTTGTCACTCAGGTTCTATGGATCTCGTACTTCCTTTGAAGTCCTTGAACTGTTCAAGGTTTCAATTCAATCGCTTATTCTGATAAGCGTAGCCATATTCGTCATTCTGAATGACAAATATCACGAAGTACAAACTATTGTGTTTTATTTGAAGATTTGAGTAACACACAGCAACTGATGTGTTCGTTGCTCCTAATCTCAACGTCCTTTACATATCTATGTAAACTTATGACTTTGTTAATACTGGTCAAGACTTGCAATCTTCAGTTGACTCCAAGTTAACTGATTCCAAAATCCTATCCTCTGGATCTTTGGGTGATTCATTTCTTGCCATTTGTGCTTTATAAAGAACTTAATCATCATCTGACTCTAAGTCATATGATTCCAATATCCTGTCCAACTGGATCTTTGGTTGATTCATTTCTTGACACATTAAGAACTCAATTCATCATGAGACTCTAAGTCAAATGATTCCAAAGTCCTGTCCAACTGAGTCTTTGGTTGATTCATTTCTTAACACATTAAGAACTCAACTCATCAAGTGACTCTAAGTCAAGTGATTCCAAGGTCCTGTCCAACTGGACCCTTGGTTGAATTGATTCTTGTAATATCTATCTTAACAATCATAAAAGACACAATTCCTAAGATCCAAACACTTTGGATGCATTCAATATTCAAGTTATCATTAATAATGCATTCAACAGAATCATACAACATTTCAAGGATAATTTCAAACAACAGATGTTAAAATAAATTAAACGACAATTTTATTAAAAAAACAAAATCCTTGAACAATATACTATATGATAGACAATGTCTTACGCATCTAAAAGCTAATAACAATATTTCAATATCTAACTAAACTTCAAAACTGCATGAGCCGAAAATCCAATCCAAATGTGCTCCTATGCGCCAATGTCCCGTACCCTACTGATTCCCTGCATACAAACCAAAATGTGACTATCACATTATGCATCAAGGAATCATGGAACATGAGTTTTGAGGTTTTTAGATATACCTGAGCTTTCAAAAGATTTTGACCTTGGAGCGTCTTCCAATCTTTCCACGACTGTATCCGATTTTGTGGATTCCCAGTTTAAGACATGTCCAGACGATCTGGATCGTTTCTTGTTGCGTCTTTTCACTGGACTTAATCCAGAAGTAGCTGAACCATTGGAGCTATGCCTGTCCAAGAGTGACTCGTATAAAGTCAACAGTGGACGCATTTCCATTAAGTTCTTTTTCTGGTCTTCCTTTCTATACGTCTGAATGAACAGATCGTACTTACTGGTCAGTGAAGCGAGTAGAGTGTTAACTGAAGGGTTTCTATGCAATCAATGAACACAAAATAACCTAAGGTTCACATGCAACCCTAATATTGATCTATGTTTTCTTATATGAATATTAGAACTAAGAACCTAAAGGATACAATTCAATTCTAAAGAAGAATTAAGAAAAACCAACCTTTGATCTTATGATCCTTTTAAGCAGCAGCAAAAGTATCCTGCCTCAGATGAAAGTCACACCCAAGGGATGGAAGAATCAGTCCAGCAGAGTGAATCCAGAGAGAAGATGGCGTGAATATGAGGTGCCAGGGGGTTCCTTTTATAGCCTCCAAGGGTTACACCTGAAACCCTAAGGAGCCTCCAATTGGACAAGGCTTTTGACCACTTGGACCAGGCTTACCAAAACCCTAATTAGGGTTTCGCCAAACCCTTGGAGAAGCCTCCAAGGTGGCGCCACTTTTGGTCCCTGGTTTTCCTGGCCAGTTATTCAACTATTGAATAAATGCCAAACCAGTCCCTGCACATTTTAATTAATTAATTTAATCTCCAAATTAAATCCAATTAATTCTAGATTAAATCTCAATTAATTAATATAGTTTCTAATTAATATATTAACACTTAAATATATTAATAAACCATATATATATTTTCTATTGATTTATTATACAATTAATAAATCAACTATTCTCTCTACTGAACTATCTTTCCTCCACCCATGAGGGCAACCCAAATGGACTTTGCTTTTAATCATAAGATAAATACAATTATAAGTCATGGCTTAGACACCTAATCCAACATTAACACTCGCCTCCTAACTCATGGAATAACCAAGTTTGTGCAACTCGCCTATGTACGCTTCAATCTGAAGAACATGCAAATCGATGCTACTTCCTTCTTTTAACTTACACTCTGCAAGTCTTTTGAAGATCCTAGCTCGTTCCTCTTCAACCGGTTTTTGGAACTTTTCCTCAACCGATTGCATTAACTCATATGGCCCCAAGGATTCAAAATCCTTGTGGAACTCGGGGTCAATGGTCAATAGCATGAGGTCACGAATCCTTTTGGATTCATCAACTAAGAAGTTACGCTCATCATAAGAACTCTTTATGATGACTTGTTCTGGTGGAACCGGGATCGGATACTCGGTGTGATGTAGCTTGCCAGCAATGCCGAGAGCCAGTCTCCAATTGCGAAGCCATTCCTTACAGTTAAGTGTTGGAAATCATAGTTCATGTAATTAGTTTCAAAAACATGAGTTTGCAACGGAAGCATAAAATCATGAACACAAATTCAATTTTCAAGAGGATCATGCTACATGCATGTAGAGATAAGATGAAGAACAAACATAGATTAAGTTCAAGATCATAACCTTTGTTCTTGGGTTTGGTTTGGATGATTTTGATAGCTAGGAATCAAATTAGAATCCCTCTATAGTTGATCCACCACAAGCTTGAACACCCTTGAATGCTAGTTCCACAACTTGCAAGTTAGAACTCCTTTTCTTGTGAAACAAAAATCTAATTTTTGTTAACTATCAAGAGAGCTTTTAGAGAGTTTCTTTGGCTGATTTTTGAAGCAAGAATGATCACAATAACACCCTCAAAATCGGCCACTATATCACCCACAAAGAGAAAAGAAAAGCACATGCAACTAGCTTAAAAGAAAGTCCCATTTGATTTCTATAATCAAAAGCTAGAAGACACAAAGCATCTTCCACTTCTTTTAAGTTCTTAATGCATTCTTTTCCTTCCAATATGGCTGATTTTATGATGACAAATGAAGTGCTAATGGGTTGTTATTATTTATAAAACTTAGATAATTATAAGCTTATAAATAATACATCTTCTTATTTTTTTAATGGAATAACATTTAACCCATAATCATATATATAAATAAACCATCTAAATATACAATCTTAATTGTATAATTATATATATATATATATATATATATATATATATATATATATATATATATATAACAATATATATATATATTTTATTTAATTTACCAATTAAATTAAATAAAAGGCTTACTTATAAATCAATTATATTGTTTAACAATTTAAACAATTTAATTGTTACACTTAATTAATTCATCACATATGAATTACTAATCAACCTTTAATTTTGTAGTTATTATTATTTACCTCAAATAATAATAACCTACAAGATTAAATTGCAAGTTTAGTATCATTTGATGTTAAATCAAATTTAACATTCTAAATGATCAATTGGTGTCAAACTTGTTGTTGGTGTGATCCTATAGGATCATGTATTATTAGTAATATCATTTTATGATCATCCTTGGGCATATAGAACTAACAATCTCCCACTTGCACAAGGTTGCATCATAGAATGATATCGACAGTGGTAAACGTCTAGCAACATTTTACTGCCCCCAATAACACATGACATTGTGCCATTCAACAACATTCAATTCTTCAGAAAACACGAGGCTCTAATTGATGTATAAGGTTATCTATCAATTATCCCTTTGTCACAGACATCATGTTGAACATGAGACATGGATCTTAATCATTCTCATTTTATGTTCAACTTTCAAACAGGCGCCTTAGATGTCTAACTCTCAACACATAAGAGGAACAAATCCCGTCTTGACTACATACGCCCCTCATATAGTTAGTACTATGCATGATCATGGCCTTTATGGTTGTCTGTATTTCAAGAACAACAGTAAACCATATCAAAGCATAGTACACTCTACACTTGAGTCCCAAATATGTATCTCAGGTCAAAGGATACAATGATAATACCTTTATTCAAGAATCACTTATGATGATGATCCATGGAGTGATCTTGAAACGGGTCAAGTCCAATACTTGTTCACTGACAAGTACCTATGAATTTGG
Source organism: Cichorium intybus (assembly GCA_023525715.1). Lineage (NCBI taxonomy): Eukaryota > Viridiplantae > Streptophyta > Magnoliopsida > Asterales > Asteraceae > Cichorium > Cichorium intybus. The sequence continues at coordinate 151,261,392 of CM042010.1, read as the reverse complement.
TTGCAACCTTTTGCTACTTTTACCCATAAAAGTCAACCAATCCAATTCATATTAGTCTTACTTCATAATTGCTCCCACAACTATGATCGACTATGGACGTTTAGAATAACTAAATTATTCAAGGATTAAACATGCTAATAAAACACAATAATTATGAATGAAACATCACGTCACATATATTACATAATTCTTGTCGTTTACATAAGTTCATATTCATAAAACATTAAACACAAATCAAATCCATTCATTAGAAAAACGGAGTCCTATACCCTTAGCATGACTTTCATGCTTAGTTTGGGGTAAAGGTTTCGTGAATGGGTCTGCCAAATTTTGATCTGTATGAACCTTGTGAATACTTATTTCACCATTCTTAACTTCATGTCTAATGTAGTTATACCTTCGGTGAATGTGTTTGGTTTTTTGATGCAATCTAGGTTCCTTTGCTTGAGCTATAGCACCTAGATTGTCACAGAAGATTTCTATAGGGTCCCGAATGGAATGAACAACCCCTAGATCTTCTATGAACTTTCTCATCCAGACAGCTTCTTGAGCAGCTTCTGAAGCAGCAACATATTTTGATTCTGTAGAGGATTGTGCAATCACTTCTTGTTTGGAACTCTTCCAAGACACGGCTCCTCCATTTAAAATAAAGACATACCCAGATTGAGATTTCGAATCATCCCTATCTGTTTAGAAGCTTGCGTCAGTGTAACCCTTTACCTTTAAGCTTTCTTCCAAACCGCCGTAAACTAAGAACATATCTTTAGTTCTTCTCAAGTACTTAAGAATGTTCTTTACAGCAGTCCAGTGGGCTTCACCTGGGTTCTATTGATACCTACTAGTCATACTTAAGGCACATGAGACGTCGGGCCTAGTGCATAACATGGCATACATGATGGACCCAATTGCCGAAGCATATGGGACATGTTTCATCCTTTCAAGTTCAGTCCTAGTGTTTGGGCACTGAGATTTGCTTAGGATGGTGCCATGCGGCATTGGCAAGAATCCTCTTTTGGAGTCTTGCATCTTGAACCTTTTCAAGATTTTATCAATATATACACTTTAGCTAAGACCAATAAGTCTCTTAGATCTATCTCTATAGATCTTTATGCCTAATACATAAGCAGCTTCCCCTAGATCCTTCATTGAGAAACAACTCTCAAGGAACGCTTTGACACCTTTTAAGGTTGGGATGTCATTTCCAAATAAAAGTATGTCATCTACATACAATACTAGGATTATGACAATGCTCCCACTAGCTTTCTTGTAAACACAGGAGTCATCCTCATTTTTGATGAATCCAAAACTCGTAATCTTTTCATCAAAACGGATGTTCCATGTTCGAGACGCTTGCTTTAATCCATAGATAGATCTTTTAAGCTTGCACACTTTGTTTGGATGCTTGGGATCGACAAAACCTTTAGGTTGATCCATATAGACATCTTCCAATAAGTGTCCATTAAGGAAAGCGGTCTTGACATCCATTTGCCATATCTCATAATCATAGTACGCGGCTATGGCAAAAAGTATCCTAATCGACTTGATCATTGCCACTGGAGAAAAGGTCTCATCATAGTCAATACCATGAGTCTGTGAGTATCCTTTAGCGACAAGTCTAGCCTTAAAAGTGTGAACATTTCCATCCACGTCGATTTTCTTCTTGAAAACCCATTTGTTCCCAACAGTCTTACAATTGGTGGGAAGATTAACCAAGTTCCAAACTTCATTATCGTGCATGGATTGCATCTCAGTGTTCATGGCCTCAAGCCATTTATCAGATTCAGGATCTGATATTGCACTCTGATAGTTGACGGGTTCATCAGAATCTATCGTATAACATTCCTCTTCCATCAAAAGGTAACCATACCTTTCTGGTTCAATTCGAACCCTACCAGATTTGCGAACACCTTGTGTTACAATTTGTTCATGATCAACCGTTTGTTCAGGTTCAACAATTTCTTGTTGAATGCTAGATTCAACTTCTTGTGTATCAGGTTGTGGTTCCTGAAGTTCCTCAAGTTCCACAAACCTCCCACTAGCCTCTTCCGTCAAAAACTTGTTTTCTAGGAATTCAGCTTTTCGAGAAATAAATATCTTATTCTCGATGGGATTGTAGAAAAAGTATCCAAGACAATCTTTCAGATACCCTACAAAGATACATTTAGTTGAACGGGGTTCTAATTTGTTTGAAGCTTCTTGTCTAACATAAGCTTCACAACCCCATACCTTGAGATAGGATAAAGATTGAACCCTTCCATGCCATATCTCATAAGGCGTTTTATCTACCTTCTTAGTAGGTGCCATGTTTAGGAGACGAGCAGCTGTTTGTAAAGCATAACCCCAAAAAGATAAAGGTAGAGTACTTCTACTCATCATGGATCGAACCATATCCAATAGTGTTCGGTTCCGCCTCTCAGACACACCATTATGTTGTGGTGTTCCAGGTGGAGTAAGTTGTGAAACAATTCCACAAGTCTTACAATGATCCATAAAGTTTGTACTTAAGTACTCACCTCCTCTATCAGAACGAAGAACTTTAATTGTTTTGTTGAGTTGATTTTCCACTTCACTTTGAAACGTTTTGAACATTTCAAACGCCTCATGTTTATGTTTAATCAAATAAACATATCCAAAACGACTAAAGTCGTCAGTGAAGGTGATGAAATATCTTTCACCATATCTAGTCATTGGCTTGAAAGGACCACATACATCCGTATGTATGATTCCTAACAAGTCCTTTGCTCTCTCATTGGTTCCGGAGAAAGGAGCTTTAGTCATCTTGCCATGTAAACAAGATTCACATATATCAAATGAGTCATTCTCATTTGCCTTCAAAAGTCCACTCTTTTGAAGTTGGGATATGCGATTCTTGTTTATATGCCCAAGGCGACAATGCCATAGATAGGTTTGACTCAAATCAAATTTGGGTTTCTTGGTGAAAGTGTGGTATAAAGAGCCATGGTTAGTCTTTTCATCAAGGTTTACTTCATAAATTCCATTTAAAGGCCTAGCCTCAAAATAGAATACATTATTTTTGTAAACGCAAATATCATCATTATTAAAGGAAAGATCAAATCCACATTGTCTTAATTTAGCAACCGAAATAATATTCCTAGTCAAGCTAGGAACATAGTAAACATTCAACAATGTCATACACAAGCCATTAGGTAGTAATAAATCAAAACTTCCAATTGAATCCACCGCAACCCTTGCATTGTTTCCAACCCGAAGTACTACCTCATTTGTCTTCAGTCGCCTACTCCTTTTGAACCCCTGCAACATATTACATATGTGAGTTCCACAACCAGTATCAAATACCCATGTGTTAGGAGATAAATTATAAAGTTCTAGATCTATCACATAGATACTTGAAGTGCCTTCACCGGCCTTCTTCTTCTTCAACTCCGCAAGATACGTAGGGCAATTTCTCTTCCAATGCCCAGCTTTGCCACATTCAAAGCATGTGTCTTCTTTGGCAACCTTTGCCTTCTTCTTGGGCGGATGGGATGGTTGGACAACTTTCTTGCCCTTACCTTTGAATACTTTTGCTTTCCCTTTGCCCTTGGAGTTGGTGGGGTGTTCGGGTCTAGTTCTCTTTGTGCCACCTTCCTTGATCATGAGAACTTGAGTGGTTTTCTTAGGCAGAGTCTTTTCCGCGGTAATTAGCATCCCATGTAATTCCGGGATAGTCTTATTTAAACCATTCATGTTATAATTCATGACGAAAGGATCAAAGGACTTTGTCAAGGAGTTAAGGATCATATCCGTTGCTAGCTCTTCGGGCATCACAACTCCAAGACGTGCCAAATGATCAATGTGACTCTTCATTTTGAGCACATAAGAGCTTACCAACTGCCCATCCTCCATCTTGCAAGCATGGAAAGCCCAAACAGTTTCGAACCTTTCCGTTCTTGCAAGTTGTTGGAACATTTCCTTTAGTTGATGAATCATGTCATAGGCTGAATGATTCTCCAAATCCTTCTGAAGGTCGGGAATCATGGTTGCCAACATGAGGCATGATGCATCGATGGAATCATCCATCTTTTTAAGCCATGCATCGTGTGCGGGCTTAGGAATGGCAGGGGGCTCTTCTGGAAGTGGTTCATTGAGAACATATTCTTTCTTTTCTTGTTTGAGAACAATTCTCACACTACGGTACCAATCCAAGAAGTTGGTATGGTTAAGTTTTTCTCCTTCAAGGAGAGACCGTAGTGAGGTTTTGTTAGGAGCCGAGTGTGTGTTGTTTGGTGCCATCTACAAAATTTTAACAAGGTTCTATTTAGTAAATTATGATATTAAGTCCTTAATAATTAATACCCTTTCTTGTTTCATAAACTTTAATTAATTAAGGTCTAGAATCCAAGTTGCATCACGAATAAGTGGTTAGGTATCCTTTATCCCGCCTATTCGAATCAACAAGGTAGGTAACGGTTTACCAATTATATCCAAATATAATTTCTAGAGTTATGGGATCCCATTATAACATTTATAAGTTTGGCATGTTTGATCCCATCTATGCCTTGGATTTCTAATGCTTAGGTGACCTTTATCACAAGAGATTTCCAAACGAATCATCCTACTTAAACGGACGTGTAGTTTTGACAACTATTAATGGTTAGGTGTCCTTTATCCCATCAATATTGCAAAACTACTTCTTGTATCACAAGAAGATTCCAAGTGGTTAGGTATCCTTTATCCCACAAGGAAATACAAGTGATACATGAGTGTCTTTAAGAGGGACGACATTGATTCGTATTTCATAAGGGATTTGAATGTTTTACAATTCTAATTTTGAAAAACATATGGTATCATGTAGATTGCATGCATCCAATGAACATGGTACCATTAAATCTTATTTTGTTAATTGGTTCCTTAATCATAAAATCTCCATTTTATTGATTCTTTGTTTGTGGTCAAGATTACAATTAATATCCAATATTAAGTTTGAGTTTGATCACATATATTAGAACCAATTTATAATCCTAAATAATTACCATTATTACTTAGGGTTGGAGTTTGTAAGAGTTCATAAAATCTCCATTTTATTTCTTGTTTCAATCATTTTCAAAACTTGACTTAATAGGTTTTATAACAAAACCCATTTTAATAAAACCAATTTTATCACATCTTATGTTTTAAATGTCAACTTTTGAAAAATACAAACTCCTTGATGATTATGTTTAATTATCTAGGTTGTCTAGCATGCAAAATCTTATTTTCATCCACAACATAACATAATAAAACATTCAATCATCACAAGCATGCATGGGTGCATAAACACAAGCCAACTAGTTTGATATTTCATGTGAGCCATACATGAAATATCAAGTCCAAACCTAGGGACAAAAAGGTGACAAAAACTCAACCAAATGATCTTCGATTTGGCTACAATTTTGCCAAGCTTCTTATATCACCAAATGACACTTGAACCACCATTTCTTGACTTCATGGAGTGAGTTATGAATTTTCTTCTGCCCCCATGAAAGTTGCGAAATATAGGGCAGCAGGAAGAAAGTTTTTGTGGTTTTTTGTAGCATTTTTCAATTCATTCTTGGCTATATTGATGCTAATACTTGTTGAAACTTAATGTATATACTAGATATTAAAGTTACCAACAAGTATATCACCAAATGACCAACATATGAATTTTTAAAACACTTCCAAAACAATTTTGAAATCTGGACAGCAGCTCTTCAGAAAGTGCTGCTGTTGGGTGCAATCTTCTCTTGGTCTTTTACTTCCTTCTCTTGTTACATTTTGTGAAATAAATAAAATACAACTATTCTAATATTTACAAAATGAATATTAAGAAGGAAATAACTAATTATTATTACAAACCATTTGAATAAATGAATAGATTACAATCATATCGAATACAAACACAAAACATGCATCATATGGTCCTTGGCTTGTTTATGCACCATTTTATCACATAAAATCATAAGAAAATCAACACTTTGTTTTTCTAAGGCAACATCTATGTAACCAAATGCATGCATACATAAAATATAGTTGGTTACATAAAATCATAGATTATATATTTGCATGTTGCCAAAGAAGTCATGCATGAAACTTTCATTCAAGAAGATGAACATTCATGGCTTCCAAAAACCAAGTTTATCCAAATAAACTTATTATCTAAACATGCAATATAGCCATGGCTCTGATACCAATTGTTGGAAATCATAGTTCATGTAATTAGTTTCAAAAACATGAGTTTGCAACGGAAGCATAAAATCATGAACACAAATTCCATTTTCAAGAGGATCATGCTACATGCATGTAGAGATAAGATGAAGAACAAACATAGATTAAGTTCAAGATCATAACCTTTGTTCTTGGGTTTGGTTTGGATGATTTTGATAGCTAGGAATCAAATTAGAATCCCTCTATAGTTGATCCACCACAAGCTTGAACACCCTTGAATGCTAGTTCCACAACTTGCAAGTTAGAACTCCTTTTCTTGTGAAACAAAAATCTAATTTTTGTTAACTATCAAGAGAGCTTTTAGAGAGTTTCTTTGGCTGATTTTTGAAGCAAGAATGATCACAATAACACCCTCAAAATCGGCCACTATATCACCCACAAAGAGAAAAGAAAAGCACATGCAACTAGCTTAAAAGAAAGTCCCATTTGATTTCTATAATCAAAAGCTAGAAGACACAAAGCATCTTCCACTTCTTTTAAGTTCTTAATGCATTCTTTTCCTTCCAATATGGCTGATTTTATGATGACAAATAAAGTGCTAGTGGGTTGTTATTATTTATAAAACTTAGATAATTATAAGCTTATAAATAATACATCTTCTTATTTCTTTAATGGAATAACATTTAACCCATAATCATATATATAAATAAACCATCTAAATATACAATCTTAATTGTATAATTATATATATACATATATATATATATATATATATATATATATATATATATATATATATATATATATATATATATATATATATATATATAACAATATATATATATATTTTATTTAATTTACAATTAAATTAAATAAAAGGCTTACTTATAAATCAATTATATTGTTTAACAATTTAAACAATTTAATTGTTACACTTAATTAATTCATCACATATGAATTACTAATCAACCTTTAATTTTGTAGTTATTATTATTTACCTCAAATAATAATAACCTACAAGATTAAATTGCAAGTTTAGTATCATTTGATGTTAAATCAAATTTAACATTCTAAATGATCAATTGGTGTCAAACTTGTTGTTGGTGTGACCCTATAGGATCATGTATTATTAGTAATATCATTTTATGATCATCCTTGGGCATATAGAACTAACATTAAGGCCAGTCAGCCTTTCCATATTTAGCAGGTGCTTTCTGATGCTCTCAGAAATGGGTGAAGGAGGAGAGGGAGGAGAATAGACACTTGGTTCATACATCTTCAATAAACAGAATTTTATTAGTTTAATTAATCCTTTTAAATAATTACCCAATATATTATTTATTAAGGCTAGGACCCAAAATGCCCCAACTATGGTGTGAAGAGGGATGTCGTAATCACAACATAATGGTCATTAAGGTAGATAATGCACTTATCAATTTCATCTTATGAAATTCCTAGATCTATTGAGACACATTGAATTGTTCAATGGCATGTTTAGTCTCGGATGTGCCCCACTGTTTGTGACTGGGATGCCGAGGATCACAAACCGGGTGTGAATAACCATGCAAATTAGCTTGGTACTCTCGAATCAATTGCCATCTCTAATTAACGTGTCGGTTAACCACACACGCTCCGTTAATAATGACAAAATCGAGAAACCCATTGCAACTCTTTGCGGACCCCAGTTGGCGTGCCGGTAAACCACACACGCTCCACCAACGTTCCACAAAATGCAATGTTCAATTCCATGGATTAGCATCAATTCACATTTTTTCTAAAGTAACTAGATTGGGATTTTTATGAAATGTTCCAGTACTTTCAATAACAGTATTATACTTTTAATGAGAATTAGGCGGTTCTATCAAACCTGTTCGGCTAACGACACTCCACTGACCAGAAGAGCGGTGGGTGAGAGTGGACACCCATTAGACTACCATTTTATAGGCAGTCTTCTTATACCCTCTTTATAGGTCAGTTTTGTGAATGAGGCCTACTAACGGTATGACTAACCAATTTATCTTATATATAAAATATTAACTATTAATTATAATATATATAAGATGTATTTTAAACTTTTAAAATATTTATGTTTTATCTATTTAATTTTTCGAAAATTAACACTTAATTTTAAAATTAAATTTAAACCGTTAAACGATTTAATTTATCTTTTAATTAAACAATTATAGCAATTCAATAAGAAAACAACCAATGCTCTGATACTACTGTAAGGTTTTCTGCAATCTATAAACTAAAATTCTAAGTTCACATGCAACCTAGAAAGGATCTATGTTTTCTATCTTTGAACATATAATAAATTAATGCTAACGGCTAACGGAAATTTCTAAATAAAATAATTAAGAGAAAAAAAAACTAACATTTAGTTTTAATTCCTGAAGCCGAGCAGCACAAGTGTCCTGCCTCAAATGAGATCACACCCAGAAGCCCAAGCAGAGGTTAACTGTCTTAACCTCTTATTAAGAACGGCTCGCTATAAAACCTTAGAGAAGGATTATAGACGGCAAGGAGAGAAGAGAAATTCCAAGAAGATGATTTGGAATGGTGCAAGTTTTCAAGTGATGGGGAGAGGCTTATTTATAGTGTTCAACTTTTGAACAATTGCATTCCAGCCCCTGCACTTATAATCAATTTAGCCCCTGCACTTTTAATTAATTCCAAATTAATTCTGATTAATTCCAAACTAGTTTATCATTAATTTATTATCACATAATAAATTAACGAACTATTTATTTCTCTCTCTATTTAACCTTGATGCCGGTTGGACTACCAAGGGCAACCCAAATGGACTTTGCTTCTATTAATAAGATAAATACAAATTATAAGTCATGGCTTAGACACATAATCCAACAATATACATACATACACACATACATACATGCATACACACACACACCTTTTTTTATCCATAGAACCATAATAAACCTATTTTATGTCATTGGATAATTGAATTAATGGATATAATTATATGATTTAAATAAAACTATTTTTATTTTTAAAAAAAGTTGGAGGGGTAAATAAGACATCACAACTAAATGTCATTTATATTTTTCTTTAGGAAATCAAATTCAAAATAAACAATATTCCATAATTATCTCACCTCCCTTATCTTCCTCACCTAAATGACATCGGTTGAAGAAAAATCGCACCCTTCATCATCTATTTTTGATAAAAACTCTCCATGTAAAATTTGAGAAAATTTAAAGTAGATCATCATAGCAAAACATGCAATATTCTTCCTAGAGTTTCAATAAGATACCTCTCACTGGTCCCATTTGGATACACTTCATGAGGTGAGTAGAATAACCTGCAATGTTATTCATGAGACGCTTGAAATGGATGATTGCAATAGGAGATAAGAGATATATCATCTGCATAAAATGAGGTGTTTACAAGTGACTATTTTTTAGTTTTGTGTCAATGTTCATCCATGTTTAGTTATTAGCATTTGAGTTTTTGTATTAATGTATAAATGCTCATCCATGTTGAGTGATGAACATTTGAGTTTTTGTATAAATGTATAAATATTCATCTATGTTCAATTATGAATATATGAGTTTTTGTTTAAATGTTCATCAATGTTCGTTGGTGTTCATTTCCGAACATGTGTGTATATTCGTATGTTTTGTCAATGTTCTTCAATATTCATTTTTGAATGTATGTGTATGTTTGTATATTTTGTCAATATTCTTTATCTATGCAAATAAACATTTTCATATATACATGATCAAACATGTATTTTGAAAGTAGAATGACCAAATATCTAAATATATGTATTGCACATAAATGAAGATATATGTATATTTAGAAATAAACATATATGTATGTTCATAAATGAACGTATACGTATATTAATAGACATGTATATGTAATTCAGGAAACTTCTATACTTTTGGGATATGATTTATATAAATTTTGGTAAGTTTTTTTATATTTTGGATATATATTAATTAGGTTTGATGAATCCGATTTTCATGGGATTTAATATGTTTTTATTATTTCTTTTTAATGAATCTATTTTATATTTCACAATGTTTATCAATGTTCATTGTTCTATTATGAATGTTGATACATACTGAACATGTATGGATTTTCATATATGAACATATGTTCATAAGTAACTAATTTTTGAATTTTTGAAAACAATGTTCATTCATGAACATATGTTCATTTATGAACATGTGTGTATGTTTGTATATTTCATCAATGTACATTTTGAATATTAATTGATTATGAATGTTTATTTTTGAACATTTGTGTATGTTTGTATATTTCATCAATGTTCATTTCTGAACATGTTGTATATTCGTATATTTCATTAATGTTTGTCAATGTTCATTTATGAACATGTGTGTATGTTTATATATTTCATCAATGTTCGTTAATGTTCATTTCTGAACATGTTGTCTGTTACTATACTTTATCAATGTTCAGCAGTGGTCGTTAATGTTTATTTCTGAACATGTGTGTATGTTCATATATTTTATCAATGTTTATAAATGAACATTACTTGGTTATGAATTTTAATTTCTGATAGATGTAACTTGAATTTAATATTCAAATATCTTAATAGATAGTTTATGAATGTCAATGTTCATTATGAACATAATTGCTATAAATTAGGAATATAATTAATAAATTATTGTTTTCTTTTTTAATAAAATTGCCATTTTACAATCATACCCTTCTCATCTTAATTTGATCTAAGAATCAAGAAGATGGTTCTATGTTTAATTTTGGTTTTATGTTGATCACATCTCTCTCTCTCTCTCTCTCTCTCTCTATATATATATATATATATATATATATATATATATATATATATATATATATATATATATATATATATATATATATATATATATATATATATATATATATATTACATTCAACAAGAGGTAAAATTCTTCCCGACTCTTAAATACAATAGTTTTTTATTCAAACGTAAACATCTTATAAGCAAACGATAAATATTTGTTTGGTCCAATTTCGTCGTAAATTATGTGATTATGGATAACAAATTAAAATGTAGTAGAGACAAAGTGACATAAGCAAAACAAAGACTTATGTTAGATAGTGGCTACAATAAAGCCCACGTGTACATTGTTAGGCGACCAAAATTTGATTGGCAGTTTAGTAATTCATGCTAGTTTGGAACCGCCTTCAATTTACTAATGCAATAATGCTCTTCATTTGCATCGTCTCCCATATCTTAAATTTCCAAAAATGATCCCGTTACATGTACTTAAAAGTTACTTTAAACAAACTCAGTTTAACATGAAGTGCTTTTGAGTTGGTAAAAAAAAGTAGTCAATGGAATCTCCTATAGATGACAAACCACGTAGTTACTAGCTAATACTCTTTGTTTTAACGGCTACTCAGCCAAAAGTTGATACCAATAGTAACAAAATATATCAATGGTACCGTATCAATTGAATGGTTATGCTATAGTGATGATATACAATTTCGAATATTATAATTGTATTTTATATATATATATATATATATATATATATATATATATATATATATATATATATATATATATATATATATATAACCATTAAAAGATTGGAAACCAATGAACTAACATTAGCATCTAAAATAAAAGGTGGCAAGATTGTAACTAGTGTGAAATCAAATACCATTGTGATAACCCTAAAATTATAACATCTAGCATTAAACTAAACTTTAGATATGGTGGATTAAAATCTCAAACTCTACCACAAAGTTCCAAGAACACACAAAGACTAATACCACAAGCGCCATCACCAACCGCCACCGTCGCCACCACCCTACCGTCGATGCTCAGTTTAGACATGAGAATTTGTTCTCAGACGGAAAGAGTTGGCTCTCGACAAAAGTGTAGTCTGACCGAAGTATAGAAGCATAGTCAGACAATTACACAATCTCGAGCGAAGTTTGTCACTCATACCAATACCAATTGGGACTATTCTAACTGAGGAAGGAGTCCTTGGGTTGGACCCAGTACTCGTACTATCACATTGGCTGTCAGATTTATCTTGGGAATACGCAATCGGATGTTCAGCATGGGGAGCATGGAAGAGTCACTTCACAGGCTGTAAAGTGGACTAGGTGTTCCAGGTTTATGTTTGAAGAATCCTGCCCAAGATATTGTGTATTCAGACTTCCATATTTGCTTATAAATCTCCTCGTCTTTGTCAAAAGACTATATGTTCATATGTTAGATATGAGTGAGTAGTAGATATCCAATGTTTAAATTGAGAACATTGTGAAGATGGCCTTAGTCACTCTCTTGTAATCCATTGAATTTTATCAATGAAATATTTCTATTGGTTCTCATAGTGGATGTAACCCAGTAAATTGGGTGAACCACTTCAAATCCTTGTGTCTGTCAGTTCAATTTTGTACTTTGTAATCTTTTTTGTCTAGATGGTTGCATAAGAAATCATTTGCTGAAGGATTGTTTAGTCGTGTTTTGTTGGTTGCTTCCTCCCAACACTATAGCCGCTAGCAACCGGCCTCCGCCAACCACTGTTACTCTACCACCGACTACATCATATCTATCACCACCTTCTCCTCCTAGCAATGAAAACTACTGCTGCCACCATGTTGACGACGTCATATCTGTAGATCTATTTCAGATTGTAAGTCTCTTTCAAGTATTAAAATTCTTTCTTTTCTATATGGTGTCTCCCATTTCCTCTACAGTGTTCCCGTCATATACCACCACCTCGCCCTCATCTCTGGTGGCTTCAGATCTGAAATGCAGTTGAAATTCAGAATTGGTAAGATCTGAGGTATGGTGCACAAAATGTGTTTGATGAAATGCCCAAATGAAATAGAGTAAGTTATAAGTTGTGAATGTAGCTGGGGATGAATATCTTAAACACGTATATACACGTATAAATTTGATACATGACACGATAGACACGGCACGAGTTTTCTGAGTATGGGTTTTAGAAATTCGTATTTCGTGTCTTAGACATGTCAAACACGAATTTAACTATTTTGACACATATAGATACAAATCAAATTTGTGTGACACGCGACACGTATATACACGCAAACTCATAAACATGTATAAACACATTTAAACACGTATATACACGTATAAACATGTATATTTTCCAAGGTTAAAATGATATTAGACAATACGGGTACAAATTTTTGTAAATCCATTTTCTCATGGAATAGGATTATAAACACGTTTATTCATGTCGTGTCACGTATCACACTAATTAAATACATGTCATGGTCGTGTTTGATATACAAAACACGTTTTACAATTCATGACGTATAAATTTGTGTCATGTAAATTCGTGTCTGACACATATACACACGTATACACATGTATCGCCAAGTCTAATTCTGAGTTTTGTAGATCCGAACGAGGTGACAGATTGGATTGGCACGATTCATCTATTGACTAGTAAACTTACAAAGCTAGAGGCAATTATTATGACGATGTAATTGGTGATTTGGACTTTCAAAAACGATACAACATTTGTGATCATAAAAATGAGAATAGATGTGTTAAAAATATCTGATTGCAGATCATTCTTTTTCTCGGTTTGTTAATAGGAATAAGAAGTTAAATGTTAATTGGATAGCGTGGTTACAAAATCATATTTTGTCTATTCTATTATAAATCAGGGATGTCTCTTTGATTTTAAGGGTTCCGTGTGATCAATAAATATAAGCTCCTATACATAATTTTTTTTATATATAAGAAAAAATCATTAATATTATGAAGAGTAAAAAAAGGACCCCTAAATTTTTAGCAATGAAATTTGCGAGAGATTAGCGATGAGATTTTGCGAGGTATTACGACGAATTTTTGAAAGGATTAGCGATGGATAAGTCAATTGACTCGTCTTTTTATACTATGGAAATATTCTGTCACTGATCCTGTAGTGAATAGTTTTTATTGACGGATTGGGATTTTTCCGTCGCTAATAACGTATATTTTTTCAGGCCCCTACACAATATAAGTCATGTGCGGTCATACACTTCGCATCCCTTGAGCTGCCCTTGTTTATAATAAGTTATTTTGTTAGCTTTTACTAACTTGTTAACATATAACCATTGAGTTGTTTACAAAATATATTTAGCACTAAGGCGTGTATGGGTCACTTTGGACCAAAAACCGAATAGCATCGGTTTCAAAAAATTTAAAACCGAACTCAAACCAAACCAACTGATTCAGTCTGTGGATTTTCGGTTTTTTTTTATCGGTTTTGGTTTTTAAGAATGCTAAGAGACTTAGGAAATCAATATCATTATATAAAGGATGAGGGAGGGCTAATGTTTTTATAAAATCCGATGTGGGACTCTAAACGTCATGAGATATGCTATCAGTTGCCTCTTTACATATCGTATGAGATTGGTTGTAGTTTCGTACATTCATCGATGTGTGATGTGGTACGTTGAGTGAAAAAATAGAAATACATGTTAAAGACGCAATTCAAACCCCAAACATGAAGCTTCAAGGTGTTGAGAATTAACCACCAAACCGTATTGTTTATTGTGTTTCTATTATACAACATATCTTTATAAAATATGTACGTAATATGTATAATTTTTATCACTTCATACTAATCGGTTCGGTTTTTCTTGATCTTTGACATTCCCAAACCAAAATTTTCGGTTTCTGGAAATAATGAACACAAACCATCAGTTCATTTTTCTGGTCTCGATTTTCCGATCATTTTCTTTTTCTGTTTTTCGGTTTTACTCACCTTTTTTACACATATTTGTCGTAAGAAACATGATTAGTTGATTACCTGGTGCAATGCTTAGAGCGACGGGAGTAGCGTATGGCAAAGAACATAAAACCATATAAATCAAGTGCAATTTATCATTTCTCAACTATTTAATTAATTTACTATTTGGTAATAAAGAATGAATTGGTGTTTATCATTGGTAATGATTTCTTTAATACAAAAATAGTAAACAAGAACTAAACTAAACAAGGTCCCTACTTCTCAATACTTTATACATAGAATTATGAACGAGTCAAAACACGTAGCAACCCTATTGTAATATTTTTATATATTCAACTGTATATTAATTAAAAAATATATTATATTTCTATTTTATAATATTAATGTAGAAAAGTATAGACAAAACAGAAATAAATGGAATCATAAACGGAGCACTCACGCATGACCAGAACCCCCTTTAAATTCACCCCTCCCTCCCAACACCATCATTAGTTCATAACTTTGATCAGTTCTCAAACTCCGACGATGACTCACGATCGTTTTTTCTCTCTACCCAGAAGCAGCAGCTGCGCGAGCACCACCGCAATAGTCCCATCAAATTACATCTCTTCCACCTCCTTCATTGTTGATCCGCCCTCCGTCCCCGACGACAAACCTCTCGTCGGAAGAGGGTCTCCGGTAGGGTACGGCCGCTGTATACCCAAAACCGGATTTGGTATCTCCATATTTCTCCGGACAATCCTTAACATTATAGCAGTCCCAGCAATTCTTCCCTCGTGCCGGTGGCTTAGCTTCCCGACCCAACTTTCACTAACTCCGTCGCCAGGTCGGAAAGTCACCGGCACGCTATTTGGAAACCGGAGGGGACACGTCAGCTTTGCGGTGCAGTATGACACTAAATCAGAACCGATATTTTTGGTGGAGCTGGCGGTGTCAACGGCAGCTCTCGTGAGGGAAATGTCGTCTGGATTAGTTAGGATTGCGCTGGAGTGCGAGAAACAGAATAAGCGATCGGCGGCGCGTGGAGGAGGTGGGAACGCGAAACTATTTCACGAGCCGACGTGGAGCATGTATTGCAACGGGAGAAAGTGCGGGTACGCGCAGACGCGGGCGTGCTCCGAGTCCGACTGGTTCGTTCTGAGCACTGTGCAAAGTATTTCGGTGGGTGCCGGTGTTATTCCGGTGGTGGAGGACGGCAGCAAAAAGAACAACCAAGGGGAGCTACTGTATATGAGAGCGAGGTTTGAGCGAGTTGTAGGGAGTCGTGACTCGGAAGCATTTTATATGATGAACCCGGACAGGAATGGAGGTCCTGAACTCAGTATATTTCTACTCAGAATATAATATATAGATTACATCAGTTTAAAGTTGCAAACTAATCATTGTTTTTTGTTTAAAAAACATGAAATCATATGAAAGGTAGTATCATTACAGTGGAGTTTATTCTAGTAGTATTGTGGAAACTTTGTATTAATATTTTAGTGTGATTATATTTAAGCATGCTTATAATTTTAGATATTATTAAATATATATAGATTATTAAGCCATACATTACGACCTTTCATCATAGAAAAAAGTCTATATTCTTGCATGAACTGAATGGGCAATAAGATTGACGATATAAAGAGGTCAAACCTAACACATGCCTAATACCTATAAAATTTTAAGATCATTTATAAATGGGTCATCAAAAATCTCTGACATGAAACTGATGTCATCAACTATAATTTCACAACTTTTATTTTGGTAAAACCGTAAAACCAAGAGCATGTTCAAAATCATTTCATTAATCTTCCTAATTATGTGAAATGTGTTCATCATAATTTTTGCTTGCTTCTTAGAGTTATGAACCGTCGAATTTGATGCAACGCCATTTAAGAAGAGCATATACCATATGCTACGTACAATATAAAAGAATGGTGATCTTGGAGGTTGTGGATATGAATAAACCAAGCATGAACATGTTAGTGTATACAGATGATATAATGTAACGCCTATATATTAAGCCTATTTTGTAAGCCCATTACTTTCCTTTGTAATCTTTATAGTTATATCACATTAACGTGAGATATCGGTTCATGAGTAAATAATCATCTAATATCATATCGGATTTCCTATAACCCTATGACTGGCTACAATTCTTCCTTCCTTGACTTGTCATATTGAAAAACTCCATGGCATAATCACATCAAAGTGTACTTACTCTAATTCTTGATGTTGATCGCCTCAACTATGACACTTGGCGAGAACTTTTTGAAACATATTGCACAGGCTTTGGGGTTCTTGATTATATCGAGGATCCCATACGTCTCAACAAAAAACTTCTATATTTCTTCATTTTTGTAAAATCAATTGTCAATTATGTGCATATGTTAAAAGTTATTTTTAACGTGAGAAATTTATGCAATGTGATAACGAGGCTGAGTTCAATATACCCTTTTTCATAATATATTTATTTTTGACTCTAATGGCATAAATTCATTTTTCATATCATCGTACATCTCATCAAAATAGAAAATCGAAACTTCTACTTCCCACCATAGATAACATCATTCATATTCTTTCTTTTCATGCTACCTTCCACCACCAAAGTAGGTTGTAGCATTACGCATGTTGACCCACCTCTTAGATATTCCCCATTCCACATCGATTGCTAACGACACATCGTTATATCGCTTATTTCAAAAATATCGTTCATACTCTCACATTTGTGTCTTCACTTTTCTTCGTCATTTGCACCTAACCACATCCCACAAACTTACCCTCTCCACCCTATTGATTATCCTCAGATATCCTTCCTACCATCACGACTTTCGTCTTTCGTTGTCTTGGATTTTCAACTAAAAAGCTAATCATCTTGCAACATGTTATCTTAAACAAGTCAATCGTCCATCTTTGACATCCTTCCCAACCACCATCCTACCACTTTCTCGAGGACATAGCCTCTTTGTCTATAATCTCATGTTTTTTCCTCGAGTAATTAATCCCGCCTTCAATCACACCTCCCTTGTCCCACATACTAATGACACCCTCTACTCCAACCATGTCCACTTCAGATTGCTCCTATAAGACATACATGTCATTAAAGAACTTGGAATGTTAATTAGAAAGTCAACTTAGGTTAAATAGAAAATTGAATGTTAATGGCCAATCTTGATAAATCTGGAAATTAAGTTATGAATTTAACTTAAATTGATTAACTAGGAATTTGACTAAATTTATTAAGTTGTTATTGACTAGGGTTAAGTTATTAGTTGAAAGACTTAGATGGTTAGAAGTTATTTGGATAGCAAATTGGAATTAGAGAGTATATGGTCCAATTTTGCCAAACATCTAAACATATGAGCTTAAATTACCAACTTTTTATTTCTCTTCATTGGAGACGTCAGAAGCTGCAAAGGAGAATAGAAATAGATTTTGAGAGAGTTTTGATGACAATACAAACAATATTGATGAAAATGCAAACAACATTGAAGTGTAGGGTGCAAATCTAAGTTAAATTTCTAAAGGAGAAGCTTTAGAAATGGTAATCAAACTTCTCCCTCTCATTTAAGCTTCTAGGTTTGGATCGTCAACTTAAATCCAAATTTCAATGGCGATTTGTCGCTTAGATTTAGGAGTTTTGTATAATTTTATGATTTCATCACAAATCTAAGAGCTTATGTTCAATTGTAAACTTAAAAATTGAGTTCATGAAGTTGTTATGGAATTTCTATACGATATATTTTAATATTTATGATTTTTTTCCATTATAATCAATTTATATCGATGTTCTAGCTTATAATCATGATTTGTATTCGTATTTGTAATTGTTAAGTTCAAATCACGAGACGACATCTCCAATTTAGGTTAAATGATGAGTTATCAACCTTGAATGGAGTTTGTGAATCTGAATTTGATTAAATCATCATTTGAGTTTGATCGGTATGTGTAGCAAGATTCATTAGGTTGAATTTTATCTAAAAGTTAGAGTTATACCATTAATTGCAAGTAATGGATACAATTCAATCTTTGAGGTCAATTTTCATTAATTAATCTCTTAGATTTGTGATTTGATGAAGTTAATAATGTCAATTAAGATTTAATTTGATTCTTAAACATAGTTTGAACTCTATGCAATTTTTATCATAAGTCATTAGAATTCGAATTAGAAGTGTTGTAATCTAATTAGACAAGTTACGAAAGCATTTTTTAAGTTTTTACTTGTTTTTGTGCAAGTCTGTAAAATTACACGTCCGAGTAATTTGTAAGAGAATTTTATTCACTGTATAATTTACTGAAATGATCACAATTTATAACATTTTCATTTTAGATCCGTTTAAGCTCTAGTTGCTTACCTTACTCTTCTAGGGACTTAAGGATACTATTGAATTGATAAAAAGTGATATTTAACTAATTACTTAATAAATGGTGGTATTTAGGTAAGAATCAAATATTCAAATATCATTGGAATTGAATAGAGGATCTACAACTACTAATATTAGTTCATTGCCTAAGAACACATGTCCCCTAAAATAACATTGTACTTTGAACTTCATTTGGTATATTTACTATGAATATATATTATTTAAAATACTCTATGTAAAACATGGTGCTTTTATGAAATGATTTTTCACAATAAGTTTTGAAACGGGGACAATTTTTGTTTTGAAATGATTTTGATCATGATCATGTGCATCTACTTTAGGATGGACCGGAGACTTGTGGCCACTTATAAGTACTTTAATATTGGGGTTTTGTTGTTTTGGTAATGTGATAGCATTCTGGGCAAGCCTCATTTGCAATCAGATGGGGCTACTATTTCTTAGCTAACTAAAATATGTCATGGAGAATCCTGAGTGTATGAGCAGGCTCAAACACAAACCATGTCATAGTTTTGTTGATATACAGTCCAAACTAGGGGTGAGCATGGGGACTTGTTACCCATATTTGGAACCAGAACCGTATGGAATTCTGGGTATCGGAACCGAAACCAATGTATCTGGTTTCGATTCCTAATGCTTGCAACCGATCGAGACCGGTTTTAGTTTTGGTTCTCCTCTTTTTTTTTGGAACTATTACCTACTAGGTATCCACTAAAACCGATTTCATAAAAAAAAATTAGAGTGAGTATGGTTGTTAAAACAAGAGAAGTTGATTTTTAGAAATTAGATTCCTTAGGTAGGGAAGAAGTCCAATTGAAAATTATGTGAGAACCATATAATATCAAAGTGAGACAAAATACCAAACAACTAATAAGTTGCAATCAGGGATCTCAAATTGCCAAGTAAATAACACCAAATTTAACCCTTTTAACTTTTGTGTGTGGGACGGAAACATTAGGCTTCTTTGTTACCCTTTTTGGAATGTCATTCCAGTCAGATGATTTTTGGATAAGTACAACAAACATGTTTGGAGTTTTATGAACTATGAACTACTTTTATAATTCTAATAGGATCTCATGGTAATAAATTGACAAAAGACTAATATATTATTTCTAGGCAGCCATATATGAAGCTTGGTGCTCCTTAGTTACCTTACTAGTAGAAGTAGATAGTTGATTCAGATTTAAAACATTTGGGGGGTGGGTGTTGGTGTATAGGGGTGCAAACGAGCCGAGCCGAGCCCGAGCCTGGCCAAGCTCGGCTCGGGCTCGTTAAGAAATATACAGGGCTCGGCTCGAGCTCGGCTCGTTACGAGCTTTATAAACTCAAGCTCGGCTCGGGCTCGTTAAGAAATATACAGGCTCGGCTCGGGCTCGGGCTCGGCTCGTTTAATTCTTTACAAGCCTAAACGAGCTTAAGCTCGGCTCGAGCTCGTTAAGAAGCTCGTTTACTCTAATGATTAAATACGTTTTAATATATATATATATATATATATATATATATATATATATATATATATATATATATATATATATATATATATATATATATATATATATATATATATATATATATATATATATATAAAATATTGTATTATATATATATAGGCTCGTTTAGGGCTCGCGAGCCTAATCGAGCTTGGTGACACAGGCTCGGCTCGGGCTCGTTTAATAAACGAGCCTTATATTTAAGCTCGGGCTCGGCTCGGGCTCGTTTAAAATCGGTATCGAGCCGAGCTTTTATCGAGCCGGTCCCGGGTAGCTCACGAGCCGGCTCGGCTCATTTGCACCCCTATTGGTGTATATGGAAGATATGTTGTAAGGCCCATTACGCCACGATAGACCCGTTTTATATAGCTTATTACTTAACCTTCTAATCTCATATTTATACCGATTAATGTGAGGTATCGATTGATGAAGAAAATAATTATCTTAATTACATGATGGCGAGAAATACACATTTTTAAGACATCAATTCTTATAATCCATATTGTCATAATAAAAAGCAACATATTCAGGAGAAAACCAATCTCTTCTTTTTGTAACATGGTATTTCAACTTCATAGAAATCTTATTCCGGTTCTTGTATATCAAAGGGACCGAAATATCCATTGTCAAGATTACTTGTTGATTAAAATTAACCAACACGACCATCTATCGGAGTAACAATAAGACATGCATACATGTCCAAAATTGGTAATTTATTAACAAATGGTGAACACACGTGTTGGTTCACATGAATAATAACTCCATAATTTATTGTATTTTTTTTCAAACCACTAAAAAATAATAACTTTTTTCTTCGCCACGCTCACAAATCGAACTCCATGGCTTGGAATTCAAGACCGTCAATATAATAAATTTCTCAATGTGAAAAGTCTGATGCGATTTGGTTTCAATTCAAGTAATCATATTTCGTTGTTTTTTATTTCTTCATGTAGAAATATCAATCTTTCTATAGAACCTCATGTGATAGGGGTAAGAGGTTTAATGTTTAAAGTTCATAATCCTTCATATGTGTATCGCCGTATGAATGTTTATGAATTTAAATTACTTCTGTTCATAAAGAAGGTCCATTTAAATCCTTCCATCCTACCGAAAACAACAATTTAGGTGTACGGATGGTTGGTCTGGAAAGGCATGAATTATGCCTGAGTATTTGGTTAATTCTAGAGTAAATTACAATAATGGTCTATATGGTTTGCATGAAATTGCAATAATTGACCAACTTTTTAAAAAACCTTGAAAATGGTCCAAATGTTTCGATTTACTTTCGATAATGGTCCAAAAATAAGTAAAAAAAGTAAAAAGACCAATTTACCCTTTTTAATTTCTTTTTCATTTCTATTTTAATATTTTATTTATTTTAGTAATTAAAAAAAAAAGAAAAATACCCCACCACACCCCACCCCCACCCCCTTCATCTCTCTCTCTCTCTCTCTCTCTCTCTCTCTCTCTCTCTCTCTCTCTCTCTCTCTCTCTCTCTCTCTCTCTTCGTTTCTGGTTAATCAAGAACAGAACACCCCCATCTCCTCCATTTTTTTCCGGCGAAGAGCTCTGCGATGAAATGGGTTTTGAATCAATTAAAAAAAGAAAAATAAAACAACCCATCTCTCTCTCTCTCTCTCTCTCTCTCTCTCTCTCTCTCTCTCTCTCTCTCTTCTTTTCTGGTTAATCAAGAACATGAAGATATTACTGAAATTGCAAACCAAACGTCAACAAACAGCAGCGAAGCGGTGTCATTAAAGGTAGATAGTACAGTATGTTCTCAAATTGTTATCATTGTAGGACTTATCTCAATGCTTACAGTTTTTGTGTAATTAAGCAGTTAGAATTTGGATGTTTTTTGAAGTACTTAGAAGATTTGTTTAGAGTACGTAGTAGAAATCATGGAAATTAATAACACTATTGTTCTATGTTCACAAGTTAAATTTTTTATCATCTTGCTAGTTTATCAAAACAACGTTTGCAAGTAAGTGTATGGTCTTAATTTCCGTGAATAATAACCTTTGGTTAATCGGCACAGCCATGAAAAAGATAACCCCATTTCGTTTAACCTGACCAAACTACCCTTTGGCCAAATGAGTCTCCCTTGGATCGGTGAAACAATCGGATTTTACAAAGCTCAACGCAAGAATCAACTCTTCGAAAAGTTCTTTCAACCCAGAATCTGAAAACATGGAAAGATCTTTAAAACAAGACTCATAGGATCACCAACTGTTGTAGTAAATGGAGCTACAGTAAACAATATTCCCAGTACAGTCAGGCCGGTCTCAAGAATCTCAATAAAAAAATTGAATCCCCCAACAAATTCGCTCTATACAAAGTCCCATAACTTGATTTCCCGATAACTTCACCAGGAGCATCCAAAATATAAAAACAAGTGAGATCTTCACCGCCTTCAAACCTAATAAAACACACCTTCATTTATCCTTTCGATGACCCAGATGTAATCTCCGGCCAGATCCAATCTTGCTTTGTTTAACTTTTGTTAATACCATAAAGATAGAATACGATCATTACTTTCAGGGAAACACACAATTTGATGTGGCGACCACAAGTGGTCTTCGAACCGGAGGGTGAAAATAGGGTAACGGAGGAGGTGTCGGTGTTGTATGAGAGTGAAGCTCCGGTTATAGATATTGAAGCTCGGGATACAAATGGAGTTTACAGCAGTTGATGATGGAGTCGCCTCCATCGGCGCAGAAATTTCAATCCGGAAAAAAACGAAGAGAGATAATTAGAGTTTGATGGGAGAGAGAGAGAGAGAGAGAGAGACGCAGGGGTGGGGGTGGGGTGGGGTATTTTTTTAATTATTAAAATAAATAAAACACTAAAATAAAAATGAAAAAGAAATTAAAAAAGGTAAAATAGTCTTTTACTTGTCTTTTTGGACCATTATTGCAATTGCATCGATACCTTTGGACCATTTTCGAGGTTTTTTAAAAAGTTGGTCGATTATTGCAATTTCATGCAAACCACATGGACCATTATTGTAATTTACTCTTAATTCTATATTCATTAGACATTGCATGACAAATCAAGAAAATTCATAGAAATTAGTTATTATTAATAAAACATATAGATTAGTTACAAAATGGGTTATCTCATTTCGTTTAAGGGTTAATGTTAGAATTTGGTATCAAATAATTTAAAGTGTTTTAAAAAAATACAATGATGAACTCCTATAACATGTTTAACATGTCAATTTTAGGTTAATTTTGGAATTAGGTAATAAACTATTTGAAATGTTTAAAAAATATATGTGAACTAAATGTTATCAAAAGATAAAAAACTATATAAAATGTTGAAAAAATATCACGATGACCTATTATAACCAATTTATTTTTAGTTATTTTGTTTTCCTCATTCATCTCTGAAATAACTAAAGAATCAGAAATATTTGTATGGTTAAAAAACTATATCGTTTAAATACGATTTGAAAGACCATATATTGTTATGGTTAAGAAATGTATTCATGAAAGGATCTGATAAAAGATCAAGATAAACATTATTACCCATTTGTGATTTAAAGGGTATTCATAAGTGTATTGATCCAAAGAAGAAGTTGGTGATAATATTTATCTAACTGTTTAGGAGTTATCAATCTAAAGAATTTGAAACTATATAGTCATTACAATATATGTAACCATAAAATATTTTTTATTCTTTGTTATTTTATGGGTAGAAGAAAAGAAACAAAATATCCTAAAATAATCATAAACAATATATTGTCGAAAACAATAATTTGTCTAACTAATTTGGTGTTGTAGATCAAACAAACAAATCACAGGTTTATATATATTCAATCAAATCTTAATTTTAAAGTGATTTATTTAACACTATGCTCCAAGGTTATGGGTGTTTTTGAACAAACATGTTAGGTTTGGTGTTGGTGTTGGTTTTGACATTATGTTAAACCTAGTGTAAGATGTCAACATGATTTTTTTGTTGAACATTTTAGATAATTTGTTAACTCTTGATAACATTTTTAAGTTCATGGGTGTGTTTTTTTTTTTTTTACATTTTATATAGTTTGCTACTCAGTTCTAAAATTAACCCTAATTTGACATATTAAACTTATTATAGGAGGTAACCATGATATTTTTTGAACACCTTAACAATTCATTATCTTCTATTAATTTTTTAGTTCACAAGTGTTTTTGAACATTGTAAATAATTTGTTAGCCAATTCTGACATTATTTCTCCTTATAACAGTGAAAAGGTTGTTTCTTATACATTTCGCATTTTGTTTACATTCTATCCATTTTAAAAAAGAAAGAAATGCCGCGGTTATTCAAGACTTTGTGATAACAATGAATGATGCTACTTCATGTGACTCAAAACTATCAAATGTCACGGTTAGAATGTTAGATTAAAAAGAAATAAATGGAAGTTAGAGTGACACGGTAAACGTCGTACTTTATGACATAAATATCGCCAAAGAGGTGGGTGGCAACTGGCAACTAAACCATGTCTCCGGCACTTCATAAAAACCATTTTTGTGTTGATGCCAATTCCACAATGTTACCACATCGCACATGTTACCACCACTAAAGTGCACGCCATCGCAATGTCCATATTATTTAACATCAATTTTAAATTATCTCATTGATAAAAAATTTATCAGTAGTATAGCTATATTCTTATAATTATCTTGAATATATCATATTTGTTTCGTTTCGCCAAATTATCATAGTAAATGGTCAATTTAAGATAAGGCGGCGGAAGAAACAATCATATATATCATCTCAACTTTATTGATTATTTATGTTAATAATTCTTAACATGTAATTATTATCACATGAATTGGTTTTTCCCCGATTTTCACACGGTCTCTCCTACTGATGATGATATGTTGACTAAAAATCGGCTCAATTGACGAGTATAGAAATTCCATTGGTCTACAATCAACAACTGGCTTTTGACAACATAGTGGTGACAAATTAAATCCGATCGGTATTTCAACCAAAAAAATCAAGGAGTTTAATCATCATAGTTGATTAATTGGTGAATTTATTGACCAAGTGGACTTATAGTCATAATATGTATCAAATCCTATTTAAGTTGTCAGTTGGTATTACAACCAAAAAATCACCCATATTGCATCCAAAATATTAAAAGGTTAACATTTTACCACTCTCTAACAAAATTAAAGTATCAAAATTGTATCACTAGAATGCTGGCACGTGGATAGAAAAAGGTTACTTGTTTGCTTCAATAAACTCCCGGTACTCTTTCTTCATTTTGACCCCTGACACACTCCTGTAAAAATCATTTCAATTTGTTATTTATAGGGAAAAGTGAAAACAATTACTAAAAACGAAAAAAGAAAAGATTAATTAACCACCTGATCATTTCTTTATGCTTAAAAAACTGGACACATGGCGTACCCATGATGTTTGCCGCCTCAGCAATTTCCTGATCTTCTTCTATATCAATCTCAACATAATGAACATTCTGCTCAAATTCATCTATCACCTGCATCATTAATGATTTTAGCAAAAATTTTGAAGTTAAAAAATTTTAAAAAATGTAACATCAATGACCTTGGTGAGAATTGGCTTTAAGGTCCTACATGGACCACATGATGGTGCTGTGTATAACACACAAATCAGCCGTGGACTTTCATGGTACAATTTTCGCACCGCATACTGTAAAAGAAATATTAAAAAAAAAAAAAATTAGACCATATTTGTGAAAGTAAGGGTATAAACGTCAAATACCTGGCCTTTGTGCTTTGTAAGTGTAATGTCAAATCCTTCCTTCGCATCACTTGTTATGAGATCATTCTCAGCTTCTTCAGGGTGCGGCTGTGAAATGTATGTAATTTTCAGAATTTTTGAAAAACTATAAAAATTGACCAAGTCAATTTCAAATACCTGATGAAATTCAACAAGAAGATTATTGCTGACAAGATATCTCTCCACTGACATGGCAGCAATGCACCCTGATCCAGCTGCAGTTATGGCTTGCCTCCATTCATGGTCCTATCAAAAAGTTTAATGTATTTCGAATAAATTTCCTAATCCAAAAAAAAAAAAACATTTTAAATTATTACCTGAACATCTCCTGCAACAAAAACCCCTTCAATGGAACTATTTGCAGTCCCCTCTTCAACCAAAATATATCCCGTGTCATCAAGCTTAACTTGTCCTTCAAGCAATTGACTATTTGGAGAATGACCAATTCCGTAAAATAATCCTTTAGCCTCTAGTACCGATTCCTCTCCTGTATCGAGTCTTTTAATCAATACACCAGACATCTGGCCTTTCGTATTGCTGACAACATCAACTGTCTCTGTGTTGAAATGCACCGTGATATTTGGATTATCAACAACTCTGAAACATTCGCCATAATCATCCTGTTTGTTATACAAACATTCAAGCAGTTCAAAGCTTAAAATACAATAAATCATAACTTGTTATGTGTAAATGATAGTTTTTTATGACCTGTCTTGCATGGCTCGTGATGCCCTTAATTGATCCCTACGTACAAGTAAATGAACATGTCGTGCATATTTAGTCAGATATATTGCTTCTTCAGTTGCTGTGTCACCACCTCCAACAACAGCAAGAACTTGACCCTTAAAAAGAGGTGAAGCCCCATCACATATTGCACACGCGCTAATTCCTCTACTCCAAAACTCCTCTTCACGAGGTAATTTAAGCCTTTTGGCAGTCGCCCCTGTAGCTACTATAATGCTATTACACTTTACCTTACGGTCACTACTTTGTACAGTAAAAGGGCTAGTCTTCACATCAATGAATTCCACATCTTCTTGGAAAAGCTCGGCTCCCCAACGTTCAGCTTGACTTCGCATTCTATCCATCAAATCTGGGCCGGTGATTCCTTCTGGAAATCCTGGGAAGTTTTCGACTTCTGTGGTGGTCATCAATTGTCCACCGGGAACACCGCCTATTTGATATCCTTCAAACACTACAGGCTTCAAATTGGCACGGCCTGCGTAGATTGCTGCCGTGTAACCAGCGGGGCCTGAACCTATGATTACTAGATTTTCAACTCCTTGCCCTGAAAGCATTCCATGAAAACTATTTAAACGTTTTGTTCAAATCGCTGCAAAGCATGTCCTATTTCTACTTCGCTTTGGTTGATTTGAAGGTTTAAAGCATACGCATGGATACATATGTAGAGAACTTCTATAAGAGTTAGGAGTAACCTGAAGAAATAGGTGGATCAGCCGAGTAAGCTTTAACGGCCACTGATAACGACGGTGGCGGAGAACGGTAGTTATTGGAGAACCGACGACCGATGGCAGCGACCGAGTCAAATCGAAGAGTCGTAGGGCGTCGACCGGTCAACCCGAATAAGATTCTGGTTGAGGTTATTGAGGGATTGGACCTAGAGGTCCGTCGGCTGCCGAGACTATTTTTTCCGACATCAATGCCGATTCCGATTCCGACGCTGTTGGCTGCCTGCGCTGTTGTAGCCATCAAGTTCGTATCGGACTGTACCCCCAACTAACCCAAATGACAATTGACGGACACTTGCACGTTTTTAAGGCAAATAGTAAATATATTGTGTTTCACTGCTTTGGAAAATATTTGGCAATGTTTAAGAACCAATAATTAAAATTGTTCTAATCGGTTAAATTTTTTTTAACAGCAAACAAATTTAGTAAAAGCCAAGACTAGCGGGAAGCTAGCAAAGAGAACAATAGATACACAAAAAAAGCAGAAGCAGAAAAAAAACAAAAAAAAAAAGGAAATAGGAAATGAAAACGACAGCAACACCAAGAAGAATACAAGGCAATGAACTTTCAAAACCAGGCGGAAATTGTCCTTTCGATGAAGAATAAATCCATCTCCACATTAGCAGCAATAGCAACCAAAGGAAATCAGAACTCCAAAACCTCCAACAAAACGAGAAACTGAAT
This sequence comes from Cichorium intybus, assembly GCA_023525715.1. Lineage (NCBI taxonomy): Eukaryota > Viridiplantae > Streptophyta > Magnoliopsida > Asterales > Asteraceae > Cichorium > Cichorium intybus. Next base: position 151,232,758 of record CM042010.1, on the reverse strand, counting down.
TCGCAAATAACTTTCTCCTTTATCATTGACGCAAGGATAAAATTGACTAAACACGCCAAGAGTACTTGAACATGAAAACTTGAAACTGCATTCTCATAGACTTTACAAGAATGGATTTGTCGAAATTAACTCAGGAAGGTAAGTCGACCATCGAAGTGAACAATCCGCAACTTGAGATTAACTGCCTCTACTGTCAATATTTTCGAGATAAAATTGTCAAAGCACACCATCAACCAAAATTCTTAATTAGTGCAATACTATTTTGATGCCCCAAAACTTATTGAAAGGCAAATTCGTCCAAATAAACATAGAATTACTGAAGTCTTCCAATCTACCTAGAATTATGGCTCCAACTGTTGAGATACAGTAACAATACAAACATACACAGCGGAAGCGAAAAATAAAAGCTGTATCGCACCACGGATTACAAGAACATGCGAACTTGCAATTGTTACCTAAACTAAGATATCAAGAATTACCTTTGTAGCAGATCTGATGTATGATATCTAGGATGAGCAAGGCCCAAACCAGAATCCATCTAATCATGTGGTCGCACCCAAGATAATGATTCAGCACCCGTTTCAGTAGAATAGCTCGTTGCTTGCGGAACAAGCAACCTTTCTTTAGGGTTTATGAAGAAGAACGACCGGGGAGAGATGGGGAGAGAGGAGGCCATGAAAATTTCTACGGTTTCCATGCCTAAAATCGATAATCATGATATGTATTTATAATATACATCATGCTTATCTTATCCCATTTTGGATAAAGGTTTTTAAAATTCAAGTTGTTGATATTTTCACTTAAGCCCTTTATCTATTTTCAGTTTCTAATTAATATACATTTACCTTGATATATAAATAAACTAGGTCCCTCAGGTTTAATTTCAATCTCTTTTAGCTAAATTATCTTTTGTGTATAACCCAATTCTTCATAAAGAATGTATTCATCAATTAAAAAGATGGTGATCACACATGAGAGCCTAACGACTGTCAGTACGACTTCTATGTGACACCCCATTTCTACTGTTTTCAAATACTATGGTTTTTCGTATAAATACATGAATACAAAAATACGGTTTATCAAAAACCGATAATATACATTTTTAAAACTGTGGGTGTTACAAATCCATACCAAATCTAACCATAGTAAGCAAGAAGAGGATTAAACCTTGCGTCCAAATTAGGAGCTAACTCAAGCTCCACTCCAGCTAAACTTCATCCCATTTATAGCAACTTATTTTAACCTGGAATACATGGCAAAACATAGAATACGTAAGACAAAAATTGTCTCGTGAGTTACAAGAGTTTTAGACTCAAACCTTTAACTTCTTTTCCAACCTTTATATAAAACTTATGACATAAAACATCTTTCAAATTTTTAAAATATTATCATACCATAGCTCTTTATTCTTTTCAAAATCATTACATATCATACCTTGCATAACTATCTTCTTTCAAAACTTTATAATAGCAACATAATATAACTCTTTACTTCTCAAAAATCATTCTATGACATACTTTACGAAAATAACATCGTTCTTACTTTCTTTGACTGGTTTTATAAGCTCGCTGGATTTTTATACTTAGGGCTTTAATCACTATAAGTGATACCCCAAGTCTCTATGGCTAGAAAGAACGGATCATTCCTCACCATAGAAGTGCTGAGGAAATCTACTTCGCGATGGGGATTTTCCCCAGTAGACCCCTTACCTAACCCGGGTAGGTTGGAACATAGTTCCCTTACTAACGCTGCTTGCTACAATTACCAGTCATACAAAAACTTGCTGCTTAATTGAACATTTCTCATAAACATATAATCTTGTGGCTAAATGCCAAACTACATCATTTTATGTCTTTATGGCTAGATGCCAAATACATAACTTTCGTTTCACATAAACCATATGTTTAAAAACATGTCTTTATAACATTTTAGGCTTAATGCCAAATCATACTTTCCAAACATCTTGTGGCTATACGCCCTTTCATACTTGAAAACATATACAATTTGTAACCAAAACATACTTCTTAAACATTTTATGGCTATATGCCTATCCATACTTTCAAACATGTATAACTTGTATTCAAAATATACTTTCACATAATTGGTTCATAAACCAAAACATACTTTCACAATATTGGCTCATAGACCAAAACATAACTTTCTCTTAATATAACTTGTAGTTCAAAACTTAGCTTCAAATATAGCAATATATTTTCATAACAAGTTAGAAATAATACTCTTGCATATAATTTCACATATAGAAATTTTATAAGAAATTTTGAAAATACTTACTTGCCATGTACCCCAGAATGGGTAAAAATACTACATGTACTCACCTTGGCTAGTTAGAGAAGTCTAACTAGGATTACTCCACTCGATTGTCCCTTCCATTCCATAACTTTACTCCTTAATTACCTAAGGAGTTCATTAAAACTTTATTAAAACATTTAGGTCTTAACAACATGTAAAGACCACTTAATCCCCTTAAATATACTTATTTTTTTATGTTTTCAAATTATATTAAACATATACCAAATGTTAGGGGATCAAACTACTCAATCGGGTCATAACGGGAGTGAATTGCATGAATTCGGGTCACACGGGTCGTGTAGGAATCACACGGGGTCGTGTAAGACTTCCAAGATGTCCAAGCTACTGCCTCATTTCACACGGGGTCGTGCCAGATTCACACGGGTCGTGTAGAATCCTACAGTCCCATTTTCAGCTTTCAATTTTTGTTCGTTTTTTGCAGTTTTAGTCCATTTCTTGGTTCCATTTGTTTCCAAAATTAACAAAACTTTACCAATAGGTTCTATTAACCTTCTAACATGTTAAGAACATATTTTTAATCCCATTAATTCTTATTTAGTTCATGACTTAATGGTTAAGACCATAGGATGTCACAAGAGCTCTAAGGAAGCTCATATGCACATCAACTCAAAATTTTAAGTCTAGTTTTGTTCATTTTCTTTCCATACACTTATATAACCAATGGATGATTTAATTTAAGGTTTTTACAACCCAAAACATACTTTGTTAATTACCAATTCCTTACTTTTATTAACCATTTCCATGTGTTTCATTCATGGAATCACCAATTCCATTCCACCCGACAAATTTTAGTTTTTTGTTCAAACTTTCATTTTATTAATTGAAACTCATAGGAAACCACTTCTAATGGTTTCTTCATACTTAAACATCATTTATGACACTTTGAGCTTATTAGATCATTTAAAATCAGTTTCAAACTCATAAATTCAATTAATTTCATAAAATCCCGTTTTTGACAATTTTCACCAAAAATACAAATTTTTGAAAACAATCACTTAGGAATGTCTTAATACATCTTAAGTGATCATTAGAACTTAACAAAACAATAGAAATCACCTTCAATCTCACAAACCCATTTCTAGGGTTCTTGAGCTAAAATTCTCATTTCTTGATTTTTAGCACTTCTAATCGCTGAACTATGATTAAATATTGTTTTAGACATCAATTAAGGCTAGGAATCATAGGATAATCCTCCTATAGCCACTGAAATCCCGTAGCTACAGTAACTCACTCATGGGAAATTGGTTAAATAAACCTAAAAACAAGTTTACTAACCTTAGAAGGCTTGGAATTCTTAAATTCCAAGTGAATTCCATTCAATTCCTCCAACTCTTCAAGGATCGATCTCTCTTGGCACTCTCTAGAACTCTCCCGTAGCTGAAATGAGTTCACAGTGAGGAGAGTGCAGATATTTTTCCTATTTATACATCCTCACTTTGCACTAATGACAATGTAGCCCCTCAAGTTCCATTTCCTGAATTTTTCGCACTTTTATCATTTTTTATCACATAAACTTTCTTTTCTTATATTTTTGCCACAAGCAAACCATATTTTTTTACATGTTTGGTCCTTCACATGGTCTAATGACCAAATTACCCTTTTATGGTAAAATTAACTTCCAAATTCTTATTACAGGTATTTAGTATTACAATTTTTATTTCATTACATATTAGCTCCAAAAATCATATTTTCCTTACTTAAAAGTCATTTGGATGTCAAATGACCATTTTGTCCTTTTTCACCATATTTCTCCAAACTCTTGGAATTTTACTATATTTCCCAATAAATTATTTCAAAACTTCCAAAATATTTTTGGTATTTTCTTTAAATATTTTCTCGAATATAAATTCGAGATTTTTGGGTCGTTACATTCTAAATATCTATAAAGCTTTTCCAAATCATGATCAGTGCCTGTTTGTTCTTTAAAAGAGATTCGAAAGTCTAGAGATGAAGAACAAGGTCGCGAGAAACACCATGTTGTCCGGAGAAGATGTATGGAGAGAGGTTTGGACTAAGAACAATGAGGAGTTAGTTATAGGAGCTCCATTTTTCTTGCAATTATAAAGGTTAAAGATGGATTCATATAGCATATGTAAGTTACTTCCCAATGTAATAATATATTTTTATTTTCATTTTAGGTGAGTCATGGAACTTGAAATGTGTAGGGTTTTGTCTAATGTTTTCTTTTCTCAACTTTAATTATGTAGGTTAAATATTTTTCCTTAAATTTAAAAATTAAAAATGACCAAATAATGGCACCATGTTCCATCCTCATCATCGCATTGGCTCATTGGTTAGGGGAGATATGAAGTATGATGGTGTTTTTTGTTGAAGGTCTATTATAGTATGCAATTGGATTAACAAAAAATAATGACTAATATGTGTAGTTGAGTTTGATAGAATCTGGTTAGTATAATACATTTGATAGAATAAAGTATTGTTGTAGATGTCTAAGCTTAAGGTTGTAAAGTGTACTATAATTTAAATTTAAATCATGTGTCAACTTATGACTCACAGCTTAGGTACGTTTTATGGAGAAAGGTACGGGGTCATGGGTCATGCTTAGGCATCTCAACCAAAATATATTTTGGTATTAACATTATCACACTTTCCCAACTCAACTTCATTTTATACACAAAAATTGATGTTATAAATAATATTATTTTAAAATTTGTTGTGATCTGAACTTGTGAGAGAAATAGAGGATTAAAACATTTTCATTGTATTGACTGTATGAATCAATTACAAAAACTGCCAATACATCATAATGAGAAAGTGCCTCAATGTTAGAGATAAGAATGTAAGAATGGGAATTGCCTCGATAACAAAGAAAGGATTGTATAATGGGGAATTGCCTCGATAATAGATATATGAAATTATAATGAGGAACTGCCTCAATAGATAGAGATATGGAATCCAGATGAGAGCTACCTCGAAGGATAAATATATGGAATCCTGACGAGGAACTGTTTCGCAATTGTGTTGTAAAGAACCCACTGCAACCTATGATCGAATATCGTGGAAAGTATTGAACAATATTATATATGCAACCTCGATAACCAGTTGTTTTTTACTTTATAATAATTTTTATTTATTTATTCTTTTTTCATTATGAAATATCATATTTGTATTTCATAAAATGTTATTTTAATTTTATATTTTATGAATTATTTATATATTTTTAATAATTGTTTATTTATTTAAATTATTAAAATTTTACAGACTATTAGGATGAGAGGGATATGTAAGATGACTATTACTTGTGTTTAGAGAAGAGAGAAAATGAATGGAAGATGTCAAGGTGGGAGCGAAAAGTTGATGTGACGATGATATGACATTGGGGATGGGAGAGATGGACTACCACCACCTTTAATGTTGGAAAAGAACTTATTATTAAAATTTATTTTTAATTTTTAATCTATGGTTGTAAATGTTTAAGATTTTCATATCGTAGGCCTTGGTGGTAGAGCTTTTGGCTATATCCAGGTGGTGTTTGAGATTGTTTATTTGAAGTGTTTATTGATTTATTGGTGTACGACATTGGTAATAAGAAGTTTTAAGCGTTTGGAATAAATCATAAACACTTATTACTTAAATAATGAGGTTTCGATAAGTTATTTTCTATTTACTTATTGAGTTATTTAATGAAGTTTTGATAAGTTATTTCATTGTCACATATATAAACACTATTGGCCAAACATTAAAAAATAAGTCAATTTATTACTTTTAGTTAATTGGTACCGAATAAGCCAAACTAATAGCATTCACAATATGATAGTTTTTTTACAATGTTTTTTGTTGTCATGTTATTGTCAAATCACAAACTAAAAGACTTTTATAAGCTCTAATTATAGAAAAGTTTTTTTACATAACTTTTGATGGTCTCACAAAGACACTATATATAAATACAATCAATATATCAATATAATAATATTATTTTGTAAAAAACTCTAAAGCTTACTAATTAGACTACACAAAGCATCTACTAGCGGTGTCCTACCACCCCGGTTTGGGGTTTTGGTGCAGGGTTACTTCTTAAGCGGGTTTATTATAACGTGCGAGTATATATATATATATATATATATATATATATATATATATATATATATATATATATATATATATATATATATATATTCACTTTTTAGTCCACTATATCATTTTACATATTAACTCACATCAAATATACTGTTTTTTCAATATTGACAAATCCGTAGAGTATATTGTCGTTTTTATTTTCTAAATTAATGATATGTTTTTTATTTAATATTTCTATTTAGTTTAATTATATTTGTATTTAGTTTAGTTTAGTGTAATTAAAGTTTAATTTATTTATAATATTTATTTAATTAAAAAAAGTGAGTGGTGATGAAGGTTACCATTCCCAATATTTAAAAAGGTGATAGGTTAGTGATGGTCTTTTGAGGTGGCGCTTACATGGCGTATAAAAAGTGATTTGTGGTGAGGGATTTTTTTCCCATTACTCCTCTTGGTTTTAGCAAGCATTTTGAAAAAGTTTGGTTTTAAAAAAAAAATTCTCTATAACTTGTTAAACTATGAACAAAAAAAACTCTAAATAACACTTATTGTTGATGCTTTAAACACTTTTTCTTAAAACTTTGTTTTCATATGAGATAAACTTACAAACATTTTTAAAGAAAAAATATAAGTTATTTATATCAAACACCCTTTTACCGAATATAGTACAAAATTGTAATAAACAAAAACAAATAAATCCTTTTAACCAAACAGACAAGAACCCCGACATTAAAATAATGCATGTTTCTAAAATTCAATTATTGATGCATCATTGTAGCGGATAATCAACTCAAAACGTTAAAATCTGTATAATAAATGAAAAATATTAATAGAAAACCCTACCAATGGAACTCATTATCAAACATCAAAAACCCCATTATAATAATATCTTTAAAACTAGGAGGATCCTCGATGATAAGTTGTTTAGCATATATAATAAAGACAATAAATATTAAAAAGATATATTTTGGTTCATATTTTTTTATTATATTATATATATAAGTTATGTATTCTGTCTTTTGGTAAGTTTTCAATATAAAATTGGTTTTTCATTAACATTTGTAACTGGATAATAATTATTTTAAATTAGACAACCTTTTTTATTATTAAGGTATATTTTTATTTAATATTTAGTAGCGTACCAAACTATTTGTGAAGTAGAATATTATATACTTAAAGGAAATTACTAATAATATTCTAAATACTATTATTAAATTAGCATAGGGCAATGTATAAAGTTAAACATCGATCAAGTATTCCTTTTGGTTACAAGCTGAAGTAATAACATCACTAAAGTCTAAAGGTATCAACCAATAAAAATTTCATCCACAAATACCAATATATACGACAAGAAACCCATGATCACTTTCAAAACGGAATAAAAAAGGTAGATATCAGCAATTATGTCTCCATCGGATATTGGAACGATTGCTTACATACATGACATAGGATAGATGACAAACACAAACTTGAATTCAAGTCATAAATCCTATGAGAGGTTTTATATCATCCTAAAATATCTTCCTAATCACTAGATCAAGACAAGTGTCAAAATCAAGAGAGGAGATTGAGAAAGAGAATTAGTGGATCACACATGTCATTTTTTTAATGGTTAGGAGGATGAATTAGGATGATATATTAGGAATGAATATAATTTTCCAAATCCTATTGATGCTTTGCTCCATATTGGTTTTCTAGAAAATTGAGAACTTTTGGTGGCACTTGTTATCGGAGAACTTACATGGACGGCGGTGCAGTAGGCAGTAGCCAAAATCGTTAGGGTTTGCCATTAAAGGGTGGTCAACTACAAAACCCGTAAACCTGCAAAAAAAAAAAAAAAAAAAAAAAAAGCGGTAATGGGAAATTCTAACTTTTTAGAAAGAATAAAAAAAGCAAAGACAAACACACATACATACACAAACACATATACACATACTTCCATACATGCATACATACATATATATACATACGTACATACGTATGTACGTAAATGCATACATACATACATGCACGAATATATATAACAGCCATATATATATATATGGGAAAAGTGAATACATGGCTGTTATATACCTAAGCTTAGGTGTAGAATCATCAAAATCCATTAGGTTTTTTATGAAAAACTTGTATTTTCATTTTCCTTAATATAAGTAATCCATATGATTCATTGTACAAAGATGAAAAGGGATTGTATGAGTCATATAATAGAGTGATTAAAAGTATCACCCCTACATGTGTCAGTGATATAGAAGTTGGTGGTCAGAAGAAACATCACTAAAATAGAAGTAAACAAGTTAAATTGAGTGGAATAACAAATTGTATACAACTATGGAGAACAAATTAAGTTCATTGGCGTTTTACTTTTGTTAAAAACGGGGATGTTTTAGTGGTTCTACACCTAAGCTTAAGTATATAACAGCCACATATTCACTATCCCCTATATATATATATATATATATATATATATATATATATATATATATATATATATATATATATATATATATATATATATATATATATATATATATATATATATATATATATATATATATATTTCAACGATTAAAGATAAATTAGTTTTTTTGAACCCCATCCATTTGAAACTTCCACAAATTTTTAACTTATCTCTTAATTATTACCCGTCAAAAGGTATTTTTAACTAATGGCACTTAATTATTTAATTAACGTACCATTTATATTAATACTTTTAAGATATTTTTTGTCATGAAAAAAATAATTATTAAGTCGAAAATGGGTGAAATCGTTCCTGGCCGATGTAGAAGAAGAATATGTATATCATCTGTCTTAAATCGATTATTATAATATCATTTAAGTTGACTAGACTCCTACATGTCAACTACCAAGTCATTAATTTCGATGGATCAAATGTCAAATGTGCACAAATGGAAAATATAGATGGTATTTTTTATACAAATGAAAGTTGAATGTTGTTTTTTGTACACTTTTGAAACTTCGTTACCCATTAAAATCATTTTTTTTTTATTTCCGTACAAATAAAGATGATCAACTAATGCCGGTGGATCAAAGGTTAAATGTGAACAAACGAATAACTTTAATGGTGTAATGTGTAAAAATTGTATACTTTAATAATATTTTTGTACAAACGAAAGTTGAATGATTTTTTTTTTTTTTTTTTTTTTTGTACATTTTTAAAATTTGGTTAAACTTCTAAGTGATTATCCCTAGTCCAAACATAATATGTACAAACATAAATACACTAATTTTATAAAGAACTTTTATATAAATGATGCTAAGACCACCTTGAACGGTAAATTGGTAATAATCTAAAATATAAGGTACATTTTAGATTTATTATTGGACATAAAATCTCAAATTTCCTTTGTCAAACTCATTGTTTTATTTTCAAAAATGAAAATATAAAATTCTATAACAACTATCCGTAGGTTTTTACATGAACATATAAATAAAATTTAATGTGCATTATAAATTTTGCCCGCTCTCACCACAATAACCACTCGTGAAATACTTGGACCAACGACCCACGCTTTTAATGAAATTGAATTTTTACCTTGTACCAAATTCGGTATCTTGACACTAACTTTCATTTGTCGGTACCTCGTGCCAAAATGGGAAAAGAATCAGGAAGATAACAGAAACTCTGTTCCACAGAAACCAACACATAAAGACACACAAAGGGGATTTGAAGAACTACTAAATTCCACAAAACAGAGTAGAATCGGAATCAAGAGAGAATGGTATTGTCCGGAAAAATCAAGAAGAATAGTGACAGCGACCGCGTCGGTGGTGGTGGTGGTGGTGAAGGGTGGGGTATGGATATTTTCTTGGTTTTCTTCCCTGAAGAACATCAACAACAACAAGCTTTAAGCTCTTCCACACCTTCATCGTCATTATCACTATTCAGATTTCCCGCAATTAATACCTTTTTCAAACGCATGATTTCGAGTCATATTCTCAGAAGAGCTCAATCCACCATCTCCATTTGTGCTCTGCTCATCTTCTTCACGCTCCTCCTCTTTACTCTCTCAACTTTCGAACCCAACAACAATTTCATCTCCTCTCATCATCCCAATTCTCACACCACACTCAGATCAATTTCACCTGCATTACAAGGATTGGGCACTCTGTATACACGAGGAACGACGGCCATGAACAACCTCCTACTCTGTCACGTTACCGAATCTGTGACCATGAAAGAACTTAAATTGTTCTTGCGAACCTTTCACAGGTCTGGTTTAGCTTCAAATTCCGACCTTCTGTTTATATTCCCTTCTATTTTGACGCCGGAGTCTTTCGATGATGTGATTCTAGAAGAGAACAACTTCTTCCTGAAAGTCCTCCGCCGGTACAAAGCAGAATTGTGCAACAGTAGTAAAAGTTTGGATTTTGCGGCGAGTTTCGACCTGACCCAATTCGTGAAATCCGGCAAGAAGGTAAGGGAGAAAGCAGAACCAATCTGGGGTCGGAAAATTAAGACCAACAATTCGAGTTTACATCATTGTGGTGATGATACCGAGTCAACTCGGATAAGTTATGGATCAGTTGTAGGCTTTGGTATCGGCGAGCTTGACCCGGAAAACTCGTTATCTGGTTTCGTAGACCACACTCCGATGAGTCTCCGAAGGTGGGCTTCTTACCCAATGATATTGGGGCGGGTTCGTCGGAGTTATAAGCACGTGATGCTAGTTGACGTAAAGAAAGTTCTGCTACTCGGAGACCCACTCAGCCGAGTCAAAAACCAGAGTCCCGAGTCAGTCTTCTTGTCATCAACACCACCACCTTCAACCAGACACCGACCTAAGAACTCAGAGAATACCCATCACAAAACGATCAACCCGGCCGTCATAGTGGGCGGAGTTCGCGGGGTGCGACGGTTGTCGGCGGCAATGCTGACGGAGATTGTCAGAGCAACCACGAATCAGCAACACAACAAAAGGAAGAATTCAGTCACCGAGTCGGCCCTGCTCAGTCGCCTCGCCATGAACGAGTTTACCCTCAAGACTATACGTCTGGTGACGTCAGCTGAGTCAATACGGGAAGCGAGGTCACTCAGTGAGTCTGCGATGGCTAATCGAACGATTGTATGGCGTGATAATAACGATACGGTTATAGAGTCAATAATTATGAAGCACATTTGTTCATTTCCCATAGATTCCGTTGTCTACGCAGATTGTTGACTAATTTTGGGTCTGTAGAGTATGAAAAGGTACAAATTTTTTCTAACATTTAGCACATATACATTTAAAAATGTGCAGGTTGTTGTAATTACCATGTATTATAATAAGAGAAATCTTGGCCCGTGAAATAATGATTTTGCCAGCAAAACAGTAACGTCCTCTTGCAGTGATTGGCCGGGTGCTTGTTGGTGCATGCATTGTTACTCCTCTTGTAATATATATACTATTCATGTGGACTATTTGTATCATGTACTATTTTATATGTGTGATAAATTTGGCAGCACACACTAATGAATCGTGGAATTTTTATAACTGTTAATTGAACTTTGAAGGATTTTGTTTTTTATACTCTTATTCTATGCTGACTAAATTGTATAATTGTAAATTTTTAACGAATATGCAGTTTAAAATGATATTTTACACACCAAAATCTTGAAAATAACTCTATTTTATCATCGGTTAGTTGTATATATATTTTTCTAAAATTAATGTAAATATAAGTAAAATATATATTAAAGTAAAAATTAAATAAAGAGTATTGGTAAAAAAGGGTGTTGGTATTTATACTTTATAACAATGAAATCGAGTTTGTTGACCAATAAGAGCTAGAAATGTTTTATTTTTTACTAAAACGAAAATCAAATCGAAAATTTTTGTTTTTAACCTTGGAAATACTAAATCATCCGTTTTCGGTTTCATTTCTCACTTTTATCTTTGTTTTCATGGATTTGTTCATTAGTAATGTTTTTAATACGCATTTTCCTAAAATATAACTAATACATGTTTATTATTTTAATTTTCAATAAAAGCCTAAAATAATAAACATGTGTTGGCCTTGTCATCTATTATGTTTAACAAATTATGTATTATTAATATTTTTTTTATCAAAAAACGCATGAAATAAAAAGCAAAAAAAAAAAAGAACGAGAATTTGAAACTAAAAAATGATGACTTGATATTTCCAAAGTCAAAAACCAAAATTATTGATTTGGTTTTGATTTTAGTCAATAAAATCAAACTATTTTCATCCTTAATAGTTAACAAATTCTGTTTCATGATCAAAAATTACATTTTATTCGGAAAAAATCTTTTTTTCAAAAAATAATGTTTTGAAAAGTTTTTTTAATATGAATGAATTTCTAACATTTTCTTGGAAATATGAGTCATTTTTTCTGAAAGAAAAATAAAACAATTGTTTTTTTAGATAAAAATTGAAAACTTAGTTGGTTTTGTGAAAATTTCCCTTAAAAATAATATAAAGTCCAACAAAGCTAAAAGTAGACCTGGCAAAATCAGCCACGACACGATAACTCGACACGAACCCGACACGAAATTAGCGGGTTTGGGTTAGGGGTTTCAACCCGTTTAAGTAAACGGGTTGACACGACACGACACGAAAGTTAAACGGGTTGGGTTAGGGTCGGTACTTTCAACTCGAAGATGACACGAATGACCCGTTTAATTTTATATATATCTGCGGCAGTTATGTTATGTTTATTACATAAGAAAGTAAATCACAAGTCGGAGGTTGGTCTGATGGATAAAGCTTATGGCATTTATACCTGAGGTTTCAGGTTCGAACCTTGTGCAAGGCATTTTTTACATTTTGCAGCAAGAAGAGATGTTTAGTTTATTTTGTCAACAAAAACTCTCATCCCACATCGCTGGTGGGATGAAAGTTCCTCCATTTTCATCAACTATATAACAAAGACTCAAGGTTAATACGAGCATAATGAGTCATGGGTTAAACCGACTTGGACAAATGTTCTGTTGGGCCGATTTGGTCCAAAATGAGCCTAATAAGTCCGAGTTGGGCCATGTTGGGCCGAGTTTGCTAAAGTTTTCAAAGGTTTACACGTGTTTGATCGTGTCGGGTTGACACGAGTTCGATCGTGTCGTGTTCGTGTCAAAGGTTTCAACCCGTTTATATAAACGTGTCGTGTTCGGGTTCACTACTCTCAACCCGTTTAATGTCTTGACACGACACGAACCCGACACGACACGACCCGTTTGCCACCTCTAGCTAAAAGGGATATAAAATAATTAGTACATTATAGTTTAGGTCCATGTGGTTTGGACCTTTCGATAGCTTTAGTCCTTCTTTTGAAAAATTGACGACAATAACTCTTCATGGTTTCAAAAATCCAATGCCCATTAACTATAATTAAAATGACGATTTTACCCATAACTAAGTTTGTAAGAGATATAAACTAGAAGGATTGTATCTATAAATTGCTCCGCATCTTATATCTTATAAAGGAAGCATTTTTCCTCTCACCACATGCATTTGAAACCTCCATGACCTTTCAAATTCCCACTTAATATAATTAATCTATTAATTTAAATATTTTATCACATTAATTTGAGATTTTTTTCTTTATCCCACATTGCTTCACATACATATATGACCTATTCTCTTTCTCTTATATAATACAACTCATTTGTTTTCATTATCCATCAAGCTTGATCTTTCAAATCTATTATTAATTTATGATCATTTTATCATAGAAACATTCTTTTATCGCAAATTTTAAAAGATTTTTACTATTTAATTTCAACTCTAAAAAGTATTGAAACTCAAAAGTAAAAATTAAAATTAGTTAAAACTTTTAAAAAGTTGACTAGGTTGAAAGTTTATAGTACGTCGTTTTTAAAAAGTGGCATCGGTGTAAACATTTTTCGATTCACCATTATGTATATGCATAGTTAGTTCCTTACTTCAAACTTTTAAAAACTTGACTAAGTTTAAAGTTTATAGTGTGTCGTTTGTAAAAAGTGACACTGGTGTAAACATTTGTCGATTTACCAATATATATATATATATATATATATATATATATATATATATATATATATATATATATATATATATATATATATATATATATATATATATATACGTAGAAATTTCATTAAAACTCAAAAATGAAGATGAATATTACTAAAAGAATTTGAACTTTATATATAATCTAAACGTATAATATATTAAACATAAATTGTTATCATAATAGATATCATGTTTGCATCCAAAACTCAAAAACGTTACATAACAACCTTTTTTAATTCAATTATAAATAGATAGTCAAACATTTAAACTTAGAAACATGCTATTAAAATCTATTATTAATTAGTTGTCAATTTATCATAAAAAATATATTTTTATCTCAAAGTTTTAACAATTATCCTATTTCAAAATCATCGAAACTAAAAAATGAATATTTAAAAAGGTTAAAAACTATTAAAATATCAATTGAGTTGTACGTTCATATTAAGTCGTGGCCACAGTTCGATGTGTGATGACAACGTTGTAAACATTTTATTTCGCTTTCAAAAGATTTATGCACATCGAACTTTCAAACAATAATTCTTCAAAGTTCAAACAAATATGTTTATATCTATAAATATTATAATAGATGTCATTTAATCAATATAGTTTAAGATAAATTTTTATGATGTACCACATTAATTTTAATTTACTAGAAAAAGTAGATTGAAGTGGACATCGGTTAGTACCCGTCCAAATTTTACAAAAACGATCCTAAAACTAAAACCAAATGTTCATGGAATGTTGCAACCGATTCCTAATTTGGTTACAATCAAAAACACAAAAGAACAAAGATATAAGAGAAAAGATTTTAACATCTCTACTTATAGATGTTTTATTTCCTTGAAAATTTGTTTCTTAAGCTATGTGAGATGAAAATTATATTTGTCTCTTTACTTATAGATGTTTGATTTCTCTTCAATTGTGTTTCTAAGCGATGTGGGATAACAAAATGACACAAAATAACACACTATGAATGAAATTTTGATCCCACATCGTCATGATAAACTAACTCAAGAAGCTTTTTAATTCTATAAAGAAAGGTCCCCCTCAAGTTAAAACAATTATATAAATCATTTGATATTTTTTTACTCTTGGAAATATTTCCAAATATTAAAGTTCAAGGAAGACATTTTTCTATGTATATGTATTTTAATTTGGTATAAGAATAACATGCATTTGTTTATATTCTAACTAATAAAAAAAATTTCTGCGCAACGCGCGGGCATTCGTCTAGTTTTAAAATAAAACGTGACACTTCATTTCTCTCCTTTGGCTCACCCCTTTACTTGCAATCATCATTGGCCTCCCCCGTAGCATTGCCAACAATGTTTCACTTTTTATCGGCTACATCGGTCTCACCCGCACCTTAACTTTCAATTATCACAACACAACCATCACTGCCTTACCAGTTTGCTCCTCTGCCTAAGATAATCTGAATGATATTCGTATAGCTTGGTCTTCTTGTTACCTTAAACTCATCGATCTGGACTGTTGCATTGATTTGTTTTGATCTTTTTAGGATAAGAAACAATTAGACAGTGTTGTCACAACAAAGTACGTTTCAAGCGAAGTTGAATGGTAGAGCATTTGACAGCTTCCCCTATAGTTACATCAATTTTGATTGATCCTTTTAAAGCTAGGAAACAGAACATATTTCATTTTTTTATTTTTCTTTGAATCTATTTAGAATTGGGAACGGTTGTGGGTGGTGGGGTCGATCAGGACTAGTGGTGCGTGGTTGGGTTAGTTGAAAACTATTTGTGGGTGGTGGGTCCCTTAATGTTTAAAAGTGGTTGATAAAATAACAAAAAGATAACATATGGATAAAATAGTCATTTTATGTGGGGTTAACAAAAGATGGTTAATAGTGTTAGCCAAAAGGAAGTTGACGATAGTCGTACTCCGAGAGAAGATCCTGGGAGAACGCTTGACAAGTCGCCTATGGCAGCAAGAGCGGACAACGGAGCTGATTGGTGGATCAGGTCCTTGTCTCCTGTAAGGTCCTTAATTGGCTCAAGTGAAGATGGTGGTACATGCATTGATCCCTGCCATGCACAGATCGTACTGATGCGTTGAAGCACGAGTTCCAGGCTAGAAGGTTGCTAACATGCAACCTTGCACGTAAGCAGACTAGATTGTCGGTGGGGCCGGTCAATCTCTATCGGCTCTAACACGAGAGTTATTCGTGACTAGGAGCGGTCGCGCCTGGAAGCGGGCTGGCGTTCCTGGAGCATGGCACGTTAGCAATTATCAATATCAACTTTTTTGAAACTTGGACCAAACCAGCAAAGGAGTGTCAACCATAAGGACTAAAACTGTAATTTACTCTAAAATGATAGTAAATTAAAGTTTTGGTCCCTATGGCATGCATCAATTTTGGTCTTACTTTTGAAAAATTAATCTTAATAAACATTATGGTTTCAAAATTCATCAACTTTGATTTCCTAACTAATTATAATATCCTTAACTTTTCTATTTTTGAGTTTGTCTTTCTCTTATTGTATTTATTTTTTTTATTAAATAAATAGGTCCTAAATATCCCACCACCTCACCCTACTTCCCATCAATAAACATGTCGTTGTTGCCATCGGTGGAGTTGCATGTAGTTGGTGGCATATGTTGCACCTAGAGAGAAAAGTTTCCACAATATAGTTGTAAATAGCTGATCACGAGTGGTCGGTGTCTCATTGAAAAGGAGATTCTAATAAGTAGATGACAGAAGTTGCAGGTAAAAAGCTTCCTTTGACATCGTCTCATAAGAGAGAGGGAGAGAGGTTAGAGGTGGAGATAGAGGAGAAGAGGTCAATGGTGGTAGTGGTGGCAGGCGGTGGGTTCTAACATGCATTATTCTTTTTGTTATTTTACATGAATTTAACAGAAAAGCATTTTTGTTATTTTCTAGGAAATAGCATAAAAGAGAAAAAAAAAGATACACTTCTGTCATTTTACATGAATTTAACTATGGGTGGCAAAAAACCCCGTTGGACCCCGGTTTCGTGGGATTCCGATTCTGTACGGGGGTATTTTTTTCAAAAATTCGGGAGCGGGAGCGGGAGCGGGGGTGGGGGCGGATTTCACTCCCGTTTGATTTTCGGGATCGGGGCAGGCGGTTCCGTCCCAAAACCCCCGCGAGGGCCCTGTTTTTATATAAATAAAATAATAAATAATAAATATAATATATATTATTAAATTATTAACAATTTCGGGGTCGGTGGAAAACATTGTTTTTCGAGACTCAAATGGGAAAACGGGGGCGGGAGCGGGTTTACTTTCGGAATTCAAGGGTGGAATCGGGGGCTAGGAAACGGGAGAATTCGGGATCGGGGGAAACGGGGGAATTCGGGGGGCGGGGGCAGAGGTGCTTATTTCCGGTCTCGTTTGGTCCTGTTGTCATCCCTAAATTTAACGAAGGCGTATGAACAATAATCGAGTTTGAGATCAATCTTAAAGATTTTAAAACTTTACTTTAAAAATCTAATCAAATTTTAAAACATAAAGCCAAAACTATCTTCATACCGGACCAAAAGTGTAATTTACACCTAAAATAATTTAAATAACTATTATATACATACAAAGTTGTGGATAGAAGGTATATATGTAAAGTTATTTAACTCGACTCCTAATAAATAAGACTAGTGAGTAGATGCACGTGGAGCAACTTTTTTTTTCTTGTTGGGAGTGTGCTTGTGCATTAAGTTTTAGGCTTTCTCGTGCTTCTAAGCGCGCTTCTTTCTTGCTTTTACGTGCCTTTAGATTTTGCGAAATGTAATTTAATGAACAAATGTAATTTTTGATCGTGAAATCTTATATTAAAACGAGTGATCATCATTTATTTTTAAGAAATTGTTTTTTTTTCTATCTTTTATTTTTATTCATCCTCCTACTAATGTTAAATAGTAAAAGCTCTAAATGTTATTTAGCTGTAATATCATACTTCTCATTAACCTTTTATTCTTTTAAATCTAGAAAATGAGTATTTCTCGTTATCCTTCATTCTTTTAAAATTAATTAAATTTAAATAAATAAAATTTAAATAAATACTAAAATTAAAAAAGAAAAAGAAATACTTCATTAATTAAAATTAACTTAAAAGCTTACATAAAATAAAATAACAAACGCATCTAAAACATAAATAAATAAATAAAAACCCGATTCATATTTATTCATAATTTCTTCATTGTATTTTAGCACCATTTTGCGCGTTTTTAATCGATATTGTTTGTCGGTGTAAGCAAAAGCTTCATATCATTGACTCGTTGTTTTTCCGCATGTGCATGTTGTTTTTCTTCACAGGCTCGTTGTTTTTCTTCTCGAGCCCATTGATCCAAATCTATTCGTACGTGGAGGTTGATGTTGTATTGTTGGAACTCTATTCACATTAGTGAAATATTGTCACTTTTTTGTGAATCCGACGCACTAGACGAAGACGCTTTCTTTTTCCTTTTGCGCGTATATCTCTACCCATAAGCTAGACTAATTCCAGGAAAGCAAGCTCGTCATCCTCATTGTTCAAATATATGTTGACACGAGCATCTGAGAACGTTGTGTAGTTTGTTTAGGACATTTTTGTTCTTTTGCTAGCCGTCGACGCCAAGTTATTCACCTCAAGCCATTTTTTGCATGAATCAACGACCTTCCAAACTCCATGTATTCGAATGACCTTCCGTGACTCTCCTTCCGGTATATTTCAAGTGCCATTTGATAAACATTTTCATTTATTTGCCCGCTTTTCTGTTGCACCAAAACCGTTTTGGTACAACCCGTTGAACTTCATCACTAGGCGGTTTATGTCGTGGTACTTGGTTGTCAACCAGTGTTTTGATCGATATGGGGGGAACTCTCAATTCCCTATGAAACTGTTCCACAACACCCAACTAAAAATGGTCTGATGCTTGAGAACTTTCAGTCGTCGGGTCATCTGAAATGTCAACACAGGCTCGAGCTAACACAAGTTCCTCGACCGGTGTCCACGGTTTAAGATCGACATTTCCTTTTTGTTTAGAATCTGAAGGTTCCTCCTTGGTTTGTGTTCTGGCGCTTCTTCGGGTGATGATTGAGTTTCGAGAATAAACTAGGGGATTGAATTCGGGTTTGTGGGACTTATTGAGGAAATGGTATGAAATTTATAAATAGGTTTGGGGTCGACATCTTCGGAAATTGTTACATTTGGTGGAATTTGAACGAATTCGGTGAGTATAAAGGTGCGTCAACTTGTGGGCAGTAGGCGTTAGCGTATTGATCGAAACCGAAAACATTAGAAGTGGGTGTATTTGGTCGTGGTTGATTTCGCTTTGATCTTGGGATGGAGTTAGAGAAATTGTTTGAAGCCATTGTTATTTATAGAAGGTAAAATATTGGAGTATTTGTGTTTTCGTTTTGTGTTAAAAAGTAATTTTTTGAAGTATGTTTATCAACTATGCAAAGAGGATATTTTATTATCATTTTAATATTATATATATATATATATATATATATATATATATATATATATATATATATATATATAGCGGCTGACTCAAGTGCCCACCGAACCGCGCGAAATGGTCGCCTATTAAACGGCTCACTAACTCTGCCTGTAGTGGTGGTACCTATTATTTGTCAGCGGTACAACGATACGTAGATGACTTTTGGCTGGTACAACCACTCGATTATCCACTTCTAATAAACGTAATTGTGCCATATCCAGAAAAAGTTTTGAACCACCGCAGACTTGTTTCATAGTTTTCAACTGAACGGCAGACCCAACACGACTGATATATAAGCCGACGTTAATTAAACTAGGAGTCTAATTTGGTAATGGGCGGTTCATTTTTCTAGTCCATTTAGGATCGCAACTTCCTGCACAGTCTGTGTCAGTAGTGATATCCTAATTCGGCCATATATATATATATATATATATATATATATATATATATATATATATATATATATATATATATATATATATATATATATATATATATATATATATATATATATATATATATATATATATATATATATATATACAAGGTTAAAATGAGAATGATTCAAAGGTTGAGAATGCGAGAATGATTCTAGACCAATCATTTTATAGGGTTATTATAGTAATTTAGCAATATATCTAATTAATTAAAATTCATAAATAATTATGTTTTTCCTATAATCATGAGATTAATTTATTCACTTCAATGATTATAGAGATTACGATTGTTGTTACCTAAAATAAAGGAATTAAATGATTTTTTTTTTGTTATTTTATTAATGGAAGATAAAAAATATATTTTTATCAATTCTTTTGTCAAAATTCGAAATTTCAATAGTGTGTTATTCTTTTTCACGGTTTCAATCATGAATGAATAGAACAAAAATTATAATTTTAGTGATTTAATTTTTAACATTATTTTTATAGAGATTATACAAAATTCTGTTGTAATCATCAATGAATAAAATATACATAAAAATGAAATTTTTGAGAATTTTTAAAAATTATATTTGATATGATTATGTTAATCATGAATGATTATATTTGATATGATTATGTTAATCATGATTGATTATATATATGAAATAAACAATATACCAAATAAAACAAAAATACATAACTGAAAAGTCAAATACATTGGTAATCATTAATGAATAAAGTATATTGTGGAGATGAAAAATCTAGTTCGATTCAAATCATAAATAAATGAGGCAGACATAAAAAAATACAGATAAAAAATCTAATTCAATTCTAATCACAAATGAATAAAACAAACATAATTTTAGTGCGTTTGTATTCATAAAGTCTTGATCGTTATTCTTAGTGCTACCATCCCACATAAAAGTAAATATGGGACACCAATGACCATTGTGGTTCTTGGATCCACACCTGTAAATAAAGTTCAAGGATATCAAAAACATGATTATATAACTGATGTTCTAATCATTTACGTAATTGTAATCATAGATGATAATAGTTATAATCATAGATGATTATAGTTATAATCATTAATGATTATAGTGATAATCATTGATGATTATAACAACAAATTAACACATTACATATATAATGTTATAATCATAAATGATTATAACCGATCTCCTAATCATTTAGGTAATTATAGTTATATTAACTTGCTACAACTAAAATTGCTACCAAATCAAAGTAATCAGACTATATTAGCATATTTTCTCATGCAGTGGTACTATGGTGAAAAAAATTAACGTATTACAATTAAAAAAACATCAACATATGTAAACTCAAATCGCCATGACAAAGAATATTACTATTGCAACAAAAAAATAACCATTATTGGATGAATCGCTAATTAATTGACAAGTCGCCTTTTAAAATAAAAAATGAATGGCCAATCCAATCTCATTAATTTTCAATCATGAATTAATAGATAATCCCGTTAAACCAATTTGAAAACAAACCTTGCATTTGAAAAAATGAATGGACAAATCATTATCGATTCATCCAAGTTTCAGAAAGCAATTATAAATTAATTCGTAAAAAACATCCAAATACTTAAAAAGAATTAAATAGTTCAAATAAACAATACCACATAAAAAATTGTAATTGAAAAGCAACCTTACGTTGAGGAGAGAAGATGAGGAGAGAGGAGAATGTCGAGTGACTTTGTTCTGAGTGTGGAACCTACCTCCTAGGATGATAACCAACGAGATGCGTGTATAGATGAGTCAAGTTTGAGATTATGATTAGGTAAATGTCTTTTACAGTGATAACGGACGACATACATTTACATCCATGATGAGGGTTTGCCTCGATAAATAGGGACGAGACTCCTACTAAAGAGGATTGAGGGTGAAGAGATGGCATTACCCGATGGCATTAATGATGAACATCCCTTGCGGGATGGGGCTCGTGATGCCCATAGATACATATCAAGGGCTGGCCTTGAAGGATCGGGATTGGACTACCACTAAAGATCATTGTTGTTAACTACCTCATCGAACCCCCACCCCCATGTATACTATATAGATTTGACGTAAAGCAAGATCACAGGAAATTAAATGCTTCTTGCAAGAACTTAGGTAGCTAATTCTTGAGAAAGGTCTCATCACGACTTCATGGGCTTTGACCCATGGTTTTGATGGTTGTTTTGTAATAAAAAAAAATGAAGGGATGGCTCTCCAAATATTTTGGGTCTATTTTAACGAATGGGAAGTGATCCGTACATAACAATTTTTCTCCGTACACAACAATTCATGTTTTAGGAGTATTGTACATTATGCATTAAAAATGTTAAATTGTTATGTATGGAGAAAAATTGTTGTGTACGAACCATAAGTCTTGCTTCCATCCACTTAATTGAAAATCCATGAATACAATCCCGCAATGATTAGTGATTACTCCTTTATACTTGAGATTCGTAAGAAAAACCTCTTACTACATCAAAACCATTATGTCGAAAACCCAAAATTACAGAGCACAAATAAAAAGGGGCATATAAATACCAAACAACAAACTCTTTTTAAGCCTTAACATCTGAGTTCAAAATACAAACACATGACATTTACAGTCTTTTTTAAACAATAAATATCACAAACTCACTCAAACCCAGATACATACCATACCAATAACCAACCAAATCTAGCAACAATCAAACATATTTTGAACATCACAGATACAGAGCAAGATCAGCAAAAGAGAGGCAAAAAAATCACTCTTTACTCAAAGGGGGGGCCATTAAACAACCCCCCATACTAACAACTCCTATAATCATAACACCAACACAATCAAAAACTAAGAATTGAAAGAATCATTCATATCTTCCCACCAAATTTTCCAATTCCTAGAACAGATCCACTTTCTTCTTCATCATATCTTGTTTCCATTTCGGTATCTTGTAGAATGCCTCTTTTGTCATTCCAAGCACCCCCTCAAACTCTTCTGCTGACAGATAAGCCTTAACAGCAACCAACAACAACATTATTACACACAGTGGTTATAGAATTAAAAATGGGCCAAGATGCAAGAAACATCAATGTACTTTCATTGTTGCCTAATACAGTATTGTACTTTCAAATTATTTTTTTATTAGAGCATTATACATTGAAAATTTCACCCATAATAGCAATGAGTAACCTCTTCATTTGAATATGATGACATGGCACAAGTTACAAGTTTTTATGCCATGTCATTGTCCACATAGGATGCCCACATGTAAAATTACCCGTTAATGTACAATTTCTTACTAAGAAATATGGTTCTAAAAATAAAATAATAATTATAAAAGTACAATTTACACATGGTCATCATTTGTGGACAATGACATCATGATAGAAATTTGTAAACCTGTGCCATGTCATCATAATTCAAAAATCAAGTGGTTACTAGTTGCTATAAAGGATGAAGTTTTCAAAGTATAATGCCCTAATAAAAAATAATCTGGAGTGCAATGCCGCAATAAGAATAATTGAAGATCAGATTACAAAAATTGTCCATGTGCTTTTCACTCTTTACCGCAATTGGTCCAGTCTCGAAACATTTTCCAATTTTGGTCCTTTTTTCAATGTTTGGTGGTCCCCCGCCTCAAGTTAAATTACTTTTTACCCCTTGTCTATTTCTTTTACAAGTGGTAATTATAGCTCGAGGCAAGAACCAAAATTGACACCAAACCTTGAAATAAGGACCAAAACTGAAAAAGGCTTTGAAACTGGACCAGATGAGGTAAAAGGTGAAAACCACTGGGAACATTTTTTGTAATCTACTAAAAAAATGCAAGTACAATGCTATGATAAAGAAAAAGAAAGTACAATGCTATTTCTTGCATTTGGCATAGATAAAAAAAAAAAAAAAAAAAAAAAACTAACCTCTCTTCTCTTAAAGTCGATCCCAGTAACCGGGTTCTCAGATTTAGCCCTCAATTGTTCATAACTGAAAGTGCTTTGACTGTCTACACTCTCGCATTCACTTTCATCATTCTTTGGTGCTGAATCTTCACCATTGGTTTCTTGAACCGGTTCAGATGTTTCAGTTGTAACTTCCGAACCTTCATTACTCTCCACACCATCAGAAGGTTCTTCAGTCTTGGTGGCTGAGCCACCTTCAGATGGTGGACTTCTGGTGGGCCGGACAGGGGACACATCTGCGCCCTTCTTTTCAGCTGTCAGAACAGAAGATAAAGCAGCAACAGCTGCTGCTCTTTGTGAACCTCTACTTGGTACTTTTGGTGAAGCTGATGATTTGGTAGTTGGAGGAGATGATTTGAAAGCAGAGTTCAATGCTGCTAATGCTGAAGCCCTTTGAGTGGGCCCACCTTGACCCCCGTTTGACCTCTCTTGACTCTGTAACAACATCAAATTTCCATAACCAAAACCCAAAAAAAAAAAAAAAAACAAGGATAAGTTTTAAGATCATTTAAGTTTTACCTCAGAAGCATGGCCACCCCCAAATCCAAACAGTAGTAGAACCTTCTTTTGGAACGAGTTTCCATGAGCCTATGAAGTTAAGAAATATTAAAATTAATTGTTGTTAAATGATAGATGGAATATTGTAAGGAAAAATAAGGAGGCGTACATTAGCTTTTGCGGGGTCCCATGAGAAGAAGGTTGTGAAGAAGGTAGGTTCGTTTCCTTCTGTGACTCTGTATAATGGCACGCATGGTGATAATCCATCTAGTGATGCAGCTAATTGTATGTATTTCTGGCCGATTTCAAAGGCGGTTTGCTTTTCTTTTGAGTCAACGGATTGACCAACCCAGATGAAGACCTCTGCGTGTGTGTCTAAGATTAGGATATCTTCTGTCAACAGATCGTCTTGGGAGAAATTGTAGATTTCCTCGATCTGTGTGAAAAAAGTAAAATTTAGATCTTCATTTGGTAAGTAACCGAGTGATTTAGGCGTATTAATATTATTACTCACCTCAAACTTTCCTTTATTGAAAGAGAATGCAAACAAATGGGGATCTCTGACGGTTTCCTGTCCTGCTTTTTTACTGGTGTACCCTTGTTTCCCTCCAAGGGCAAACCAGAAAGTTGAGTTTTCAGTTCCCTCTTTTGCGAATTTTACAGTGGCGCCAGGCTGGAAAACAAGGGGCAATAAAGTCAACCTCAAAGATTAACCGTAAATAATAGTTAAATTTCCTGCGTACCTTCAAAAATTCAGCGATTTTTGAAGCTAATTGATGCTGCTCGACAGTACTCTGGTTTCCATGCCAGGTGAATAGTGACGATCCAGATTGAAGAATAAAGCATTCATACGAATTTAATGAAGTTGCCACCTGAAAGCGAATCATATTTACACAAATTTAATGAGGTCGCAAATAGAAATACAAGTCCCACATAATAAATAAATTAAGAGGAGTAATCTACCGCGTCTAGTTGAAGCGCTTTATTATTATGAGGTAAAGTTCCCGATATTTGAATTAGGGCTACACCATCTGAACTGTAGGTTTCATCATTCAATCCTTTGTCTGCAATGTAGTTCTTGTAACCAGAGCTCAATCCACCCTAATAACATCAAATTCCGTGAGAGAATGTACATCTGATTTTAATAATGAATATCAAGGCAAAATATATTTGAAAACTAAAAAATGTGATGGAAGTACCTTCAACACAACCATAGGTTGAAATATGGCAACAAACTGTGGAGGTTCTTTCCCTTGATATACGCGACCCTGAAATTTTAAAACAGTATTTTTTTAAAATGAATTTATTTATCATCAATGAATACAAATAAAATTGATAAAAGTAGATTACCTGAACTGGTCTTCCCTTGAGTGAGTTGAACATTGTAGTAGCCAGCCTGGCTGCCACATTTTGGTCCTCCTAATGTTTCAAAATTTGGTCATATTAAAACAAGTAAAAAAAAAAAATGAATTAATTGAAAATTGTAGTATTTGTTTTAATGTACCTCGATGCTATCTTTACCAATCCAACAGCACAAGTAGTAGTCTTCTTTCTTTTCATTAGAATGGTAAGTGTAAAGAACAATGTAACAATCTCCACTGTAGAATTTACCAATGTCTTCTTTGGGTACTGCCGTTTTAGCATTGCCATTAATCCGCCATACCTAACACCCCAAAAAAAATCATTTTTTTTATAGAAAAGGTGTGACAATAAAAAAAAAAAACAGTTGACCAATGTGCTTGCGGTCAAACCTCGATTTTTCCATTTTCTTCAAGCAAAGGTGGGACCTCTTCAGTTGCAGTCGAGCTTTTTGCCAGCCCTTTCAGCCCAACTCCTTGTTGCTTTAGCAAAGCTAGTAATATAAGAAAATATATAACAAAATAATTAAGAACGTGTTATCATTGAAAATAAAGAATATATGTATATTAAGTTATTTACCAGCTACTTTTCCTCTACTTTCTTCAGGAGCAGAAGGTGCTGAACCTGATGGCCAGGAGTCAAAGTTTGACTTAAATGAATGTGTCTCGTAGCCTTGAATAAGTCGTGTTACACGAGTTGACTTTGGCCGATTTTGACTCGCAATAAACTCCTACAATTGTTTAAATTCGAGAATAAATAATTGACACACAGGAAATATTAAAATAAGAAAATTAAAAATTTACCTCGGCAGCTTGCATGGCAGCTTTTCGTTCCTCCACCTGTGTTACCCTGCCAACCCACACAAACACCTCTGCACCGCAATCCAGCAGATAACATTTGTTGTTTTCCAATAATGATTTGGAAAGTTCACCATCAACATCCTTAATTCCACCTTCAGTGATACTGTAAAAAAAAAAGTGATAAAAGGTTAGCATAAAACACCTTATATTATATAAAGTACAAGGGAAATTATATTTATATTTATATACCAATAAAGCTTTGGAGAAGTCTTTTCTGGAATTATATCATCTTCACTTGCAACCTTTTTGCCAATTGGAGCAAACCCACCAAAAATAACCCAAAATTCACCAGAGTCCCCTTCCGCTTGTAGCTTTCCATCATCTGAAAATGTTATAAAAATGTTGGAAATAAGTACATTGCTATTATCAGTAAAGAAATGCAAGTAAGTTTGCTATTATGGCTGAAAAACAAAGTAAATTGCCTATATTGGTATGAAGATGAAAGTACGTCGTTATTCTCCCCAATTTTCCCAATTATGAATTACAATTAATTAAGTAAGCATAACAAGAATCTATTAATCGAATCATGTTATATAAGTATATAACATATGACTTACCAACAATTGCAACATCACACGTTCCATCATGATATTTCTCCTTTAAAAACTGAATAACTTCCAATGCTTTTGCCCTTTCTTGAATATTCGAATTCGCCCCATTAAATTGAAATATTTTATCTTTAGTGTCCAAGATAAATACATCATCATGGTTCAACGTGGATCGAGAGAAAGGAACCTAAATAAAACAACATTAAAAAAAAAAATTAAACTCTAATATATTAACCACAAGGGCACATTCGTAATTCCACAGACCTGCTTCAATCTGACAACTCGTTTCCCTTTACACGTGTACAACCGTATTTGAAACTCTTCTTCTTCAGTTTCCTTAAAACCAGATGCAACACCGCCCTCGAGTGGAATAATACACGGTTTAAAATAAGATAAAAATTTATCAGATTCATGACCTTGTGGTTCCCTGTATTGCACTGCACGTCCACCTAGACATGCATCAAGTTCAACTGTTTTTATTGCTGCTGTTCCAGCTTCATCCTGATTTATATGTCATAAATTAAAATCAATAACATATAAAATACATAAATAAACAAATAAATAAAAGAAAATTGTACCTGGGAAGTATCTTTTCCCAACCAGAAATGTATGTCATAATTATATGCACCACCTTTACCAGAAGTAGTCTGCAATACAATGTATGAATCACCAGAGTAGAATTTACCATAGTTAGATTTTGGTAAAGGTATGGGCTGAAAGTTTTCGATTCTCCATATTTCAGTCCCTCTATATAAGGTGTTAAGTGAAAGTACAATGAAGATAAAGAAATTATAGTATTAATTTACAAATGGTTTTTATTTATGTTCTAAAAGAAAGAAATTGAAGAAGGATACACTCTTTGACCAACTCCTTGGAATGCAGGTTCAAGAGTTTTTGCAGAGCCAGCCATGTGATGCGATCTTTAAAATAATCTAAGAAAGACAGGAAAAGAAAAAACATTAAAAGGTTAAAAGATGAAGGCAAAACAAGTCGTATTTTTCCTTAAACGATATTATTTATTGAAATTGTATGTTGAAATGATATCTCTTATAATTCCGCCTTATTTAAACATGTTCTAGGGGCTTACTATAATCATTTGTTGTAATTTATATAAATATATAACTTCTTACATCAACTTGTGTTATTTCAGATAAAGAATGATGTATAATGGCGAAAGGTAATGTTATAGTCATTATATGTGTGTGTGTATTACGTGGTCCTTAAAGAGAAAGTATTTAACTTGAAAGACAATTTAATAAAACGGTTTCACTATTGATCAGATATCCAATATGTCTCACAGAAAATTTGAAAAACAATAACAAGAAAACAGAATGACATATTACATAAAAGATCTGGAAACATTTAAATTTTAAACAAAATTTGTTTGGTTAAATTTTTTAAGGATTTTTATGAGAATTAAAAACGATATTCAAATCATAATAAATGATGATTAAGAAAAAATATTTATGTAACCACCTAAATAGTAATCATAAATATAATTATCATTTGCAGCCGCCTATTTGATTTATAGGTCTATAAACCGTATACAACTAAATACAATTTTAAGCATCACGCAAATTAAACAGCCAAGATCACGTAATCTTTTCTCGCGTTTTTTAGCATCAATACAACAAATTATAATTTATAATTTATAGTTTGCTACCTAGAAAAACGCACGTCTCAAGTAAATCAAACTGATAATAAAGAAAAGCTCATAGCATATCATGCTTCTCTACATTAATTAAAGAAGCTTGTTAACCGAAACGGTAGGAGATTTTTATATGAAAAAATGCCTATTAATCATGCATATTGCTTTAAAAAATGAGGTGTTCTAGTTCATTATAGTGATTAATCTTGATAATACACTATGAAAGCATTGTTCTCTCTACACATTGTTCTTTCGCATCAAATATCTCAAAAAGGCGCTATTTATATCATCAAAAAAATGCAGCCGTGTAGTTGATAGCTCAGACAAAGTTAACTAAAGAATGCATCAATGCAAGTTTTAGAAGCATCATTTAGAAGCTAACACATAAGCCAGCTACTGCCACATTGTATTTTGATTCAAAATCCCAAAATTGCTTTAATTTGTTGAACCCTTCACATGATTGCTTGATATTGGGCACATTTGACAATCCATTCCTATAAAGTAAAGGTTAATTATCCCAAAAAAGGCTCAATCGTTGTCTCATACTTGATTTCCCACTCTATCTGCATTTGCTAGTAACCAAATACAGCATATTTGACCACCTTTATGACTTTCAGCCAACAATTTCGCCCTGATTCCACGAGGTTACTATTTGAAAACTTATCTTCCAGAATCAAGACCGAGTCCACAGCATAGTCAACAAAATAATCCATCTGAAGCAAAATATGATTTCGAAATGTACCAACTTTATACCCTAGAAGATATAGTGCATCCGAAAACTTAGCTCAGATGTAAAATACACTTTCTCCAGCATGTATCAATAGATCCAATCAATTATACTAATCAACCATCGAAAACCTAAAGCACCGATATCGAGAAGAAGAAAGGTTGCTAGATCAAACAACGGAGAAATCATTCCCCCAATTCGAACTATAATTCATGCCACAGAGACCCACAGAAAGTGAATTCAAGTTCAGGATCATCAATTTAAGATCCAAACTATAGCAAAATAAGTCCATGGCAAAATTAATTACAGAAAGCGAAAGATCTAACTAACTGGTTGAAAATCTAGGAAAAATCAGTTGGTTAAGTAATCGATTACAAAAAAGCGTACCTGTGTTCAGATCTCGACTGCTTCCGGCTTCAAAAAGGCTATCGCGAACTGAGTTTTAGAGAGAAGAAACGGCAGAAGGACATAAAGACCAAAACGGAGCTGGCAAAGTATTATAGAGAGAGAAAGAGGAAGGAATGCTAAAAAGAAAGTTAATAATTGGTTTTATGGGTTGTTTTCTGAATTTATTTTTTCTTTTTTTTCTTGAGGTGGGGTTTTTCTCTCTCCAACTTTTTGAGAAATTGAGATTTGAAGAAAAAAAACTTGAAGTTCTTGTATATGAATACAGCAATGGCGACTGAAAGGGCGTATATACTAGGAACAATTATGGAGCCTGTTGAAAAGAAAATAAAAAAGTTGAATTTAAGGCAACGATCCGGTGAGAGTGGCACCGGCCTTGCCGCCTTTTCGTTCCATTTTCCTATCTTTTTCTGCTTTTTGCTTCCGTAATCTTACTATATTCTTATATAGTTTAAATGTGAGCAAGTTTCTAGAAGGATTGCTAGGGTAGGGGATGTTTTGGGGTTTTAAGGGGGGTGCTTTCTTTCCGTTTCTATTCTTCGGCCACGTATCGTTTTACTTTTGAGTCATCTCTCTTCTTTTCACGCGTGCTCACTGCGCAGATCAACCAAAGCTATGAGTCCTTCCCTCTTTCCTTCTCCTTAAAATCAAATACGAAAACTGAGAGAGAAATCGATAGGGAGAATGCGACAGATTGAGCAGGGGAGAGTAATGAAGTCGAGCAGCTGCTACTGTGGTCGGGAACGAAGCCGGAGGTCGCGTCGGAGGCCGCCGGTGGTGCGTGGTGGTTGAGGTGTTGCTACTGGGGTGTTTTCCGACAAGAATGATTGAGGTTCGAGGAGTAGCAAGAGGCTGGTCGTTTGAAATTGAACAACGAGGAAGTCGAAGTTCGTCGTTTTGGAGGCTTTGCAGAAGCATGTCTAACCCCTGTTCCGCCATTGAAGAGTATGTTGAGGTAGGGTTTGGGAATTGGGATGTAGCGTTTTAACGGGTGTAGTACTCTCTTTCTCTTCTTTCTTCTTTTTTGAAATTCCTTCTCAGTTTGGTGATTATCACAAAATGTTTTTAAGTATTTTGAAAGGATCCTCCATGACCTCTCGCGGTGTTTACGCCGCCATCTTATACATGTCTTGTGCTGGTGTTTCTCTATCTCTCTCTACATTTATCAAATTTTGATGCAGGATAAGAACAAAAATTTAGTTTTATACAGTGGATGTTTGAATTCGAATGAAATCAAAACCTATTCAATATATCTGCACAATTTTTATTTCTTTTAATCATAAAACTCGTAGATAGCGACAAGGGAGTGAGGGTTTTGAGGAAATATCATAAATTATGTTGTCTAATTGTTAGATTTCAGGGGATTTTGATAATCTGAATTGCAATAGTCATTTTTTAGTGTTTTAATGACCTACTTCTATTTATGATTATATGAATATATGATTAGTTAGGAATAATCAACTTAATGTATTAATCGAAAATTACCAAACAAACAACAGCATAAAAGTTAATTATTACAACTTTAAGCACGAAAGGACATCCACCCACCATCTTATCTCTCATATTCATTCTTCCAATTAATCATCTCATTCTTGATTATTCATGTGGGATCAATCTTGCAGTATTGCTAATATTATTCAACAAAGCAGCTCTTTCCTCATATAGCTTTCCATGTGCAAATGTCATCACACTTTTTCAGGTACCAAAAAACCGACTAACGTATCTTAGTAGGCCCATGTTCACATTTACCTAACTACTATTTCTTGCATAATTTGCAGATGACATGCTCATGTTGTTTTCTTTATGTATTGGGCTCATTGAAACTTATCTCTTTCAATTCTGGTGACACTTTATCTCTCACTGATAAATCAACAAAATTTGTGCCATTGAAGACCGTGATCCGAACTTCACCTTTAGCTCTCACCTATTTGCTTTACATGGTATGTAGTACTTTATTTTTCAATAATTACATAAATTTGTACTAATAGTTATTATTTTTTCTTCTTGAAAGCTAGCTGCTATGGAGTCCGTACGAGGAGTAAATGTACCTATGTACACCACTCTTAGAAGGACAACAGTTGTATTTACAATGTTTGTGGAGTTTATTTTTGTGGGTCAGAACCTAAAATAACAACAAAAATTGCAATAAAAACCTTTTTAGGACCAAAAATGCAAAAATCAGTTAAACCTAGGGACCGAAACTCTAATATACTCTTTTTTTATCCGGATTTCATTTGGCTTGCTTTTATGACAATTTTCTTGAAGTCCACTTATAATCTGTTAACCTTCAAGTACTAATTTTCTTTAATTGTCAAATATGTTTGTGTGGTCCGCAATAAGTTCGATTATTTAAATAAGTTTTGATTATTTTACATGTAAATATTTTTTGATATATATATATATATATATATATATATATATATATATATATATATATATATATATATATATATATATATATATATATATATATATACGGAGAGGTTCAAACGAGAACAATTAAAATGTCGAGAACGCGAAAACAAATCTGAGCCAATCATTTTATAGGGACATAAATGGAATTTTATAATACATCTAAATATAGATAATCAATATAATTAACTAATTCCTAAAATAGTGGATTTAATCTAATTTAATGATTTTTTCCTAATTTTCGGAATATATAAATTCCATTTTTTTAATTAACAAAAATATCATTTAATAAGATTTTTTTAATTTTTTTATCCATTAGTTGTAATATTTGTAATCATAGATGAATACGAACATAATTTTAATCACAAATGAGTACGACTGTAATCATAAATGAATAAAAACAATTTAGACAAAAAAATACAGTACTTCATAAATGTATATACATATTCATAAATGAATAACATAACAAAGAAAAAAATGCAATGCCATAATTAGATACTTTTTATAATCATAGATTAATACAACACAACACAAAATGAATGCAGTATTCAATTTAGTTTTACTTAACTATATGTATGATTAATTAATTAATATAAACATATATTAAAACGACATTATTCCAGTGATATTTACCCGCGGGTTGCACATTAATTAATTTAATATTGCATTTATTTAGTTTTATTTTTAACTATTGTTATGGTCATATAAATTTAAAAATAACGTGTTTGTCCAATTTTTTGATTTTGATCATTATGATTATTTCAAATATGAAACATTGTTTTTTTTTGTAAGGAAACTATGCAATTTTAATATAATATTCGTTTTAACTATTATTATTGTTAGTTATATTTAAAGCTACAACTTTTAAAAAGTTTGCTTGGTTATAAAAAATAGATTTTGGACCATCCTTTAATTAATTTGACATTACAATTTAGGTTTTACATTTAAAAGGTGCAACTATTTAAAAATAGTCTTTAGATTTGTTTTATGTTTAATTGAAAATTTGATTGAAGTTTGCTCTTTACCGTTATATTTGAATTAACAAATTAAGTATAATATATCAGGTATTCAAAAGTTGTAGTATCAAAACGATGATATTTTATATACAACGACATATCTAAACTAATAAAGAAGTATATTGTGTTATTATGTAAAGAGTTAGCACTAAAAGTGGAATAAGTAAAGAGGTTTAATATACTAAATAGTATAAGGTTAATTATTTTTTATATATTTGTAACAAAAAAATAAATTCAACTTCTATTTTATATTTCTTAAGAAACAATACATAAAGGAAATAGAAAAATGATCAAGGTCATATTTACCTACATTTAACATCTTTATATTTCATATATATGTCTTTTTTCATGACTACATTCATCAAACTCAGAATCTCCATCATAGATTTTAAGAACACCACATAAACAATAATAAAACCTATTAATAAACATGTTGACTTATACAAAATGCCACTTTTCAAAGTCGCATACTTCTTTCACGTTCCAAGAATATACCCCTAATGTAGATTTTATGTATTATCAAGTCATGATCCCTTCCATGCTATTCTCTAAACTCTAACAACATCATCTGGCCATGTTAACTATTTATACATCTACTAAGTAATAGATGTCATAAGTACCAATTAAGTACTATAAGTTATAAAACACTTGAGATGTAGTGATTAGTTAGATAAAGTTGAAGAGTTTAGTATTAATTTTTCTTTTCACGTAATTAAGTTTGTTTGTCCAATTAATGTGAATTGTAACACCCAGTTTCTCATACAAAGTACACCCAAATATTTTAAAACAATTACACATTTAATTGGGTATATTTGCACTCAAACCAAGGATCAAGCTGTTATCATTACAATAATTACACAAAAAGGTCCTTACAAAATATATGACCAAGTGTTACAATTAAATTTACTTCGGCTAAGGACAGGCTCTAAACTTGTCCGTCTTTTCTTATCACATGCCTCCCCCTATCACAGCTATAGATACCTGCAAAACAGCATAACACTCAAGTGTAAGCTTATAAAAGCTTAGTGATTAAATATTAATCATACTCCACGAATCCTTCTCAATGAACATCCTCATCTTCCTCTCTTGCTATTCTCACTAGCAAGTAACCATATTCTCTTATTATCTGAAACATGCAACACATTAACTTACTTTGACAATTAATAATTTACATTCATCAACTCATCAATACATACCACAATCGGTACTACTCATAAACTCGATCATATTCTCGTATTTACTCATAATCACAAACAAGTTACACTTAATCAGAGTAATTTTTATGGTTATAACAATCCATACAAGGACACTTAACCACAGCCACTCTAACATCTACTCATCTTTATTACTCAGTATTCATATCAAATTCATTGTTTGTTATTCACGGATAACGATATTTCTCTACTATTCAATATTCATAATAACAGCACAATACATAGATGTTCTTGTAAAAACATATACACTTTGCATAAACAAGTATAACTCAACTCAAATACTAATACGTATTCACCTGATATTGGTTTAGTAAGTGAAACTCCCAAAATGCGCATACCGGACTCCTGATCGCTAGACTTGGTTGTATCACCATAGTCTAAAACAAATTCTCGTCTTAATTAAACTTAACGGACTATCTCAGTCCCGAGTGTGATATACACACTATAACTCTTTATTCCATATACTCAAATTTGGTTATACTCAACCAATCAAAACATAGCATACTTCTTATCTGTATTAAACATATCAACAAGCATAATTCTTCTAACAATTAACTACTCACCTGATGTCTGTTTAGTCCGTGGTCCACCCGTCTCTCGTATATCTTCTTCCCTCCTATGTGTATCTGCTCAAAACGACACCACACATCATACTTCAACATTATCAAAACAATTTAACCACATCTAACTCATTAGATCAAGAATTAATAGCTAACAAGAATCACAACTATGAACATCATATACAATGACTTCAAAACTTCCAAGATTTGCGGGTTTTACCAAATCAACCGATAAAACTTCTCAATAATCATAATAGAGACTCAATACAACATATAATAACAACCTACTAGCAACACATGAGCTAATTTCAAGCATACCCTCGGATTTGAGCACCTAGGGTTTGAAACTCTAGAAATCAAAATCACATACCTTTGAAAATCAAGGATTCAAGAACGTGATTCGGGTTTTAATCCACTTCCCCAACCTTTTCCTAAGCAAAGCCCTCGATCAAAAGGACTAATTTTTACCCTCCTTGCTCTAAAAATCGCGTTTTGGTGTTTGTGGTTCGTAAAATGACGAAATGAGGTCCAAATGGGTATTTATACCTGCACAGGAACCCGCCCCGGGTTGCAGAACCCGCCCCGGGTTGGTCAGAACCCGACCCGGGTTTTTGAACCCGCCTCGGTTTACGTCACGCATCCACCGCCTTTGATTCAAGTCTCACACGGTCCGGGTTTATCGACCCGACCCGGGTTCCCTTCGAACACGACCCGGGCTCACAAACTCGACCCGGGTTGGCTTGTTTTTCATTTACTTTGTTTCTTTTATCTATTTTAGCATCCTACTTCTCTTAAATTAGTTTCTAAACATCATAACTCATACTTTTAACTCATCTTATCTCATATAAGTATATATATTTAACATAACTTTATTATAAATTAAAGTTAGGTATTACAAGTTCTTACCCCTTCAGAAGATTCCGTCCTCGGAATCTCTTAGATTAGGCATGACTCATACAACTATCTCACCACCGCAATCATATATCACGTATGATAATGATATTATCCTCTCGTCAACTCATATAACATGTACTTACTGTCGCATCTTATTTACTCATAATATAGCTATAGAACTCAAGCTCTCTCTCGATTCACATTACATTTAGAAACTTTCTCATTCAACTTCTCTTTCCATAAAATCTTTATGCCCGCCATTATTCTCATAATATGATCTCTATAAGCACATTGGTTGTTACCATTTCGCATGGACAACCATTCACTCTTTCAGAGCACTTCCTTGTTATAGCTTTGCCGATACAAAGGTATCTCACCTCACTCTTCAAGTGATACTCCAATCACTATCATCACTTACACACACCTATATCTATGGTCCACATCGAGCCATATTCTCAGCGTACCATCCACTCTTTCTATAACACTAATCTCAATAACTATTTGAGATTCAACTTCCATTTCTAATCTATTTGAAATGGTTTACTCTAATTTAATAAGGAAAACGGTCTCACCGATTCCTGACTCACATTCTCTCTCAATTTACTCTTCCAATAGCAACATGCCATTTATTGATTTCTCATGTTTGCACACTCTCGTCGATTAGATAGGAGAAACACTCATACAACACAAAGATGCCGACATTCAACTGTCTCAATTACGTTACATAACTCATTAACACTAGAATGTAAATCCAGAATAATAAAATATCAGAAACTATCTCGAGTTTCACTCACGTCTCCTTTGGACTTAACATTTAACTCTCGACACTTTGGTCACACAAGACCCTTTTCAGTTATTACATCACCTCAACTGTACAATGATTCTCTACCAATAATAGCTCCACTTCATCTCAGTTTAACAACATAACTCATGTTGTTTCTCTCGATATACTCAGTCATTACATCCTCTCTTATGTGGACAGTCTACATCACATTTCACTAAATCATTAGCTCTATCAAACTCGATGATTTATTATCAAATAAATTCTTATCACAACCGCATGTATTCTTCCTGACACACCATCAGTAAGGATTTTACTCTCGTCATTTCTTCGTCATTATTATCTCAATCTCTTATTCATTTGAATGACACAAAATAGGTTATATATACAAGTCACCAAAATCTCTACACACGACTAAAAATACTAACATCTAACACAACAATATCTATGGTGAATCATATCTCATCACTTGACTAGCTCTTTAATCTTAAGAAAACAACTTAACATTATTATAACAAAATTTACTATCCATCGTCTCATACGAATAAGTAGTTTTGTTATCCCGACATTCACAAATTTCTCTCATTGGCAGTAATCGATTTGATTGCTAAGGAACGAATCCTATCAATCACAATTACAATTACTTTCATCCTCTTTTTAACGCATATATTTTCATCATGCATTTATAGAATTCTGTCTTATTCAACATGAAAGAAATCTCACACACTCTCAACATGACTAAGTGACAAACGCACTTTCTCACAACAACATTTCTCAATAGTATTACTCACTATACTATCTCATAGTACCCCCGTACTGTTACTCGGCCTCTAATTCGACTTTTTCTCAATCTGTAGGTTTCAAGCCACACAAGCTTACCGCTACGTTCATATCTACCCGCACGCAAGGATAGTACATGTCTCATTACTCTGCATCATCATAAAGTGCATGTCTATCTACACGCAAGCACAATACTATAGAACCACTCTGCCTTAACTCTTGGTACCCCGTACCATCCTCTGGTTTCATCATTCAACACTATCTCACAGTACCTCGGACCGTCCTCTTATCAGATCATGGTACCTCATACCATTCTCAATTTTTCATCCATCTCCTCTTTGACTCTAGCGAGTCTCCGCTATGGTCTCAAGCCATATAGACTCACCGTTACTCCTCCTTTTGTCTGAGTCACAACAATCTTTATTACTCTAATCACAAGGCACTCATTACGTGGTCTCCACCATGTTTATTCGTTATGCGGCCCCACAATATATGTGGTCTCAACCATTTTTTTTTTCAATATATGATCCCACAAAATATGTGGTCTCAACCACATTTACTCAATATATGGTCCCACAATTATGTGGTCTCAACCATATTTACTCAGTAACTTACTCAATCTCTAAGCCAATAAGGCCTATATGAACCACTCTAGGTTCTCTCAATTTATAACCACAAGGTACTCTTTATGTGGTTACTCAAGTGTCCTCTGATAACGCTGTCACAAATATCTCATTTTGTGACAACTCCAAACCACACAGTTCAATTCTTAGTATGTCAACTCATAATCAGTTATCGTGTGCAATCAACTACACACTCACCGTTTTTCTCAACTCATACTCTTTTGGCTATCTCAGTCATTTATTTTGATCAATCACAAGTACTAGTCATGTGGCCCCACAGAATATGTGGTCTCAGTCACATAAGTACTCGAGCATAGAAATCTCATTTCATCTGTGAAACAATAAGCAATATATATTTTCATTAGCAAGATCTCTCTTCTCTTGACTCGGAATCTACAACCATATTAGCTTTACAAACACTAACTAATTCTTAGCAATATCAACTCAATCATAATACCATATGCAGTAATACTCATAGATTCGATTGCAATCTCACATATACTCATTTTAACAATCTATTAATCTCAATTACCTTATGTTGACATTTTTTTTTAAACGAAACTTTATAACACAATCATATCAACATTTACTATAATTATACAACCAATATGCACTTTTGACTCGGCCACTTTTACATACTCATAACAGTTTACTCAGTCAAATGTTCCAACAATAATCACAACATAGCAAAATCGTATATGAACTCAATTACAACATTTATCATTGTTATAATAATCAATGCAAGAACATGTTACCTCAGTCACGCTAATATCTATTCTTCTCTATTAATCATTATTTATATATTCATTATACACTCTCCTCCATGGTTGCTAAGTATTCGTCAAGCAACCACTTAAAATCTTAATTATAAAATCACAAAGCACTCGTTATGTGATATGTAAATATTACCTCAAATGAACACGACGTTCTCATCTCGATGTTGGTTACTCATAGCAACAAAATCTTGTTTTCTCATTAGTTGAACCTTGCGTACTTCGGATCTCAACTCTCGAATGTACTCGGCTATACTCACATGTCTAAATTCTTAGCTCATGCTCAGCTTATACTCATACTCTTTATCATCATTAGTTGGAATTTCACCTCAACCGGCATCTCATCTCATCATCAGTTGGAATCTCGTCATTCTGGAATCTCATCTCACTTAGTATCTCATCTCGTATTCAGTTGACATCTCATTATCAATTGAAGTTCTCGTCTTCTTATTAGTTGATATCTCATATCAACCAAAATTTCGTCTCATCATCCTCTCTAGGTCCAACAGAATGTGACCATTTTTATCAACTCATCCTTCATCTGTCTCAATACCTGTATTGACCCATAGAATATAACAAATAATAAATATGATAGAAGAGTTATACTAAACTCATACTCTAACGTCTGCAGCGGTATCTTTTCCAAGCATGTGATAGGGGCTCTCTCTCTCCTCGGTTCAAGTCTAGGACTCTACACTCAAAGACCTAGTTCGCTTAAACCATGCTCTGATACCAACTTGTAACACCCAGTTTCTCATACAAAGTACACCCAAATATTTTAAAACAATTACACATTTAATTGGGTATATTTGCACTCAAACCAAGGATCAAGCTGTTATCATTACAATAATTACACAAAAAGGTCCTTACAAAATATATGACCAAGTGTTACAATTAAATTTACTTCGACTAAGGACAGGCTCTAAACTTGTCCGTCTTTTCTTATCACATGCCTCCCCCTATCACAGCTATAGATACCTGCAAAACAGCATAACACTCAAGTGTAAGCTTATAAAAGCTTAGTGAGTAAATATTAATCATACTCCACGAATCCTTCTCAATGAACATCCTCATCTTCCTCTCTTGCTATTCTCACTAGCAAGTAACCATATTCTCTTATTATCTGAAACCTGCAACACATTAACTTACTTTGACAATTAATAATTTACATTCATCAACTCATCAATACATACCACAATCGGTACTACTCATAAACTCGATCATATTCTCGTATTTACTCATAATCACAAACAAGTTACACTTAATCATAGTAATTTTTATGGTTATAACAATCCATACAAGGACACTTAACCACAGCCACTCTAACATCTACTCATCTTTATTACTCAGTATTCATATCAAATTCATTGTTTGTTATTCACGGATAACGATATTTCTCTACTATTCAATCTTCATAATAACAGCACAATACATAGATGTTCTTGTAAAAACATATACACTTTGCATAAACAAGTATAACTCAACTCAAATACTAATACGTATTCACCTGATATTGGTTTAGTAAGTGAAACTCCCAAAATGCGCATACCGGACTCCTGATCGCTAGACTTGGTTGTATCACCATAGTCTAAAACAAATTCTCGTCTTAATTAAACTTAACGGACTATCTCAGTCCCGAGTGTGATATACACACTATAACTCTTTATTCCATATACTCAAATTTGGTTATACTCAACCAATCAAAACATAGCATACTTCTTATCTGTATTAAACATATCAACAAGCATAATTCTTCTAACAATTAACTACTCACCTGATGTCTGTTTAGTCCGTGGTCCACCCGTCTCTCGTATATCTTCTTCCCTCCTATGTGTATCTGCTCAAAACGACATCACACATCATACTTCAACATTCTCAAAACAATTTAACCACATCTAACTCATTAGATCAAGAATTAATAGCTAACAAGAATCACAACTATGAACATCATATACAATGACTTCAAAACTTCCAAGATTTGCGGGTTTTACCAAATCAACCGATAAAACTTCTCAATAATCATAATAGAGACTCAATACAACATATAATAACAACCTACTAGCAACACATGAGCTAATTTCAAGCATACCCTCGGATTTGAGCACCTAGGGTTTGAAACTCTAGAAATCAAAATCACATACCTTTGAAAATCAAGGGTTCAAGAACGTGATTCGGGTTTTAATCCACTTCCCCAACCTTTTCCTAAGCAAAGCCCTCGATCAAAAGGACTAATTTTTACCCTCCTTGCTCTAAAAATCGCGTTTTGGTGTTTGTGGTTCGTAAAATGACGAAATGAGGTCCAAATGGGTATTTATACCTGCATAGGAACCCGCCCCGGGTTGCAGAACCCGCCCCGGGTTGGTCAGAACCCGACCCGGGTTTTTGAACCCGCCTCGGTTTACGTCACGCATCCACTGCCTTTGATTCAAGTCTCACACGGTCCGGGTTTATCGACCCGACCCGGGTTCCCTTCGAACACGACCCGGGCTCACAAACTCGACCTGGGTTGGCTTGTTTTTCATTTACTTTGTTTCTTTTATCTATTTTAGCATCCTACTTCTCTTAAATTAGTTTCTAAACATCATAACTCATACTTTTAACTCATCTTATCTCATATAAGTATATATATATATATTTAACATAACTTTATTATAAATTAAAGTTAGGTATTACATGAATTTAAGATATAACTTATAGAAATTCTTGAGTGGTAGATGTTATAAACTCATGCGCTTCTACTCTCTCAGCGACACATGGCGTTTTCTGATTGGGTAATGCTTATTTTGTTTCCACCAAATTTCTATTTTGACCATAACTTTTTTTTTTTGTAAAAAAATCTAAAAAAACAAAACTTCTTAAAATTTAATTCTCTATAAAACAAGCACGATTATGAAAATTTTAAAAAAAATTATTTTTTATTTTTATAAAAATTCAAAAATTAAAAAAAAACCAAAAATTATGAAATTTTAAGGAATCATTGTAAATATTATATTAGTAAGTTTGCAAAAATATTTTTTTGAAAAAAAGGTTTTTTAAGTGTCAATTTTTATATTTTTAAGTAAAAAACTCATCAAAATAGCAAAAATGTATAAGATTCAAAACTTATGATCCAAGATTCAAACTTTGTTATGATCCAAGATCCAAAACGAGTTAAAAAATACATACAACAACAAAACGATTCAAACTTATGATCGAATATTCAAAATTCGTTATGATCCAAGATCCAAATCTCGTTATGATCCAAAACGAGTTAAAAAAACATACAACAACAAAAGTAAAAAAAACTGGAAAAATAACGAAAAAAGAAAAAAAAAACTTAAAAAAATAACAAAAAAACTAGAAATAAAAACTAAAATAAAAATAAAAAACTAAAAAAAACTAGAAAAAAAACTAAAATAAAAACAAAAAACTGAAAAAACAAAAAAAACTAGAAAAAAACTAAAATAAAAACAAAAAACTAAAAATAATATTAAAAATATAATAATAACGAAATTAAATAAAAAAACCCGATTAAATTATGTTGTACGGACGTGAGTAACATATGATCGTATCCTCGAGTCCGTATTTCGTTCCGTGGACGTGCGTCGCACATGATTGCGTCGCGTCGAATGAAGACGTTTGACGTAATTGCCTTTAAGAGAGTGATTGGTCAAGAAGAGTCATCGCGGTTCCTACCAGATCCTAACCCTAATAAATGAATAAAAACTTGAGTTACTAAAAAATGATTCATCAATATGTTTTTTTAGAAAAACTTTTCAATGAATCATGTTATTTTTGATTCATCTAGTGATTAATTTTGGTGATTCGACAAAAAACCAAGTAAATAAAAAACTTTTTTACCTTCTTACCATAATTTTATTTCTTATTTGATTATTTTTTTTCTCTCTCTCTCTCTCTCTCTATATATATATATATATATATATATATATATATATATATATATATATATATATATATATATATATATATATATATATATATATATATATATATATATATATATATATATATATATATTAAGACCAGTAATTATTGTGTGGACGTAAGACTGAATCAGATACGTTGGATTAGAAATATCAATGGTTTAGATTAAAATGTCATAATTGTAATTATCTATTATATTATTTAATGCTATTTAAAAAACGGTTATAAAAGGGTAAAATATGTATTTTATTTAGAAAAAAAAGGAAACTAATTGGTTTTAGGAAAGTTGATTAAATACATTAAATAAAAAAATTGTTTTCGAAAATAATCATTTTCTTCTTCAAAAATTATTTTCGAATTATTTTTTTTCTTCAGAATCATTTTCTTCTGCAAAACTACAGATCTTTTTTCTTATTCTAAATAGCATTCTGAAATATACAATCTGGCAGAATGACATCCAAAATATAAATTTATGAAAAAATAGCATTTTGAAATATACATTTTTGTAGAATGACATCCAAAAACACATTATCATTGACAGAATGATATGAAAAAAAGTCTTATGAACTAAAATACATCAAAATGATAACATTATTTGAACTAAATTACATCAAAAGAATAATATTCGTTGAACTAAATACATCCAAAAAATAAAGTTATGAAAGAATAGCATTCTGAAATATACATTCTAACATAATGACATCCAAAAACACATTATTATTGAGAGAATGATATAGAAAGAACATCATATGGACTAAAATACATCAAAATGATAACCTTCTTTGAACTAAATTACATCAAAATAATAACACTCGTTGAACTAAATGCATCCAAAAAATAAAGTTATGAAAGAATAAGATTTTGAAATATGCATTCTGACAGAATGACATCAAAAAAACATTCTATTTTAAAATCTATTATGATCAAATCCTTTGTATAAATGTGTGTTCTG
Source organism: Cichorium intybus (assembly GCA_023525715.1). NCBI lineage: Eukaryota > Viridiplantae > Streptophyta > Magnoliopsida > Asterales > Asteraceae > Cichorium > Cichorium intybus. The sequence goes on along the minus strand of CM042010.1, from coordinate 151,188,565 downwards.
ATCATAAAAAAAAGAAATCAAAACCTTGAAATCTAAATTGCAAGTTTGGTTGACATCGATTTCATTACTTTCCCTTTTATGCCATTCTCGATATCATGAAACGGTTCCTGGAAGATGATGAATGCAACAAGGTGGTAGTTGTGGTGTTGTTGTAGGAACGATGATAGATGATGAATAAAATGAAAAAGGCTGGTACGATTGAAGGTTATAGTGTTAATGTCGTGATTCTTGATGTCGTGGTTGAGGGCTATAGTGTTGATCAACTTCATGATGGTTGATGGCGGTAGATTAGTATCGATTAGGGTAGATGTCGTGATTGTAGAATAAGCTAGAAGAGAAAGTCAGAAAAGTCATATGTGAGGGAGAGAAAAAAGGAGAGAAATAAGGAAATAATTAGGATAAACACTTAGGGATAATAACATAAAAACCACTATAGTTTGACTAAAATCCGGTTTAAGCACTATATTTTGTTTTTGTTCTAAAAAAACAACTCATACTTTCAAAAATATTCGTAAAAACCACTCATATTTTCATAAAGATACATTGCGACCACTATAACAAATAAAAGTCATGATTGTATTCCGCCAAGTCGGAACAATTCTTACCATTGTTGCATTCAATTTTTAGTGGATTCACTTAGACACCTATGCATTCACAACGTGCCCGAAGAGCTACACTTACGAAGACCAAAATTACATGTAGACAACAATATGTATCATTTCCACTGCAATGCAATTCCGATATTTGCTTCAAATGTCGATATGAAACTTTTCATATAATCTTTTGATGAAAATAATCCTTAAAATTTATAAAATAAAATAAATAGTGGTCAATATGGAATTTTTTGAAAGTATGAGTGGTTATTATGGAACAAAAAGAAATATAGTGGTTAAACTGGAATTTTGGCCAAACTACAGTGGTTTTTATGTTATTAACCCTAAACACTTATACCATAATTATAGGATTTTAATTTTAGATATTATTTAACGTAATTGAAAAATCCCTAAACTACCCTTGGTCGATTCTAAACTGTGATTGGGTCTTACGTCCACACAATATTTAGGGTTCTTAATATATATATATATATATATATATATATATATATATATATATATATATATATATATATATATATATGTATGTATGTATATATATATGTATGTATGTATGTATGTATGTATGTATGTATGTATGTATATATATATAAACACATACTACTTGTGTTGACGCGCAATGAATTGGGACACAAATTGTTAGGGACGAGCACCACGCGGTTCGGTTTGATGTTGAAAGGTTTTCTGCAATTATGAACTAAAATTCCTAAGTTCACATGCAAATTATATAGATCTAAGTTTTTCTTCTAATTAAACATATAACAATTCCTAGTAGGCCAGAAAAAATAAACTAAAAAGAAAGATCAAGAAAAACTAACCTTTAGTGAATCTTGGAAGCAAAGCAACAGAGATCTCTTGCCTCAAATGTAGTCACACCCAGCAGGAGGTATTTGGCCGAAAATTCTAGAGAGAAAGAGGGTAAAAATCGTGGCTTTAGGGTTAGGGAGAGCCTCCCTATTTATAGCCTCCATGTGGTGATCAGATAATCATTACAGATAAGCCTTTTTGAATTCGAATTAAGATAAACTATTATTTTAATCATTCAAACACCATTTATCTATAATATATATATATATATTTCGAAAATATATATATCTATATATATATTTTCGGCCACCACATGGTCACTAACACTGCCACTTACTCAACTATCGAATAATTACAGTTTTAGTCCCTGCACCTTTAATTAATCAATTTAACTGCCAAATTAATTCCAATTAATTCCAGAAAAATTTCTAATTAATTATTATAGTTTCTAATTAATATATTAACACTTAAATATATTAATAAACTATTTATTTAATTTCTATTGATTTATTAATCACATAATAAATCAACCTTTCTCTCTACCGGACTTTCTGCCAATCCTCCAACTATGAGGGCAACCCAAATGGACTATGCTACTATTAATTAGGTAAATATTAATTATTAGTCATGGCTTAGACACCTAATCCAACAGTCTCCCACTTGGATAAGTCTATGACTAAAATTACCAATTTACCCTCTAACTAATTAGCAACTGTAGCTTCCTAGAAACCGATGCCGAACTCTGACCTAGTCAGTTCTGTCCAATGATAAGTGATCAGATGATCCTCCATCCAACAAGATATTTTTCAGACTCAGGACATGGATTATGATCAATCCTTGTCTGATTCTCTGTTTCCCGATTTCTGATTTGCATATGACTTTAAGACTACCAATTGACCATGTCAATTTAGTCCTGGTTGGCCAACCCTTTAGTCAACTTCAAAATCATCGAGAGGCCTACAGATATCTGTTTTCCCGACAGGGTCAAGGGACGAATAAGTTTTGACTCATATACTTATGTCTTTTACTAGTCAAATCATTCACAACAACACGTTTTATAACACCGTGTTACCGATGCGTTTTCGCATTGTCAATGAACAACCGCTTGGTAAAACATAACTTATATGTCTCTACTTAAAGATCAAAAGATGTTATCGTCTCAACATTGCTTATGATGAAATCCATGAAGCAATCAGTTGAGCGTGGGTTTATCCAATACTCAAATCCCTATTTTCTAAGTACTCATGAATATTGTAGCAATCTTATTGCTATGTCTAACTCATTAGACAATCTACAAAACAATTCACGACAGTCTTCATTCATACTTACTTCCCAAGAAGTATGAGTGACTGTGGATATTCGAATAATAATTAAATTACTCAGGAAGTAAACATGCAAAATTGAAACACAATAATAAACAATCAACAAATGGTAGTATCAAATACTCATCAACAAAACTATATTATTAATTCACCAAAGTTAATTACATTTATATTGCAACAAGTTTCAAAATCCTATCTAATTACAAAAACTAATATCATCTGTTAATCCTATGCGTCGTGCATGCTGATAGTGCTTAACCCTACTCAGAGCCTTTGTCAATGGATCTGCAGGATTATCTTCTGATGATACCCTCTTCACTACGAGGTGACCTTCTTCTACCTTATGTCTTATGTAGTGGTACTTTCTATCGATGTGTCTGGACTTTCCATGATCTCTCGGTTCCTTCGTCAAAGCAACCGCTCCTTCATTATCGCAAAAAAGTTCCACAGGCTCCTGAATACTCGGGACTACTCCAAGGTCACCGATGAAGTTCTTCAGCCAAGCTGCTTCTTTTGCCGCTTCACTCGCTGCGATGTACTCTGATTCGCACGTTGAATCAGCCACCGTCTCTTGCTTGGAACTTTTCCAAGTCACTGCTCCCCCATTCAACAGGAATACCCAGCCTGACTGAGACCGACCATTGTCTCTATCTGTCTGAAAGCTGGCATCAGTATACCCGTCAACTCTCAAGGTATCACTGCCACCAAGGACTAAGACAAAGTTCTTCGTCTTGCGCAGATACTTGAGTATGTTTTTGACCGCTGTCCAATGTGCCCTACCAGGGTTCCCCTGGTATCGACTGACCATGCTCAAGGCAAAGGCCACGTCGGGACGAGTACACGTCATGGCATACATGATCGACCCCACAGCCGAAGCATAAGGTACCCGACTCATGTCCGCAATTTCCTCGTCTGTACTTGGACTCTGAGTCTTACTCAGCTTAGCATTACTTTGCATTGGTAGCTCTCCCTTCTTGGAATTTTCCATACTAAATCTTTTCAGTACCTTGTCCAAGTATGTACTCTGACTAAGTCCAATTAGTCTTTTCTTCCTATCTCTTAATATTCTTATCCCGAGAATATAGGCTGCCTCTCCTAGGTCTTTCATGGCAAAACACTTCCCGAGCCAAGACTTGACATCTTGCAAAGTCGGGACGTCGTTTCCCATGAGCAGTATGTCATCTACATACAGCACCAGGAAGGTGACTATACTCCCACTAGCTTTGACATATACGCAAGACTCATCCTCGCTCCTAGAGAAACCAAATTCTTTGACTTTCTCGTGGAAACAAAGATTCCAGCTGCGAGAAGCTTGTTTTAATCCATAGATGGATTTCTCAAGCTTACACACTTTGTCAGGATACTTTGCATCAACAAAACCCTCTGGCTGATTCATGTAAACATCCTCAGTCAACTTCCCATTAAGGAAAGCGGTTTTGACGTCCATCTGCCAAATTTCATAATCATGAAATGCAGCTATGGCCAGCATAATCCTAATTGACTTTATCTTAGCCACTGGTGAGAAGGTCTCATCATAGTCAATCCCTGGGGTTTGAGTAAAGCCCTTCGCAACCAGTCTTGCTTTGAAAGTGTGTACCTTTCCGTCCATGTCGGTCTTCTTCTTGAAGATCCATTTGCACCCGACTGTCTTTCGACCCGGTACATTGTCAACCAAGTTCCAAACTTGATTGTCATACATGGACTTGATCTCGCTGTCCATTGCCTCTTTCCACTTGGCAGACTCAGGGCCCGCCACCGCTTCCCGGTAGTTAGCAGGTTCATCCAAATTTATCAGTGTCCTATCACTGACAAACGTATCTCCATCCGTAGTTATATGGAATCCATAAAACTCGGGTGGCATGCTAACTCTACTGGAACGCCTAAGAGGTAAGGATATATCAGTCGGACCAACAGGAACTTCTTCCTCTTGTTGGTTGCTAGTTTCTCCTAAGGTTGCATTGTCGGGTAACTCTTGAATTTCTTCAAGGTTAATGGTACTCCCACTGTCCTCTTTGAATATGAGTTCTCTCTCTCGAAAGAATCCCCGTCTCGCTACAAAGACCACGTCCTCGCTTGGTCTGTAGAACAGGTATCCAAATGACTGTTTGGGATATCCAATGAAAAAACATTTCTCGCTTCTCTCTGCGAGTTTATCGTGAGTCTCTCGTCTAACGAAAGCCTCACAACCCCAGACTTTGATATGTGCTAACGAGGGAACTTTCCCCGTCCACATCTCATGAGGTGTCTTAGCAACCTTCTTAGTAGGGACAAGATTAAGGATGTGGGCGGCAGTCTCTAAGGCATACCCCCAGAAGTGAATGGGAAGTGAAGCTCGACTCATCATGGAACGAACCATGTCTAACAAGGTTCGGTTACGTCTCTCGGCAACACCGTTCAACTGTGGTGTTCGAGGAGGCGATAACTGTGAAACTATTCCACATTCCTTTAGATAGTCTAGGAACTCGATGCTAAGATACTCACCGCCTCTGTCGGACCTTAGCATCTTTATCTTCCTGCCCAATTGATTCTCAACTTCATTTTTGAACTCTTTGAACTTTTCAAAGGTGTCTGACTTGTGTTTGATTAAGTAGATATACCCGTATCTACTAAAATCGTCAGTGAAGGTCACGTAGAACCGCGTGCCGTCTTTTGTGGTAGATCTGAAGGGACCACACACATCTGTGTGTATGATGTCCAAAAGACCTTCACCTCTTTCAAAGGACCCTTTGAATGGTGATTTAGTCATCTTGCCCAAAATACAAGACTCGCATACATCATCCGATTTGAGGTCGAATGATTCCAACACTCCATCCTTTTGGAGTTGGGCGATGCGTTTCTTGTTAATGTGCCCAAGACGACAGTGCCACAAGCACGTCTTTTCTACACCACTAGAAGAATCAATAAAGTTTACACTATGACCTAAATTGTCTACACATTGCACAGTCTCATACACACCATCACAAGGTAAAGCAGTAAATACAGAAATACCATTTTGAAAAACAGAAATGGAACCATTACTATTATCAAATGAAAACTGTAATCCTTGTCTAAACAATGCATGAAATGAAATAATATTCCTTGCCATTTCTGGCGAATAGCAACAATTAATAAGTTCTAAACAAACACCACTACTGAGCACTAAACTATAAGTCCCGATCTTGGTTACAGGCGACGATCTCCTATTCCCCATGATCAGGTTGAGTCTACCGTGCTCCACCTCCCTGCTTTCCCTTAGGCCCTGCAAATCAGAACAAATGTGAAAACCACATCCTGTATCAAGGACCCAAGAACTGGAAGATGATGAGTTTTTAAAGATAGTGTAAATACCTGCTGAAGTCGGCTTAACTTTGCCATCCTTCAAGTCTTGTAGGTATGTAGGGCAGCTTCTCTTCCAATGGCCCCGTTCCTTGCAATAGAAGCACTCTGCCTCCTTGGGATTGGCATTATGAGGAATGCCAGAAGTCTTGGGTTTGGAGCCGCTGCTGGACGATCCAACATGCACCTTTTCCCTCCAATTCTGTTTAGGAGGGCCCTTTCTCTTCTTCCCTTTTCCACCAGCAATTGCCAGGACGGCTTGATTAGCAGCGGGTATACTCTTACCCTTCATTCCGTCCTCGGCGGTGCGGAGCATGCGATGCAGTTCGGCCAGAGTGGCCTGGGAGTTGTTCAGATGATACGCCAGTGTGAACTGGTCATATGAACTAGGCAGAGAATTCAGCACTATGTCTACAGCCAAATCCTCGTGAACCGGCATCTCAAGCTTCCGGAGCCTTTCCACGTACCCTTGCATTCTCTGCACGTGGTTGCAAATGGACTCTCCATCTCTAGGCTTTGCATTGGTGAAAGCTTTGACTACCTCGCGCCTCTCAATGCGCTCCTGCTTGCGGAACTTTTCCGCCAGCTCTTTGTGCATTTCATAGGGCCAGTAGTCTTCATATATTCTTTGCAACTCTGGGTTCATTGTAGCTATCATGATGCAAGCCACTTTGGTTGCATCATCAGTATGTTTTGCGTATTGAGTGATTTCTTCAGGAGTAGCATTATCATGGTCAATTTCAACCAGCTCGGTTTCTAGAACATACTCTTTATGTTCAAACCTCAGAGCCATCTTGATGTTACAGATCCAGTCATTATAGTTGGTACCATTCAACGTGACTTTGGAGCATAATGACAAGATTGAGGTAACATTTGAGTTAGAGTGGGGAGCGGATTGTTCGGCAGAAGACATCTATAAAAGAAGATAGTTTTAATTAGACGTATATAATAATCCTTATAATGACCCAATAACAATTATAAGGCTAGGATCCTACAATAACAATTTACAATCTCGAAGAGGGATGCCGTAATCAATATTGTAAATTTTATAAGGTAGGCGAATGACGATTCAGCCAATTCCACCGCGGAAAGATAATCTTATTAAAATGGAATTCCTAGATTCATTGAGATTTATTGAACTGTTCAATAGCATGTTTTAATCTCGGATGTGCCCCACTGTTTGTGACTGGGATACCGAGGATCACAAACCGGGAGTGAATAACCATGCAAATAAGCTTGGTACTCTCGGGGTCAGTTGCCATCTCAAATTGACGTGCCGGTAAACCACACACGCTCCATCAATAATGACAACGCCGAGAAACCCATTGCAACTCTTTATGAACCCCAATTGGCGTGCTGGTAAACCACACACGCTCCACCAATGTTTCATAAAGTGCAATGTGCAATTTCATGGGTTAGCACCAATTCACATTTTTCCTAAAGTAGCTAGATTTGAGTTTTATTTAAAAGGTTCTAGTACTTTGAATAATAACATTATACTTTTAATGAGATTAGGCGGTCCTATCAAACCCGTTCGGCTAACGACCCTCCACTGATCAGGCGAGCGGTGGGTGAGAGTGTTCACCCATTAGACCGCCATTTTATAGGCAGTCTCCTTATACCCACTTTATAGACCAGCTTCGTGAATGAGGCCTACTAATGATTTGACTAACCATTTTGATCTTATACATATAATAATAACTTCCTAATTATAATATATATAAGATGTAATTTTTTAAACCATTTAAAAAATTGTTTCTAGTTTATCTTTTAATTTATTGCCAATTTAAACTATTAAATTTCAAATTAAATTAAACCATAAAATCGATTTTAATTATCTTTTAATTAACCAATTAATTAAATTTGATATTTTAAACATTTTAAAATATTTTAGGATTTATCTATTTAATTTTCGCCAATTTAAAGCAATTAAATTTTAAATTAATATAAATCCTTGAATTATCTTTTAATTACCAATTAATTAAATTAATTCAAATGTAGATAGGTTTTTATCAAATTAATCAAATTAATTAAAACCTATCCTAATCCCTTAAATTTCGATTTTTAGGATAAAAGGTTTTAAGGTTTATCTTTTAAACAATTTAAAGTTACCAAAAATAGAATACCTTCTAAACCTAATCCACAAAAATCGCCAAATCTAAGGGGAGGGGCTAGGGTTTTCAAAACCCTAACCCTAGATATCGATTTGCACTAATTAGGGTTTAGGAACAATAAACCCTAATTACTAGGAACACAGTTATAGCAATTTAACAAGAAAAAACAACCAAAATGCTCTGATACCACTGAAAGGTTTTCTGCAATTATGAACTAAAATTCCTAAGTTCACATGCAACCTATATAGATCTAAGTTTTTCTTCTAATTAAACATATAACAATTCCTAGTAGGCCAGAAAAAATAAACTAAAAAGAAAGATCAAGAAAAACTAACCTTTAGTGAATCTTGGAAGCAAAGCAACAGAGATCTCTTGCCTCAAATGTAGTCACACCCAGCAGGAGGTATTTGGCCGAAAATTCTAGAGAGAAAGAGGGTAAAAATCGTGGCTTTAGGGTTAGGGAGAGCCTCCCTATTTATAGCCTCCATGTGGTGATCAGATAATCGTTACAGATAAGCCTTTTTGAATTCGAATTAAGATAAACTATTATTTTAATCATTCAAACACCATTTATCTATAATATATATATATATATATATTTCGAAAATATATATATCTATATATATATTTTCGGCCACCACATGGTCACTAACACTGCCACTTACTCAACTATCGAATAATTACAGTTTTAGTCCCTGCACCTTTAATTAATCAATTTAACTGCCAAATTAATTCCAATTAATTCCAAAAAAATTTCTAATTAATTATTATAGTTTCTAATTAATATATTAACACTTAAATATATTAATAAACTATTTATTTAATTTCTATTGATTTATTAATCACATAATAAATCAACCTTTCTCTCTACCGGACTTTCTGCCAATCCTCCAACTATGAGGGCAACCCAAATGGACTATGCTACTATTAATTAGGTAAATATTAATTATTAGTCATGGCTTAGACACCTAATCCAACAGATGTTTCGTTAAAACAAACCAAAAACCATAGAAAGTATCATCAATTAAGACGATGTGTTATTTTAACAAACGGTTGATTCACTCAACGTTTTTCAGAATCTGTTAAAAAGAAATTGGCATTCGAAAATTTTTGAATTTCTGTAAATTGAATCCTTGCCAAGTGGGTTATAATTGAATTTAATTTTGATATTTCCTTTCGGTTTAAATGGTTGTGAAAGAATTAAAATGCAGATAACGGTGAATTACGTAATTTTCTTTTTGTAACTTTGTTCACAGAACTTTTTTTAATTACTTATAGAAATAATTAAATTAACAGTTGAATAACTTCTTGCACATATTTTTAAAAACTAATTTAGGTAATCGAAATGAATTGTACACATCATTAAACACATATTTGTTCACAAGCTACAACGAATTAAAATGTATGCACAAATATTCTGATAAAGATATCAACGGATATTCAATTGACCAAATGCTACCAACATTTAAAATGATATTTCATATGGAGTTAATGATGTTCTACTTATTTATTTTCACAATTTGACAAAACCATTAATTATTTCAAACTAGTTTTTTTTTTTAATTTTCAAACAAAACCAAGCACGATGGCTAAAATGGAAATAGCTATTGGCCAATATCAACACTTTCTAAACCACAATTACTATCTAAACCAAAAGAAAATATAACTATTAGCCAAGAGTCCAAAATATTATCTTTAGGGTGCGTTTGGTTTGTGGATTTCAAACTCTAGGATTTCAAATTCAATAGAGTTTCAAATCCTTCAGAATTTAAAATCCTAGGATTTAAAATCCCATAACCCGTTTGGTTGATATCAAAATCTTTATAAAATTGAAAAAACAAACATCAGAACCATCAACATTAAATCGTCGTTAACCAATGACGAAGAATCGATGACAGAATAGTTGATGGTCGGGTGGTCGGAGGTGAAGGCGACGTTGATGGTCGGGTGGTCGGAAGTGGAGACGGACTTGGTTGCGGTGACGCTGCACGTAGAGGTGGCATCAGCGGTAGGGGCAAAGGTGGAGGCGTTAAAGGCGGTGAGGTTGTCAGAGGTAGAGGCAAGAATGGCAGTGGCGGGGTGGGGGGGAGGTAGCGCATCGACGGTAGTGTCTTAAGATATGGAGGCAACGATGGTAGGGTGGACAGAGGTGGAAGCAGTGTGGACGATGGGGTGGCCAAAGATGGAGGTGGCGACGATAATGGGTGGGTCGGAGGTGGACGCCTCAGCGTCGGTGGGAGTAGCTGGAGCTGGAGGTGGCGTCGGCGACGGTGGGGTGACCGGAGATCAAGGCGGCAGCGGCAACATTAGTAGGGTGGTCGGAGGTATGCGCAACAGCGACGGTGGAGTGGCCGGAGGTGAAAAACAAATTTTTCATTCATGGAATTTTAAATGCCGGGGGAGACAAGGTATTTACAAATCCCTCATTCATGAGATTTTGAGTCATTTTTAAAAGTTTCATCATTTTAAATTTCATGCTTATTCTCAAGCCAAACATAAGATTTTACAGGATTTAAAATACAAATCCCGAGAAATCCCACGAACCAAACGGTGCCTTAATTTTATATAAATAAAAATGATGAGAAATGGGAACAACTATGAGCCAACATTACCTCTTTCGGATCCATAAGTACAATCACAAAAGAAAATACATGTTATGAATCAAAACTCCAATTACTCTATAAGTTAATCAATTTCAATTATACATTTTTTCCGAAGGATCAAGTACGCTAAACAATTATTTTACCAAGATAGAAATGAGTTTTTGCAACTACATCATGTGAATGCTATGAAGACCCACCCGACTTACCATATATATAGCAAATGAAACGACAAATGTGTCAACGGATAAAGTAATAAAGATGACAGTTATGGCCTCAATGTTGTGTTTTATTAGTTTCCCGTCATAATGAAATGAACAAATTTGTTTGCTTGAAAAAAACATCATTCCTTAAGAAATTATTCATTCCATTCTTCAATTGCAACCAAAAAAGCTCGCTCCATTCTCAGTTTTACTATCCTCCAACCAAAAGCAACACAAAAATTGTAACAAGTACCAATTCCATGTAAGCACATCAAATGGAATATAATTATTAAAGATATTGCCCTTTTAAAAATCTACAATTAAAAAACATCCCTTGCGTAAAAAATGAAAATGAACAGAAACAATGGAATAACATCCCTTCAAGATTGGTCAATTCCTTTCCGTATTGCAAAATAAATATCTTTTTATTTGTTCAATATATATACAAGTGTAATGAATAACGATAGGTCATAGGTCGATCAGTGTAATAAATTTATTTCGCTCACAAAGAACTCACAATTTCGCTTTTGTGTTAGGAAAAAGTCAAAAACACATTTGCTAATTCACGAAACGCTTTTAATAACATTAATCAGTTTACTAGTTAACACCGTTCTAAAAAAATACAAATAAACTATTAATGTTATTATGTTGTGTATTTAATTTATTAGGTCAAATAAAAAAATCTTTTAGAACGTGGAAAAGGGAAAGGGTTTGTGCTTTTGATGTGAAAAAGTAGGAAGTGGCAGGGTCCTCTGTTCCAATCCCTTCTCTTGGACTCGTAACCATCCACATCCATCACAGCTGTAATACCTTCTGCAACCATCACAGCCTCCATGTATTTCATACAATTGTGATACATACATAATCGAAATTAATATTTGGAAAAATTCTAAACATCAGGCAAATATAAGTGAAACTATATGAATCATGACAAATTATATGGTTACCTAAAGAACATTTCTTCTACTATTAGTCCTACAAAATTTAAGATTTTTGGATAACAAGTTTGACTCGTAACAGTAACACTGATTCATCATGTGTATGCTTTAAAATATACTTTATATGTTTACAAATACATTTTATAACGATTTAACTACCATGGAAAAATGTATTTAGAAAATTTGTGAATGCTTTTCACAATTTGATTACAAGTATCATATTGTGGTAAGTATATGAATTTGTTTAGAAGAGCATTTACAAATGGAAGTTTTGTGAGAGAGAAATAATTTATAATCAACCTTATAAAATATTTTTTAACCATCGGAGAGTATAGCTTTTTAAGTCAAATATATCGATAATTTTTATTTTATTAAATACTTATTTGAGTTTTTTGTTTTGTACAATTAATCTTATTTTGTCAATAAAATGTTCAAATCTACCATCTATATTTATATTTAACTTTTAAAGCTTGATAATTTTTTGACTAATTAGTTTGTTTCGTGTTAATCTTCGATATTAAATATTAGATTCGTAATAGTCCTATGATTTAATATTCAACAAGTCTCATCACATGTTTGTCGACTAGATATATACGAAATTTATTACTACTTATTTTAATTTTGTGATTTAAAAAACTTTTTAAAATAGTCTATTACTGAAGAAGTTCAAATTAATTAGTTTATAATCAAACAAGAAACCAATTACTTAAAATACAAATTGACTTCTTGATAAGTAGGTCACTGTTTAATAATCAGACACCCTTGATTTGAGTATTAAACTTACATCATAATCCCTTAAATATTAAATTCGAAAGCATGTACTCTAAAATAGAAAGTGATTAAAGCGTCGTTTCTTTAACATGGAATTTTTCCACCCATAATATACGAAATATTTAAAGATGTGTACATGTGTGATTTAGCAATCAATCTACATCTATCCTGCAATAATTATTTTGGCAATTTGGATATATCTCAATATCCAAATTCACAATAAACTCCAAGACAACCTAAAATGGCATCCAAAAATACCTTTCATAAGAAGGTAACAGAAAATGGTCCTGTGATCCCAAAGCAACAAAAACCAAATTTTAAATTTATCAACACTTCCAAATTTATCATTAAACATTAAAACTTATTTTTTTCCTTTTTCAGAAGTATAATAATCCAACCAAAATTCAGTAACTTACAAAATTTAGAAGCTCAAACTTCATCTTCACCGTCTAAAATCAGACAATCTTGTATCCTTTCCCTGTAAAAGATTCTCAAATTTCAATATTATCATTAATACAAAATCATATGAAGAAATTACTAAACTGCCCTCACCTTATCCATTTTTGGTTCCTGTTTTTTGCTCGAGAAATGATAGATTCCGGTAAAAGTGAATAGAACTCCTCCATTGATGAAACTTCTTCTGGAAGTATCTGATATTGGCAACTAGAACAGCATGCAGCCCCAAAAAGTTGAGGGGTAGTTTGGGAATTACTGAAAGAACCTGGGCTTTGTGAGTCACTCATTGGGCTGTTACAAATTGGACAAAATGACTCTGGTGGAAGAGATTCAATTGGTTTTAAATTAAACTTCTTATGACGCCTTTGAGATGCCAAATCAACATCATTGGTATTTGTGTCCGGAATCTTGTTAAACGGGAATGGTGTTAGCTTTCCAGCAGTCCTTACAATCGTGCATTCCCGAGATGGATTTTCTTCCTGAGACATATTTCATTCCTTTGTGATTCCATTCCATCATACCAAACAAATCCTAACTTTTCCTAGTAATGAGTAACAATTCATATCATTTAGTAACATTTAAAATTGCAATTTACCTGCAAGAGTTTCACAAATGAAGAAACTAGACCGTTTATGCCAGCACAAGAATCATTGAAAACCTCCACAATCTTCAAACTGCATTGTATATTTGTATTGATTAACAAAATTAGTCAAACTATGATGTAAATTAAATCTTTCTTAATGGTACAACAGAAAGTTTAATAATTAATAGATATAAAACCTATCAAGATTGCAAAGTATATTAAGTTCTTGAATAAGACAATCCCGTAAGGGAAGCACTACTGGAACTTCCCATCTTGCATCAGCATATTGTATATCAGCTGCTAATGAGTACCCTTGTCCCTGTCAAATTTATATAAATAATTAAAAAAATCATAAACCAAAAAATTAAAAAAGAGAAAAAAAAAAAAAGACATACCTTAACAGTTGCAGTAAGTACATGGCAAGCTATTCTTGATGTGCATGAGCCCAATACGAGTTTTGTGTAACCGTTTTCAATAGCAATCTGTATGGTAAATGAAAGTCAAAATATAAATGAAATAAATACGTGTTTCTTTATGTTTTATAAATGTAAGTTTTTGAAAAATTTAAATTAGACCTTTTGTAAGGACAGCATACGTAGGTGTGACAGAAGGTCTTCTTTTCCGGTTGCATCATTAACAGTGTTTATTAAATTTTTCAATGTCTCACTTCCATCACTGGTTTTTGTTGAATAGATGCTTCTGATAGGAACTAAGTGCAATTCTTTTTTGGGTAGAGGTAAATTTGATACAATTTGTTTAATGTCTTGGATGGATTTATTGAAATCAGTAGAAGTGGTGGGATGTATTTCAGATTCATCAATAAAAGCAACTCCAACACCAAACACTGGTAAAGATCTGTCTCTAATTGCAGTTGCATCGAAAATTTTCTGAGATTTGAGCTGCATTTCTGAAACAAATTGAAGAGCCACCCTGCAAATCAATTGTAGGCTCTGAGAAACAAACACTGGTAATGACATTTTCATTAATTCAATCTATAAATACATGTTATTGCTGTTAACAACAGATCAAATTTAAGGGAGTTGGGGAACATATCTAATCCCCTTTTCAAAGACATAAAAGCAATAGCAGTTTTTTTTTAAGAAAGAAAACAAGATATAGCAGATCAATTAAGGAAATTGTTTGAGGTTATCGAAATATATTTACAGAACGGATCAAACACGCCTTTACAGACTGTATGTTGAAAGGAAAGGTAACCTGGATGAAGGACCACCGGAAAAGGCAACAAGAACTTTATCAGTCGGCGTAATCATGGCATGGGAAGTGACAGCAAGCTTAAACTTGCCATAAAGGTTACCGCGGAAGCAATCAGCACAAAATCTGCTACCGCCTTCTCCGCCGGTGAAGATTGTGGCTTCGTTTGCCTTACACTTGAGACACGTCGTCTGGTTTCGACTGTGGTTACCATCGCCACTGTCATGACAAGTCAAATTCTTCTCCGTCAGCAATTTTTCCTCTTCACCGGTGCCGTCTTTATAGCAACCAGATTGGCATCCTGTCCCGTTACAAGCCATTGACGGTTTTTCTGTCGCAGCGAAGGTTTTAGGGTTTTGGCCCTTTGGTGATTAAGAAGAATCAAATGAAAAAAATTGAAAAAAAAAAAAAAACATTTATTTTTTCATCTTTTCATCGAAATTTGGTGTGTATATGTTGTGTGGATTGAATCCCACACATATATCATACGGCGGGTTTTTTTTAGCACACCTCAATTTTAATAACTATTTCATTTTCCGTGATTTAACATTGTGTTCTCAAGTCTAATTTTTTTTAGAATGTCAATCTAACCTATTTCTATTTCTTAATTACAGTCTACACATTAACACCACCTATATCTCAAATCTCGTTTAATGAAAGAAATGAAGTTATTTAACATTGTGTTTTCAAATCTTATTTAAGGAGGAAAATGAAAAGAAGTTGAAGAAATTAGAATTATGTGGTGGGTGTTGCCCCTGGCCAACCCACCGAGTCTGGCCAACCTGGGTTGTGGATGTCGTTACCTCGCCAAACCCGCATCTCTCTCTCTCTCTCTCTCTCTCTCTCTCTCGTGTTAACCATTCTTCACCTTCCCGTTGTTCTCGCTTCTTCTTTGAAAGCTGATCCGTACACAACATGTTTTAAACCTTACACAACAATTTATGCTTTACATAGGTTGTATAGTTTGCATAAAAAACATATTGTTGTTGTGTATGGCAAAAAACTGTTGTATATGGATCAGTTAACTTTTTTTTTCTCTCTCTTCTTCGGTTTAGTGGACAAGAGGTGGTCAACACCTTCCCCCCCTTAATGTTACGAGCTAAAACGGTACTTAAAAAGACTTAGATACGATCCATCAATAAAATCGCTACTCAAACATACAAAAACAAAAACTCAATTATAACAATAATCATTAATCCTTCAAACTGTAAAACTCAAAAACCATATATTTCAAACAAAATCAAAATCGGTAATCAAGATGCACAAAATTTTTAGTACACACTTTACTAATCTTAATTTTCTAGGCTCTCAACCTAATCATCCATTCCACTTACCAATAATCTTTGCACGAACAAAACCCATCTTTAAAATGATGAAACCTACTTCGATCCCTCACCACAATCTCCCTTCCATAAACCTTCGAAACAAGCTTAATTGCAATATGACAATCCGCACACACCCTCAAATTCTTCACAACCCTAATTGGACTCCCACAAGGCGTATTCATAAGCATAAAAGCAATCGCAATCTTCTCACTATGATACGATAAAGCCGTCTCCTTTTCCTCTTCTTCAATATCCGCAAGCACATTCACAACATGAGGCACATAACCTTCTAACCTCAGTAACTTATTCATCTCCCTCAATTTCACATAAATCTCCTCACTTCGCTCATGAGACATATCGCCCATCACAAATTGATAAACCCTATTTCCCAATTCAACTAAACTATGCCCAGGTGACTTTTGTACCCCGTTTTCCAACATTTTCTCTCTCACCTTTGACACGTCAGTCCATCTTCTCTCAGAAGCGTAAAGATTCGAGAGTAAAACGTAGTCACCGCTGTGGTTAGGTTCTAGTTCTATGAGTTTGGCTCTTGCGAACTCGGCTAGACCTGAATGGCCATGGATCGTGCAAGCTCCTAGTAAGGTTCGCCAGATGATTGCATTTGGTTTTAATGGCATGTTGATGATGTAATCGTAAGCTTGTTGTACACGACCTGATCTTCCTAGTAAGTCAACCATGCATCCATGGTGTTCGATTCTTGGCTCGATCTTGTATTCTTGTTTCATTCTTTTGAAATAAGTGAATCCTTCGTCGACTAGTCCACAGTGGCTACAAGCGTAGAGTACACCTACGAAGGTGATTTCACTAGGTGTTAGTTTTTTTGTTTCTAGTTCTTTGAAAAGGTTGATTGATTCGGTGGCGAATCCGTTCATGGCTAGACCGACTATGAGTGCAGTCCATGAGACTACACTCTTTTCTTTCATTTCATCGAACACCTTTTGTGCTTCTTTGATGTTTCCGGTTTTTGAGTAAAGATCTAGGAGGGCGTTGGCAGCGTGTGGATTTTCGGCTAACCCGACTTTGGACATGTAGACGTGGACCCTCTTGCCGAGTGCTAAGGCACCGAGCTCCGCACAGGCAGTGAGAAGGCTAACCAAAGTGAAACCATCTGGCTCTACTTGTTCATCAATCATGGCTCGGTAAAGGGTTAAAGTTTCGTTAGGCCTTCCGTTGAGGGCAAATCCATTGATCAAGGAGTTCCAGGTGACCAGGTTTCTTTCAGACATTTCCTCGAACAGTTTGTGTGCGCTTTCAGCACGCCCACACACAGCGTACATATGAACCAAACCGTTTTGGACGAACACCAACGATCCGAACCCGTTTTTTGTTGCAATGGAGTGGACCTCTTCACCCTCTTTGACAGAGATTAACTTGGCGATGGCTTTAAGAAGAAATGGGTACGTATGTGTGTCGGGTTCGATAGCAAACAACCGCATGTTGCGGTGTACTTCCATGGCTGGTTTTGGGTTTTCGCTCTCGGCGTAGCCTCTGATCATCGTGTTCCAAGTGAAGATATTTGGGTTATGGAGTTGATTGAAGATTTTGTGGGCGTAGGACATAGGTGCGGAGAGGGAGATGAGAGTGAACAGCATATGTTTGCCCATATCTGGGTTGTAGAGAGGGACTCCATGCTTGATTGAAAAGGCATGGATTTGTTTCAGTTTGTGGATTGAAGTGGCACAAGAACGCAGAATAGCTATGCATTGTTTGAGAATGGAAGGAGAATGATCTGAGTGCATATCATCAGGATCAAATCATTATTTCGAGAAATCCTGTTAATTTTTGACCCGAGAAAATTTGAATTTTATATATATAGCTGGAAAAATAACCCAAAAATCCCTCTCAAATTTCCTAGAATTATGACAAATCTAAATTAATTTCATTAAACCTCTATAATTACATATATATTTTTATAAAATTTAAAATTACGTATATGTATTTACAAATCCTAAAAACCTATATACATAATAAAAATATTAAGTTAATAATAATTAATATTTAAAAAAATTAAAAAATAATTTTTAAATTGGATTATATCAAAGTTACTAAAAAACCCCTATAGAATGATTCCATAATTGTAAGAACCTGTAAAATAATAATAATAATAAGTTATAATAAAAGTTTATGTAAAATTTGGATTTGTAGCGTGTGAATAGCGAAATTTGGCCAAAAAGGACAAAATGGTCATTTAACATGAAAATGACCAATATGTTAAGAAAGTGTAATGTGGGGTAAAGTTGGTAACTAATGGAACATGGATTGCAAAGTTATGAGCCATGGGACCATTTTTGAATAAAAGATAGAAATATAGGGACTAAAGTGCAAATATTTTATAAACAATATATATATATATATATATATATATATATATATATATATATATATATATATATATATATATATATATATATATATGAGAGCTATCTATCTCTCATTTTCCAGAACCCAGTAGAGTTTTCCAGAGAAAGCGGGAAGAAGAAGCATAGGTGATCACGAAGAGTTGGAAATCAAGCTTCAAAATTGAAGATTTCCAAGCAAATTGAGGTAAGAAATCATGATTTTGATATGTGTACAACCCATTTTCTTCATGGGTGAAACTCAAATCCGGAATTTCAAGGATGGATGAGATTATTTCAGTGATTCCATCCCCTCAATCATGTTCAAAACATCAAGTAAACACACATCTCCCAAAGGATGTTGTTGAATTTAAGGAAATGATGAATTTTGCTCAAGAACCTTAAGTCACGGGTTTGTATAACCAAGTAGTTTTCAATGGGTTTTGATGAGTCTAATATGTTAGAAAATATGAAAGAAACTAGTAGTAGTTATTAATTTGATGGAATAGAGGTTTTGATGCAAAAATGGTGAAATGGGTTTTTAGCTCAAGAACCTTAGAAATGGGTTTATGAGATGAAACTGATTTCATATGGTTCTTATGGTTTTGATAAGTCAAACATGCTATAAAGGATGCAAGAAATCAGTTTCAAGCTTGAAAATTTATCAAATTGGTTCTTGGTAAAAAAAATGGTTGTTTCGGACGAATTTTCAAGCTAATGAAGGAAATTTGATGATTTTATAGTTTAAAGTTAAGAGTGAGTTGGTATTTAGGGCCTAGAAGTGACCCTAAAATGATTAAGTCAGGTATTAGGGACTTAATGAAGAGAAATAGTGAAACTGCAGTTGGAAAAATCGTCAAAAATAGCAACTTACTCAGGGATCGCGACGCGACCCCTCTACAGTCGCGACGCGACCTCGCGCCAAGGGCTAAATGCAGTTTGCAATCTGTTAAGCCAAGTCCAATTCCATTTTTTGGGATTTTGAGTGAGGCTTATCCGTTTGGCCTCAAGTTTTAAACATAGGTCCATTATGGTCAAAAACTTCATAGAAAATTGTCGGAATCGAAATACGACTTCCCGAGGGTACTGTAGTAAAATACGCGTATTTTGGGAAAATTGTAAATTTATTTACTAATGGTCATGGCTTGATTATGGACTGTAGTTGTGTCATAAGAGACTCTTGTATTGTAGAGTCAATTGTAGTATGTATTAATCAAGTAAGAATATGTGATATATGTGTAGGAGGTGCTTCAAATACAATTGAGCACGGGAAGGGAAAAGGTGTACGCGAAGAGTAGTGATCCGTAGCTAAACCAAGGTGAGTATGTGTGGATATTTCCTAATACATATCAAAATGATATTTTTCAAAAATGAGATTTCCAAATGCTTTTAAATACTAAAGTTTGGAAACAGTTTTTAAAGTAGCTCCATTTATGAGCTAAGTGTTTTCTTAAACAGATTTTTAAGAAGTTCAGTTTTTAAAGTTATTTTGAAGGAAGCTCCATATGTGGGCTTAAGATGTTGAAGTTAGTATTCAAAGTGATTTTGAAAGTGAGTCAAAGAGTTTGCAAGTTTGAATTTGTTATGAATTGTGTTCAAGTTTGACCAATTTGAGATGAAGTGAAGAAGGTAATGAATTAAGAAATTAAAGTAAAAAAAGTAATAAGAGTCAGTTGTCCGGACTAGGATCACCCACATAATCGGGAGATCTGAAGACACTACTGGGATGGTACCTCCCGTCGCGAAGTGGTTGTCTAAATTAGCACAACCTTGTGGTTGGATTTGTTCCAAGCCATGAAGGGGAGGCAGAAATAGCATAACCTTGCGGGTGGATCTGTTCCATCCCGCGAAGGGGAGTTAGTAATATGAATTAAACTAATTCATGAGTTTCAGTTGGTCTTTGAGAAATGAGAAGAAGAGCAGTTTTGAGATTTATTATGAAAATCAGTTATGAGATTTATTATGAAAATCAGTTTTGAGTATTATACTTGTTTTGTATTACAAGTTCTAAGTAAGAAAGTTTTGGGTCTAAAACCCATGTTACTCACGAGGCTTTATGTATCATATATTATTTGTTTTAAAAATGCTATGTACTTAGGTGAGGAGAGCAGCAGCTGAAGTTGGGACCAATGTAATATACAGATAAGTTTAAATTATGGTTTTTGAGTGCAGTCTGTAATACCCCTTATGAATAAGTTTGTAAAAAAATTTAAGTGACTTTTTGTAAGTCATGTATTGTAAAATATGTTGTATTATAAACTATATTAAATTATATATTTTTTTAGAAAGGGGTGTTACAATAATTGACAACCCATTCACGCCTAAACAACTGATCACGAAAAATTCGACTATTATCGTCCAAGCCGAACACCAAAATTCCACTCGAACCTAACAAATCTGATTGAATTGGTGGCCTCTACATGTATCTGTCGATTCGAGAACATTTTTGGCACAAATCCAATAAACGATTGATTAACGATTACTGATGGGGTGCATTGAGCTAAACATCGATCAATTGTGGGGTGTATCAAGGGTAACGACCAATATGTTTGGAAATTTTGGGATAATGGTAGTATGATAATGTCACAATTTAATTAGTTTTTAAAACTATAATAAATTGAATTAAAATTGTTTTTTAATTTTAAAATGATTAATTATTATTAAATTGTTTTTTAATTGTTTTTTTAATTTAATTAGTTTTTAAAACTATAACAAAAAACACTGTCGAATTTTGTGAATTCTTTTTTCCTTTAATATCCTTCAGAGTCAGTACAAAACCAACATGAGATTCAACTCTTATCATGCGCCTTATTATAATACACTAACACTAACAACTAACATGTACGTTGATGTTCATGAATGACAGTGATGAAAGGCATCAAGCCAGCACGACCAAATAATTTGGCGACGAAGACGGTGGCGTGGTCTTGAGCTTGAGACATTTGAATCAACTGTAAATATAATACAATTTTAACTGCATCATTTTTTAAGGACGCAACATCCGTTGTTCACAAAAAATCCAGTGCTTAAGTCCTACCGGTCCAACACTACGATGACATCCATTGCAACTCATCGTTCCAATAGCATATTTGTAATTTTAACTAATTTACCGTCATCTATCTAAAATGTTCTATAAAACATCATCATTTAATTTTTTATTTAAAAAAACATGTCATATTTAAGTATGCAAAATTTTAATAAAAATAATAGTAGACATTAATTTTTAAATAATATAAAATATTACTAGAAATTAGTATTTAATAGAAATAGTTAATTAGTAAAGAAATAAAAAATATTTAAAACTTAAATGTAATTAAAGGGGGTAAAATGAAATATGATTGATTGGAAGTGGTTCAATGTACAAAACCTAATGGAAATTGACCGAGCAACATATATTGAGTGATCAATGGAAAAAATTATTTATTCTAATGGTGTTGATTGATGATAAATATTCAAGCAAAATAGTAGTTAATTATAAAAAACTTTCATTAAAGAAACTTACATAACATGGCTGCTGTTATTAAAAAAAAAAAAAGTTAATCTAAGTGTCGACTGTCGATGAAAGGTGCATGTTTAAAGCTTACACTTTGGATACTCAAAAGACTACAATTGGAGCTTATGCAATATGAGATTGATGTTTGGCACTTGCGACTAAGTAATCGAAGATAACAACGAATATTATGACATGATAATTTATCATTATGTATTGTTGGTGTTGGTAACATTCAGTATAACCGAACAATATGTAATTTTCATTTGAAATTGTTAATAACTTGGATTAATGTCATTTCGGTATTTAGACACCTGTTTTATCTCCATGTTTATATTTTAGGTATTTGATGTAGTTACTAAAGAAAAGTTACAAGTTTATCTTTTCAAAATTCTGGATTTTACGAGAAACAAACATAAAATCGTGTTCTAACACAAATTGGGTACCCAACTTTTCTAGCAAAAAACTCGTTTGTTGCTTAAGGGGTCCACAAAACTTAACCCATCTCTGTATTACCCACTCACACATGCTTAAAAACCGTAACAAAGTAGTTTAGAAACTAAAGAACCAGATCAAATCGCAAAAATCTTACCAAAAATTCAAATTATTCGTCATTCCCGCCTGTTGTTACTGATACAAAAAACTCTGAAGTAAGACAAAATGGAAGCACCGTTTCCAAATTCAACCGAAGAGATCGCTGCTTCAGCTCTTCTACTTCTTTCCTCGTCTCCATGGTAAGTCGATCAAACATAACACTAGTCTAGTTTGACTTTACGTTGATTCGTAGCTGGATGAGTGGGTTTGTTGTTTTTGGATGCGTTTAGCAGTGAGGGAACCACAGATACGTGCCATATTGATCCTTCTGAGAATTTGTTGCTGTGTAAATCGTGTTCGAGGTCGTCTGCTTCGTCTACTGTGAGTAGCGATGATGCATCATCGGATGAAGCTCATGGACATGGCCTTCGTATGGTTGCGAGTGCTATTGCTCTTTCTGAACAGGAGATCGAGTTCAAGGTAAATGTTTATAGTTCGTCGCTTTGATTCGATCAACTTGAGGCTCTGTTTGATAGAAAATCCTAAGTTCAATCAGATTTGGAGCTCTGATTGGACTTGCGTGCGCAAATTATGTTCGTTATTGATGATTCCCCTCTGGATCGGTCTCTATTTGAAACATTGAACCTCATATCCTGAATTTGGCCTTCTTTGTAAGTCCATGTTTCTATGTGAACTGTTTACTTTAGCTTCCTTAAACTCGCATACACTTCAACGTACCAAATTACCTATTTCATGCTTCACTGTTTCATTTCAGCTTGAACCAATTTCCTAGTTTAAACTCAATTTCTATCGTTACACGGCTTGATCGTACGTAGTTACGTCCTTAGCATACTGTTATTATCCTTCTATTGTCTTACTCTGTTATAGCATTCGGTACACCAATCCTAAACAAAGAACTTGCTCTAGCGATCTATACCATTCCTGTCGATTCTTTGTGATCTCATGGTTTCGCCTTCTTACCGATCGGTTTTCGGATTTGGTCTCAGGTGGTGAGAAAAAGCAGATCGAAGACGTTATGGATTTCCGATTGCCGTAAAAACTCTAGTGTGGAACAGATGATATTTGTTGTGTCCGGTAGCTCATCGGAGACTACAGAAGGCTCGTCGTGTTTATCAGGTGGCTCAAGCAGCTTGGTTTCCAGCTCGGAAAGCCGGAAGTCGAAGACAAAGAGAGAGAAGCCGTTGGCTCCGCTTAGCTCGTCTCATCTAATCCGCCGGTCTGAAGCAATATTGGAAATGCTTGCTCATAATGGATCCGCTTCAGAAGTTCGCATACGTCAGTTGCTCGGCGACAGCCCCGACACCAGCAAAGCCTTGCGCATGTAAAACATAATCTCCCTCTTAACTTACGGCATTGACCTGTCATAATATGCCACGTGGCATCGCTTCCCTTCTTGACCGTTAGGTTACCCGATTTCTGTTCAAACACGTCCTTTTGTAACTTCTTTTATCTATATGTTCAATTCTTTGAACTAAAATATTAAATTGATATTTGGTTTTTGTGAAATACATACATAGATTTAAAACGGGTTTTAACTTTTCAGCAATTAAAAGGAGTACATGCATTTTAACATAAAAATTACATGACACGTGTATAGATATAACTGGTGTGTAAATGACAGGTTGTTGAAGAAAGAGGAGGTGAGAAGGTCAGGAGCTGGAGGGAGAACTGATCCATTCATTTATCAGGTACTTCTCATAAATAAATAAAATTTTATATGCATGACTAGGTTAAGTTCATAATACAAACTCATAAATATTATTTCAAACAAAAATAACTTTTTTTTATTGGTAGCAGTAATTTTCTAATCCAGATATGATTTTTAAAGTAAAAATCTTGCTTTGACTAATGTATATAATTTTTTTCATGTAAAAGTTTGATTATTTAGAATGAGTCAAATTAAAAACCCTTTTAAGTTCAAAAATCATATTAATACTTATTTATCACATTAATCCAGTTTAAATAACTTTCTAAAAGTTTGTTTAATCGTAAGATCTTTAGATATTTGTTTGAAAAATTAAGTAATTTAAACAACCTAGACAAATCAAAATATACAAATTTTATAAGAAAGCAGATATGAAAAGGAAATGACCTTGGGCACCAAAAAGAATGTTTGTCTAATTATCAACAATAACTGAATTTAGTAATATTTATATTTATTCATTAGATTTTAATCTTTTTGAAGGCATTAGTTTAAACCAAATATATGATCTATGGTTTTTTAATTTTTCTGCAGATAGCGGCAGGATGATTGTTACTTGGATATTTCGGTCATTAATAACAGTATATATACAGAAATTATAGCAAGATCCCACAAAGTGGGAAATTTTGTTTTTAAGGAGAAATATAAAGATTTTATGTCTAATAATGAAATATATATAAACATACGGCCAATTTTGTGTTGTGATTTTTGGCTAGAGTTATTAGTTTCTATATATAGTATTGTTTAGCAAAATACATGAGACCAATAATTGAAATGTAAGCAAAATATCTTGTAATGAATGCTTCATTTTCATTTGACATATCTGGTTTTTAGACGTTTCTTATACTACAAGTTGATATTATTTTAAATGATCAGTTTAATACGTTTTTAATTTATCTATGTCAACCTAAACTATTATTCTTCTTGATAATAAAAAATTGAGAAATTGTATTCATTCCTACTTTTTATGAGAAATTGTATTCATTCCTACTTTTTATTCCTATTTATCTTCCTATCCATGTCAAATTATGACAAGTGTCTTAAAATATTATTATTTTTATTAAATATGACACTTGTCAATATTTAATATGGGTAGGAAGATGGTTAGGAATAAAAGGTAGGAATGAATACAATTTCTCACTTTTTATTCCTACTTATCTTCCTACACATGTTAAATAGTGACAAGTGTCTTAAAATATTATTAATTTAATTAAATATGACACTTGTAACCATTTAAGATGGATAGGAAGATAAGTAGGAATAAAAAGTAGGAATGAATACAATTTCTCTAAAAAAAAATTATGTGGTCATTCGCTACCCAAGAAGACATGGAAACTATAATTTTGACTTATAGTTGCGTGTAACTTGTGTTGCTAGAGCCTAATTAACAACTCTGATAACATTAACATTTTTTTTCTACTATCTAACCGGATGATTTAAAGATAAACAACTTTTTACAAGTAAACAAAAATCACTAAAATAATGTTTGGTAAAAATTAACCGACAAATTAGTTGAAAAATAAAACAAAATAAAATAACATTTAGAATAATGATTCATTATTATAAGACATATAGGTGACATGTTCCGTTAAATAATATTTCTCCGGTTATTATTGTTTAAGTGAAAAGTTTACATCTCATAATCTATCTATCTCTTATAATAAAAGAAAGCCTTATGTGCCACATGGCATTATTTTAGAGCCTCACTTAGCCACGTGTCATGTTTTAAGAAGCAGTCAATTTGTTTTCCCGCCATTAGAATGTAACTAAAATTAATTAGTCATATTAAATCCCAATAAATCCGGAAAAATATCTACCAAATTAGCCTTAAATTAAATTGATTGCAATTAAATCCCGATAAATTAGGCATTAAATCTTGATTCTTTTCATTCCGTTTCCGTATATGTCTCTCTTCTCCTATTTCGCATTTGTTATTCAATTTGATTCTTTAGGGTATCATCATCGAAATCGACACAGGCAATTTGCAAAGAAATATTATTCGACTTTGTATCGGTGTCGCAACCACCGGTACCGGTAATCGCCTCCATCAACACGAGCTTTCACCATCGTTGAAGAACGGCCACCAGTCACCACAGTCGTCAATTTTGAAGTAAGAAAACTTGTACGGGCTTGATGTTCTAGGGTTCGTATGTTCCTTCCTATGCATCACAAATTGATTGGTTAAATATCACAAATCAGTTCCTAATTATAGTTACCATTATTTACTGCCTCAAATGCCTTCTACGCTTTCAAAAACCATCACCACTGCTGCCTAAACAAGAAATAAAAGAATAACCCTTTTGCAGAAACAATGGTTATTGGGTCAAAATCAAGATTTGTGATTTCAAGTCGTGAAATTTTGTTAATTTGATGATGGTTTTTTTATTGAAGGATGATGGAATTTCGGCTGAAAAGCATGCTTTGATTATTCCACCATTTATGAAACCGTGCAAAGCTTGCCCATCATAGGCTGGTTTTGGTTTTTTACAAAGTTATTTTTTTTTGAATATGTAGTTTTTTTTTTTTTTACTTATTGTGGGATTTTGTAGTGCCACCTGTTCGAAGCATTTGAGAGCCTTAATTGTCTGCTTTTGTTGTATGCGCTGGTCCTCCCCCTTAAGGTAATCTCATGTGTAATTGTGTTCTTAATTTTTTTTAAACATTTATGTTCTTGATTTCGATTTTTCTAAAATTGTTTTTAGTTTTTCATGATATCCGATTACACTTTGTTATATGATTGTGCAAGTTCTCAAAGTACAACCCGCACATCGGCCTTTGGCGAATTAGGTTGTTAGACTTTTTATCTTCTGAAATAACTATTTTACCCTTCATTCTGATGCTAAAATGACCAATTTACCCTTTATTTTGTTGCTGACACGAGCAATTTACCCTTTATTTGGCTCATTACGTTGGAGTACTACTTCGCACGTTGATATTACTATGGAGGACTGGTTGTTTGATCACCTTTGCTGTCTTATTACATACACCAAAGATATTCAAGAGGTAAGTTTTTTTTTTTTTTTTTTTTGAAATTCTACTTATGAATGAACCTATTATTTAGTTATTTTGTATTTCTATATTTGTTCAAGTTGGTTAAAAACAAGGGTTGGAGATGTTCGAGATTTTGAAAACTTATATGGTTAAAACCTCATGGTAGCGTCAGTTTGGTTGTAGTTGTCAATTTTCTTGAACATCTTTTGATTATGTTCATATTCCCCTGTTACAAAAGTATGTTCATATTGCAGTGGTTTTTGTTATTTTTTTAATTATGAAATTTCATTTGTTGCTAATTTGTATCTGTATCCAATTGTTATTTTTTAAATGACCAAAATTTATGGGAAGTTATTTGATGAGTATGGAGTTAAGAACTCGAAATGATTGTTTTAGCAATTTCACAACACTTTTGGTTCCTATTTCATAGTTTTACAACTGTTCTGGTTTTCATATCCAACTTATTTCCTTTCTTCATGAAATTATTTAAATATTGTTTTTAGATATGGGGTGTTAGAATTTGCTTTCTTTAGCTATGTTACACAGTGAAAACGATTTGGGTCCCACCATTGATGGAAATACACATGGATTAAAATGGTGGAAAAGGTATTACACATTGTATCAACTACATTCGGTCCAGTTTATTTGACCTTCCTTTCAGGGATTTTCTTTTAACATCATCATCATTTTCAACCTTATAGAAATTAGTACTGTATAGTTCGATTATGGAGCAGAAAGTTCAATACAAAAACTGAATGAAAGTATAATTTTTAGTTTAGATTTTAAATTTCATAATCAATTTCTTATATTGGTATTATTTTTAGTTTGGCCTTTGTAGCTGAAACAATGAAGATGGCCTTTGTATATGTCTGCTGTGTGTTTGTAAAACGTCATCGAAATTAAGTCGATGACGGGCTTGTACTTAAGACAATAGACACACACTAAAGACCTAATATTGAGACACTTTATTAACGGTGGTGAAAAATGTCCCTTCTAATCGGCGTGACATCATATTTTCAAAAACCCATCAAGTTATAGCATTCTACCCTTGATTCTTATTTGATCTTATTATGACATCATACTTTCAAAAACCCATCAAGTTGTAACATTCTACCTTGCTTCTTTCGTAACGTTTGGTAATTTAGATTTTGCTCTTTAAATAATTTTAACCATTCTATTATTTACATATTTTAAGTTTTGTGCAAGAAATCTTGGTAATCAACATCCTCTGCCTTCACTGCATTTGATTATATTATAGTAAAGGATGAAGAAAATGAGTGACGACAACCGTTAGTTGCATCAGTATGTGCTTTAGATTTGTATATTTTGGGCTTTTGTATAACTTTAAATGTTGTTTGGATATTTTGTTTAACATATTTTATGGACCAAGGTATACATTTGGAGTAGAATGGAGTCCACGATGGTGATGGCTCCACTTTCGGCACTGCAAAAAAGAGTTAAACATAGGGACCAAAATGTAATTTACTTCAAATTTTTTTCTAATAGCGGTTAATTATAGCATCCTACTTTCATTTAATTATGTATTATAGCAACTTACTTTTAAGTCCCAAGTATTGTAGTCTGGTATCTCTGATTAAATATAATAAATATGTTTTAAGTTTTAGCCCCTAATCATTTTCTGGAATCCAGTTAGATAGGTAAAAACTTAATCCTATCAATCATATTAGTTTAAGTATAATTGATTGCTTGACAAATTCTTCCCAATACAACGTTCTACTTTGTTTAAGGCATCATGCTTTGGCCAAACGAATCTCATTGCTATTATGAGTAAAAAAAAGTATGTTGTTATTGTGTGACTTTTTTGATGTACTTTTTGTTAATATGTAATGAGACAGTTTTATGTGGTTGAAAGTTTTTATGAAATTTTGTTGTAGTGATGTTGCTTTATCCAAATTCATTATTGTACTTTTTCGTTAAAACTCATGAGATTTTTTTTTCTGGAAAAAAAATCCTTTTTAACTTTGAACTTTACAAAAACTTTATTATTAGCATCATACTTATAAAATAAATTGTTTTTCTTAATATTTAAGTATTTTTTATTTGTCAAACCGTGTAATACACGTATTGTAACCTAGTATTATCATAAAGTTATTGTATCTCAAGCGTGACTATCGAATATCATCATCATTACTTTTAGATAAAATATGGATTTATAATTGTCATACTATATTTAACTTAATCCAATAGTAACATATATAGAATAATTTCTTTAAAGATTTAATGATTAAAACATACGATAAAAAGTTTCAATAGCTTAAGGTAGAATCAATAAAATAACATGTTATTCTTCTATAGCCTGTAATTTCATTTCTAGACATGATATTATAATTAATTATTTTTAAATAATTGAATTCTCAAAAAATGGGCTTACTCATTTAATTTGAACTAGGGTTTCCCCCGTGCTCCGCACGGGTCAGGGGAGATTGTTTAGGTGTAACTAAAAAAAATTGTAAATTTTTAGTAGAAAACAAAAAACCAAATAACTCATACACACATACAGATACACTAATACAAACACATACTCATAAATACAAATACAAACACACACATACAACCATCCTACAGACACATATAAACACAAAAAAGTCTTTTAAAAAAGTTGATTTTTTGAACTTTGAAAAATCTGTCAATCTATCAGGGGAAATTTCATTATACTTTGACAAATTTATCATTTTACGACGTCCAGATTCATTGTAACCAATATAATGAAAAGTCATCTACATAATAAAATTTCAACAATTTAAAAAAATATAGTAAATTTTCCATTTTTTATGGAGGAAGTAAAGTTACCTGTGGATTTAACTTCTGACTGGCGATAAGCGCAACAGTCCAGCTCACCAGCCAAATCAGTGGGATTATTAAAACTCACAAATCCATATCCCTCGGTTTTTCCGCTTATCTCTCACAACCTGATACAATTACATAAATATAAATATATAAAAAATGAATCTTTATAATTGAATCAGCATAAAAAATTGAATCATAAATGCAAATAAAGAGCATACTATAAAGAGCATCCACTTAGTTCTACAGCAATAACATTTATAGAATTAACAGATAAGGAAATGAAATTCAAATTTTTTTTAGACTAAGGAAAACATATTAATCTATAAGTCGGTCTAATAATTGAATTATTTACTGTGTATTCTGCAATGTTGTTATCAAGTAATGCAGTAAGATCAACGAAATTATATTGTTGATAAATGTAAAAGAAAATGGCAGTTCATCACCTGCCATCAGAATGCAAAACAACTGATACTGAAACAGCCCTGCAATTTGTTCCTTGTTTCAAGCTCATTCCTTCCATGGCAAGTTTCTCAGGAAACATTGGGTAAGTGGCGGTTGGTAAAACGACCGATGTTCCTCTTTGCAGTGCTTCTCTATAGTGTAAAAATATCAAAGAAATTTAGTACAAGTAAAAGTTTAAACCATTTTGTTGTACAGAAGAAAATGTACCTGTCTATCATGCTTCCTGGCTGACCAAAGCTAGCTGGATCAGCAACATGTATCCAAACTTTAATTCGCCCATCTTGTAACTTTGTTGCACTCAACGCATCATCAAGCTGTAATTTTTTTATCATTAGATACTAATGGATTCTAAATCAAATAAATGCATCTTTACCTCATCTGCTTCATCCACATCCATTGCATATACCTTCAGATGTGTCACTCATATCTATCCTATCGTCCTACCATCATACGCGACAGTTAGAAGGCACTCTGTTTATAAAATTCATAATTATGATCATTGACAATACAAAATAAGAAATAATGTACCCTATCTGGATCAGGTGATTCTAGAAGAAGCTTTTCGGCTGCTAACAAAGTCTTTTCTGGAAAATCGGTGCGTATGTTGACCTTAAGAAGATCAAGATTAACATGTACTGGAAATACCAAATATCTATCGGAAGATTAACTACTGAAGCAGCTGTTTTTGCTAATCCCATTGCCTTTAGGATCTGATAAATGTAAACGTAACATATAAAAGAATATATATATATATATATCGGGAAATTAAAACTGATGTGAAATAAATATATGGTAGAAAATTACCGCTCCTGCAGTATTTCTTTGAGCATCATCTTTAGAAGCATCTATAGCAAAAGCCTCGAGGAACTCGATTCTGTACCAGATTTTCTTTTCAACTTTCCAGGAACTTTTTGATGGTTTGCCTCGTGGGGGCATTGCTTTTGCAGATTTTAACAACTCTAGAAACTCGTTAAATTCCTTATCAGCTGCCTCCTTGGCCAGAATTCTACGCTTCATTTCTTCCACCTGGATGATTGAGTCAATAAAAACAGTTTTAATTGCTTTAACTTAAACAGAGATTAATGGGAATCAATAGATCACAACACACACTTGAACAGTTGGCCGAGGACCATAGACTGAAGAAGAGCCTTTACTGTCAAGCACAGTGAAGTAAATTTCATCTATTGATAGCAAAAGATGTGCACAATAGGTCTCAACAGGTGCAACACTGCCAAAAATCATCTGTAAGAATGTGAAATGGTCAACTGGGAGACTTTGAAGCATCAAACATCAAATTCAAGCACACATTCACATACCTCAGCCAATTCTTCAACTGTTACTGACTTGTTAGTTTCAAGAAGCTCAATCCAAGCAAATTCAAGGAGTGTGGGATCCTGTAACAAATTACTTAATATTTCTAAGTCATAAGGGAATACACTTTAGTAGTTATATAAAGTCAGCAAGAACCAACCAAGTCATTCTGAGATCTCTGATTAAAGTCTGTGGTGTTACAATTATCAATACCTGGAACTATATAAGTGATCTATTGTGATTTAATTGAAGTGGTAACACCATTCTGCATGTTATAAACCATATAACAATCAACACCTTCCTAATACCATTAAAGGAATGAGACAAGTCCTAACATCCACCATTTAATCTATAAAAACCTGATTTGAGACTATCCAATTCTTCCTGATTACCTCTTGGACAAACCATTTGAGGACTTCACATTCTGCAATACATTCGCCAGTTTGTGCTAAAGGTACATCAACAACGCCATTGATTAGTTAACTTTCCAATGCATTGGTTGAATAGCCCCTTGACATTGTACCAATTGTTGACTACATATAAAGAAAGTGTGAGTGATGATGATAGAATAATTATGGTTTTGAAATTAATGATGGATTGAGAATACTTACAGAAACCCCCAAAATTCATAGGCGTGAACCTGATGGATCGAGAGAGTTTCAAAAAAAACATCCCATGTGGTTTCGCCCACTCGTAAACATAGGACTGCAGCGTTTTTTTAATTTATCATAGTTAGTCAGAAATTTTCCCTCGTCTATTTACTGAATGAAGGGTTACCGACGACGTTAGTGAGATTGACAAAGAGTTACAAATGGAGAAATTCTTTGTCATATCCAAACCATACGATTTGACACTACCGTGAGCTTGAGAAAACGAATCAAATGCCTCATTAATCACAGAATTTTGTCTCGTTGTCCAAAAATAGGGTTCAGTAATAAAGAGTGTACCTTTTGGGTCTAAAGGCGACTTGGGGAAGGGACCGTAAGCCCTAAGAGGGTTTATGCATCACGCGATACAGATGAGACGCCATTACTTTCATCAGAGTGGAGAAGCCACTTCGATCCAATTGAAAGAGTCGAATCAAAGATGTAGGAGAGGACGGATGCGATGGTGAAAGAATATCGCAACCCGAAATAAGAAAAGGACGGGAAGGGTGTGGACACACTTGCGCAACCCGTAAAATAGATCCAGAACCCGAAAGTGGATCCACTTGGCACGCTCCATAGGAAGCTACGCAAAATTATCTATAGATAAATGTTGACGCAGATTCAGTCGCCCCTTGGGATCCTCCGCAAAAACCGATAACCCTGGAGAAGAATGGAAAAAAGCTTTCAGTAGAGAGAGAGAAAGAGAAACACAGAGATATCATCGATTACATGGGAGACTGAAGCTGGATTTGTTGGGAGGATCGCGAGAGGACGGTGGGAGTTTGGCGAAGGTGGAGAAGAACAGCGTGAGTGGCAGAGAGTAAATGGTGAGGCGGTGGCACACTTCCATATGAAGAGACCGTAACTTATGTCCAGATCCAAACCCGAAATAGTGGATCCAAATAGAAATGGCAAACCGCGTGACACAAAAAACGTACGCAACATTGCCGCAAAATTACGGCAATTAATATATAGATTAATATTTGATTCGCAACTCCAACTCTCACATGAAATGTTGACGGTATTTTCACATTAAATATAGTAAATACTATAAGCTCAAGTGTATATATATATATATATATATATATATATATATATATATATATATATATATATATATATATATATATATATATATATATATATATATATATATATATATATATATATATATATATATATATATATATATATATAGGGGAGGGTTCCATTGAGAATGAAAATAATGTTGAGAACGTGAGAATGAATCTAGGCCACTAGATGCGTCAGCGCTGACGCGCGCCGCTCCACGACGACGAGCTGAGTTTTTTTTTTTCGTATATGATTTATTCATATATGAATGAGTATATTCATATATAATTATTCATATAATCATATATGAATAATCATATATGATTATATGAATATTAATATAATAATATATGAATAAACATATATAAATAAACATATATGGTTGTGGTGGTCGGAATGGTGGTAGAGGGTGGCGATGATGATGGTGATGGCGATAGAGGGTGGCGATGATGGTGGTGATGGTGGCGACGGTGTTCGTGGGGTGGTGGTGGTGGTGTTGGTGGAGGTGGGTGGCGATGAAGGTGGTGGTGGCGGTGATGGAGGTGGTAATGGTGGCGGTGGGTGGTGGTAGCGATGGTGGAAGTGGTGGTAAAGGTGGTAGCGGCGGTGGTGCGGGAGGTGGCGGTGACGACGGTGGTGGTAGAGATGGCGGAGGCAGCGGTAGTGGTGGTGGTGGCGGTAACGAAGATGGTAGTGGTGGTGAAAATCATATGTGAATAATAATATATATCTCGTCGTTAGAGCGTCAACGCTCCGATGGCGCCAAAGCATTAGAGCGGCAAGAAAAAAAATATATAGTTGAGATTCATTCTCGCGTTCTCAACTTGTTTTTCATTCTCAATGGAACCTACTTCTCTATATATATATATATATATATATATATATATATATATATATATATATATATATATATATATATATATATATATATATATTAAGTCATGGTTTGGGGAACTGATGTGTTAAGTCTTCTAATGTTCACGGAACTGATTACCAACTTAAATTATGTTATATTAAGTCATGGTTTGGGGACCATGCTATTAGAAAGTTCAAGTTATATGTAGTTTTTCTAATGTGTTATTTCTGTTTAATTTGATTATATTTATTTGCTATATAATTGGTTGAGATGCTTGGTAATTTAATCCTTCACCCTAGACCAAGCATTTTCATAAAATTTACGTGCGTGAGAATTTACAATGGATGTCGACCACCAAGATTACAAATGATTAACACCAATGATTACCACTTAAAAATGCTTTTCTATTTGAAAATAATGAGTCACCGTGTGTTAATCATCAATGATTTACACTGTAATAAACATATTCTTTTTATTTTTTATCGTAATAATAATCATCGATAATGAGCAGTGTTAATCATTGAAGATTGATACTATATACGTATGTTTGTTTGATTAAGTGTCTAAGTATAAATCATTGATGATGGGTGGTGTAAATCATTGATGATTAACACTGTAACATCCACTTTCTATTATCATTTGTAATCATCAGTCATATGCATATACATAACATTATAATTTATGAGTTGTTTTTATTTTTAATGTGCTTGGAATTGATTTTGCAGGTGTGAATCCAATAATAATAATGATCATGAATGCCCCTCTTTCTTTTGTGTGTGATGACAGCAACAAGAAAAAATCAAAGCAAGAATAATCATCGGGACTACAACATAATGATTACTAATGAATCAGATTTTTTATATTTTTTATTCATTTGTGATTACAGCTAAACAAGTTTTCTTTCTTTTGCATTGTATTTTATTCATTAATGATTACAAATGTATCATTTTCTTTATATATTTGTGTTATGATTACAATTGTATTATATTTTTATTGTAATTTATTCATTTTAATATTTATTGTTACTTGTAATCATTCGTGATTAACACATTCATATCAAATACAATTTTTAAAAATTCTCAGAAAGTTTTTTTTATATATATTTTATTCATTGATGATTACAACAGAATTTTGTATAATCACTATAAAAATACTGTAAAAAATTAAACCAATAAAATCATAAAACTATATTTTTTTTCTATTCATGAATGAATGAAACCGTGAAAAAAAATTATTAAATTTTCGAATTTTGGAAAAACAAATAATAAAAAAAAATTCTTCAATTAATAGAATAACAAAAAAATCAATTAATTTTTTTATTATAGGTAACTATCAATCAAAATCCTAAATTTTAGGAAGTTAGATTAATTGTTATTTTGTTATAATTTAATTAAAATATATAATTACTAATATACCCTTATGATTTTATTGGTCCAGAATCATTCTCACATTCTTAACCTTTTTATCATTCTCATTTTAACCTCTCCATATGTGTATATATATATATATATATATATATATATATATATATATATATATATATATATATATATACTAGTTGTAAGACCCGTGTATTACACGGGATGATATAAAAATATTTTGCTACATTAATACGACAAGAGGCATTAGTTTATTTTTGACAAATAACTTTCATTATGGCAATAACATTCCTTTTAACAGGAACACAATTGTTTTTTTTTTGGAAAAATGTTGTTGCATTCTACGTGTGGGATCTTATTTTGAGTATAATTTAAAATTAAATGATTATAATCTCTAGGTTCACCAAAACACAAAGCACATAAATAGCAGTACACCAAATCACACCACATAGAGGATTCAAAACTCAAATAATTTACTAAAAGAATTTTGGGGACAATACATGTTAAAATTGGAAAATCTAAAACTTACAAAAAATTACCTAACCATAAGAACAAAAATCGTAATCACGAGTACTATGAGATTCTCACAAGTGTAAAGATGAATGTAGCAATAAAAATGCAAACATCGGTAGATATTTAAATATCTAAATCGAGAAACCCAAGTTACATTACACATAAACTTGACACCAAATTAAACCATGACTTTATATTAAAGTAATAACTTAAAACAATTATACATTTTTTTCATAGTTGACATATTTATCGTATCTCCTATTTTTAATTATATTACTATCCTTTTTGAAGAAACTTTCAAAATAAAAACGCATGTGTTTGTTGCTAGTCAGAAGATATATAGATGTATGTCTTCAAAAGTCAAATGATTTAAAAACCTATTAAAGTTTATATATAATTATTCAAATGAACCGAACTAAAATTTTAAAAAGGAGAACATCGATAAAATGGAATGTAAAACAAGATATGGGCAATATGGGAATATGCGTGGCTTAATAGATTAAGCCAAGCTTTTTGACTTACTCATTGAAGCATTATTAATGTATTTAGACAAAGAAACTGTCCTACATACTGCATCCATTAAGTCGCATTAGAATAGTACATGCTTATTTTTCATCTAGTTGGTTGCTCTTTTTTCATTTTGCTCACCACTTTGGCATATTTACGAGAGCATGGTTCAAATTAAGGTTTGACCTAGTTTGAGACCATCGCAAACTTGTGCTGTTGAAAATATTACAAAACTCATAAGATTTTTTTTAGATACAGCATACCTGAAGGCATAATCAGGACATAATCTAAACATCACTTCTTCACACGGAGAAGAAAAGCCTCATATTTGTGCTCGTATACCAATCTAGCTAGGATAATTGAAGCCTCCATACTTGACTTTAATGTTTCCTGCAACATAAGAAAGATATACTCAATAAAAACAAACGGAAAGATGCTCTAGAATAACTATAATATATTTACAATTATATTATTGAAGTCTGCTCTGAACTTAAAGCTCTAAAAGACATGACCCCCATTTATTATAATTAACCCTAAAGTCGCATGTTAATGTTATCTAATAATCTTTTTCAACAAGTTCCTAGATGCCATCATTTCCAACATTAACACCTTATTTTCCATTTGTTCCATAAACTGGAGCATTGTTCTTGTATATAAACTGCATTTCCTGCCTTTCCCTCCTAACAATTACAATTATTATATTTACAATCAGGATCCATAAAAAATTGAACTAAATCAAAAAAGATTCACACAAAACAACCATAAATGATTTTCTAGTGGCTTGAAATTTTGTTGTTCATTTTCTGTTAATGGACGGATCCTCTGGAAGTTAGACTAAAATCTGTAATCAATCAAAAGTTTTCATTCAATATACAATTTTAATGGGACTTACCTTGAATAAGGATCTGAATTGAAACAACTGATTGGTTTCCATTTGGAGCTTTTATCCATCATTACTAAGGTTCTCCACCCCTATGTATAATTTTACAAGAAATCATAGTCAATCATAAACATAATACCAAAGCCGATCTCAACTTTACAGGTCAAATAGATAAGTTTACATTCATATTCAAGTTAGGTAGAATCCTTCTGATCCAATTGCTGCATACATACCCACAACTCTAGCTATTGGGTCTTCTAAGAAAATACAAGATTTAGTTTAAAGTTTCCATTCTTCTACACTTCTGCTGAAATGAATAGTAATCATGAAGATCTAGAAGCCCGATTCATCATGGTTAGAGTTTACCTTCAAAATTAGAAGCCTGATTAAACAATAGTTTTCATGAAGGCTTAGAGCATTTGAAAGAGGTCGTTACATGTATAATGGTGAAGACAAAGATGGCCAGAAAATGTTCTTTGTTTATAGACGGGAAATCCGAAAAAAAATAACAATAAACTAATAATAAGATTTGAAAATTTAGATAAATATAGCAAAAACTCACTTCTAAAAAAATGATTTTCCAAGCTGTCTTGAGGCATGAATCCGTATATTATCGGTCTATGGTCATCCTGTGAACACTAATTGATCGATTTCACAATACTTGGATGATTTAACAGCCCTAGATAATTAATTTCGGCCTGCAAATCCAAAATGAAATAAGCTTCATGACTACTAATCCAATGAGTTAAGTGAAGGAATTTTAATAAAAATTATGTGCTTACCATGCATTCTTGAAGACCTTCATGGTTTAGTTTAATCGTTTGAGCTCTAATTCTCAAACATAGCCGGACCACAGGGTGGAGTCTCGTGGAGGACGACGACTGGTATTGAAATGTTGAAGAAGAAAAACCCAGATATATGCAGAGAAAAGTGGGATCGGGAGTTAGAAGATTAGCGAGAATGAATGATTGGAGGTGGGGAAGAGGCATCTTGTATCAGGGAGCGCATATCTTGAGCAGGGAGCGGCGATTTGAGAGATTCTACCAACTCGAATTAGAAATTTACCTCAAATTTAGGAGAGTAGCCTTTCAATGGTGTCTCTGAAACCAATTAATTTATAAAGAAACCAATAACTGGATTTCAAAAAAGATATGATGGAATCAACTCTTCACATAGGAATCAAAGTCTACGATAAGATTAGAAGAGACTCATGAAGAAGATAAAAGTAAAAAGTAAAAAGGTATATGAAAAGCAGGCAGATCTTGAAAACAGACCCACCACTCTTCCATTAAAACCTTTATCGAAGAACCCTAATCCAAAAACCAACCAAGAACATCGTAATATAGAATTGACTGATTTAAAGGAAAAACAAACCTGAAATTAGAGGTTTTACAATTCCATAAAAAAGGAGCGAGAACTTCAATATCAGAGCTTTTGCAACAAAAGAGCAGATGAGGAATCATCAAACGTATGAAGGAAGATGTAATATAGGAGGGAAGGGCCGAAGATGGATATCGGTTACATTAATCTTGCTCCCTCAATACTCGAAAACTTCAATTGTTGAATTCGTAACCGAATTCCTTTGATCACGATCATTAAGGAGATGAGAAACTGATAAACAAATTAGTTTATTTAAGAAAATCAAAAATACCAAGAAATGACATGTGTTCAATTCAATGTGGAGATGACAAGTGTCATTGAGTTACTTATTTATTAGGTTAGGATATATATATATATATATATATATATATATATATATATATATATATATATATATATATATATATATATATATATATATATATATATATATATATATATATATATCCTAATAAATAAGTAACTCAAAGCCACATGTCATCACCACATTCATTTTGCCACATGTCATTTTATCATAATTTTAAATTTCTTAAAAAAGACTAATTGGTTTGAAACGTTTCTAACTTCTTAATGATCGGTTTAATTATCATTCAATTTCAAAATTAATTGTTATTATTCAATTTCAAAATTATTGTTTTTTAATATCATATTATTTTTTAATGTATAGAATGCTTTGGGAGACAATAGAGAGACAATTGACGTCATAATATTTTGAAGAACGATTCCAATCATAATAGTGAATTTGATTTTAGTACCGGTGACATTCTCATAATCAATTATATTTATCAAAATACAAAGTCGTAATAGTAAAAATCAAAAGGAAGATGTCACGATACACAAACAAATTTCTTATGTAAAATTATTAATGTTTAGATATTCTCAATTAATAATTGTTTTGTATCATCCCGTGTAATACACGGGTTTTACAACTAGTATATATATATATATATATATATATATATATATATATATATATATATATATATATATAGGTTCAAATGAGAACCATTAAAAGATTGAGAACTAAAATAACTAATCTAAGCCACACATTATTTTGATCTAATGGTTGTGGGGTTTGATCGTCTACAACGCGTTCACACTTGTTAAACTCTATATATATACAACCCTCCGATGAATTGCGTCAAGGGCCGAGATTGGTTCTCACGGTTCTCAATATATATATATATATATATATATATATATATATATATATATATATATATTTACACACACACACACACACACACACACATATATATATATATATATATATATATATATATATATATATAAATACCATGGCGGAACTGATATAGGGCACAGGGTGGCTTGTGCCCCTACTCAATTTTTTCGGCTCTGTGAAAAATATTTTAGAAAAATTTCGACGTAGTGTAAATTTTACGACGTGCTACCCCTAATATACCGGGTGCCACCCATAGACACATTTTCTGGTTTCGCCACTTTATATATGTATGTGTATATATATATATATATATATATATATATATATATATATATATATATATACACACACACACACATACATATATGGAGGATCAATCGAGACAAAAAATCAGTTCTGTACCAATTGATTTATAATGGCATATTAGTAACTAGTTGTAAGACCCGTGTATTACACGGGATGATACAAAAAAATATTAATTAAGAATATCTAAACATTAATAATTTTACATAAGAAAAATGTTTGTGTATCGTGACATCTTGCTTTTGATTTTTACTATTACGACTTTGTATTTTGATAAATATAATTAATTATGAGAATGTCACCGGTACTAAAATCAAATTCACTATTATGATTGGAATCGTTCTTCAAAAAATTATGACGTCAATCGACTCTCTATTGTCTTCCAAATCATTCTACACATTAAAAAATAATATGATATTAAAAATAATTAATTTTGAAATTGAATGATAACAATTAATTTTGAAATTGAATGATAATTAAACTGATCATTAAGGAGTTAGAAACGTTTCAAACCGGTTAGTATTTTAAGAAATTTAAAATTATGAGAAAATGACATGTGGCAAATTCAATGAGGAGATGACGTGTGACTTTTAGTAGGTTATTTATTAGGATAGGATTATGTATTTTCATTAAATTATAGTTTTCTAAAATCTAGGATTCTAATTGTTAATTACAAAAAAAACTAATAAATTAATTTTTATTTATTAATAATTTCTGATTATATAACGTCAATTTATTACTTGTTTTTATTATTTTATTAATAGATAGTAATTATCATTTTTTCCGTCAGAATATTTTTTTCATTGTATCATTTGATTTATACAATTTCATTCATAGATGATTATAAAAGACAATGTAGTTTTATATTTATATTGAAATAGTTTTTAATATATTTGTAGACGTGAAAAACTTCGAATACAATGTAATCATCTATGAATATAGCTGTAAATATAAAATGAACAGAAAACAATGCAAAGATAAATAATGCAATATATTTGTAGAATACAATATAGTTTTAATCGTAAATGATTACAACACAATGTAGAGAAAAAAAACACAATCCGGTTTTAATCATAAATAATTACATCACAATATAATATATGTTTCTTATTTATTTTTGTGCTGAATCTTTAAACTTGAAATGGACAGCTTCGACACATGAACTTGTGCTCTTTTTTCTGCTGAAATTTGCATATTTGTGTAACGAGCTTTAGTAAACCTAACAAATTTAATGTACTTTAATCTAGCAATTGTAGCTATCAAGTGATTATGAACCCGATTAGAAGGTGAATCATAAATGATTAGCAATGATGTAAGACATGAATGTTCAATAATCATGCATGATTAGCAATCATCAATACCAAACAAAAATCAGTAATGAATATGAAAAATTAGAAATGATGTTTTCTGAAAACAATGAAGTGACACATGTTAATCATCAACGATTAACATTTTAACAAGCACGTATTGATATATGTTTTATAATAATGTTAATCATCGATTATTAACATTGTAACAGACACCAAAATGAGATATACTTAAGTGATTAACATTGGTACAACACTTACATGTACTTACCAGTAAGTAGTGGGATATACTTCCAACTCAACATCTACATGAACTTACAATGTCATCTTAATGATCTCTCTAGATTATTTCAGTGAAATCACCTAACCATGACTTGAAATAAAACACAGAGCTTGGTTTGAAATGCGTACACAAGAAGAAGAAAGTTCAGAGAGCTTCGCTATTGAAACCTTGTGGCTCCTTATCTGCGAGCAATCAAATTAACACACATCCAAAGCATCAGCCTCTACAATTGCTAAAACAAATTTCAATTCCATAAAA
The DNA here is from genome assembly GCA_023525715.1 of Cichorium intybus. Classification (NCBI taxonomy): domain Eukaryota; kingdom Viridiplantae; phylum Streptophyta; class Magnoliopsida; order Asterales; family Asteraceae; genus Cichorium; species Cichorium intybus. The sequence goes on along the minus strand of CM042010.1, from coordinate 151,146,062 downwards.
AATAAAAAGAATAACAAGGTGAACGTACTTAAGAAGTGATTGAGTATGATCCTTCGTACCAATGGATGCCGGTTGCCAGTACCATTACTGTTTACAATCCTAATTACAATCCCTACTGCACCAGTATCATTATTGTTTCTTGGAGCTTCTTTGGATATTGATAGGTAAACTACTTTGCAGCTTTTTACATCATGCTTGAAAGTCTCGCAACCAAACGTAAATGGAAAAGAGAGAGAGAACAGACAGAACTTGAGCCCGAACTTTTGCCTTACCCACTTATCGCCTGCCCTTACCTGCATAAATCTTGACAAAATAGTTACAACTAAACTCCAAACAAAGAACAAAGAAAAAATAGATACAATGCTATTTTTCTGGAACAAATCAAAGATAGAATTACCCCTAATGCTAAATTACAAGTTACATTTTGATTACATTAGTTTCAAAAGTTACATAAATGGCACATTGATTTTAGCCCTAGATTTACAAAATAGATGGCTCAGATATGGTCTCGTGTTCTCAACCTTTTTATTGGTCTCAATTGATCACATACACATAAATATATATATATATATATATATATATATATATATATATATATATATATATATATATGTGTGTGTGTGTATGTGTGTGTGTATATATATATATATATATATATATATATATATATATATATATATATATATATATATATATATATATATATATATAAAGCAAAAATACTTGCACCATATTAAGTTCCAACTCTCATATTTTTTTTTCTAATAATGATTAGGAAATTAATGTTAAATAAGTACAAAAAAGATTATACCTTTAAATAAAATTATAACATTCAAAATTGTTAACAATCATAATTAATATAATAAGCGGTTTTATATTAAACATATTAAGTGATATTGAATTTTTCAACACGGATAGTCTTTTATTATTATTTTTTTATAATAATAGGTGTTAAAACCAATTAATAATAACAACTAATAGTAAAACAAATTTATAAATTACACAACGTTATATCTATTTATTATAAAAGAAGCAAAAATACTTAAACCATACTCACATAACTTTTTAATTTTTTTTCTGATAATGATTATGAATTGGTTAATCAATGCTAAATAAGTGCAATAAAATAAAATTTTTATCTATAATTAAAATTATAACTTTTAAAATTAGTTAACAATAATAAATAATATAATAAGTGGCTTTATAGTGAATATATTAAGTTGTATTCAAGCTTTATACATGGATACTGTTTTGTAACTTTTTAATAATAACTAGCGGGCGCCCGTGCTCCGCACGGGTGCAAGGGTGCTAGAGCACAGGTCCAAATGTAATATATTTTCCAGGTGGCAGTTATCCCATTCAATACATTTGTAGAGACGTGGTTACTATGGAAAAAATTATTGAGCCTTTTGTTGTAAGAAGGGCTACTGGTATGACATCAATGACTCAATTGAGTGGAATTCCTTTGGGCAAAGCTCTTAACCTTTTGCAATGCAAAGTGATGTGTTTGCAGGATAATGTTTGGCGAATGTGATCTCTATAGAAGATAGATCTAGAAAAAAATTACAAAATTTTTACAATGTAACATGCATATTACATAACAATTGATAGAAACTTCAAATAAAAATTAAAAACACATACCTCTATCATTGAGCTTTTTGAGGGTTGGGCCCACAAGCGAAATAGAAACTGGTTCTACATGTGGCATCTCAACTATAGGATTTTCCTCTAACTGTAAATGCTGTAATTTATATTAAGAAATATACAATTTTAATTGTGTATTCTCAAGAATTTTATTTACTTAGATATAAAAGTGAACTTGCCTCAACTAATGGTATACATGGAAAACCCTTTAGTGTTGAAACTCTATTGTTGCTGGCAGCTAATACCTGTAAAGAACAAAAAGGTCAAAGGTAAAATGTATTGACTAAGCAAAAAAGATCAATCTACTGTTATTTATTTATGTATTGTAGCATCCAACTTTCATTTCTTTGTATTATCATAGCATTGTATTTGTCTAATTAGAGCATTGTATTTTTCAACTTTTTGTCTGATTAAAGCATTTTACTTTGAAAATGTACCCAATTATAGCATTATACTTTCATTATTTTTCTTATTAGGACATTTACCAGTCAAAATTGTTTTGTATTTGCACAACATTGTTACAATTCGGTAGAATTTTAAAAAACGCAACATTGTAATAAGAATATATGAAAGTAGAATTCTATAATAAACAAATAAATGAAAGTTTGTTGCTATTCTCACATTTAACCCAAACCTAATTAGAGGATGAAAAAACCCGTAATCAGGGTAGACTTGCCATTGCGAGAGACTTTAACTGGTTTTGTGCAACTGATAGGAACTGAAACAACAAAAGTAACTTGTAGGCTACATAAAACCATTATAAATGAAAATTGTTTCTATAATAACAGCATGGACCAAATGCTTTACCTCCAAATTCGGAAGTGCAGGAAGTGATGTCAGGGAAGTAATTTGATTCCCAACAAGGTAAAGTTGATGTAAAAATTTAAAGAAAAAAATTATTTTTAGTTAAAACGGTTAACTACTCGATGGCCATTTAGATATGAATACAATGTGAGGGAGCAAACCTGCAAGGCTTTACAGGCTTCAAGTGGTTCAAATCCAGGCCCTCTGAAACCATTAAAGCTCGAATCAAGAAGCTGTAAAAAGGCGACAATAGTGATTATGAAATCATTACACAATGAAGACATACTTTTATCCATAATATCAGCAAGGAATCCATCTAAAAAATATATACATTAGTAAAAATAAAGACACACAAAATTAATAAAAAGAAAGCCACGTATATTTTCACAACGTTCCAAAAATGCACTGAACCCATCCATAAGATCAGCGTGTTTTGCAACTAAATCTGAAACCTGAAACAATAAAACTTCTAAAAAATAAACTTTCAGCTAGTTTCTTTTCGATTTGCCAATCATCGATATTTCATTTAGGTTGTGAATTTATTTGGCGACAATACCTATTATTTTTCGAAATTAATACCAACCAAAGGTGTTTCTGACCGTTTATAAAGTAATTTCACAAAAGCAAATTCGATTTTGCAAAAGGGTCATTTTCAAAATGGTATTTAGCAAATTCAATTTTGCAAAAATGGTTATTCTGTGATCAGTTTTCCAAAAGATGCGCATTTGCCACATGACACATCCCAATTCGGTACTTTTAGTGATTACCCCTTATCCAAAACCCCAAAGTTCATGCAAATATACACCTCAATACACATTAGCAATGAAAAAACCATGTTTCAAACCGAAATTTAACTACAAAAGACTCTACAAACCTTTACGCCATTGAGAAAGGATGATTTCTTTCAGTGTTCAAACAGTCGACGCAATTTATATAGTCTTATGAGATGGTTACCCTTCTTGTGTGAAGTCTGTGAGCTTTTTCCCTTGGTCTGAATACATTGTGTGGGTTGGTGTCATTAACTGGAGGAAGTGGCTGTAATAACAAAAAAAATGGTAAAACGTTTTTTACCATGCAGGGGTATGGAGAATCAGTGGTCGTATAGTGGGTTGAAGAAACTTGGTGAGAAAGATAAGATCCAATGGTATATGCATGCCAAGCATGGTGCAATAGCAGTGGCAGATAATGGCGGTTAAGTGGAGTGAAGCAGGAGAGAGATAGAGAGAGAGAGAGAGAGCGTGGTGGTAGCCATCTCAAATCAAAAGAATTTATTTTTTGGTCAGAGAAGACGTATGCTTGAATTTCACGCTCAGTACCATGGCTCTCCTAATTCTTCAGTCAGCCATGTCAGGTGTATACTTTCACAATTAAAGGACGATTGTATATAATAATTATATATATATATATATATTGTTTTAAATATTTATAACTTTATACATCCGTTTATTGTAAAAAAAATTATTTTGTAGGTAACGTGAATGATAAATTTGAAGAGCATATATTTATAGAAATTACGTAATTTTAAGAGCGCAACACGCGAATATTTTAATATAAAGATAAGAAAACGGAACCGATAAATGGATCTTGGGCCAAAGTGGATCCATATGGATCTTAAAATAATATGTCATTTTTTAATAAAGAAAAAGATGTGGATGCTAATAAATGGAACCTATACTATTTATCAGATGAAAAATGTAAGCAGGAGGAATTTGGTATCAAATATGTATTTATGAAACAAACAAGAATTTAAAGATATCAATTAATCATAAATTTACAGCCCAAATATAAATATACAAAAGATCTAAACTGATTTTCACTTTAATCTTTACCGATCAAATGCATAACAAATTTTATATCTTACTTTATTTGATTGATTTCATTTTTTTAAAATATAAATATTAAACTAAATATCCCTAACAAAAAATAATTGACCGTTTACATAGTATTAATGCATTTATGGCCCATTTTAAGGTGGCCCATTAAGTCAGCCCGCAGTCTTCAGAGCCCAAACTAGACACGTCCGAGTTCGATCTACATTGTGTAAACAATGGAAACTAGGCTCTAGGGTTTTGATCATCAATGGAGGGATTGAAGGTATCCGAGGTGGAACTTTTAGAATCCAAAAATGTGTCTCAAGCCATCTTTGGTGAGCTAAGTTCAATGCTTTTCAAGTAATTCTTCTTCCTTTGATGTATTTGATCCAAATTGAATACTTTTATTTCTTATGTAATTCTACAACATTTGGGGGAAAACAATCAAACATATCGATTTATATCTATACGAAAAGAAGATAATCTGATGTCTATATTCACACATAAATTGAAGCTTTGAATAGTTGTATCTCAAAAAGCCATATTCCAACTGATGATCTGAATGGACCAATGATCAATGAAACATGAAGCTATTTTTACAAAAAGTAATTTAGATGGCACTGCAAGGGAAGTTGTGTAATTAGGTTTTTGGGCATCTAGTTCTGCTAGTAGTACTCATTGATTAACATCAGATATCTTATATATTTGATAGGACTATAGAAAACCTTGGATCTTTGGTAGAATCCATTACAAGAAAGAATTCACATTATTTTATATATTCCTCTAACTACCCTGAGATCATAAATCTGTCAATCTGGTTATGGTTTTTTTTTTGTAAGAATTCAAATTCAAGTTAAGCTATATATTAATCCCTTTGTGGTAACACAATAATAATTTTTTGTAAGTGACTACTCTATAAAATATTTTACCAACTCTCAAATAATTATATGTATCATTTACTATGGACTAATATGTTGAACAATGTTGTAGCAGCTAGAAGTCATTAGAAATATTGGTTCATTGAAAGAAAATTACAGTAAAGACCTGATTTTGTGTAGATAAAGGGTGTGGATCCATTGTTGACTCAAAAAAGGAAATGGGAACATCTACAATACTTGCACGTAAGTTCAAGTATTGTTTTGAAATGGAGTACACTGTACACGTTACTTGTGGAATTTACGAATATTATACTTTGCTTTAAGCATCGATGCTATATAAAGTGTTTCAATAAGTTTCTTTAATATCATCAAATAGGCATAATTTTTGATTTATACAAAGAGGTACAAAACTGAATCTAAGTTTTCAGCTACGTGATAACATAAATTGATTCGTAGAGATAGATTAACCATCCTGGTAATTAGGGCACATTTGCTGTGCATTTATCATTTTATCATAATTCATTTAGATAAACCGTTTGAATAAAAACCAAATATTATAGTACCACCTACAAATCATAAATAATTTTGTTGTGATAAAAAAAAAACTACTTGTTATTTGTAGCAAGTAGTTAATGGTATGTGGGTAGATTGCTATGTCATCAATGTATGTCTTGTTATTTTTGGTTTGTTCTAGTGAGCCTGAATGGATCCTAGATTGAATGTCACTCTCTTACAAGATTGTTTTTTGAAGTTAAATCTTGCAACTAATTACACAATTTTAATACAAAAACAATTTTCAAGGTGATTGATTACAGGAGTAGTCTGATAACCTAGTGACATGTATAGAAGAAAAATAATTTTTGTTTGCTTGCATATAACAAAGCATGCATATATTACGAGACCTAGGAAAATAAATATTGTTAAAACTTTTGTAATATCTGAAGTCAAATGTGGTGATAGTGATATGGTTGGTATTCTCATGATTTGTTTGGTTGGATGTTCTTTTTATTTTGAATTCAAATGTTTTTGTTGTTTTATGGTTTAAGCCTTAAGGTTATAAATGATTTGTATTTTTATTTTATTTTCAACTTAATTAAACTGTATGACACAACTCTACCTTCTACAGATGAGACTAATAACAGCTTAAAATCGGGACTTGTTCCATACTTATTAGAGAGGAGGTGTAGTAAAGATAAAGAAAAAGGTAAAGAAGTATGCTTTTATGTTTATTCCTTACTTATTAAACTAGAAAAGGAACCAAAAATGAAACCAAATATAAAACAATGAAAACTTTGAGAAATTGAAAACGTTAAAATAGTATATTTTCTATGAACAGAAACTTAAAACCTGAATAAAATACATACATGATAAATTATGTAATTTCTTGATATAAAATCACTACCAGCAATTGCATAACTTAGGAAAATTTGGTTGGAAGATTACTTTCGTTTTTAGCAAACTTCATTGAATGCTTCTGATAAAAAAGAAAAAGTGAATAACAAAAAAATAAAAGATAAAAAATTGTATATAAGGGGGGAAAAGGGGGCCAGACGGTTTCGTGAAATTGCCACACAAATATATTCTCTTTGTTGATATAAGTAAGATAGGGAGTCTCTAACATCAATATGGTAAAAGAGAGAAATATAATCATAATGGAGGTAATTGAACATGAGCATCCACTCAAGCTCATTGATTTGCAACTAGAATTTCCAGACAAAGAAGAAGAAGAAGAAGAAGAAGAAGAAGAAGAAGAAGAAGAAGAAGAAGAAGGTGATGGGGTTAAGAAAGAGGGGCTTCATGGTGTCATCTGTAAGAGGTGTGGCCTAGAAATCCATATGTACCACAGGTACTACTACAAATGTTCATCGGGTGATTGTGATTTCTCACTTCACAAATTCTGTGGTGAGCTATCCACAAGGTTAGAGTACCCATTACACCCACATTCTCTTATACAGAAATGGAGAGATTGGTATTGGACATGCGGTATTTGTAAGACCAAACACATGCCCGATGAATTGCATTACGATTGCTTCAAATGTTTTTTTAAGATTGATGTAAGTTGTGCCGTGGAAGCAGGAAAAAAGATGATCCATCATCCGTGCCACCCACACCCACTAATTTGTGCCATCTCTCAACCCATTTTGTGCAACTGTAGGGCTTGTGGGAAAAGGCATGAAGGCATCTTCTATCAATGCACCACTTGTAGTGGTTTCGCCATAAACAGTGAATGTGCTTTCCTACCAGAGAAATTGTTAATCCAAGAGAGAACAGATGGTGCTTTTTATCATACCCATCCACTCACCATTTCATATTCCTTCTCAGGAGAAGATCAAACAGCCAAACACAATCCTAGATGCAGAGTATGTGGTCGTTCTTTCTATGATTGGAAGAATCTTTGGATCTACAGATGCGATAAATGTCTTTACTATGCTCATCTGGATTGTGCAACATCAAGAACAGAGCCTTTCATGTCCATTTTTTTGTCTGCTGGTAAGTAAATGTAAATCCTTTTCTTATCATTCATTGCTAACTCATACCGACCTTAAATGTATCAGGCCTTGGAAAAACTTTCAAAAATTATAAAGATGATGACTATCCTCATCTTCTTCATCTCCCATTCCCTGATGAAACTTACAGCCTACCAAAACACTACTTGTTTTCCCAAGAAAATGGAACAACTGATCATGAGGTAAGCCTAACACACGCCGGTCATCAACATCCTCTCATTCTAGTCCATCACACACAAACCAATAATTCTTGGATGTTACTAAAGTACTATCATAACCCAATGAAAAAGACCCAACTGCTATGCAACGGATGTCTCAGACCAATCATGGAAACCATGCCATTTTACAAGTGTGATCGGCTAAGTTGCAACTTTGCTCTCCATGAGTGGTGCGCTCGACTCCCCCAAGAAATAGAAAACCATCCAGGTCACCCAGAACACACCCTTCTTCTCATGTACTCAAACACACTTCCTTTCTTTTTCGGTGTGTTTCATTGTGAGGCTTGTACTCTACCTTGCAATGGATTTGCCTATTGTTGTGTTGAATGTGAATACTATGTTGATGTCACCTGTGCGTTTATACCTAAACAAATCACACATGAAGTCCACCCGAATCACATTCTTTACGTTCGAAAAGGAATTCATAATGAATGTCCTATGTGTATCACTTATTGCACTCGTGATCACCTTGTATTCTATTGCAATACGTGTGATTTAACTATACATCCCGGATGTGCTTTGTTATTATCTAGGACAGTCAGGCACAAATATGACAAGCATCCCATGCACCTAAGTTACCTCCCAATTGAGAACCATAAGAGTCAATACTTTTGTGAAATTTGTGAGGATGATTTGAATCCTCATAAACCTTTCTATCATTGTCAAGATTGTGTTCAGTCTGTACATGCTGCTTGTGCTCCGTTAATACTTCAGAGCGAAACACATACCTATATTGAGTATCCCAGAGGTGTATATTATTTCGTGAATATAAAGTTCGGAGGCATTCTCAACACCAATCGTCACCGACACCCTCTCTCATTTGCTCAAGGTCTTGGGTCAGATGGAGAATGTGAAGATTGTCATTGCAGATTACAATACAAAATGATATTTAAATGTATCCGGTGTAAGTTTGCAATTCATTACAAGTGTTATAACATGTTTCGGTTATTTTGAGTGACTTTTAATTGTCATTACTCTTTCTTGTATCTCCCTTTTCATGTGTATGCCGATACAATAAAGTAATTAAATTTAACGTGTCCATGCTAGCTCTTGCAATACTTTTGTTCATTCCCACTAATTCAAACATCTATTGTAACCATGATTGTGGTAATATTGTACTTCTTCTAACAAGGCATGATGACTCATGATTACAAATATTTATCTTGTACTTGCAAGAAAATTTTGTATTTTATGTATCTTTTTAAATTCAGAAAATAAACACATTTTAAATTGTTTTAGAATTAAGGAGCTAATTATTCACAATATGTATTATTTTAGAATAACAATAATGGTTACAAACCTAAGCATTATTAGTAAACTATCACTGCTATAAAATATGAGTAAGTTTTTTTTAATACTTATGCTTAATTTCATTTTCTAGTCTTTTTTAGATGTTGGAGTAACAAGTTTGTTTTTGGAATTATTAAGTAGTTTGGATGACTTGAAGTGTAGTGTAGAACACTTTTCGAATATGATATTTCGACCCTATATTTGAATATTACGAAATCCAGGTTATGAGTGGTAAAGATTCAATATCAAAAAATTGACATATCTTAAAAGTTTGAGAGTTAGTTATCTACAAATCAAAACTAGTGGGTGTATAAGACAAATTAAGAAGGGTAATATGATAATTTGGGCGAGCATCCCACCCATTGCGACACTTGTCATCGTCTCATTTGATGTATTTTATTTATTCTCCAAATTTGTTTTTGGACCATAACTTTTTTTTTCTTTGTAAGAAAAGTTCTAAAATAACCAAAGTTCTTAAAATTTAATTATCTACAAAACAAGCACAATCATAAAAATTTTTAAAAATTAATTTTTTTATTTTTTTACTTTTTATTTTTATAAAAAAACAAATTTTTTTTCCAAAAATTATGAAAATTTAGAGGATCAATCCAGACATTATATTAGTAAGTTTGTAAAAATAGATTTTTGAAAATAAGTTTTTAAGTGGTCATTTTTTATTTTTAAGAAAAAACTTACCAAATTAGCAAAAGAAAGAGTAAATTACAATTTTGGTTCATGTGGTTTGACATGAAATTACACTGGCAGTCATCTTTTTGAAATCTCACATTTGTGGTCCTTGTGGTTGGCAAAAAAATAGTAGATTTGGTCCCTGTAGTGCCCTTGTCCATATGAAAAGACCAAACTGCCCTTTTCAATTTACTTTTTCCTTTTTTTTTAAATTTATTATAATTTAAGAAATTAAAAATAAAAAAATTACCCCTAACCCCTTACCACCGGGTATCTCTCTCTCTCTCTCCCTCCATCTTCATGGGGTTGGTGTTTAACAAACTTCCCAGTAGTTCTCGGAGAAGCAATATGAAGCTGATGAACTTTCTTTTCTTGTATGGAAGACACAAAATGTTGGGTTTTTAATCACTTTAGCCAAAAAATGAAATAATTTGCTTTTTTTTTTTTATGCTCAGCTGCTTTGAGTTTTTCATTTATTGATTCCATATACTGATGCGTCTCACGATTTCGTGTTGTAAATCGCTTACAGGAAGATAGCAAACCAGATATGTCACCGGAAAACTTGTTGGATGATAAATCTAGGTACTGTAAACCCGAACAATCACGAAATGAAGGAAGCCCAGATGAGAAATTGTTTGCAGACAGATCTAAGTACTCTAAGTTGGGGCAATCAAACTCCGACAAGTCTCCGGCGACTTTGTTTCATCTTACAAATAAATGTCGAAGCTCCCGGCACCCATTTGATAGAACCCACTGTACGATATTTGGTTTAACCCACGATATCCGATTGTAAGATAGATCAATAACCTAAATAGAAAGCCCAATCGATTTCGAACCGCCAATAAAATCAATCAAGTTTCTCGACAAGTTCAGAGAGTTGAGGAAAACGAGCCAGAAATCCCATTTTCAGCCAAATCAACGGCGACGAGAGCTCGAGTGCACTGCGATCTCGAACCCCAAACCAACGAACCAGTAATATTCAGTTCTTAACCACTAAGGTCTCAAGATTTGGAAGTGTCATCAAATTCGACGAAACTAACCGGAAATCAGAGCTTAAATCAGTACCACTCGGATCTATAGACGAAACTTTTGAGTCTTTGCAAGAAACACCATCGAAATTACACGGGTGGTTCCCAGCAAACCAATTTGTCACAAGATTTGGCTTTTTAAGCGAAGATTTGAACGATAAGAGCCGATAAGATTCATCAATATCACCATGAACAAAAGCTAGAGAGAGACCGGAGGGCTTTTGTATTTTTTCTTTTGTTTTTTTTTAATTACTAAAATAAAAATATCTTTAAAAAAAGGAAAAAGTAAATTGAAAAGGGCAGTTTGGTCTTTTCATGTGGACAAGGGCACCAGAGGGACCAAATATGTTATTTTTTTTTGCCACCACAAGGACCATAAATGTGGGATTTTTTTTGCCACCACAAGGACCATAAATGTGGGATTTCAAAAAAATGACTGCTAGTGTAATTTCATGTCAACCACAGTAACCAAAATTGTAATTTACTTCAAAAAATATGTCTATGATCTAAAAATATTAAGAGCCATAATATGTTTTATGATTCAAACTGTTATGTACTAATTTAGTTGTGAATCAAAATTTATTGTAATTCCAAAATTTTATGAATCAAACTTATTATGATTCAAATTTTAAAATGATCCAAAAATGTGTCTTAAATTTTGGATCATTTCAAGATCCATATATGTTATGAATCAAAATGTTATATAAGAAAGTTTTAATATCCAAAACTTACAATGATCCAAAAATGCTATTAATCAAAACTTATTATGTCTTAAATATTATCATTCTTAAATATAATGATCCAAAACTTATGATCCAAAATCCAAAACTTGTTATGATTATTAAATCTAATAATCCAAAACGAGTTAAAAAAGACAAAACGATTTTTAAGCAGATTTAAAAAAAAAAAAACGAAAAAGGAAAAAAAACAGAAATACTAAAAAAATAAAATAAAAACTAAAAAAACACAAAGAAATAAAAAACCTGGCAAAATAAAAAATCTATTTTTTTAAAAAACATATTTAAAAATAAATATATAAAAATAAAAAAATAAAAAAAACCCGGCTAAATTATGTTGTACGGACGTACGTAACATGTGATTATATCCTCAAATGTGTATAACGTTCCATGACGAGCGCCACATACGATTACGTCAAATCTAATAATTACGTTTGACGTTATTATATTAGATGAAATGAGTGGACAATTGTTCTCACAGTCCTCACCGAAATTTACCAACTACAATTGCTACAAACTTCAATCCTAAGGCTAAAAATTGTCCTCACCATTTTTTGAGTCCACATGGGATCCACACCATATATATATATATATATATATATATATATATATATATATATATATATATATATATATATATATATATATATATATATATATGTATATATATATATATATATATATATATATATATATATATATATATATATATATGTATATGATAGATCTAACCGGTGTTGGTGCTATGATAGATCTAACTGGTGTTGGATTTTCAGGTGACAAACGATTGGTGAATTCTTAAAGTACGATGTGGCAATATAAGATTCGTTGTAAATTTAATCGTGTTGCAGTAGAGTTATTCACTAAGCGTTTTCGCTTACGTTGTTTTCGTTGTGGTGTTTTGCAGGATTTAGGTGTAGTAACGCCCGGCTGGATCGTTGAACGATCTTGAAGATATCCACTTGACGCTTCCCAGAGATTGAGTATTGTATTTGTAAAGCCAAGTTTGTACAGTTTTGTTAAAATGTAGTAAATACTCGATGTTGGATTTTTGGGACGTTACACATATGCTTTGACAGGTATCTCAACATGCTTACATTTTTAGACTTAGGGCATTAATCACTCTTGGTGATACCTCAAGTCTATACCAGAATGGAGAGAACTTGATCAGTCCATTCTGGCCTCATTAGCTTAGGACATCTACTTTGCGAAGGGAGTGGTATCGTCCCAGTAGATTCCTTTATAGTCCCCTAAGGGAACATCATTGCCCGGGCCAAACATTATCCTTTCATTCGCATTACTTTACATTGCATTACATTGCTTGCTTCAAAATACCAATCATTAAAAAACATAACTTTGCTTCTTGTCAAACATTTTCTCAAATACTCATTACGGCTAAATGCCAAAAACATTATTTCATATCAACAAAACATTCTTTCGTAACAACATAAGACTCAATGCCAAAACATTCTTTCATAACTTTCAGAGGCTAAACGCCAAAACATTCTTTCATAACTTTTAATAGGCTAAATGCCAAAACATTCTTTCATATACGTTTATAGGCTAAACGCCAAGACATTCTTTCGTAATTTTAATAGGCTAAATGCCAAAACATTTTTTCGAAACTTTAATAGGCTAAACGCCAAAACATTCTTACATACACGTTTACGTAAACTTTCGTAATCATGACTAGATAATAAAACACTTCACATTGAAAGTCATATAAAACTTTATAAACTTTTTTCCATGTACCCCAAAATGGGAAAATGCCACATGTACTCACCTTAGTAGCTAGGTACGTCTAGCTACACTAATCCACTTTCTCTAGACTTTCCTTGCTTCCAAGCATCCTTCAAATCTCTATTAATTAAATAGAAGATTAGAACTTACTTCACAACTAAACATAAAACATTTGTCTACTCATTCTTAGAGTACTTCTAGTCATTATCTAATCTCATACTAAGGTTTAAGTATGACTCCTAAGCATCATAACAAATTTTGGACAATTTTACCCCCTTCTGTCCCTTTTTGACCAAAAAGGTTATTTTCGGGTTTTACAATGTTATTTGAGCAACTTCCAAATTTTTACATCTTTATAAGCTTAACTCAATGCTTAGATATCAAAACATCTTTCATTTTACTCATTTATGCAGTTTTGGCAAAATTTAACGAATAAAGTTTCTATTAATAGAAACCGTTATAAGCATAGTATTTTATGGTTACTTGGCACTAACATGTCTCAAACACTTCATAATTGTCATTCCGACTAAATTTAATGTTCACTCGAACACCATTTTTACACGTACTAAATTTATCCCATAAAGTTTGGAATACACAATTCCATTCCAATTTTACGGAATATTAACGTTTACATAATATCTTCCAATATAAATTGCTCAACATTCTTTCACTAGTATCTTAAAAATGCATACATATTAAGTCATTAAGTCGTAACACAAATGTGTTCCAAAAATCAAGTTTTGACCCTTTCTTTCACATACGAATTAACTACATATCCCAATATCAAACATAGATGCAAAAATTGCCTTTTTACGGTCAAATTTGACTAAATCGAATAAATCAAACAAACTATTTATCATCTTCTAAAATTTTAGATTCATGCTTGAAATCAACACCCTAGCTTTAAAAATCACAATTTTTCCATATAATAACTCTTATTCTTGGAGTTTATGAACGGAACTCGACATGCATTAAAGAATCTCAAATCAAATACAAAAACTTCACAATTCTTTGTATTATTGAACCCATATTGTGACGTAAATCGTAAAACATGTTCCAAATCCAACATGCATTCAAATATTTCAACCCAAATGTTCAAAATATTGTTTTTGAACTCATAACATCAAAAGGAACGAAAACCCTTGCTCAATTTCGACATGCATGTGCAATTTTTTCGGATTTAGGAACTAGGGTTTGAAAATCAATTATACCCTCTTTCAATTTCTGTCCAAAGTCTAAAAATTTCAGAAATTGAAGTAACATAAACATGAAATCGGACAAAGAACAAGTTTTTTCTTGCTTACCCTAGCTACCTCCGGCCGTGGAGGTCGTTTTCATCGGAGAAATCGCGCCGGTGACCGCGATTCATCACCTTCTGGTAGATGTTGTCGACTTGCTACAAGGGCAGCCCCCTTCTACGCAACCCTATGCTTAGAATCGCTACTCGGATCCGCTGCGTCCCTTTCTCTCGATTACAGATCTCTCACACACACAAGCTTGAGTGTGCGAGTGTGCGTTTTTCTTTCATCACTTCTCGATGCGCTCCCTTTTCTCTTTCTGATTTTGGTTGGCATAAAAAGGAAGGAGACGTGGCCACAGTAATAAGGAATCGATTGGCTGCTTTTTAATGCCAAAAGATGAAAATGCCCCTAGCCCCAGCCTTGTTGAAAATTTTTAGCTTTTTCCCATTATTTTTCCTCAACTTTGCCAGGGCATAACTCTTTCATACGACATCCAAAATTTTCAAACTTTATACCTGTAGAAAGGTGGGAACGAGCTCTACAACGTTCCCCTACTGACTCAAGTCTGAATTTTAATAGATTTTTTTGTTATTAACCCTTGAAAACGAATCTTTGGTCATTTTGTCACTTTTGGGCCATTTTATAACCTTCATAACTCTTTCGTCACAACTCCAAATGGCCTGATTCGTTTTCCTATATTTTTGTTATCTCAAATAATACCAAAATCTCCTTAAGGACTTTTTCTCAATTCCTTTTATATTTTAAGATATGTATTTTTAAAGATTGCTCAATAAAGTTTTCACTTTTGGTCCTTTATTTCCCAATTTGCCCTCATTTCAGTAAGACCAATTTCTACACGAACTCATATCTCATAATGACTTAATAAAGGTCTTAATCCTTACATTTCCATATTTTTCCTCCTTTGACTCTTTTCGTCCATCCATAGCACATTTAAGTGTCAGATTACATCTTATACGCGTAAATAAATTTTCGATTGTCATAATTATCTACCCCTTAAACGGATTCCGTCCTCGGAATCACTTATATGATAATGGGCTTCACTTAGAACTATATAGACCGGTAAAAGAACTTCTTACTAAGTCCCTGTCAAGGGTCTGACTTCTACTCCTCATTGCTTTGAGAAGTTCTTATGGTAGTCATTCCTTTGATGTCATTTAATTTCAGTTCTTGTGCTTCCTTTACTTAACTCGCTATCACTAAGATATATTTCCATCAGAGGCGTTGATAACTTCTTACTTTATATGTCATAACAAGTTTGACTTTTCCCAAAAGTCAACTTGTACTCCATTCATTTCCTTATTGCCACTTGCACCTAAAGTAGCATTCTACTTTGTCATTCATACTTAGTCGTCAGTCATTAAACTTTTATATTTGTAAGTCTTTCTTTCTTTCAAATCCTTTTATCTTAAATGACTTTGACTACTAGATTCGCCATACCATAATAGTAGTTCTCTATTGTGCACATATCACTTACATGCTTCCATCATTCGCTCATTTAGTCCTTGAATTTTTACTAAGTTCCAAATTTTCCTTGACTCTTCCAATTGGTCATCACGTTTCTTGCATTACCGCAATAATGTTACTATAAATGATTAGCGAATCATTTATTTTGTTTCAAACACGTGTGCCAGAAGGTCAGTCACTATCCATGACCCTTGCATCAATCATTTCCTATAAAATTCTTACTCATCCTCCACAATTCAGGGATTTGCAGCTACTTGACTTTCAACATTCCCAAGCACGCTTCCATCTTCTAGATGCATCCAAGATGATCGAGAACTTTACTTCGGCATTTCAGTCTTCTAAAGTCAGCAACAACCGACAATCAATTTCTAGTCCACGATCATGGTCGGGTCGACCCCTAAAGGTGTAATACTCACGTGGTTCGTGAGACGATCTACTTTCACATTAGGATCCAATCCTTTGCGTCGTCATCCCATTGATGACCTATGTGCTTCCAAGTATCCTATCATGACTTTCGTCATCTCCGGCTCTCCTGCTGCATTTCATTCATCAAGTCTTTAGACTTGCACTTGCACTAATACATCAACATGACCGTTTCATAAAACCAACCATCCTAGGTCTTCCTATCTACCCCTTAAACAAACATGAAGGGCATTTTTGTTTAAGGTTCAATTCTCTGCATGAGTTTTACGTGTCCATAATCTATCTCCTACCATCTTTCTTAACTTTCCATGATCTCATCATAACCTTTTTGACAAATAAAATGTCACCTTCCATTAGTTCTTTACTAATTCCACACGTGATGACGTGAGACTACAATGTCATTCGCATAAACTTGCCAACCAAAATATCACACTTGTGATAATCATCTCACGATGAGAAGTGATTACTTCATCACAATCCATGTAGGACTTTTCTAAGAATCACATTCATGAGCTAATTCCACCTTAACTACCAAAATAAATCTTCTAACCTGAAGACGAATACAATACGCTTCGTAAGTTGTGAACTTATCAATTTACATCTTGCACATTTATCATCAACCATTAGACGTACATGTCATCATGCCATCTTGCTTCATTTTCTAAGCTTGGTGATCTATAAGCTTCACAAGAATCTATTTCCTTCTCGATCTTCATAATTCAACGATTATGCTTGTCATATTTACTTATCGAGTCACCATACTTATGACTCAATCCTTTGCCTGGCCTTTAGATGCTTTCACTTATTGTACTCATTCAAGTTTGGGGAATCAAAGCTTCCCACTTCTTGATTATGTTGCTATTTCCTATCTTTAGCTTACACTATCATCATGGGTTCTTTGCCTCGAGTATGCATTTCACCTTCCTTTTTCTAGCCAGCATACTTAATCATAACTATTAATAGTTATCTTTAAATCACACCATTGTCCTTGAGTGGCACTCCAGGTTTGCTACCTTCGGTCTTTCTTCCTTACTTTTGTCATATAGACATAGGGTTTGTCTCCACTCAACAAAACCCATCTCATTATTATCTACATTTCGAGCTAACTGCTTTATAATTCCCATTTGGGTGGCATATACCGTTCATACTTCCTTATGTATTCTCATTCACACTTCATCTTATTTCGATAAGTATAGTTATAATGCTAATTAATCTGTATAAAGCATATCAGTCGTCATATTTGTTCATTTTAGGTATCCAGGCTAGGTGGTACAGACCCACTATATTATCCTTCATTCTTTTAGTCATACGTAATCTTATTACATATGTATAACAATCCTATGTCATTTAAACTCTTTATCTCATCTTTACTACTTTTATACATGTATCCTTTACCATATTCGCATGATTCCTTTGTGATTCCATCAATCTCAAATACATATAATGTGATTATGATGATACAGGCCCATATTATCATAACCACCTACATATATTTGATTTTGGCATTATCACTAAGTCTCATGGTCCACTGATTCAGGATAACATACTTCACAACAATATATTATATTGTTAACATGTATTAGGGAATCTTAATGCTCATAAACAGATACTTGCATAGCTATAAACAATTATAAAAATAAACACATAATTCCCTAACAGTCCAACATTACCTTTTGACTCAGTAGTCTAATCATCATATAGGTCTGCAACCTATCTTAGGTTCTTAGGTTCAACAAATTATCTTACGATGTATCTTATCATTGTGACATCCGCCTAAAATGGATTCGGGTCAACCCAACCCAATTAGAAATTTAATAAACCCTACTCAAGATTACTTGACGCTAATAGGATCAAAACTCATACACTACGATATAAATTGACGTTAATAGCAATATAGCATAATATAACGTTATAACTATAATCAAATTAAATTATGATACCATATTAAAATCAAATCAAAGTATGATGCTCTAATTAAATTAAAAGAATCAAACTTGAATGCTATAATTAAACTTCAAATCAAAGTAGATTGTTATAATCAAATAATAACCTATTTTTTTATAAAACTCTATTTTTATAAACACTACTTTAAATTTTATAAAACTATTATATTAATTAGTGTATTATATAAAAGATGCTTGTGTTAGTGGGAAATTATGAAGACCACCAAAAGCAAAAAGTTATTCCCATGGTCTCCCACTCACACCTCCCATCATCTTTCCTTTCCTTTTTTCTCCCAACACATTATTCTCATCACCACTCAAACCCTCTCTATTCTTTCTCTCACTCTCAATCTCGAAATTCCTCCAAGAAATTTCAATATTTCAGCCAAGAACACTCCATTATACTTAAATCTTCATCGCTCTCCACCAAACCATCTAAAACTCATTTTATGCATAAACCTGATTTTTCTCAGAATCCCATCAATAAAATAAGAAGTTATGGAAATGTTCAGAAAACAACTTATTTTTATCGAATTACTATAATTATTGCAATAAACTAGAGCAATAATTTACATAAAATACTTTTTGCAGTCAATAAATTCTGGTAAAATTCTGGGATGACCCATAAAATGACTAAAAAGAATTTATGAAGTTTCATGCATTTATATTACTGTTTTATGCTTATTTTGTATTTTATTTTGTTGAAGATAAATAAATAGAAAAATATAGTTATGTAAGTCAAAAACTATATTTTATATATTTCACACCTTATTAACATTATAAAGACTCCATGACAAAATTTACAGATTTGTTTAAGAATGTTTGCTTATTTTTCCTGATTTAATGATTTTTTAATGGTTTAAATTGATAATAAATAGCTACACATGTCCAAAAATTATAAAACATTATCAGAATATCACATATGACATATTAATCATAAATAAAAAGTTTAATGAATTTACCTTAATCGTTTAATATTATTTATGATTTTATTGATTAATTAATAAAGAAAAACATAAGAAATACTTCTCATATTCACAAATATCCAAAACCCTTAAAATAATCTCAATATCATGTTAGAAAACTATGGTTAATTTTACAGAATATTTAGGGATCATTTATTATTTTTCCCGAATTTTGTTGTTGTTTAATCATTAAAATACTAAATAAATACGAAATCAGTTCAGAAAAATATGAAAATTTTATAGTAATCCTATCCTAATAAATAAGTAACTCAAAGCCACATGTCATCTCCTCATTGAATTTGCCACATGTCATTTTAATAGAATTTTAAATTTCTTAAAAAACTAATTGGTTTGAAACGTTTATAACTCCTTAATGATCGGCTTAATTATCATTCAATTTCAAAATTAATTGTTATCATTCAATTTCAAAATTAATTGTTTTTTAATATCATATTATTTTTTAATGTGTAAAATGATTTGAGAGACAATAGAGAGGCAAATCACGTCATAATATTTTGAAGAACGATTACAATCATAATAGTGAATTTGATTTTAGTACCAGTGATATTCTCATATTATCCTAATAAATAAGTAACTCAAAAGCCACATGTCATCTCCTCATTGAATTTGCCACATGTCATTTTAATAGAATTTTAAATTTCTTAAAAAAACTAATTGGTTTGAAACGTTTATAACTCCTTAATGATCGGCTTAATTATCATTCAATTTCAAAATTAATTGTTTTTTAATATCATATTATTTTTTTAATGTGTAGAATGATTTGAGAGACAATAGATAGGCAAATCACGTCATAATATTTTGAAGAACGATTACAATCATAATAGTGAATTTGATTTTAGTACCGGTGACATTCTCATAATCAAATATATTTATCAAAATATAAAGTCGTAATAGTAAAAATCAAAAGCAAGATGTCACGATACACAAACAAATTTTTTATGTAAAATTATTAATGTTTAGATATTCTTAATTAATAAATTTTTTTGTATCATCCCGTGTAATACACGGGTCTTACAACTAGTCTAATAATATAACTGAAAACATCACGTATCATATAACTTATCTTAAATATCTGTCTTAGTAAAATAAGTACATTTATAATTACACTATGGTATTAAATCATTTTTGGAACATCAAAATTTTCATTAAACTAACAATAAGCTAAACAAAAGTAACTGTTACAATAAAAAAGTTTGATATTCCTACTACTGTTGTAAACCCATGAAAATATTGAGTAACAATTTTATCAAACAAATCAGCTTCGTTAGGTTAATTTATTCATACCAAACAAAATGGAGTCCCTTAAAAATATGAATACACAACCATATAGACCGAAAAGCATCTTTTAGGAACTATGTTTACACTTTCGGCATATGAATAGAAGAGAATCAACAAAGCCACTCATTAAAAAAAACTTATTATCGGCATAGAAAAACACCATATTATCCTAATAAATAAGTAACTCAAAAGTCACATGTCATCTCCTCATTGAATTTGCCACATGTCATTTTAATAGAATTTTAAATTTCTTAAAAAAACTAATTGGTTTGAAACGTTTATAACTCCTTAATGATCGGCTTAATTATCATTCAATTTCAAAATTAATTGTTTTTTAATATCATATTATTTTTTTAATGTGTAGAATGATTTGAGAGACAATAGATACGCAAATCACGTCATAATATTTTGAAGAACGATTACAATCATAATAGTGAATTTGATTTTAGTACCGGTGACATTCTCATAATCAAATATATTTATCAAAATACAAAGTCGTAATAGTAAAAATCAAAAGCAAGATGTCACGATACACAAACAAATTTTTTATGTAAAATTATTAATGTTTAGATATTCTTAATTAACAAATTTTTTTGTATCATCCCGTGTAATACACGGGTCTTACAACTAGTTACTATTATATGAAATAATGATTTTCGGATAATTTCAGAATGTTTAATTACGGTTTTTTATTTAAAACAATTTTCCTAAGTATTTAAGCATGTAAAAATGCATTTTTAATGATTATTTCATATAAATAATTATTTATAATATATAAAATCTGTAAATACTTATGATTTGACAAGTTATTTTTTTAATAAGAAATTATTAAAATCTTGCCTAAAGTGAAAATATAAATTAATTATGCAAAGTAATTAATTCAATTTAAAATTTATTTAACATATGAATACATTAATATTCAAAACAAAATAGATTATTGTTAATTCATCTAATATAAGAATATGTGTCTAATTATTTTTATTAATACTCCATTCCCGTTTATCGATTCCTAAGCCAAAACTATTAATTATATTAGGTTCTACGTCATTTTGACCCGAGCCGTCCATCATACGACACGGGCATTCCGTTTTGGACTAATGTGAGTAATCTACCGCATATTTTATAATTTTCAATACTTTTGGGGTGTATCATGTGGTTCTAATATGTTTTCAACTTTATTTTATTATTTTATCACAATTAAGACATTGTTGGGACATTTATACGTGAATCATTATTTGTATAATTATTGTTTGTTTACGCTACATGTACTTGTAGTGCATTACCATTTTTAGTCTAATCTCCATGACTATGCCCGTATTCTTAAGGTACGTTATGGACAATAATAGCGCTATTGGGTTGACCACCCCGCCTTGGAACGCTAAGGTGATTGATCGCACGTGGTTGTGTGTGTATGATGATTAGATGCTCCATCCTATATATATATATATATATATATATATATATATATATATATATATATATATATATATATATATATATATATATATATATATATATATATATATATTAGGGTGAGGAATTATTGATGTTGTTATCAATTGTTAATCAATTTTTGATTTATAAACCGTTATCTCAATAACACTTTCTTGCCGACTTCAAAAGAAAACAAATTTCAAATTATAAATATTTCAAACTCACAATGAAGTTGATGAAAAGTAGGGTGTACCTTAGAAACCCACAAAACTATTTAAATTTGATGTAATAAATGTTTTTTGTATTTGAATTTGTATTTGTATGTTGTGGATCTTGTTTGCCTACTTAGTACTTGATTGCATCTAATCATATTATAACATAGTTGTCATGAGACTTTGAACAATATATCACGCCTTGATCAATTCCGCCAAGGATCAGGGTGTGACAATCATAGCCTTAACTTTCTTGTTTATGGTCTTATCTCAAGTCCATATTTTCACTTAAGCCTCACACAGTTTAAGCCTAGGTTCGAGTCTCGACACCTAATTCGCTTAAACTATTGCTCTGATACCAACTTGTAACGCCCCAATTTTTTTTTCAAAAAGCATAATAATGTTATTCCATAAATGTCAACTTTTAAAAACTTTTCTCACGACCTCGTGTCATGTAGTAAAATTTCGGTCCCAACAAAAACCATTAGTTGTAAAAATGTTTATACAACTTTGGGGGTTACAACTCCATATCATACAAAACCATAGAAAGCAAGCTAGGATTACAAACCGTTACGTGAGCCAAAATTCGATCCATCTAAAATCCCAATATCATCGAGTCATCTACTTGCTTCTATCTCTCATGTCTAGAACCTGGGATGCATGGCATAAAATAAATACGTAAGACAAAACGTCTCGTGAGCTGCATGGGTTTGGACACAAAACATTTATAATCATAACTTAGTCATTTTCAAAACCTTTATAAACCAATCATATAATGACACTTGCTGTCAAACCTTTTGTAACAACATGTAATGGTATTTTACTTTCAAAGTCTTTCAAATAAATCAAGTAAGAAATCAACTAACATAAAACTTTTCTTTTTCTTTTCTTTAGCTTGACTGGTATCTTAACACAATTGTATTTTTATACTTAGGGCCTTAATCACTCTTTGTGATACCCCAAGTCTATACTGAGATGGTAAGAACATAATCAAACCACCTCAACATCTTATCACGTGCTTTGACTGGTATCTCAACATGCTTATATTTTTATACTTAGAGCATTAATCACTCTTGGAGATACCCCAAGTCTATACCAGAATGGAGAGAACTTGATCAGTCCATCCTGGCCTCATTAGCTTAGGACATCTACTTCGCGAAGGGAGTGGTATCGACCCAGTAGATTCCTCTATAGTCCCCTAAGGGAACATCATTGCCCTGGCCAAACATTATCCTTTCATTCACATTACTTTACATTGCATTACATTGCTTGCTTCAAAATACCAGTCATAAAAAACATAACTTTGCTTCTTATCAAACATTTGCTCAAATACTCGTTACGTCTAAATGCCAAAAACATTATTTCATATCAACAAAGCATTCTTTCGTAACAACATAAGGCTCAATGCCAAAACATTCTTTCATAACTTTTAGAGGCTAAACGCCAAAACATTCTTTCATAACTTTTAATAGGCTAAACGCTAAAACATTCTTTCATATACGTTTATAGGCTAAACGCCAAAACATTCTTTCGTAACTTTAATAGGCTACACGCCAAAACATTCTTTCGTAACTTTAATAGGCTAAACGCCAAAACATTCTTACATACACGTTTACGTAAACTTTCGTAATCATGACTAGATAATAAAACACTTCACATTGAAAGTCATATAAAACTTTATAAACTTTTTTCCATGTACCCCAAAATGGGAAAATGCCACATGTACTCACCTTAGTAGCTAGGTACGTCTAGCTACACTAATCCACTTTCTCTAGACTTTCCTTGCTTCCAAGCATCATTCAAATCTCTATTAATTTAATAGAAGATTAGAACTTACTTCGCAACTAAACATAAAACATTTGTCTACTCATTCTTAGAGTACTTCTAGTCATTATCTAATCTCATACTAAGGTTTAAGCTTAACTCAATGCTTAGATATCAAAACATCTTTCATTTTACTCATTTATGCAGTTTTGGCAAAATTTAACGAATAATGTTTCTATTAATAGAAACCGTTATAAGCATAGTATTTTATGGTTACTTGGCACTAACATGTCTCAAACACTTCATAATTGTAATTATGACTAAATTTAATGTTCACTCGAACACCATTTTTACACGTACTAAATTTATCCCATAAAGATTGGAATACACAATTCCATTCCAATTTTACGGAATATTAACGTTTACATAATATCTTCCAATATAAATTGCTCAACATTCTTTCACTAGTATCTTAAAAATGCATACATATTAATTCATTAAGTCGTAACACAAATGTGTTCCAAAAATCAAGTTTTGACCCTTTCTTTCACATACGAATTAACTACATATCCCAATATCAAACATAGATGCAAAAATTGCCTTTTTACGGTCAACTTTGACTAAATCAAGTAAATCAAACAAACTATTTATCATCTTCTAAAATTTGAGATTCATACTTGAAATCAACACCCTAGCTTTAAAAATCACAATTTTTCCATATAATAACTCTTATTCTCGGAGTTTATGAACGGAACTCGACATGCATTAAAGAATCTCAAATCAAAGACCAAAACTTCACAATTCTTTGTATTATTGAACCCATATTGTGACATAAATCGTAAAACATGTTCCAAATCCAACATGCATTCAAATATTTTAACCCAAATGTTCAAAATGTTGTCGACTTGCTGCAAGGGCAGCCCCCTTCTACGCAACCCTCTGCTTGGAATCGCTACTCGGATCTGCTGCATCCCTCTCTCTCTCTCTCTCTATTATAGATCTCACGCACACACAAGCTTGAGTGTGCGAGTGTGCATTTTTCTTTCCT
This sequence comes from Cichorium intybus, assembly GCA_023525715.1. Lineage (NCBI taxonomy): Eukaryota > Viridiplantae > Streptophyta > Magnoliopsida > Asterales > Asteraceae > Cichorium > Cichorium intybus. Next base: position 151,120,904 of record CM042010.1, on the reverse strand, counting down.
CACTTCTCGATGCCCTCCCTTTTCTCTTTCTTTTTCTAATTTTGGTTGGTGTAAAAGGGAAGGAGACGTGCCTATAGTAATAAGGAATCGATTGGTTGCTTTTTAATGCCAAAATACGAAAATGCCCCTAGCCCCAGCCTTAGGTGAAAAATTTTAGCTTTTTCCCATTATTTTTTCTAAACTTTCCCGGGGAATAACTCTTTCATATGACATCAAAAATTTTCACACTTTATACCTGTAGAAAGGTGGGAACGAGCTCTACAACTTTCCCCAACTGACTCAAGTCTGAATATTAATAGATATATTGTTATTAACCATTGAAAACGACTCTTTGGTCATTTTTGTTAGTTTTGGGCCATTTTATAACCTTCATAACTCTTTCGTCACAACTCCAAATGGCCTGATTGTTTTTCCTGTATTTTGTTTATCTCAAATACTACCAAAGTCTCCTTGAGGACTTTTTCTCAATTCCGTTTAGATTTTGAGATATGTATTTTTAAAGATTGCTCAATAAAGTTTTCACTTTTGGTCCTTTATTTCCCAATTTGCCGTCATTTCAGTAAGACCAATTTCTAAACGAACTCATATCTCATAATGACTTAATAAAAGGTCTTAAAACTTAAATTTCCATATTTTTTGCCTCCTTTGACTCTTTTCGTCCATCCATAGCACGTTTAAGTGTCAGATTACATCTTATACACGTAAATAAATTTTCGGTTGTCACACATAACCCGTTGTCTTCTAAGAATCTCCCCAAAACAAAAGTCGTACTATGCTTCAACCTAGCACATGCCAAAATAAGTTAGGTAATGAAATGCCTAGTGAGTATACTCGGGTTGAATCCTTTAGAGGGGCATTGCTGACCACCACCCTCGAGTCAAACCCCCAAAAAATCTAGTTAAAAAGCATTAGAAAGATTTAATCTAAACATGTTAACTTTCCAACATAAACAATCATTGAAAGAGAAAACGTTTAATCTTATCTGAGCAAATCATATGTGAAATGGATGCACATACAACTAACCCAAAGCCTAAGTTCATCTCAAAAAGTTCATCCTCACTTTAGTTATTTGAATGAGTTATTCACCCTTCCATATTAGCTAGGAACTTGTGAACCACCAAAACAAGAACCACACATGGGGTAGCTAGCCTCTACACGTATAAGTGATGATTATCTAGAAATCTAACCACAACATCTGTCATCTTACATCTTTAGTCAAATTCCAAATGGATATGAGTGACCACAATTGTATCTCATCCTAAATGCAATGCAATGCACATTAGGATGTAAGTTTTAAGATCATTTATCATCATTTTTAGCTTAAGAATCATCATTGGTTTTAAATCATCTCAAATGCATCATTTGAAAAATGTTGGCATAAATGTACAATTTTACTTATAATGCAACACATAACACATAGGATGTACGCAAAGCATATTCATAAAATAACTCGCATAAATATAGTTTTTAGGGACATGTACTCGGGTAAAGCCACTTTCATTAGTGTTCAAGAGCAAAACCGCTTCATTAGACTCGCAGAAGTGGATGAGGTAAATTTAAGTTTAATATACTAGTAACTTTATTTCGTTGTAAATTTTACCATTGCGTACCTAATTATTGTAGTTTATTTTATAGAGTATGAAAAAACCTGCCACAATTGTTCATTAGGAACGGGAGCCGAAGTGTTTTATTACCCCAGGAGGCGAAGAAGACTCAACATTCGAGAAGAAATCTGGCTCCATCCCACTTTATGCAGTCACCATACGTCTAGCCTCAATACGACCCTAAAGTTGGTGCGGCCCCATAGAGCAGGGAGCATCCCTACTTCATATTTGTCATCATCATCACCATATATATATATATATATATATATATATATATATATATATATATATATATATATATATATATAGGGAGAGGTTTTATAGAGTACCAATAAAAGGTGGAGAACTGGAGACCAATTCTGGACCAATCATTTCATAAGGGCACATTAGTAATTGTGTATTTTAGTTAAATTAATATAGAATAAAGTAATTGATAATTTCCAAAAATGTAGGGATTTGATTAATAGTTACCTAAAATCCAGAGATTCGATTAATAGTTACCTAAAATCTAGGGATTTGATTAATAGTAGAATAAATTATCATTTAATAGGATTTTTTATTCACTAATACGTTATTTTATAAATCAACATATTAGTGATTTTTTATTCAAAAAAACGTTTGTAATCATGAATGAATAAAGTATTATATATATATATATATATATATATATATATATATATATATATATATATATATATATATATATATATATATATATATATATAAATGAAATACATGTGTAATCATAAATGAATACAGGACAATGTATCGATACAAAAAAAGTTAACTACATTTATAATCATGAATGATTATAGAACAGATAACGGGCAAAAATATAATATAGTTTTAGACATAAATAATTAAAATCAATACATCGTTGCTCATAAATAAGTACACATTTAATTATAAATGATTAAACATCTAATTGTAAATGAATACGCCGTTAATCATTAATGAATACACCCTAATCAACAATGAATACATCCATGTTCAAAAGATCAAGCTTTAAGCTCCTTTTCTTTAATCTGGTTTGCACATTATTCAAAACATCAACCTTTAAGTCCAATTTCATTTACTTGATTTGCAGGTATGTGTAGCATTCCAACATTACCATCAGGGTATTATGGACCTGAATCGAGATCTTTCCTGCATCATTGAAACATTTCATATAATCAAAATCATACACAAATAAAAGGGTAAAAGAGAATAAATTAAATGCAAGAAAAACATCTTGTAATCATCAGTGAATAAAATTGTATTCATACATGAATAAAACTGTATTCATACATGAATAAAAGAAATCAGGTTGTAATCATTCATGAATAATACGAAACTATAATTTGATATTCATTTATGAATACCACTTTGAAATCATTAATGAATACATATAATCATTCATGAATAATGTACGTAATCATCAATGAATACAATTGTCAATATAATCATTAATGAAAAAATGCTATCTTAAATTTAATACCTTTTTTTGCTTTTCTAAAAGGACCGAATAATGGATGCAATCGTGATCATAGCAGAGATATATTTTCATTTAATTTTTCCACTTTTGCAAACAATGGTATTTAAACATATGTTCATGTGCGGGTCTATATTTTATGTCTTGCAATATTAATAAGGGAACCCTATTAAAAAATATCTCTTGACCACTTATAACAGAATGTTTAGTTTTGTGTATGGCCTTGCGTTTGCGAAAAGTAGTTATATTAACACATGTATATTTATTTATTATTTTTCTTTATCAAGGGCTGTTGCTTTTTTGGCGTAAAAGGGGACAAAACTCACCGGCTCAACAAAATCCGATCAGATCGAATTATGTGTTGGTAAGAGAGGGGCAACCACCCTTAGAAAACTTCCCGTCTCTCTCACCGGAGCCTCGTTTGTTTTTCCGATCATCATCTTCAGATCCCCAATTAACACATGTATACAAAGACTTTGGATTGGATCATAAGCACAACGAATTTCTTTTATAAATATCAGGTATCAATAAAATAAATGCAATCAATTTTCAATACCACTCAAATTACGATCTGTTGTACCTTGTTTAGCTTTACAATTGGAGTGAGTTTCTCATATGATAATAGAGCTCGAGCTTCGACTCTAACAGGCGCTTCACTTCCATCAAGGATTACTTCACTTTTACTGACATCAATTCCATGGAATGCAATCTCAAATTCCACAACAACAGTTTTATGGCTTCCGTTTCCGCTCGACCAAAACCGAGAAAGATGAGGTGTGCCAGCGGTGTCGGCCAGTTGAGAAGGGATGAAAGGCGACGGGAAGGGATGAAAGGCGACATGAAGAACCCTAATAGAGGGGGAGAAAGAGATTTATCTAGGGTTCTATGATCTTGAACGGAAATAGATAGAGAGAGAGCATAATTTTAGGGATTTGAAAATCAATTCAAATTTAAAGATTACAAAATTACCCTTTTGAATATCTATGCAGTTAATCGCGCCGGTATAGCGCCGGTATCGCGGTTCGCGGTGGTCAGCATAATCGCGGTTCAGTTTAGCGGTGGAAAATAGCGGTACCGATAAAATCGCCGCGATTTACCGCTATTTTCCGCGATTTACCGCGATAATTAACCGCGATTTACCGCGATAATTCGTGTGGAGGATTTTCATGAAGAAGTGAATGGTTTGGCCGATGATGACTTGGATGTCGATTAAATTTGAATTTGATACTTTGACATTTTCTATATTAGAATGTTATGTTATGTGACTTATGTATTAAATTAAGCCTTATGTGAAGTTTTTTGAATGACTTTATGATATTAATTCTACTAGTAATAGTCTAATATATAAATTCTACATATTACTAAAAAACCGCTATATCACCGCTATAACACCGCGAAAACCGCAAAATTAAATATCGGTAGGTTACCGCGATAACGGTTTTAACCGCGATAACTGCATAGTTGAATATTAAAAAAAATAGAAAATAAATTTAAATATATTAATAATTTCAAAATTGTCAATTAATCATAGCCTTAGATCTGAAAAAAATAAAGGGATGAAATCTGGCCTCCAGTTCTCTACCTTTTGAGAGGTATATATATATATATATATATATATATATATATATATATATATATATATATATATATATATATATATATATATATATATATATATATATATATATATGACAACATGCTTTCAAAACTTACCTATGATTTGCTTTAATAGGAAAGGAAATTCTTACAATCGGAACAAAGTTGATAAGATACTTCATGACATTGACTACTGGGTCAAGATAGGATCATCACTATAAGTTGTCCAAATACATTTGTTTACAACCCCGTATCGGATAAAATGCGTGAACATATAGTCGAAGCAATGAAGAATGTTGAAGAAGACAACCGTAGAGATTCAAAAAAAAGACAAGGAAACTAGATAAACGTGTAGAAGTTTTTTGTGCATAAATGAAAACAAAGTAGAAATGGATCAAAGATACAAAAAAAAAACTTAAAAAGGCAGCTAAATAATTAAGAGTACAGAAGCGGGAATTTCCAGCCTTTTATACAGCAATGCCGCATTTCAGATGTTGTAGGAATCAGAATGGATTTCATTGACCGCGAAACGAAAATGTATCCCTTACAATTTCCAGATCTGTAGCCCTAAAATTAACATTGTAATGAATATAATGTCAACTATAATATAATATTTTGTATCCCTTTTATGTATTAGATATCCAAAATATAATATAATATTCTGTATCCCTAATATGTAGCCCTAAAACTAACATTGTAATGAATATAATATCAGCTATAATATAATGTCAGCTATAATACAATGTCGCCTTGCAGATGTTGTAAGAATCAGAGGGGATTTCATTAACCGCGAAAAAAAATATTATACTAGCGATAATATAATATTTTGTATGCCTTTATGTATGTGATATAACGTTATTTGAACTACTTTCCAATTTAAGCTAATTTCTTTCATTAAAACCATAACATAATAAGTTTATTTAACATAGTTACATTCGTACATAACACAAGACACGTTACTATAGTTTATATCAAGGAGAGATAGTTCTTGAAAAGGCAAGTCAACACATTCATCGGGAAATCCAAACAATTCCATGTAAGTTTCAATTAATTGAAACCCAGTCTCAAGGAACTCACTTCGCTCCTTCAGTGTTGTTCTACCCACATCCATCTTTAATGATATTTTTTATGGTTATGCCGGCGATGATAGGTGGATATGGTAATTGGTCTGTTCTGATTCTGATAGGTGCGCCTGACATGGCATTTCCACGATTAAATAATATTTCATTCTGGTTGTTGCCACCAAGTCTCTTGCTCCTATTAAGCCCAGCCTTAGTAGAAGTGGGTAGTGGCACCGGGTGGACGGTCTATCCGCCCTTAAGTGGTATTACCAGCCATTCTGGAGGAGCAGTTGATTCAGCAATTTCTAGTCCTATTGTGATAGCGGTTAGTGGAACGTGCAAGATAGGGCCAGCTAGGCGAACAGGTTCAAGAAAGAAAAAAAGTCGTAGGCAGAGATGACTAAGTGAAGAAGGCCCTACCCCTTATTCATTCAAAAAGGGAGTAGCGGAGAGAGACGTTCCCGAAAGGCACCTATCCGTGGGAGACAGAAGATGAATGGGGAGCCGACTAGAAGACAGATAAAGGAGCAGGCTGGAGCGGGGCTTTAGGAAGAAGGGGGCCGGAGATGGACTTGGATGATGGAAAAAGCGGTCTTCCTCGCTTGCGATCATTGCTATTGAGTTGACAAATTTATGAGTGTCTTCGACTATTATACTAACGAGAACTTGCATATTGCAAAGTCATAACGTTCTTTGCTTATCATGTTCTTGATTGGCAAATGGGATTGCAAGTATAATCAAGTGTCTTTGCACCCGTCGATAGGCGCTCTTAAATTGAAGCATAGTACTAGTCACAAGTTCTTACAGTCTAACAAACAGAGACATTAACACATGCTCAAACTGTTCTCCTAACGACGACCTCAATGTTGTAGACTATTACCAAACAACGTTATATTTAAAAACAATTTATACAATAAGATTTCATCAAATAACTTAAATAAAAAATACCGTTCCAGATGCATTTTCATTGTTTTTAGACATTATCTTCGTATAAAGTCTTATGCAATCTGCAATTTTGTAGTTTCGAATTTGCCAAAGAAAAGAAAAAAAAAACTAATCATAAATACTTAAGATGCCTCTGGCGTGTAACTCAGTTGGTAAGACATGAGAGAGACTTGGTCCATAACAGATAGGTCAGGGGTTTTATCCTCCCCCTCCCATGATTCATAGCCACTGAGTGAGTCAAAATATGCCCTCATCGAATTGCCACTGAATGAGTCAAAATATGCCCCATCATCGAATACCCTTGGAGGCTGAGTTCGATAGAGCCGGTTGGGGTTGTAGGCATCAACCTTTTAGTCTATAAATACTTGTGATACCATTTTTTTTGGCAAGCATGAACAACTTTTAGCAAACAAGGTAGACCAAAATGATGTCATTCATTGCATATGAGAGATTTTAGCCGCCAAAGGGGATTTTTGCACCTGTGAAAACTGAAAATTAAGATTATTTTGGTCAACTTTCTTATTTATTTATTTTTTTAGAAACCTATAAAATAATTAGCTTAATTATTTTATTAACTAAAAAGCTATTTTATTTAAAAAATAATAATTATTAATATTTGACTCAAAAATGGTCTTGGCTAACGTAACACCCACCCGATCTCCTCCGCTGGAAACTGAAGATCTCAGTCCCGGAGCTACAGATCCGGTAACTACTCAACTCCGATAGGCTAATCATCAATCCACTGCTACGCTCGACAAAGAAGCGGTTCTCCGGAGAATTCCTAACCACAATACTTAAGGGTAGATTTGAGGTATTTGAGTCTCTGGTGAATAACCCTAGCGATGCATACGAGAAGTGGTTTGAACCGATTAATGGTTTCACTTCTACTTGAAAAGGTTAAATGCCGCAGAGATGCTGGAGGGGGATTTACGTTACTGAAATACGATGGTCTAAATATACTACAAGTACGCGGTGGGTACAAGGGCCAACTGCAGATGAAGCATACGTTGTAATTTTCGGAACGAAATGTGTTGACTGCTATTTAGCTCAATCCAGGCAAAATTACAACTTAATAACCTCTGTCCGAGTTAAGAAAAAACCACAATTCCTACTTTATCTATCCAAAACCACAAGTGTATACACATTGTTGTTCATGGCTTCTCATCAGCAACCATTTTAGAAGACATTCGTCAAGAATTCAATTACAGAGCTGTAAGTGTATTAATTTTGTTGGCCTAGACATATTCCCTCTTTACTCCATACAATAAATTATTGTGCTCACTGGAAATAGGCTCAAACACGTATAACTCTGTAATAATGATGACAGATTTTTTATTCAATCAACTGGAGGCTCTTTAAATTCTGTTTTAAACACATGAAATGTCAATATCAACTTCTCCATATGCATTTCAATAAGTATTGGCGGTCTGGTGTTGTTGACTATCATTTTATTTTCTGCTTGCTTGAATATTTTGAGACCTTAAAAAATAAATACTGCTACAACTTTCTTAACATTAATTTCTAAGTTATATAAATCATTTGTAATTTTATTTATTCAACCTCCTATGCATTTTGTTTACAGATCAGAGGAAAAAGACCCCGTATGAGATCTTTCAACAGTCAAATCCACCAATTGACTTTTGGTTGTTTTATACTCAATGAAGTCATATGAATCAACTCTAACCTCTATACCAGTTAATAAAAATAAGATTAGCATACAACTTAAAATTGGGACTTATTCCTAACTTATTAGAGAGGTGGTACTAAAGACAAAGAAAAAGGAATAGAATTATGCTTTTGTGTGTTTCACTTGTGTTTATTCCTTATGCATCAAACTGAAAAAAGAAGAAAACATGAGACTAAATCTAAGAAATAAGAATCATGAAGACTTTGAGAAAACAAAGTCCACACTACAGTATCATAGTTTTTATTGACTGGTGTTTAAAACATTCTTAAAATACATGATAAATTATGTAACTTGTTGATATGAAACCATTACTTGCAACTCCATATTCTAACCACAGATGATGCTTTTTATCATACTCATCCACTCACCATTTCATATTCCTTCTCAAGAGAAGATCAAGAAGCTAAACACTTTCCTAAATGCAGAGTATGTGGTGAAATTTTTTATGATGCCCGTTATCTTTGGATATACAAATGCGATAAATGTATGTACTATGCTCATGTGGATTGCGCAACATCAAGAACAGAGCCTTTCATGTTCATCTTTTTGCCCGCCGGTAAATAAATACTTCTTTTCATTCTCATGCTTTGTTTGAGATATTCTAACCTAGTTTTTAATTTATCAGGCCTTGGCAAAACTATTAAAAACTATAAAGATGTAGACCATCATGGGCTTCTTCATCTCCCATTCCTTGATGAAACTTACAGCCTACCAAAACAGTTGTTGTTTTTCCAATAAAGTGGAACAAGTTATGATGTAAACCTAACAATAACGCACGCCAGTCATCAACATCCTCTAATTCTAGTGGAACAGACACAAAGCAATAGTTCTTGGTTGTTATTAAAGTGTCATAACCCAATGAAAAAGACCCAACTGCTATGCAATGGATGTCTCAAACCAATCATGTCAACCATGCCATTTTACAAGTGTGATCAAAGTTGTAACTTTGCTCTCCATGAGTGGTGCACTCGACTCCCCCCAAAAATAGAAAACCACCCATGTCACCCCCAACATGCCCTTGTTCTAATGTACTCCAACGTACTTCCTTTCTTTTTCGGTGTGTTCGATTGTGCTGTTTGTTTTCTACCTTGCAATGGATTTTCCTATTGTTGTGTTGAATGCAAATACTACGTTGATGTTACTTGTGGGTTCATACCTAAAGAAATCACACATGAATCTCACCCCAATCACATTCTTTCACTGGTTCAAAATCATTCTAGGTATGCGTTTTGTCATATGTGTCACATGCGTCTTTGGTCTTCCAATCCAAAACCTCTGATTTCATACAATTGCAACTATTGTGATATTTATATACATCTGGAATGTGCTTTGCTATTACCCGAGACAATCAGGCACAAGTATGACAAGCATCCCATGTACCTAAGTTACTTCCCGATTGAGAACCATAAGAGTCAATACTTCTGTGAAATTTGTGAGCAAGATTTGAATCCTCATCAATCTTTCTATCATTGTCGAGATTGTGTTCAGTCTATACATAATGCTTGTGCTCCATCAATACTTCAGAGCGAGACACATACCTATCAACATACTAGAAAAAACATCCATTATTTCGTGAATATAAAGTTTGGACGCATTTTCAACACCAATGCTCACCGACACCCTTTCACATTTGCTCAAGGTCTTGAGTCAGATGGAGACTGTAAGATGTGTCATCGACGTCGAGAATTACATTACAAAATGATTTTTAAATGTCTCGAGTGTAAGTTTGCACTTTGTTACGAGTGTTGTAAGAGATGCAACACATGAAGTTTTTGGTTTCTCTTCCACATGTTTGAAACCAGATAAGATATGATTTGACATTGTCATTACTTTTTCATGTGTATGATGTTACAATAATGTAATTGAACTTAACGTATCCATGGTAGCTATTGCAATACTTTTGTTCTTTCCCGTGATTCAAATATATATTGTAACTATGAAACCAATAATCATGTACTTGTGATAACAAGACGTGATAACCAATCATTACGAATAGTTATTTTGTACTTGCGAGAAAAGTTGTATTTTGATGCATTTGTTAATTAGAGAGCAGCTATATATTTTATGTTGTTTTGGAATTAACAAGTTAGACATTCATAACACGTATTATTTTAGAATAAGAATATTTTTTACCAAGATTACCATTTGTAACATATTATATAACTCATACAATTATCAAAGTAGAGTGTATTCCATGCGCTGTATACTTTATATGTTTACTGTGACATTCAAAACACAAAATATTGTTAGATTAGTTGGTAAGGCGCCAATGAAGCGTGCTCTTCTTACCTCGTGGTCATTGGTTTGAATCCCTCAAGGCCTTAATTGCTTTGTTGATATAAGGTTTTTTATGTTTCGCTTTTAGCCAAATTTATGTGTTATTTATAGTTTTTAACCATATACTTTATTCTTTTTTACAGTTTTTACCCGCATATTTTAATCTTTTTACATTTCGTTCAATTTTTTTTATAGAATTTTCCCAGTTTATTTTATAAGTTTATATTGTTTTATGTTTTTAAAAATTAAGTTTCCTCTTTACGAAATCATTTTTAAAGAATATATTTTTTATAGAGATAATTTTTAACAAAGTTATTGTCCATATTTTTACATGTCATTTTTTATGCACGATTTTATTAAGATTTTCCCATTTATATATCGTTTTATGAATTTGGTATAATTCTTTTTAGAATTTATTGTTTAACTTTTACTTACGACTTTTTGTTTTTATGTGTTTTAATTTTTTTTTCATTTTTACACATTAAGTTTCCTCTTTACGAAATCATTTTTACGACTTTTTGTTTTTATGTGTTTTAACTTTTACAAACACCCGCAGCAACGCACGGGGTATTACCCCTAGTTATAAAACATATGTAAATGTCTTTTTTATAGTAATGCTTAATTTGATTTTCTAGCCTTTTAGATGGAAATTGTCTTTTTACTCCTATGGATTTGGGTTAATAGTTGCGGCTATAGTAATCTCCTAGAGCCTCTTTCTATCGACGTGAGTAATAAATTTAGGGGCTATTGGCTAAGTCTTTTAATGGTTCTATTAAGATGCAAGTTATGAATCGGTCAGATTCAGAGCGTTTGTTTTCCCAATTGCGTGCCTTTTAATGGGTTATCAACTTTGATTCAGTCAGATTTGAAGACATCGCTTGAAGGCATCGTTGAATGAAAATATTGAAACACTTGCCCTTATCCTTTGCCCTAAAAAGAATGTCTCACGCCTCCTTCCTTCTATTGCAACATGTGTGTTTGCATATAGATCCTGAATGTGCTTTGTTATCACTTGAGGTAATCAATCAGGCACAAGTATGACAAGCATCCTATGCACATGATGTACCTCCCAATTGATAACCATATGAGTGAATACTTCTATGAAATTCATGAGGAGGGTTTGGATCCTCATGAATCATTATATCCTTTGATTTTTCAGAGTGAGACACATACCTATAACCATTTTGAAAAAAAAACATCCATGTTTTTATGAATTTAAAGTTGGCTAAATTGCAAAAAAAAAAAAATCACTAAGTTTACAGAAAATCTTTATGTTGGTTGGCAGTTCCTTGGCCATTGGCCACCACTGCCTACAAAATGGCCAACGCCTGCCAACCATAGTCTGGCCCACAAAAACCCCTTGGCCATCCGTTGGCCATTGGCCACCACTCCCTCCAGCCTAATTTCTTGCAATTTTGAACATTTGATCGGTCAACCTGGTTGTCAGATGACGTGACATAACGTCCTATCAGTTTTTAATGATGTGGCGTTGACATGACGCTGTCATTATCATATTTTTTTTTGAAAAGTAAGATTTAAATCAACAATTATAAATGATAGATGATGTTATTTAATTTTTTTAAGACATAAATACAATGTTTTGAAAGAAAGATGATAAACATTGATTGTATATATTATATATCGATAATTATAGAAAGAAACTCAAATCATGCTTTTAAAAGTTTATTTGAAAGTAAGATGATATACATTAGTGATAATTATATTAAAAGTATACAATATATTTTTAATAGAAATGGTAATTATGATTTATATATGGATGAATTTGTGAATTGAGTTATTATTTATTTCACAGTCAAATAAGTAAAAATAAAAGAAATATTTATCTAAAATAGAAAAAATGATTATGTCGCATCAATAACATATCATCAAAGATTGGCAGGTCACCATGTCACATTAGTTGGCAACATTGACCGGTCAAATAGTCAAAATTACAACAATTTTAAAAACTTAGTGATTTAATTACCAAAAAAATAAACACAATGTCAAAATAGAGATTTTTCGTAAGCTTAGTGACTTGTTGCAATTTACCCTGAAAGTATTGCCCTATAGATTAATCGTAAAAATATGATGCTCTAATAAAAACTTAAAATATAAATAATCAAATCGTGAAAATAATAGAATATAGTGACTTATATATGTATTACCCTTGCAAATTTAAATCAAATACGTGGTTTAAATACAAAGAGTTTTTGACCAAATAAGTGTATTTTAAAAAAATATGTACCAAAATAGTGTAGTTTTAAAAATATTTACCAAAAGAGTGTTTTTTTTTTTTTTTTTTTACTTTTTCAAAATTTCAAGCTATTGTTTTAACTTCTTTTTTTAGTTTTTCATAATAATCATTAGTATAAATACACATGAAAAACTACAAATACCTTACGTTATATTTACTTACCACGTATTAGCTCTAGGAATACACATACATTTCTACTTGAGGTTGTAGAGTGATTTAGAGAATCCATGGAAGATGGGATCGAACGTGTGGCAACATTCCGGCAAATAAAGTTAAGTTAATGCAATAATAAATAGTACTAATGGGAGAGTACAATTCTATGATTTGAACAAACCTTATATTTAATTACCACGTATTAGCTCTAGGAATACACATACATTTCTACTTGAGGTTGTATAGTGATTTAGAGAATCCATGGAAGATGGGATCGAACGTGTGGTAACATTCCGGCAAATAAAGTTAAGTTAATGCAATAATAAATAGTACTAATGGGAGAGTACAATTCTATGATTTGAACAAACCTCACATGAATCTTTAAGCATATATGTATCCACCTGTGGGATAATGCAAGATAATACAGACATGGTCACTAAGTTGAATTGAGTTGAATTTCATATTGGTTAGTTTGTTTTAAGCCTCAAATTAGAGAACCTAAAATAGTATTTTAAGTGTCTTGAATTACATAATTAATGGTAATACAAGTAAAAGCAATCATTTAACATAAAAAATAATAAATAAAAGTCCAAACAAAACAGCGATTCAAAATAAAAAAATAAAAGTTAAAAAATTAGCTTGCAATTTTAAAAAAGTTAAAAAAACTCTTTTAATAAATATTTTTAAAACTATACTATTTTGATAAATATTTTTCTAAATTACACTTATTTATCAAAAACTCTAAATACAAACCTCACAACACTTAGATTTTTGCCAATAAAAATCCAAAACCATGGGATGACTCTCTCCCTGTAGCCTCTGTTTCCTCACATTGCCCATTGTTTGTTTGATTTGCACACGAGTATGAATAAATTAATAATATTACCTTTATGGTATCATCTCAAGTCGTGTTTCCCATATCTTACTATTTAATAAACTATTGTACTATTGCTATGATTATTATCACATAAAATTTAAAAATCAGATAATTAATTATTTTCAACAACTCGTTTACTAATTATTCAAATTAGTTTGATTACTTAGAATTTTTATAATAAAAAAAACTAAAATTATAATCATTTTACTTATACATGAAAAGTTATTCATTTCAATTTAAAATCATAATAGCAATAGTACACTTGCAATGTTGCACATGAAGATAAGAGTAAGCCGACTTTCGAAAACCATTTACAGTAGCCGTCCGATCGTAATTCATAAACCCACAGAAACACGCGACTTATTATATATATACTCGCTTTCACCATTCTAACCGCCATTCTTCGTTCGGATATGGCTTTCACGATGTCTAAAGGAAAATCGCAATCCATCTCCTCCCCTGCGACTCTGTCGGAAACTGAAGATCTCCGTCCCGGAGCTACCGATCCGATAACTACTCAACTCCAACTAGCTCATCATCAGTCAACTGCTACTCTCGACAAAGAGGCGGTTCTCCGGCGAATTCGTTACCACAGATGTTTACGCAAACTCAAAAGCACATTTGAATCTTTGGTGAATAGGAGCCCTAGCGATGCATACGAGAAGTGGTCTGAACCGACCGATGCTTTCACTTCTCCTTGAGATTTAAATGCCACAGAGTCGATTGACGGGGATGTACGTAACGGAAATACGATGGTTTGAATGTACTACAAGTACGGCGGTGGGTACAAGGGCCGATTGCAAGGGATGGCAGATGATGCACGCCGTCGAAGGTTCGGAATGAAAGGTTTTGACTGCTTTTGAGCTCAATCCTGGCAAAAAAAAAAATGTATATGAATAAAGCTCTGTTTCTTTTAAGGATTGTATTAGAAAACCGTTATCATGTTTTTATCGTCTTAATTACATATACTGAAACAAGTTTCTTTCACTTTGAAACTACTGTATAATGTTCGTTTAGATATCACATCAATGATTAATTTAAGATAAGTACTTGAGTTAATGAACAATTAAAATAAGATTAACCACTGATTGTGAAGTCATAAGATGATATATAAAGAAGAAAATACTGTAAAATCGCTCGCATCCACTGGATTTCTCATCAGAAAATATATTGCCGCTGCTCGCCTGTTGCTACTCCTCAGCCTTCTCTGCCGTTCGCCAACTGCTACTTCGACCAGTGACCTCCATGGTCAATGTTTCCTCTCAGGCAGACTATTGTTGGCCTTTGTCTATCGATCTTTCCTTTCAGGCGTCTAATCTGTCGGACATATCAGTCTATTTCTCTTATTTCTTTCTCTTTCTCTCTTTCTTTCGTTAGAACGTGATGGCAATTTGATTAGGCTAAACGCCAAAGGGTTCGCAAGTCCTTTGACGAGCCACTCTTTCTCGCCAACACTATTCCGTCGCTGCTCGCCATTCTTCTCCCCAAGCCGCTGGCGAGATGCCAACGGCCATTTTCCTTTTTTTTTTTTTTTTCATTCAAAAATATTTAATCTCTCTCATACCACAAAAATTATTTAATCTCTTTGGTCATTGGCCATCACTGCCTATAAAATGGTCAACGTCTGCCAACCATAGACTGGCCCACAAAAACCCCTTGCCTATCTGTTGGCCGTTTGCCACCACTCCGTGTAGCCTTAAAACTTGAAAAACAGATTGGTACATGTTAAACCGGCTACAATACTTTTTGATATACCTTCTCATTTGAAATTTTGTTTTTGTTGTGTTTTCTTGTTTTTTAATTATTTTGTCTATCGTCTTTCTTCTTCTTTTTTTTTTTTTTTTTTTTACAAATAATATTTGATTTTGTTTTATTATTATTATTAATATTATTATTATTATAATTATTATTATTAGAAAAACAATAATAATAAATTTAGCTTTTATAATTTTTATGTTTTAATAACAATACGACAATAGTTTTTATTAATTACGACACAACAAACGACGTTTATAAATTTATAAAATTATATCAAAATGGTTATGTCAAATTCGAAAGATTGTATACAAAAATAAAGAGTAAATAATAATATTAAAGCAGAGTTTGTCTTTATTAATCAGAGATAGTAAATAGTCCAGTATTCCAATTGCATGGTGCATTATCTGGATAACGAGCATAAGTATTTATTCGAGCAGTATACAATGTTTCTCATTCAACAGAATGTTCTGATCTGTACGCACGCAAGTCTGAACAAAATAGGAGGCATTGGATAGGCTCCTTGTAAATCAACAATCACATAATGGTTACCGTAAACGTGGACGATAACGACATATGCAGGATTTGGGATGTCTTGCGGGCCATACCAAAGAGGGAACTACGTTTGAAGAACCACCATTGCTTTGAAGAACCGGCGACTAGATTATATTAAAAAAACGAAACAAGGCCAACGTAGCAAGGAGCTAGACCAGCCAAAGTACAACCACCGTCAAAACAAATAGAAGAAAAATACATCAACACAAGACAAAGAAACTAAGACAAAATTAACTCGCCAAAGGATCAGTAAACCACCGGTCCCTATCAATCTTTAAGATGCTACTCCTCCATTGAATCTAAGAGAGAACTACCGATTGAGTTTCTTTAATGATTGCATTCACCGGGATGACTCGATTCTCAAATACCTTTGCATTCCTCGCCTTCCATATGTGCCATATCGCCCCGTAGCATATGCTACCAATTATTCTTCTCATCTTGGGACAACGACCCCAAGATGCAATGAAATCGAGAAGATCATGAATCGACTGAAAACTAAATTGGCCCAGATTGCACCATCGCCATATACCTTCAAATACCTCCCGAGAGAATCTACAATGCATGAAAATATGTTCTACCGACTCAATATCCACCGAACACCGACTGCAAATGGATGATTGAAGATGGATAAACTCTTAAATAACAATCATCTTTTATCTTATTTACTGAATAGTTAGGGCATATGTTAAAAGCATTAAAGGCTACAATACTTTTATTATATTTATTATTTCTAATAAAATATTTGGAAAACAAATTTACGAAATAAAACGGAAGATGAGTTTTAAATGAGCCATTAGTATTGTATTTCGAAATAAAGCAAAAAGGTCATATTCGTTTGAATATTGTTGGTGGGTATTTATATTTGGCCATTATTCCTATCAATTATAATTTTTGTTTAGTTATTGGTTTGTTCCCTTGGAAACCATGAACATTTCGTCATATATTATACCAACAAAACCCTCATGCAACCACAACTACATTTTGACATAAAAATATCATCTCTTAAATTAATCAACTTTATTTGTATCACCTAAAATTTCCTCTTGTCCATGGAAAGGCATGGACACAATTATATGATAAAAGCAGTAATCACGCTTATTAAAAAAAAAACTAATTTATGTTGAAGTGGATGATTCTAAGAATTACGTTTGAACTCATGATCCTGAAACCCGACTTACTAATGAATTCTTTTATATTTTAGCAAAGTAATTCAGGGACGGACCTAGCTTATCACAAGGGTATGCAATTGTATACCCTTAACTTTTTCCAATAAGCATTGATATTTTTCTAAAATAATTATTTATCTCTTAATTAAATACCGTGGATTTGCAACATTTGTGTACGTTTTTTTCCCCGTGTTGTTTCACACGGATCTGCTCCGGGTCGGATATTCCCATTATTATCCGCTCCTGAATTTCGCGTCGTCTACATCGGTAAACCATCGAACACGTCTTTGTGCCTTGAGATCCACCACCACCGTTTGGTCCTCGGCTCCACCGTCTCCTCCCTTCGTCTCCTCTTCTTCCCCTTCCGCCATTCTACTGTTCGGCCATTATCTTTGTTTTTCTGATTCTGATTTTGACTCATTCGTCAAAACCCTAAAGGTACCCTCTCTCTCTCTCTCTCGATCTATGGTTTGACCTGAAATTGGGGATATTTTGTTCTAACAAATGCGAAGTTGTTTCTGGTAGTCCAGGGTGCAGCGATGGTGGCTGAAAACCACCCGATACCTTGGATTTTCCTTACTAAGAGGTAATATTAACTTCTTTGGGTCTGTATTGTTTGAATTTATAGATCCAAATCTCTATTTCTTTAAATCTCAACCTAACCTTCACTTATAAATGTCTGTAACAGTGCACCGTGGAGTGTCAGACGATAAGCACATCAACACAAGGATTGTTACCTGGGTAAGACTTTAAAATTACTAAGAAGCTTCTTAATTTATGGATGCTCAACACAGAGTTCAAAATGATTTGGTTTCTATCGTTACCCTTTGTTACTGATTATGTTAATTTTCAAATTATCTTTCTTCAGTCGATGTGGAAACAAACAAATAACATGAATTTTGTGGCCAAATAGAAGTTCAGATCTAACAAATATACATGGATATAAATATAATTTTGTTCCTTTACGTTTCAGGAAAAAGTTTCTGAGACATGGTATTCGATCTCTCCTTTGGAGAATACATTGTTTGCCTACAACTCTTGAGGAAGAATTTTCATCCTTTCAGCCTAATAAAAGCTCAAAGGGTAATCAGTATCATTCTGAACAACCGATTGACAATGATCATGTATATTAGCAGTTAGCACTTACTAATTATTTGCAATGTGATGTTATTTGTTAATAATAATTTAATTATTTCGTGATACTTAAAGTCAGTTCTTGCTATTTTTGGTCTTTATGCTTGCCTTCAAGATTCATACTTAGGGCAACAAGTTCACAACAAGATAATCAAGAGTGATATTGACTTTGATGTTTTTATAATTAGTTCAGTCATCAACATGTACAGAAAATGAAAAAAGATTTCAACTTCTAGAAAAGTTTTTGGTTTGATAGAGGTTTTCTTTTAGTATCTGCTTTAACCTTATTTTGGTATAACTTATTCACATAATCTACTATTATTACATAGATTAAAGAGGAGCAGGTCTTCTAGAAGAATGGGGGGAGGGGTTGGGGGTATACAAAGTATCTTTGTTTTTATTATCGGTAAAAAATGCAAGTGTGTTTGTTTTTATTATGAGTTAATTGCAAAGTACGTTGCCTATATTGGCAGAAATAGTAAAGTATGTTGCTATTTCCTGCAATTTGTCCCTCTAAATATTTTCTTGGATGGGTTGTAGGGTTACCAAGGTATCCAAAGTACGGGCATCTAAAGGAGCTTCATCGAGCTATAAAGATGTGTGAAAAAGCGTTACTAAACAATAAACCAACTTTGGTTCAACTCGCTTCTCAACAAGAGGTGCATTTTCTTTCTCTTTTTTTATATATTCATTCATCCCATGAATAATCACAACACTTTCCTATTTCCAAGCTAAAATTACCTATTTACCCTCCATGAGTAATCGCTTGGAAAGTAAATATTTGGTTGAAATAGGAAAGTGTAAAATCCCACGTTGGAATATAGTACTTTGAAATAGGAAAGTCTAAAATTCCCTATTAAGGTTTTCTACTTTGAAAAACTACCAAATTATATCGTTCTACTTTTTGTTTCTTTTTATTAGAACATTCTTTTGACAAATTACCCAGATATAGCATTGTACTTTCGGCTTCCTTTAAAAGTTTACTCAATTCTAGCATTGACATTGATTTTTATCTGCATTTTGGGTGGTCGCATTCCTATAACCGGGAAGATTTTCAAAGACTCACAGTGGCGCAGTGAAGAAGTTAGTGCATCTGTTGAAGCATGGCCAGTTGGACTTTTTGGCCTTGTATGAACCACTAAAATTTATATAATTTCCATGGTGAATTTATAGGTTCATTCTTTTCACTTTCTTTCTGATCACTTAACACAGAAGTAATGATGTTAGTATTTGGGACTTTTTTAAATAACAATATGTATAAATGAACTAAATTATTTATTTGAAATCATTGCAGGCTTCTATTTTATTGTTGGCTCCTCTTTACAAACAATTAAGATTTACCATTTCAGATATTTATATGAATTATGAATTTATGATACAGATACGGTTTCTAATGGAAGTTTGCTTGAAAGTTTTGGAACTTTGTGTAAACGTTTACGTCTTTTAAGTGATGTTCCTTTAGGAATCTTCAGTGCACAACCTCTAGATTCAGGTATCGAAAAATCTTGGATACTGTATTTTAATTTTTAATATCCGAAATTTCAAATATATAAATATCATGTATTATTTTTGCAGCTTTTAGACATACATCTGTCTTTTCTCCAAGACCACATCCGTTATTAAATGGAACAAAAGTTGGAAATAAAATGTTATCCACGTGTGCACCATCTCTTAAGGTTATGATTCACGCATGATTCGTTCTTACTTTGTTGAAATTACGGTTATTTATTTATTTATTTAAATGTTTGAAGTATTTTATGAAGGTAATTTGTTTGTGTAATGTAGTTGGAAGGTTCAGGGAACTGGCCGATGAATGACGTGGCTATTGAGAAAACTAAATCTGCTTTCTTGTCAAGAATTGGAGAATAGTGGGTTTGATTTTTGTTTCTTTTTTTAGTATGATGTGGAGTTTTTTTATTTAATTTTGTTGTATTTTGTAGTCTTCAGAAGGCTTATGGGATGTATTATTGTCCATCAGAAGAAGGTGTTGATGTTTTTTTGTCTGGATACGTTTTTCGGTTGAAGATTTTGCATGAAAGAGGCGTTGACTTGATAAATGGACAATGTAAGAAAAGAAAATCTTTGTATCTTAATTTTAAATTTAGGGTTATATGCTAGAAATAGCAACGTACTTTTGTTGATTTTTTTATTATAGCATCCTACTTTTATTTCTTTCTTTTACGGCTTAATATTTGAAAATTTCTACCCAATTTTATCAATTTCATAGAAACAGGAAACAATTTTCACTTCTCTAATTTAATATATTTTTAAAGTTATAGTCTTTATTAGAAAAAATGGAAAGTACAATGCTTAACATTTATACTTGCAGGACGATGATGAAGCTGATACAGATGGTTGTTGCACATTAAAAGTAGAAAATGTCGTACCAAAACCTCCAAATATCCTCAAGGTAAAAAAAATCATTTCAAAAAGTAAACAAGAAAAAAAATCGGAAATGACATTATCATATGTTTGACTTTTGTTGATTTTCCAGTTTGACTTTCTTGGTAAAGATTCCATAAGATACCAAAACGAGATTGAAGTTGAACTTCCAGTCTTCAAAGCAATTCAACAGTTTCGAACAGGTACTTCATGCCTTCATTAAGGTATTATTATTGAGAAGGGCATTAACGTCTTTTTTGGCATCAGGGAAGCAGGGTAATGAAGACCTCTTTGACAAACTGGATACAAGTACATTAAATGCTCATTTAAAGGAACTTATGCCTGGCCTCCATCTCCCCCAAATCCACGTATTAAGTTTTTTTGTGAAAATTTGTCCCTCAAAGCACTGTTGTACCGGAACCCGTGCGGAGCACGGGGCCCCACTAGTTATAGATTAAATACCGATACTTGTATATCCATGATCTAATTATTATAGATTAATGCTTGCATACCTTTTCAGCATCACCGCAACAAGAAATAATTAAGGTATTATTATATTCTAACCTATAATTGCTAAGTTATGTTTTGATCCTAGGAAATTTTTTTTTAAAAAAAAGGGAAGGGGTAGAAAAGGGAAAGAAAGAAGTTGAAGAATTATAAAGATCATAGACAAGGATTACAAGATCTGTTATATAGTTGAAAGCAGTGGCGGATCCAGTATATAGGGCAAGGGGGGCTGTGCACCGGCTCAACTTTTGCGGGCCTTTGTAAAAAAAAAAAAAAAAATCTAGTACGTTGCACCCCCTCGGAAAAAAAAATGACACCCACTAATTAACTTAAACTTTAAATTTTGATCAATTACCCACAAAAGTGCACCCTTTTTTCTATAAGTGCACCTTTTACATTCCGAAATTTTTTTTTTTTGCACCCCCTAGTGATAATTTCTGGATCCACCACCGGTTGAAAGAGTAAAATCTTACATCAATATTTGGCTTTAAATGTTTACTTGAAGATAACCTATTCATAGAATTCAAACTGTTAAAAACGATAGATAATATTTCTCATTTAATTTTTATATCATATCCCTAATTATATAATAAATGTTTATTGTTTTGAGTTCTCACACCAAAAACTTTTTTTATCCACCCTTTTATATACTGAACTAGATACTACCTATCCTAGTTCTTATTCTAGATCCCCCGGTGAAGTAATTTATTGCCTAATTATAAATGCATCAATATAAAGAATATATATAAAACCTATTTTGACTTGAAACACTATTTAAACATTCGTCAATCTCCATACACAGATCCAATTATCATCACGTGAAATGAACATAAAAGTAATACAAATTTCGATTTATTGCAAAGGATCCCCACTTTCCCCCGTGTTGCAGTGATCAAGAAGATTAAAAAGAGTATGGATCGTATTTAACGCAAGGAATCTAAGAAGCTTCACTCAGAGCAAATTACGGCCGACAGTGTGACTCACGAAGTTTTGTGGGTCCAAAAGCATACACCCAAACACATATTACGCCTGATTTTGTGCTGCTTTAACGTGGTATGCTTTTTCCTCGACATTTCCAAAATTGTTGCATATATAGCCTTCGTATTTCCTTTGTATTCGTGAATTCGGTAGGAATACTTTTGTTTTTCTTCAACCGAAGAATGGGCTCTCTCCTTTTTCTTTGTATCCTCTCATTCTCTACAATATCGTATTCTCAAGGTGCCACTCGTGTGAGAACTCAGTTTCTTGACGGTAAGTTGCTCAAAAGTCAAAACTCTACTTGATTTAAATGTTTTTTATTAGTTTTGCTACATGCCATAGTCATTCGTAGTGTTGTCTTAATGTCCGGTTTTATTTATTAATCGATTACATGGTAACCGACTTTTAAAGTGCGTTTTTCTCTTTTTATGTATCAGGGTTTCTTGCGAATGGCAACTTTGAACAAGGACCGAGTCCTAAAAACCTCAAGAAAACATTAATCATAGGGAAGTACTCATTACCCAAATGGGAAATCTCAGGTATTGTGGAATATGTGTCTGGTGGACCCCAACCAGGTGGGTTCTACTTCGCGATCCCACGTGGGGCCCATGCAGCAAGGCTAGGCAATGAAGCCTCCATATCCCAAACCATTAATGTTACACAAGGTATGGTTTACTCCCTCACATTTGCAGCCACAAGGACTTGTGCTCAAGACGAGGTGCTAAGAGTCTCGGCTTCTGGCCAATCAAGTGACCTTTCGATCCAAACCTTGTATAGTAGTGATGGAGGTGACACTTATGCTTTTGCTTTTAAGGCTACTTCGAGTAAGATCAAAATCACATTTCACAACACTGGTACACAAGAGGACCCCACTTGTGGACCCCTCTTGGATGCCGTTGCCATCAAGGAAATGCTTCCTCTCAAATACACAAAAGGTAATACATGTAAACCTTTTATATTTTAAGACTGATGGTGACCCACAAGTTTCTTAATCTTGTTTTATTTAAATGTATATCAGCTAGTGAAAAGAATGTTATGAAAACATATATGAAGTCAAACATTTGAGTAAATTAGAAAAATGTTCCCATAGTAGAATAAAAGTTACAACTTTAGTCCAACTATGTATTTTCTTACATGGGAAATCTTTGTGATTTTATTTTATTACGGCTTTGGTCTCTGACCCATGTAAAATGATTATGAAATACAGGAAACTTGGTGAAGAACGGCGATTTTGAAATTGGTCCACATGTGTTCAAGAACTACTCGACCGGAGTCCTCCTACTCCCCAAAATACACGACATAGTTTCCCCACTCCCTGGATGGATCGTTGAGTCACTCAAACCAGCAAAATACATAGACTCCAAGCACTTCATGGTGCCACATGGCCTTGGGGCTATTGAGTTAGTAGGAGGCCGAGAAACCGCAATCGCACAAATCATTCGTACTGTGCCCAATAAATCTTATGTTCTGTCGTTCACCATTGGAGATGCAGGGAACGACTGCCATGGATCAATGATGGTGGAGGCTTTTGCAGGTAATGGAACTGTAAAAGTGAAGTTTGAATCTCGAGGAAAGGGCGATTCTAAGATTGCTACCCTTAAGTTTAAGGCTACTTCGACTAGGACACGACTAACATTTTATAGTGCTTTCTATCATACTAAGCTTAATGACTATGGACATTTTTGTGGCCCGGTATTGGACAATGTCAAGGTTTTGTCTATTAGAAACAAGTGATGAACTCAATGAGTTAGATCTTGTATATTGTTTTTATACGATGGCTTAAATTCTGGTATGTGAGGATTGAATTCAAAAGCAAAATAATTGTAGTTTCAAGTATGTTTATTGGGTTGTTAATTTAAAGGATTATTGTACACCATGAATGAAGAAGATCATTCATGTCATTTTACTTAGGAGTTCTTTTTTTCACTCTTCTTTCAAGGATGAAAGGAGGATGAAAGGAGTAGTAAGACTATCCCCATTAACAACCCAACACAACCCATATTTTTTATTAAAAAATTAATTTCTTACTTTTCGACCTACACAACCCAACACAACTCAATTTTTCACAATCATTAGCAACCTAACCCAATTCTATATTTCAATTTAAAAAAATCAAAAAAATATTATCAATATTTGTCGTATTTTATAAAAAAATTACATATTTTAATGTCTTATTTATTTTTTACTAAATATTATATTACTTTTTATTAGAAAAAAATTGTATAAAAGAGAAAAGTAAAAAAAGAAAATTGAAAAAAGAAGAGAGAGAGAGATCCGGGTTCGTGATGGTGGCCTAGGCCACCAAAATTTTTCGGGCCACCAAAATTTTTCTGTTTTTGATTTTTTTTAAATATAAATAGTGTGAGTGGGTCAGCTCAACACTACCCATGGGAGTGGTCTAAGGTTTATGTTCAACCTTTGAGTAACCAAAAAGGAGGTATTCATTTCCCTACAAATTGAGTCGACTAGCATATATTTTCTTTTTCTTACCGCTTTTAGGGTGTTTTGGACCTTCCGAAATTCTTGGTTATTTGGTGTCAACAAAAAAATATGACCTTATTTGACAATATTTTGACAAAATCTTATTTTTGTTTTGAGACTTCGAGCGATAGAAGCAAAAAAATTAAAAGTGGTTGTTTAGTTGCCAAATCATAGTTTCGTTGTAAGGTCATTTCCGATCTATTCAATCTGTCATCAACGATTGTCAAATTAACATTACATTCTTTATTAAACTTTATCATATAACATCTACAATACATCCTAAAGTTTACTGAATTGCCAAATCATGACCATTTTGATTTTTATATGAATTTTATTTTATAAATATAGAAATAGTTTATATAATTTAGATGTTAAATTAATCAAATTCTAAAGCACAAATTACGTTTAAGTGAATCTTGGTTTTTAACTTTTATTTAATTCAAATTTTATAAAGTAACTTATAAATTTCATATTTTGTAAAAGAATTACTTGATAAAATCAGACTTGATAGTATTTCATAAAACTCAAATATAATAAAATCCAGATTTCATAAAATATTTAGGGCCTCAGCATATATACTTCCGGTTTGTTACCAAACAATTGTCAAGTATATAAAGACTATAAGAAATTGTTTCTTTTTTTCTCTCTATTCATGTATGAGCAAAAATGGCTGAAGGAAACCAAATGACCATTTTATAAAATTCCTAAATATTAGCGTGAAAGAAGTTTGAAAGCAAAAAAAGAAGGCTGCCAAATAAGTTATTTTGTCACAATCGACTCAAAAAGATTCATCCATCAATAGCTGTCTGGATTAAGTGTTTAACCGATTAAGCTCATTAACTCGAAACGAAACAACCCTAAGTTTATCAAACATAGATACATGCAACACAACATTATCCTCTCACAACAGAAAGAAACATATCAAACCTTAGGATTAAAGTTCAATTATTCAAAAACTAGTTGCAGGATTTAGGATTAATCTCGGGCCTTGACAATGAAATTTTGGCGACTAATGGGATTCATAACCACAGGAGGACCAGCAGTGCGAGGCCATGCCTGAAATTTCTTGTCAGTTTCTTCCCACCACTCCTTGTTTGAAACTGTAGAGGGAGTTGTACCTATACACAGATACCATAAACAACATTATAAACATTACATTCTTACACATGAAGGAACATATATATTTCATATTATATACTTGCCTCCAAAGATCTTTTTGTCTGCAATGATATAGTCGCATGCAAATGCCAGTACAAATGCTCCTGCAACACCACCAACAATCTTGGCTCCTGTCATTTCTTCAAGCTTGTGAAAGGAAAGGAGTGTGTCAGTCACACATCAATAACAATGTTCACTATAACTATAGAAATTTCTTGTTCCTAGTTTCTTGATGCGTGTTTCACATGGTTACGAAAAAGCATATGCACAAAATCATTACTGGTTCAACAAATTAGTGGTTTAGAATAGAGGATTCTCCCTCGGATCCAAAACTTAATGGAGTAGACCGTAGACAATCCCGATTTGATACTTTACAACTCTTAAATATGATAGTATTTCAAGCATCTTGTAAAAACTTAACATCAGTTTTGGATTTGAGAAGTGGCAATTAGCCTAAAAAAGTTAACATCTTCTTTAACAGAGATTAGTACCGGATAATTCAAACAAAGTTTTCAAAACTAGATCGAAACCCCAAAACGAAGTGTGGCTTCGCTTTCGGTTTTGAGAATTCAAGAGGTCTTGGACTGTTCAAATGAAACCACGTTTTTGCTGCTCTTACCATCAGCAAAAATGATATGGCTTCCATAGGAAGGTTTGCTCAATCAAAACATCGAATTTAAGCCTACTAGATGAAAAACATTGTAGACGAATAGATGGAAAATTTTAAATGAGTGGTTGTTGGATGAATCGATTCAAATGAACCGCTCTGAAACAAATATTTGTAATGGAGGAATTACGAGGACATGCAGTGAAATTTACCTTGCAACACTTGTGGATTGAATCAGCAACCAAATCGCTATGCCCTAATCTGGCGTACAAAGAAGAACCTAGAAGAGGAAGGAAACTGATGGAAGTTTCGAGCAAAAGCCAATGCTAATAAGTAATAAAGCGGCAAATCATAAAATTACTTTTAGTCTATTTTTTATTCTAAAATCGTTTATCACTTATCTCGTTACTTAAAACTAAATTTAATTTATTACTAATTTTTATTATAAATCTCTCAAAAGTTAACGTAATTTTTGTATTTGAAGTTTTCTTTAAAATAAAAGTTAAAATTATATAGTATCAAACGAATTTTTTTTAGCTGAATTTTTTTCTTTAAAAAGTTAAAATTTCAAAACTATCTAAAACTCAATACCAAACATACCCCAAATATAATGCGCATATTATTTTAGGTCATGAATTAACAATAAATATTTTTATTTTCTTTCATCCAAACTGGACTTTTATTCTCTAGGTCACAAAATATCTTTTCAATTTTGTTTTACCAATACAAATTTGATTGGTTTGAATGAATTTTTGCTAAAACGGCATACACACGACCTTTAAAAGGGGAAAAAAAAAAGTAAGAGAAAAACATAAAAGTAAGGAATTTCTCCAATCATTTTCAAAAAATTAAGAACTAACCTATCTAGCTAACAAAATCCCAGAGGAGCTCTAATAGGCTGCAATTTGGTATATTAGGTTGCAATGTATTTTTGACGGGCTGCGATTTTCATAAAGCTCATCACTAATAATTTTGGTTTAAAAAATAAGAAGACATACAACTCAACAAGTTACATGCTAGTGTAATGGTAAGCTTATGATATGACGTCCCTTATATGGTGGTGCGAGTTTGAGTCTTAGAGTAATGGTTATTTCTCCGAAATCATTTTATAATTGAGGAGTCACTTTTTATTTTCCTAAAGTTAAATGGGGTTTTCTTGTAACTATAAAAATGAGTTTACGGAGAAAATAAAAAGCCTCTACCAAGGCTCAAACCAGCAATCTCTCGGTAAGGTGATCATCTTACCATTGCAACCAACTTGAAGTCGTTATTTTGAAATGCTTTTCTAGTTTGTGAGTGATGGACTGTAGGGGAAATTGTAGCCCATTAAGAGCATATCGTAGCCTAATACATAAAAAAAAACCCATTTGTGATTTTGTTGGCTAAAGTGGTCATTTCTTAATTTTTTTGGTTATGTTATTGAAAAGTATTAGGAAACATAACTATTTTTGTCTTTCTCTCAAAAAATAATATATGGAAAAGCAGTTTATACCAAGACTCGAAACATGCATTCTACTGTTTCAAAGGCTTAACTCGTTTCATTCTTGTAACTAATCTTATTATATTTGTTTTAAGTCTTTAGGTTTAGGATAAGAAAGAAGATAAACACATTGGTGTTATGTTAGTCACAACTTAGTTTATTAAATTTGATGATAAGCTCTTTAATATTTTAGATAAAGAAGAAAGAAAGTCTAGTTGTTAGATTGTATAATGACAATCTATCAGGACATTGTCATGTTGGGTCTTTGTATGTTTAAGATTGACTAAATTGTATGTATGCAATTTAGAATATCTTTTATTCAAGCGCACATCTTCACCAAATCACACTTGTCGATCCGAGTGTGCATCATATGATTGAATAAGCTCTTGTCAAAACCAAATGTTTGTAATATCAACTATTTGTATGTTCGAGTAAGACTCCAGCTGATGTGATCTTAAACGTTGATGAACTCCGGAAGATCTTGTGATGTGTGTGACACCCCATTTCTACTGTTTTCAAATACTATGGTTTTTCGTATAAATACATGAATACAAAAATACGGTTTGTCAAAAACCGATAATTTACATGCTTAAAAACAGTGGGTGTTACAAAACCATATCAAAACTAATCATAGTAAGCAAGAAAGGATTAAACCTTGAGTCTAAGACGGGAGCTAACTCGGGCTCCACTCCAGCTATACTTCAACCAATTATACCTTAGCATTTTAACCTTGAATACATGGCAAAACATAAAATACGTAAGACAATAATGTCTCGTGAGTTACATGAGTTTTAGACTCAAACCTTTAACTTCTTTTCCAACTTTTTATAAGATTTATAACATAAAACTTCTGTCAAAACTTTATAGTAATAACATACTATAACTCTTTACTTCTCGAAATCATTTTATAACATACTTTACAAAAATAACATCTTTCAAAACTTATAGTAGTAACATACTATAACTCTTTACTTTTCAAAGTCACTTCATAATATACTTTACAAAAATATAGCTTCTTTTTTACTTTCTTTGACTGGTATTATAAACTTGCTGAATTTTTATACTTAGGGCATTAATCACCATAAGTGATACCCCAAGTCTCTACAGCTAGAAAGAACAGATCAATCATCACCATAGAAGTTGTTTAGGAAATCTACTTCGCGATGGGGCTTTTTCCCCAGTAGACTCAATACCTAACCCGGGTAGGTGGAGCACGACATGGTTCCCTTACTAACGCTGCTTGCTACAAATACCAGTCATAAAAAATACTTTCTGCTTACTTGAACATTACTCATATACATATAAATAGTGGCTAGGTGCCCAACTTCATCATTTTCTGTCTTTATGGCTAAATGCCAAATATATAACTTTCATCACATAATAGTCATACGTTTAAAACATGTTTTATAACATTCTAGGCTTAATGCCAAATCATACTTTCCAAACATCTTATGGCTATATGCCCATTCATACTTGAAAACATATACGGTTTGTAACCAAAACATACTTCTTAAACATTTTGTGCCTATATGCCTATTCATACTTGAAAACATATACGGTTTATAACCAAAATATTCTTTCATGTAATTGGCTCATAGGCCAAAACATACTTTCACGTAATTGGCTCATAGGCCAAACATAACTTTAAATATAGCATTACACTTTCACAAACAGGTTAGAAATAATACTCTTGCATATAATTTCACATGTAGAAATTTTATAAGAAATCTTGAAAATACTTACTTGCCATGTACCCCAGAATGGGTAAAAATACTGCATGTACTCACCTCATGTATTGTTAGTGGATTATCTAAACGTTCCTTGCATTCATACTCTTTCGTGGTCCAATAATCATTTGGCATGAACCTATAATTAACATGTTATACATTAACATTCATTCTAACTGACTCTTTAACTCATTAGAGTCCTTATTATACCAATACGCGTCATAACAAGTGTATAACTTCTAACTAACTAACTTTATATGAGTCGTATCTCGTACGTATTTCACTACAGTACCCTCGAGAGGTCGTATTCCCGGTTTAATAACTTTCCATGACTTTTCAAACCATCATGGACTTGTAGTTAAAGTTTGAAGTCATTTGGACATGCCTAGCATCGAATTCAAACTTTAAAAGCCCATGAATAAACACACGACTCGTGCAAAATTAAGCCTAGAGGGAGCACGACTCATGCATGCATTAAATAACAAGGTACTTTGGCCTGCAGATGAAGCACGACTCGTGTATAATGAGCACGACTCGTGCTCATGCTGGGCAGTTCAGTTTCAGTCCGACTTTTGCACTGTAACTCCCTATTTTTGCACATTAAGTCCTTATTCCAGTTCTTAATCATTTTGGGTTTATTCTAAGACTAAAACCATCCATTAATATCAAGTTTTAACCCATTGAAATCAACTCAATTATATGAATGCAGAATTTAGGGTTCTTGAGCCAAAAACCCCAAATTTCACCAAATCGTCAAATTCATTTGTTTCAAATACATGTTTTTATCATATGAACATGTTTCAAACTTAGAAATCATATAAACATCATGGATCATTCTGGAATTACAGTTTTCAGTCCATTCCATAAAGACCCATCAAGAACACTTAGGTTAGAACTCAAATTACTAACCTTATTACTTGAAATTCTTCAATATCCAAGCTATTACTTCAATTCCTTGTTCAATCTTCGTGATTTCTAGAAATCGTGACTTCAAGAGCTTCTCCCGTAGCTTCTCAAATGTTCTGTAACCCTATGGGAGATATTTCTCCCTTTTTATACTTCCATATTTACACTCTAACCCCTCAAGTTCCATTTCTTGAACTTTGGCCACAAAATCAAGTTTTATCACCTAAAACTTAGTTTCTTACATTTTTAGTCCTAAAACTAAAATTTATAACTTCATAATGATTTCTGCATATAGCCAAATGACCAAATTACCCTCTTCATGGTAAAATGACCATATTGCCCTTTTTCACCAATTCTCTCCAAACTCTCAGAGTTTTACTATAATTCCCGCTACATTATTTTAATACTTTCAAAATTTTTGGCCTTTACCTTAAGCATTATCTCGAATATAAATTCAAGCTTTTTGGGTCGTTACAACTACCTCCCCCTTATTGGGATTCCGTCCTCGGAATCATCACACAACTATTAATTTAAGGGATCACTTCTCCCTCCTCTTCAAAGGCTCTCAACCAAAGTTTGGTTACTAGTAGATACTTCCTTTTAGCAACACATAATCATATTCTTTATTCTTTTATCTTTTTAGTATTTCCTTCTAAAGTTACTTTTGGTTCTTAATCAACTTTTAGAGATTTCTACTTTCAATTTATTATGAGGAATTTACATAGCCTCTTCCTCCTGAATATTTCTTTCAATTTCTCATAAGGCGCTCCATATTTCTACTTCTTTTCCTCAAGAACTCACCCATCCCGTATTCTCATTACATCTCTTTTCATTCATATATAAATCTTTTAGTAAAGCTTATTTTACAAAGTGATTTCATACTTTCATATTCTTATCAAAAATAGCAGCTTACTTTGTAATCCTTCTCATATGTTTACCAAAACTTCATGAGATTATATTAATCATATTCTTTACTTATAAAACTTTTTCTCAAATACCATTTGGTAAAATTTTGTATTTATACAAATTTATAAATACACAATATCTTTCTTTTAAAACAATATTTCGTCCTTTAATGGGCATTTTACTTAAGCATAACTTCTTCTTCTTCTTCTCTTATAACATTACTTATTAATTCTCACCTTTTTCTTTTCTTATATCTTTGCTCATGCGTTATTACATAGATAGTTTCTTTCTTTATCTCTACTAGTGGCTCCCGGTTTATTACCATTTTTAAGGATTACATTCTCTTTCTTTCGTTACACTTTATATCCTCACTTTTCTGTTTGGGGACAAAATCTGTCGAAACAGTATATCTTTCTCGAAAATTTGCATATCTCACTCTAAAAGTGTTGAAACGACGTACCGCTTTTTATTTTTAAAACTAGACATCATTAGCTTTCTTCCTATGTATAATACACAATGTTTGACTTTGTAGATTTGTACATTTTTACTATTGAAGTTGACCTATTATTTCTGTCAACTTCCTTCTTCTCTACCCTTGACATTTATATGACTAATTATATACTTCTTTCATTTTCCTTCATTATTTATGAGATTTCAACCTCACTTACTCAGTATACTTCCTAATATAATCGTGCCTTTCTCGTTCTTCAATTTTCTTTCAATACCTTTATAAATACACTTTTCATTCTTTTTGGGTACGCCATGTACCATACTTATTTTAATAATTTATATTTTATTACTTTCTTGTACACTAGTGCTTAATTTAGCACCTTATCTCTTTCTTACTCTTTCTCTATTGGGTTTTCAATTGTTTATTATGATTAATTCAAATTTTCAAACGACTTATAAAACCTCATACTTATTTCACTTTTCATGATATTACCATCTTGTGGTGTAATTAGGTTTCACAATCATATATGTTAACTTCTTGATTACAAATATAGATTTTCAAATTCTTGTCCCACCTTAGAATTTTATAAATAAATTTTATCTCTTGATTACTACTTAGCATCCTGACTTTACCATGTGGATTCTTTGGTGTTTCCAATTCATTCCATCTAGTATTTCATACTTTCAGACTAAATTTCAATAAACTTCATACATAATCCAAAATTTTTTTATACACATATTCTCAGTTTGATTCTTATAAAAGTCAAAGCTGTCAAGGATTTATTTACCAACTTTGTATACTTTTAGTCATCACATGATTCTAACTTGACAATATGATATAAGTCATTGTCTCAAATAACTTCTTAATACATGCTTACAAGTTCTTAATGTATATTATATGTACTTGATTCTCTTTTGGTTTAAGAACTCAACTAGGTATTTTAAACATTTTCGTCCCATGACAAATTCTTGACACAACCCTCAAACACCATTATCACTCATTACTTTTTACTTGTCACCATTATCACTCATTACTCTTAACTTGTTATAGCTATTGCTAAAAAAATAATTTTCTTACATTTACATCTTTTACCATCTCTTCCATGTGTTATAGACTACATGCTTAACACATTACATTATTCTTTCATTTAAACTCCACTTCTTTACACTATATATTTCTTTTAAACATTATATATATGTCTCATAACTTACTCATTCTTTTATATTTATAAGCACGTATAAACATATATACACTTCTTTGTATTTCATGGTTACTAGCCATGTACTCACCATTCCTCACAATCTTTGGATACTTTTACCCATCATTCCCATTCGGAAGTAGTAACTTCATGTCTGTTTATTATAGTTCTTATCTTATCTTTGATTCTTCGTCTAATGCAGATTTAGACATTTACGCTTGTTCTTTACTTCATATTGATTATGACCTTTAGTCATTTTCCTTACATGCTTTTGGTTTTTCTTCAGTTAACATACTTCGTTATACTCTTTTATTATTGGTATTTCTTCTTATACTTCCTTCATTTGGTTGCGGAATTTATTTCCTAATAACCAATATCTTCTCATTATTTTTCCAAATTCTCATCATCAGGTACTAAACCTACTACCACTTATCTTAATGTTTTATTTGTCCTGGGATAACTTTTAATATTCTTATTTTAAGAAATAAATTAACATTTTACAACTCAAACTGCTTTCTTTACTTGTCGGGTAAGCGTACCCTACCTTCAATCTTCAGGCTTATTAGCTCTTGACTTTGACTAAGTTCTAATTTCTGTTATGAAAAAGTTTCTTGGAGATAACCAAGAATCTTCATAATCGCCTTTCACGTTGCGACGCCTGTCATAACCTACAAATGGTTACAATCTGCCACTACTTTACATTAAGTAATATTCTTTGCGGACATCGATCCACATTTACTTATCGTGACGTTACTTCTGTTCAGGTACATCATGGTACGTGTATCTTCATTTGTATGCCGCTTCTTTTACAGGCCAATCCGTGACAACGACTTCCAAATCTATATGTAAATATAGCATTCAACTTACCACCTCAAAATGGTTTCCATATGCATATAATGTATTAAACAAAGCATAATATCTTTGCTTTACTTAAACCTTCTTTCTTTATAACAAAGCTATCAGACTTTTGTACCGATCATTCCTCATTCTTCACCTTCCTTTGCTTCTCACTTAGTCTGCTGCTTGCCATTTTACTTGGCTCACCCTTATTCTTATGACTTAATCAATTGTCCAATCTTTGGACCATTTTTTATTTATCTTCTTTGTTCAACCCTGACAGTTAGTCTTCCACTCTCCGCTACTATTGTCATCGTCTATCTTTAGCTTTTCTCATTGTTTTAATCTTATCGTCTTGCAACGATATTCTGCTTCCCTTATGTATTTAATATTCTCACATCTTTTAGTGATAATTTTTAAATTCAATGGTCATGCCCAAAGCATACCACTTGCTTGCATTAAACTCTTCCTTACTGCTCTCTTATTTTTACAAAATTTATGTACTATTAATACACTCTGCTTATAATTTTCATCCTTCATGTAAGAGTCTTACAACTCTCATATAGGTAATCAATACCCACAATTCTTCTTTAAACTGTTCTTATTCATACTTCTTCTCACCTCTGCAGGTATGTACTTTAATGTCTTTCAACCTGTTTAAGGAGTATTAATTATCATATTTATTTCTTTTACTTTACCATACCAAGTGGTATATACCCATTGCACCATCTTTTAATACTTATAATCTTACTTGTTTTTATTACATAGGCATATAATTCCTATGTTATACTTACTACTCTCTTCAAAACTCTTACCCACCAGATTACCATAATCCCTTTACGATTCCACCAGTCTCAATACATATCCTGTGATTATGATAATACGGTCCCATATTACCATAATCACCTATACATATTGATTCTGCTGTTATCATAAGGTCTCATGGGTCATTGGTTCCTTTAACATATAACACCATTATAAATACATGGTGATCAATACTAAAGATCTTACTACTTTATAAACATAGTCTTTAATAATTATAGACAGTTACAGAAAATAACATACAATTTTCCTAACGGTCAAATTTTTTGCTCAATTTAAGCGTTAATTTAACACTTCCTAGTGTTATATATCTGCATATAGTAATACATAATGTCTTAATCATTTAAGACATCATATAGCATACTTTCATGAACTAACTTTCTTATAGCATGAGTTTAAGCCTAGGAGTGGAACGATCCAATCCTAATTCGCTTAAACTATGGCTCTGATACCAACTTGTGACACCTCATTTCTACTGTTTTCAAATATTATGGTTTTTCGTATAAATACATGAATACAAAAATACGGTTTGTCAAAAACCGATAATTTACATGCTTAAAAACAGTGGGTGTTACAAAACCATATCAAAACTAACCATAGTAAGCAAGTGTATAACTTCTAACTAACTAACTTTATATGAGTCGTATCTCATACGTATTTCACTACAGTACCCTCGAGAGGTCGTATTCCCGGTTTAATAATTATCCATGATATTTCAAGAACACTTAGGTTAGAACTCAAATTACTAACCTTATTACTTGAAATTCTTCAATATTCAAGCTATTACTTCAATTCCTTGTTCAATCTTCGTGATTTCTAGAAATCGTGACTTCAAGAGCTTCTCCTGTAGCTTCTCAAATGTTCTGTAACCATATGGGAGATATTTCTCCCTTTTTATACTTCCATATTTACACTCTAACCCCTCAAGTTCCATTTCTTGAACTTTGGCCACAAAATCAAGTTTTATCACCTAAAACTTAGTTTCTTACATTTTTAGTCCTAAAACTAAAATTTATAACTTCATAATGATTTCTGCATATAGCCAAATGACCAAATTACCCTCTTCATGGTAAAATGACCATATTGCCCTTTTTCACAAATTCTCTCCAAACTCTCAGAGTTTTACTATAATTCCCGCTACATTATTTTAATACTTTCAAAATTTTTGGCCTTTACCTTAAGCATTATCTCGAATATAAATTCAAGATTTTTGGGTCGTTACAATGTGTCAGTAAATCCCGTTTCTCATATATACATTTAAAGGTTTTAAAGGGTTAAATTCTAAGTAATTTGTAGATTTTGCATTAACGGCTCTATCAGCATGAGGATCGCGACACGAAATAGGGTTTTAAAAGATACGCGATACATGGCTGGTAGCGACGCTACCGGCTATCCGTAGCAACGTGATGCGCCGAAATGCTAAAATCCTAATTCTCAAGCCTTGAGCTCTATTTAAGGACACTAACTCCCACACCCTGCCCCTTTCACCATCCACCATCCTCTGAAAAACCCTAGAACGAACCCTAGTCTTCCTTGTGTGATTCTAGCTCATTTCTTGTCGTGGAAGTATAGTTTGAAGAAGAAGAAGAAGAAGAAAGGTAGTGGTGCAAAGAAGTAATCTCCAACTTAGATCCAACATTCTTTCCATCTTTTGGACCTCTTAAAATGATGAAGTTCCTAACTTGATGCCTGTTATGCTTAGATATAGTGTCTTGTGGTGTTTTATGGTATGTTTGGTCCCTCTATGATGTGTTCTTGGAGTTAAAGAAACTCCAGGTCACCAAGTCGATTTTCAAACCATTTATGGAACCTTTAGACCAAAGATAGTGACACGACTCGAATACCTGTGGATGAAAACTATTTTTGGCTCACGCCCCTTAGCAGCGCTAAGAGACCCTGGACACAGCATGACTCGAGTGTCGTTGACTTTGACCGTTGACTTTTGACTAATTTGACTTTTGGTTAAACTTAGGTGGATTTTTTTTTTATAACCGAGGACCCCACCCGACCCATCCTTTGGATGACCCTGATAAAGCAACCTCGGGGCCCATGCACACCTGGCAGCAGGGTGGTCTGGGTCAATCACCTACGGGGGTAGAGAGGTGGCCAGTGGCCATCCCCTGATTGAAACCTAACACTCCCTATGGGGAAAGGGAGGGAGTGGGATTAGAACTCGGAACTTAGATGGATTTAAGGATTTAACTAAGGGTTTGACCTTAAAGTGGTTTGGGTTTAGTGAGTTATATCTAATGATGAATTAGGAGGTTTGTGTTGCTAATTCTTTAGGAATCCGGTGTTGTGTTTCTACCTCACGATTCAGGTGATTCTCCTTATTATACTATCGGTGATGTTGCATGCGTAGGCAGCCTGAGACTCGTTAAGGTAGGACTATGTGTCTAGACTAGTATAGTCTTGCTTGTCGATTATCTAGTTGTGTGGTTATGATTTGAGACCCATTAGGATAGGAGCGTGTGCTTAAATTGGCGTGGTTTTCCTTCCTGATTGTCTAGTCGTATGATTCGTTCTTATGACTGTGTGGGGGTTAGTGGAGCGGGGTTGACCCGTGAACCGAACAGATTGGGGATGGCCCAAAGGTCTTCTGGCGTTGGCAGAACATGGTTGGCCCGTGAGCCTGGCAAATCGGAGATGGTCTGATAGCCATTATGTGGTATGCTTATTATGTGATGGAATGTGTGGTATTTTGGGGAACTCACTAAGCTTTATGTTTAGTCTTTCAAATTAAATGTATTTCAAATACTTCTTCTAGAAAAAAGGAAGGACGCAGCTCGACTGTATCCGCATCTGGCATGATTACATTTTTAGACTACTGCTGTCACTAGTTTATTACTTTGGATTTTTATATTGTTTTTGGAATGTTGTTACTTGATTTTTAACAAATGAGTTTACTATGATTTAAATGTTTCTACAATGTTTGAAATGGTTTTTAATATCTATACTTAGCTTTAAAAATAAAAATTTTGGTTGTGGAATTTGGGACGTTACAGTGTCATCCATTATACAATAATATAAGGAAATATCTTTATTACATGGCACCCAACAAAATTGATTTTATCACATGATGCACATGTCTTGCTTTCTATATAAAGACATATCTAACATGAGACAAAGTTGTGGTGACCACGGAAACATAAAAAACCCTAACCAAGGAAATTTTTAATGGCGTTGTTTTCTTAGTGAGAATTTTCAAGTGTTGAATTTTACTGTAATGGGATCAAAATGGTGAAGAATCATGTAGGTTCTTAATTCTTCCGTGGTTAAATCCAAGTTGTATATATTTATTGTATGTGTTCTAATTGGAATACATATTTTTTTTCAATTAACTATGTTTTTGAAGGGGTCGTTAAAGATACATTTGATTGTATTCGCATCTCGCGTATAATATTTCTCATGTTGTTTCGAACCAACAAGATGCATTTAGGTTTTGTTCATCTTCATTTTTGTTAAAAAAATATCTAGTGTTTATACCAACGCTTTCTGGGTTCATGTTGAAAGCCTTAATAACTGTCTGTAGGTGACGCATTAGATTTTGTATTGCTTCCGAAGATCTAGGTTCTTTGTGGTGGAAAAAACATCAAAGATAAAATCAAGAAATTTGATAAAATTAAATAAATTAAGTTTTAAAAAGTTGAAATAAAATAAGCATTGCAAATTGTCATGTCAGATGCCACATAGAGCTACTTTTTGATAGGTCTATTTTAGTTGGTATTTATTTTTCTTCAACTTTTAACCATATAACTTTCCATACGAACTGTGATGGGTCTGATTCTTTTTGTATTGTATTCTTTGTAGTAAGGATTGCATGTTGAAGCTTTTAAATCATAATTTGAATATCTATAATTCAGGATTTTCTAACTCCAACGTAGCCCATTTATCATTTTGTGAACTTTTCTCCAAATCACCATTTTTTACAGACTTCAAAATAATATTTCTAGTCATTCTAAACTATTAGTTTAATATTTCCAGTCATACTGAATAGGTTCAAAGTCAACTTCACATCCTCCTAACATTCACATACAAACCTCAACTTCACATCCTCATAACATTCACTCATGCATATATCATTTAAAGACGTGATGCTGAAAATTGAAGGAAAGAGATGCAGGCTGATCGGGCTCAAACCAGGTCATGAAGGCTACAATGGGGATGTAGAAGTTGGCCCAAACCAGGTCACGAGAGTGGTGTATAATTTGATGTTGGTAATGCTGAAAGATTTGTGTGGTGAGGGTTTTGATTACCGGCCATTTAGAGAGAAAAGTAAGGAGGAGGATGAGGAGGAGGAGGACAAGAAATAGGAGGAGGACGAGGAGAATAAGAAGAAGAAAGAAAAGGAAAAATGAGAAGACAGATTTTAGTGGTATTGGTGTCGGCAATGTGAAGGAGAAGATAGTGAAGAATAGGGAAGAGAGATTTTAAGAATGCTTTGAATACCATGTTATGTCGAATAATTATCCATTGATTACAAATAATCCATCTGCAAGAATATATACAAACTATAAGGGTGGACAGTATCATTGAAAGATGGGAGAGTGTTCAAGGTGGGGTGCTAATGGTATCAACCCCCACCCCCACCCCCACCCCCACCCCCACTTCCACTTGATAGATCGCAAATGATAGGTCAAATGCGGCTTTACCATATGTTTTGAACCCACCGGCCCTAGCTTTTCTAACTTGTACAACACACTTCTTTTTTTGTACATTGTGGTGGGTTGAGAAATTTGGATTATGTGTCTTGTGGGTTATGAAATATGGAAGTGTAAGAGAAAAGTCGACGTAACATTGTAGGTTGCGATGGTTAAGAGAGATGGACCCCCACTCCTCTTAAATATTTTGACTAAGAATACAACATCACCTAATATAAATAGGCTAAGCTACGTACACTAACAGTTAAAAAAAAACAAACTTTATTGATGTTTAAACGGTGACTATTTGATGGTTTATGAGCGCATGCTACAGTAAAAAGGTGGAAAAAGGGATCGAAAGTAATATTAAAAAGTAGCATAGCCGGACATGGCATCCATAGACGCAAATGAAACAAAATGTCGAAGACTAGTGCCATTGATGAACTTTTTGTACGGTTACTCATCAAAATTAATTAAAAATAGGAAAATGAGAGTAAATTTGATGACTTCTCTTAACCATGGTTGATACATTGATTAAACCAAACTCTTAGTCACACATATGTGTCATTGTTAGATTGGTAATCTCAATTTATTTTTTGACCATATATAATAAGAGATTAATTATATTTTAATGTTGTTTATGGTGACAAATTTGCAGCAGCATTACATGATCATGGGGTCGATTGTTGAGTTATGAATGTTGTTCCTATTAGTGATTCCAACACTTTACCTATAACTAGTGGGTAGCCCGTGCTTTGCACGGGGTGAGGGAAGAAGGAACTTTTTTTTTCTAAACCAGCAGCTACTAATAATTTTAAGAAATTTAAGCACCATGATGTGTATTACCTTAAGAGCCATTCCAATAACTCACAAAGGAAATCCATATGTTAACATTAATAC
Source organism: Cichorium intybus (assembly GCA_023525715.1). Classification (NCBI taxonomy): domain Eukaryota; kingdom Viridiplantae; phylum Streptophyta; class Magnoliopsida; order Asterales; family Asteraceae; genus Cichorium; species Cichorium intybus. The sequence goes on along the minus strand of CM042010.1, from coordinate 151,080,389 downwards.
CTCCTGAGAGAATGTTGAAATATGCTCGGAAAGCGTAACATTAATACCAATGTGCTTACATTTCTTTAAAAATAATAGCAATGTACTATATTTTTAACCCATAATAGTACCGTACTTATAAACTATTTACCCAAAATAGCAGCGTACTTGCACTTTGCAACCAATACGGACAATGTATTTTCTTTGTTAAATTTGGTTATTATAGGTAGAGAAATATGAGTACATTGCTATTCAGGGAAAATAATTGGAAAGTATGTAACTATTATGCGTTACATATCGGTATAATCGATAGAGAATGTAAGTACACTGCTATTAGTGTAAAGAAACGTAATAACATTGCTTCTATGGGTAATAGGCAAAGTACATTGCCTATATTGGTATAAAGAGTAAAGTATGTTGCTATTTTCTACAATTTGTCCATACTCGAACTATAATCTTTGGAGAATTGAGTGAAAAAGCGATCGTACTTGGCTTTTCTTGTAAAAAAAATCATTGTTTTTCATTTCATTTCTAGTTTGCTTACTGGACTTCGATAATCTTTTTATTCTACAATAGTTATCTTGAAAGGCACCTTATCTCATATAACTGTTCTAAGAAGTGATTCAAACTCTTTGATCCCAGTTGACCACTTGCAGTTGTGCATTCGTCGATATCTGAGTCACTGTGAAAATCAATATATATGAACTTTTAAATAAATAAAAAGTTAAAAACCAAAAAAGCCTCACCTCAAATTCATCAGCTGGAACATCTCCAGATCCATCTTGTTGTGGAATATATCCACCCGGACGATATTGTGAAGGGAAATCCTCTCGCTTTCGCTTTCCAGAAGTCAACCGAAGAAAATCCTAAAAATAAACAAAATAAAAAAAAATACATAAAATGTAATAAATAAAAAAGTAATCATTGTTTAATCACAAGAGTATCACTACAGTAACCTGAGTCATGGGTTGATGGGCTGTTTCTTTGTCACCATCCTCACGCCCTTCCTCATAAACTGTAACAGTGTTTAAAGTAAAAAGTAACAACAAAATATTAATATGAAATGGAATATATATATATATATATATATATATATATATATATATATATATATATATATATATATATATATATATATACTAGCTGCGTACCCGCGCAATGCGGCGGCGGAGAATAGTTTCTTTTTGGCGATTAATTACTATCGGTGGCGAATATTAGTTTCATTTCGACGTATAATTTTCAGTATGCAAATATAAGTTCGTTTTTTTTTTCTAGCGGCGAAACGTATCTGTTATGTTGTAAACCAGAACCGTCCTGAAAACGATTAGGCAATTCGGTTTCGATTCTATGAATTTTATTTTTTTGGTTTTGGTTCGGTTTTTTCGATCCTGTTCAAGAATTGATATTGTCATAAATGAGTAAAATAACATTTGGAACCACAATGAGTTAACTTGGGGGTGTTTAATTTTAAATTTTAAATTTTAAAATAAGTATAATATTTAAAATTAATAATTAAATAAACATCTCAATTTACTTCATATATACATCTAGTCAATTTTCTTTTATCGGTTGAAACGGTATTATTTTCCGAAAAAAATAGTGATTAGTGGTTGAAAATTGTACATATATTTAGTATATATAAAATTATAAAAAAAGAAGAGATAGACGGGTAGGAAGTGTTGTTCGTTGTGTTTCGGGATCGGAATAAAAAAAAACCCAACCTAAAGGCAAACCAATTAGCACCGCAGGATTATTTTATATAAACGGCTAAGACACGACACACGTTTCGCGGTCTACAGACCCAACCGCATAATGTTTTTGGTAGATGTTGAGTTTGCATTAGGAGTAGGTTTTGAAAGCGTATATTATTCAGTTATTGCAAAATTTACTTCTAAATCTCGATCGAAATCCATCAAAATCTTCTTGCAAAATTTACTTCTAAATCTCGATCGAGATGGAGCGAGTTACCGAGTTTCCGTTGGGTCCGGTAGACATCCGGCCAAGGAAACGGCAGCGACTTGGTTGGGATGTTGGTCCTCAGACAACCAAGGTATCAGATCTGGTTTCTTTTCTCTTGATTTCTCTAATTATTTTTGTTTCTTTTGTTGTTTGTAACTTGGTTTGCCTTTAGGTTGGGTTTTAGGAGGCTTGGTGTGTGATGATTGGTCGCATATAGAATTCTTATGAGATCTGCGACGAATTCTTCGTTTTTGTTTGCATGTGCTGTTAATCTTTAAAGGTCCATAAATATTATGATTTTCTCGTGTTTTCATGAATTGAAGTTTGGTATCGTGCATGCAATGTCTCACACTTCATTGTAGATCTTTTGACACTTGTTTTTGAACTATTTTTGCTGATAAGTAGGTGAAATCATGTTGATTGGCTTATAGATATTTTACATATTCCTTTAATAAACCCTGATTGTTGTCTTTTGCTTCTGTAACTTGCAGAGAAGATTCATGGAAAACTGGGTGAAGGTAAGTTATATATATGTATTTTTAATTAACTAATAATAGTTAGTTTCATTAATGTTCCTAATTAGTTTCTTGATGTTCTTGTGATCCAGGGACATTTGGCCAAGTGTTGGAATGTTGGGATAATGAAAAAAAGGAATTTGTTGCCATTAAATTTGTACGTAGAATTAAGAATTATCGTGATGCAGCCATGATAGAGATTGATGTACTCCAACAAGTTGGTAAACATGATAAAGGTGGCAATTGGTGAGTAACAAATCAAATTATATTTAAAATCATAGTCTTGTTTTTGTTAAATTCGTTTTTTTAATTTTTTATGAAACTTATTCTTTTATTTTTTTAGTTTTTTTTAGTTTATATTAATTATAAAATTTATTTTTATTTTAATTATAGCTTTTTATTTATTTTAATTTCAAATTTTAGGTTTATATTTTATTTTAACCCATTTAAACATTTTATTTTCAACCCTTTATATTTTTATTTCAATAAATAATATATGCATATATAATTTGTTTTAAAAATCTGAAATTTCAAAATAAATATATTAAATTTCGAAAATTCATAAAATTCAATTAAATTCGGATTTATTATAAAAATTAAAAAAATATTAAAATTAAAAAATTTAAAAAATTCCAATAAAAAAAAAGTTGTTGTTTTGGGTTGGGGTTATAGCTTCTAGGCTTTGAGTTTTGGTACCCGCGCGAAGCGGCGGTGACGATAGTTCGTTTCGGTGTATAGTTTTCAAGCGGCGTATATTATTTCCCATCGGTTAATGGGTTAAGGTTTAATTCTTAGTTTAACGGTTTTTGGTGTTTCAGTTCACAATTACACACATCCGACAAAATTATAATTAAAACTACGTTGTAATTTTGGTTAAAAATATATTATTTTCAATGACAGCCGCCTCCATTGTCTACACAAATATTAAAAAACTTCTAATAAATAATTATTAATATAAATACTTAACTAAATATTATTAATTTTTATGTAAATATAATTATTTAAAAATTTTGAAAATCATTTCTAAACAAATTTTATATTTTTATAACAAAGATAAAATAAATAATAAAATATTTTAAATAAAAAAAAATTAAAATTAACTATACCCTAATGTACCCTAATATAAGTAGAATGCAATAACCTAACCCTAATTTCCTTATACAGCCGCTACCCTCCTTGAGCTCACTTCCAACCGAACGGCTCCTCCCTTGACTCATCCGACCTCCACGCCTCCCTCTTCAGCCGGCGATGACCTCCCTACCGACCGCTACCTTCTTGAGGTTCCATACCGACCGCTACCCTCCTTGAGCTTCCATTCATTTGCCTCCCATTCATCTGCTAGTCGGCATAACCATCGGGTTTGAATCCGGGTTGGGTGTGTCGTCGATTCAAGTTCTGAATCTTGGTGGTCGGGAAGGTCTCTCGGTGCTAGTTCATCCGACTGTGAGGTCCCGTCGATTCAAGGGTTCTCCAATTCATCCGATTCAGCCGGCGATACCTTGGTGCTAGTTCCGCCTCCGATTCATCCCTCTGTGAGGTCCCGTTGGCCGGCGACTTCAACCCTCTGTCTCTCGATCTGTCTCCGACAATGGGGCCAGAACAACTTTCACAACTTTGATGGTCTTGATGTATACCGTCGGCGAAGACCAGTGGTTGTGGTGGTCTCTCTCGATCTCTCCTGTTTCTCTGCTAAAAGCCAATTCCACCGATCTGTTACCAGATAATGATGGTTGCAGCCTCGAAGGAAGATGCAGTGGTGATAGGTCAAGAGAAAGATAATGTTGTTGAAGGCGACTACGGGATAGAGATTATTCAGTTATGAATCGGTTTTTATGGGACAAAAGCAAATAGGTTCCATCCGTGTATAACTTTCTCTAGATCTGATCCGACTACGGTAATCGACTCCACCAGGTTTTTTAGTTTTTCTGATTACAGTCATTGTGTTATCGAGTTATTTCAGTTTTTCTGATTATAGTCTTTGTGTTATGGATCTGATTTAGATTTTGTGTTATGGATTTGATCTGATTTTGATTTTGTTTTTAAAATTATTAATCTGGATCTGATTTTGTTTTTCAGATTATTTTGATTTTGATTTTGATTTTCAGATTATTTATCTGATTATAGTCTTTGTGTGATCTGATTTTGATTTTTTTTTCTGATTATAGTCTTTGTGATATGGATCTCCAGCATAGATCTACTTTCATAATTATCATACTTGCCTAGTTCTTTGTTCGGTTCACCACTTAGATTGGGAATGGTGCGTTGGATATTGGTCTAGCTTCATCTAGTAAGGAAGTGTTTCTGGTTGTATGTTTTGTTAAAATGAAAAAATTAAAAATCTATTTTCTTAAAATGAATAATTTGACTGAAATATTAGTATTGATAATACTAAATTTAAGGAAAAAAGTTAGAGTTGATAAAGTTCATAGTTTTAAGTTGATTCAACAAAAAACCATGTTTTAAACTCTTATATGATAATGGAAAATTTTCTTTTGCAGCTTTTGGATTTTGACTTTAAAAAGCTTTTGTTTGGCTTCAATCAAATTAATATGCTTATAACTGTTTGGTGTATTGAATGTAATGACAACAGGTAAAATATGTAAATTAGACCTATATGTCAAAAGCTTGAAAGTAAGATGCAGTGTATTTAAACATTGGAGTTTGTAAATTAAAACATTAGTTTAAACAAATAAATTTGATGCTTTTCTAGATCTTCTATCCACCCACAACACTTGTTATGTTCTGTAGAATCCCTGTAAAAAGATATTTATTAAAATTTTTGTGTTTCTATGCAGTAACCGATTATGAAGGTCAAAAATATGTTACCTTGGAGTAGTGCTGATAGAGATGGTCAGCAATCTGTGGAGAAATAGAAGATGGTGTTTTAAGTTAATCTATGGTCAACATTAATGTTGTTGGTGTTGTGCAGAAACAGATTATGAGGGTCAACCAATTGATGGAGAAATAATACCTTGGTATTGTGCAGAACTGTTTCCTATTATGTTTGAACTTTATTCCTATTATGTTTGAACTTTATTTCATTGATCACATTAACTGATTCATTCCTGTAAAAAAAACAATAATAGCAAAACATATTATCTCCAAAAAACCAATGTTTACAGCATCCTATAAAAAGACTATTCTAATATTTGTATTTTTGTGCAGAAACTAAATTGTCATTATTCAAAATCATGGATTGAAGAAAATATAAAGCATAAACAGACATATATGAATAATTTTTGGAGCAGAAAAAGATTGGAGTAAAGATTTGTTTGGAGAATGTGTTGATTTATAGTGTAATTTTTAGAGATTTGAAATTTGAAATTTGAAATGAAGTGTTTCTATTGGTTTAAAATTGTTTGTGTGGATCATCAAATATCAAAGGTTAAGATTGATTTAAGAATAATCAATGGTTAAAATCAGATCTGATGTATTAATGCTTAAATAAGTTGTACATTTTTAAGACATTAAGACAATTATGCATTAGGGGTTGTAATTTATATATGGTTTATAGTATAGTATAGATATATATAACTTTGTGATTAATAGAAAACTTACCAACATTAACATCAAGACGAGGCCTTTGGTTCAACCAAGAAGGCGCTTGTTGTAAAAATTATACACAAAACATTGATCACAGTAAAGAAAAAAAATGAACAAACATATTTCATATTTCGCATCACCGTGGTAATAAAAAGTCAATTTAGTATTTACCATGTATTGGCTAGGCCTTTCGGATTGGCTCCCTGAACCTTCATTTTCATCTACAGGAGGATGATTAATTGGGGGTTATGGGGGTACCCACAGTAGGTATATTGTATGAATTGCCCACTGTCCCTGGTAATGGTGTTTGAGCAGGCAGAGGTGTTTGAATTGGAGTCTCTAATGGTGTCTACAGATACGATTTCAGTCAAGAACAATGAAGGTTAGAGGTAAATTGTACATTTAAAATATATAATTCGAACTTACCGAGGGAAAAAGTAAATCAGTTGTAGGTGTCTCGTATTCTTCAGGGCCGTCGTATGGTACATTGAGATCACGAACAGTGTTGGCCGGAGCTCCAAGGGCCGGCAAGATTGCAGTTGAAGATCTCTCTATTGGCCCAGTATAGCACCGGCTTGCATCATCTTCAACTCCCATATATACACCATTAAGAACATTTCAAAATAGATGAGTAATTTCTGATGATAAAAATCGGTGAAGTAGATCGAAATGGAAAATGAATCAGAGAAATATGTTATAGCTTACTCCTTGAAGTTCGGTGAGAACGCCTTCACCCGGACCACAAACCGAAATTGTTCTGAATACGAAGTGAAGCCCTATATATGAATAACAAAGTGTAAACAGTGAAAACCCTAATTGAGTTGCAGCAGTAAGAGCATCGATTTAAGACAATAATGATAAACAAATGGGTGTTCGTTCGATCGATGTACCTTTGAAATCAAATGCAATGACGATTTCGAAGGTCGATAAGAACGATTAATAGTGATTGACAGCGGCATCGGCGGTAGTGTTATCAAGGAGTGGTGGTAGTCGGTGAGCGGTGAACGGCGACAGCTAGGGTTGGGATGGGGTGAGAGCTTTCCATTGCCACTGATAAAAACGAAACGGTGGTGGTAAAGCCGATAAAGGAGAAAGCCGCAAAAGAAGGAAAGAGGAGACAGCAACATCGGTGGAAAAAAACGGATCCAAATTGGATCCACATGACCCGCGTGACAAAAAAAAACGTTACCCTTGATGAACAAAAACACCGAAATTAAATATATATATATATATATATATATATATATATATATATATATATATATATATATATATATATATATATATATATATATATATATATATATATATATATATATATATATATATATATATAAATTTATGACCGTGGACTCGTAGGTGTCGTACATGACTGGTATGAAGCTTCTTAAGTTTAATTAAAATATTAAATAAGACTAACTACAAAAAAAATGCAACATACTTTCACCATTTTATGATTAATATGTTTTTTTTCAGGCGTGAGCCATTTGACACATACCCTAGAATACATCATGTTTAATGCTAATGGTCTCTTCTCCATAAAGCAAAAAATGTCAAATTTTATGAAGATTCGTTTTTATCTTACTCCTCAATGAAACCCAAATAAGATCATAATGAGATACCAAATTTGTAATTAAGCAGGTTTTTTTTTTTCGTGATGTCAATTTCATTATTTATAAACTTGCAGAAATTGCAAAGGCGATGAGATGGATGACACACATGTTTGACAATGGTGAGGGCCCTAATGTTAGGGCGAAGCTTTTGACATGTGAAAAACGACAACATACTTTTATATGTAACTCAAAATTACAACATATTTTTCTTTTTATTCCGAATTAGCAACGTGCTTTTATTTTCAACCGAAACAATTTGCCGAAAGAAAATTAATCGTCATCGGAAACTATTTGTTGAATAAAACTATTTACCGCCACTGCACACGGATTTTTTAACTTATAATGGCAACGTAATTTCATACTTAACTCGAAATAGCAACAATTTTATACGAGTTTTTTTAATTTCCAACAGTTTAAGACACGAATTTGTAACCTAATATAAAATATATAAAAAAAATTAAAAAATCATGGTTTCATTTATATATTTTATAAACATATTTTTAATAAAAATTGGGCTATTTTGGATTGTTAATGAATGTAAAAAAAAAAAAAAAAAAAGGTTTAGTTGAGTTATACACATGGAATACAAACAATATAACTTTCTAAGGCTGCACGGAGAGGGCCTTGGTTACGCCGGAGGCATCCGAGTTGGCACCAAATACCGGCGGCAAACACCAGCCCGCAAGTGTGGCAAGCGTTGAGCGGCAATCCCAAACGGCACCAGAATGTCGTTTCTCTCTCCTCTCTTTCTCTATTCTCTGTCTGTGCGTTTGATCTTCTCACTTTCTTCTTACCCATGGCCCATGTCGTTTCTTTTTTCCCTTTCTTCTTTCTGTTTCTTCTCTCCCTTTCTTCTCCAGGTGTTGCTGATTTGGAGTAGTTGCTGGTGGCACCACTCCTTACAGCCTAAGGTCTTCCGATGTAGGTTCTCACTTCCCCTCACTTTTTCCCTACCAAATCAACAGTGAGTTAGCACCCCTCACTCCTTTCACCCCTAAAAATGGTCACTCTTCATTTCCTCTCACATTTGGTACAAGTGATGATGCACATGGTAGAAGCAATTAACATATCAAAATCCATTTCTTCACGCGACGCCGGCTCTACGGGGAGAAAAGTGAGAGCACCCATCACTAGGAGGTTGGTGTATCCCTCAACAAAAGTGCGAGCCTGCACCTTTGCTCGCTACCACACTGATCGACCTAATAGATAGTTGAGTTGGGTTTAATACGTAAGACCATGAGGTATTGTACCCATGCTAGTGGCGTGAGGATGAGGAGAATGGAGAGCTAACACTAGAATCATCTTTCAGGTGAATTTTGGCAGCAAGGAACATCTTCCAAGCTCCAAAGAAATCCAACATTGGAATCATCATTAACCGACAATCCCCATGAACCACACTCATCATCATTCATCAAGTTCTTTCATTGCCTATGAACACCCTTAAGAAGTTGCTTTGAAGAATATGGAGAGCTAACCATCTTGTGAATTGTCATCACTTTCGGGGCAAAAACAGCATTTGATAAGACATGTTCTAATGAACTATTTCTTTGTTTGCAAATGCTTGAATATTTGATTAGTTTAAATTTTAATCAATAAGCATTTTATGCGTATTCTTGATAATCCAGATTCCAGTGCCTTGTGGTAAGGCAATGTAGTCAATAAGCATTTTATGCGTATTCTTGATAATCCAGATTTCATGCCACATTCACTAATCACTACCCAAGAATTAAGACAAATAATTGAATTAACTTAAATGTACCCAAAATAAAGTAATTCTGTTTTTATGGTTTAGAATTATGTCTATCAAATTCCATTAACAAACCAAGGGAAGATCAAGAGCTTTTTTGTCGAATAACCCAAAACAGGTCTTTTTTTCATCAATAGGCAATTACATAACTTCTAGATTGATGTGACGAGCAGGCTAGAAAAATTAACACCGGGTAGAATGAACATAGAAAAAATCCAAGAGCTTCAGAAGGTATTGAGACCTAAGCTTACTAAAGTCTATTAACCAAATAAGATGATCAACATCTACATAATGAACTAAAAACGATTGGACCAAATGCTAGTAAAGAATTGGGGAAGAGAGATCAAAACAATTTATCCAGAAAACAACCATATCTCTAAAACACAAATGTGCCAACATGCAAGAGCCAAAACAAGTATCATTCAAAACATTAAATACTTTAAAAGCAACTGGTAATAATCTATAATCAAAATGTCCTAGAGACAAAACATACTCTCCGAACGATTCTCAAGCAGCAATATCAGCAGCAACATCTTCAACATAGGTGATTGCCTTGGTGGTTGGCTTTGCAAGCAAATCAGTATACTCCTGGAATGGAGATCTACTGAATCTTGTCTCCCTCCAGAAGTCAGGAGTCAAGAATCCATAAGTCTTCAACAAGCAGTCGAATGTAGCCTGCAAACCCACAATTTCTCTTAGATTGCAAACGTACATATCGAATTAAGGTATTGTTTTATACAGAAACTAAATCAATTGTGTAATAACACATCATGAACAAACATTTAAGGAGATTCATTATTACTGAAAGAGATGAATGAAATTGGACCTTGACAAAGTTTCCGAGTGTCTTAGTGGATCCACGTGACGATGTAAACACATCATCAATACCAGCCATCTGGAGAACCTTCTTCGGAACCCTAGCAGCAACAATCCCTGCACCACGGGGTGCCGGAACCAATCTGACTGTAACCGAACCACACTTCCCGGTAACCTTGCAAGGCACTGTATGTGGCTTCCCAATCTTGTTTCCCCAATAACCTCTCCTCACTGGAATAACCGACAACTTCGCCAATATAATCGCACCCCTAATGGCCGTAGCAACTTCCTTCGAGCACTTAACACCCAGCCCGACGTGGCCATTTCCATCTCCAACAACCACAAAAGCCTTGAACCGGGTTCGTTGTCCAGCACGCGTCTGTTTCTGGACAGGCATGATCTTCATAACCTCATCCTTGAGTGAAGGGAGGATCTGATCGATGATCTGGTGTTCTTTGATTGGAAGAGAGTGAAGGTAGACTTCCTCCAGTTTGGTGATCTTACCATCCTTCACGAGACGGCCCAGCTTGGTGACTGGAACCCATTTTTCCTCATCGGCATCACGACGAGGACCACGACGGCGGCCTCTGCCACGGTCTCCACCACGGCCTCCTCTGCCGCCAAATCCCCTCCCGAAGCCACCACGTTCTCCGCCTCTCTCAGCCATGGCTCGCTTGTGGTTTGGTTATACAAGAAACGCACGAAGAGTGAAGTAAGATTTAGGGAGAGGGAACCCTAGCAGAGCGATATAGAGGTTTATATGTGGAAAGAAATGCTAGGGTTTGTTTATTGGACCCAATTCTATGTGGCCGGACTTATTTGGGCTTTTGGGTAGGCCGCTTGAATATGTACTATTTGAATAAAACAAAGATTTAGAAAAACATAAAGTCATAAAATAACTAGTTAATTTCAAAGCGCTAAGTTGTTCAATTAAGAATCTTTAAAAATTAATAATCTTAAGAAAATTTTGTAATAATTTAATCAATGTATTTATCACTAAGAGCATTTTTTGTCATTCTAACCAAAATTGCAACCCATTAATCTTAGCCTCTCAATTAAAAGAAATATAGATGGTTATAATGCAATTATCAAAATCCTATTTTCTATTTTTCTAATAAATAGGTAAAAACGTCATTTTCATGTTTCAACTAAGATATATCCAAAGTTTAAATACCATATTCACTAATAAACATATCAATGCAATCACCCACATTTACAAACTTATACATTAATTCACAACTTAATACACTCATTATACAATAATTCACAACTAAACAAAAGTCAAGCCCAAACTCTACCACCACCACTGTCAACTACCACATGCTGCAACTAACCACCGCCACCGTTGCCACTCTTCCTTCCTTGTACCACTATCTCTAGATATCTTACACTATAGCAAGCTCCAAAAAACATACCTGCATAAATAAATCAGAATTCACAATTTAATTCAATATTCCAGACACTCATTCCACAGTATTCATAGCTTAAGAATTCACTAATTCAGACAACAATTCATAACTTAAAAGACTAGTGCATACATTCATTCGTAGCTTAATAAACTAGTTAAGATATACATTCACAGCTTAATAAATTAGTTCAAACACTCATTACAATATTCATAGCTTAAAGCATACCTTCTTTTCATTGAGCTATTTCATCGAACACCTTGTGTGCACAAGGATTTCTCGGAGCAACCCCCCAGGTTCCAGACCCAGGAGTAAACTTTCCGTAAGTCTAAGCCTAAAAAAGCTAAAAGATTCATTCGCCCTGGTAAATGGGGTTTCTTTAGCGGGAGCAGTTAACGGTAAGCGATAGGGGTCAAAAGTGAGTGACTGTTCATCGGAACTGTTATAGTCCACCATTGTTGCCCGACCGACTGCAGGCATCTATTCCACAGCCCTCCAGTCATGTTACATTGTTTACAGACTAAATCAGAAGGATATTATGATGGTGTTTGAGGTTCACAGTAGTAGTAGCAGCAGTGATGGTTTGCAGCAGTAGCAACATTAGGGTTTCATATATGAGATATTCCAATGTGTGGTGGTTGTTTTCGTTGGTTTCCTATATAAATTGATATATTTCGATGATTTAGATCTAGATCTGAAATTTTTCGATGGTTTAGAAAGAAAAAAAAAGCTGAGGAAGTGATTTGTCAATGGTTTAACAGCGATTTCGATTCAGATCCAAATATGATGCAGCGATGCATGTTCAAACACGGTTGAAGAACAAATCTTGTCCATCGGAGATTGGTGGATGCGGTAATGGTTGCCTTGTTTTTTCAGATCTAGAATCACCACAAATGAAGGAGGAAGCGGCAGTAAGGTAACAACAATGAAGGGAGGATATGGAGGTTGAGTCGTCTTCATCGGTGGTGGTAGCGGCGGCGACAGTGGTCTACCAGTGACAATAGAAGGGAATGAGTTATTGAGTTTAGGCTTAACGCTCTGTTCCCGAGTCTCATTTAACGAGAGAAAGGGAGAGAAATGGGTGGAACTGAGAGGAAAAGTGAAGTTTCTATGTTCCCGAGTTTTTTTTACGGGCGGAAGTGGAAAGAAGATAAAAGAATGGGAGGGTTAATATTCTCTCCTAACTTTCCTTCCGTTTTGGAAGGATTTGGAAGGAAATGAAATTACTGGTAAAAATAACACTTAATTATAGCTTTCTTTTCCCTTCCTTTCCACTCGGGAACACATAAAACGTTTATTTCCTTTGATTTTCTTTCGACTCGAGAACACGAAAATATAACTTTCATTTCCTTTCCCTTCGCTTCTTTTCTCTTGTTCTTTTCTTTTCTTTTCTTTTCTCTTCAAGTTAAAACTTGGGAACTAAGTGTAAAAGTAAAAATGAATCATATGTCGATGATGTTATATGATAAAAAGATGAATGTGGACAAAAATACCGTTAATGAAAAGAGTTTCTTGATTGTTTTGATTCTTTATGAGTTCTCATTTGATCTTTAGGCTAGGGGACCAATTCGCTAACCCCCCTCGCCAACCACTCGCCGAAGACGTCGCCAAGCTCGCCAAACTGCTCCAGCCACACTCGTCTTCGCCTTCGCCTTCCCCAACTCGTCATATTCCCTGTGGCAACGGTCATGTGACCGTTGAACGGTCACAAAAAAACCTTTTTTTAAATAAAAATCCAATTTATTTCCTATATAAACCCAACTCTCAATTCATTTTTACCACACAACTTCAATATCAAACCTCTTCTACATTTTATATCCCCTTTCCCACAATTTTAATTTCAAAAGTTATGTTATCCGAGTCGTCAATTTTAATTTCAATATCATCGTCGTCATCTGATGATGAATTGGGTGAACAAATAGGAGAGTCAATAGAGCGTATTACGACTCATTTACATGAAGAATTACAAAATCCATCGCCAAGCCGCGGGCCTCGTCTACACAGAATATATATTGATCGGGGAAGAGCGGAAGCCGAACAACGTCTCTTTAGGGATTATTTTGCTGAAGAGCGGAAGCCGAACAACATTCATATTTTGGTCCTCCCGGGTCGCATAATGACCTCAACATACTCAATAGTTCGGATTTTTACACAAAGTTACATAACGGCACTGCTCTGGACTCTTCGTTTACACTCCGAGGAACGCAATATCGATTTGGGTATTATCTTGTGGATGGAATCTATCCAGAGCGTTCTATTTTCGTCAAGACTCTGGCTTACCCAGATGACCCACAAAGGCGAAAGTTTAAAAGAGCTCAAGAAAGAGCTCGAAAGGACATCGAGAGAGCATTTGGTGTATTGAAGAAACGTTTTGTCATACCAGCTAAACCATCACTGTTTACAAAAAAATCTACTATGATGAAGGTTATATTTACATGTATTGTTTTACATAACATGATTCTAGAAGACGAATGACATGTTATATGTCAATACGACGAAAATGAAATCATTCCCAATCCACAACCACTTCCAGTTGCGAGTCCAGAATACCTTCAGCGAGTGCAGATAGTGCGCAGTCGAGAAATTCATGGCGATCTTCGTCGTCATCTAATCGATCATCTTTGGACGGTGGACCATATTAATCTAAATATGGATCCGGTGAACGAGTACGACAGTGAATATTCAGATGAAGACAATATATGAGGTCGTGTTTTTATTTTATGTCATGTTTTAGTCGTTTTAAGTTTTTATTTCATACCTTGTAATTTTTTTTTAAGTTTCATGTCTTGTAATTTTTTTAATTAAATGTTTGTTTTTATGTTTCCATTAAAATTTGTGTTTTATTTTAATATAATATTTCACAAAAAATTTTAAAAAAAAGTTTAGCATGGTTAGCATATGCTGACTGCTACCACCAAATTATTTCAGCATGTGCTAACATGCTGAAATCTGACATGTCATAGTTCAGCATGCTTAGCATGCGCTGACTGCTCCCCCCAGCCTTACACACAAAACTATATGGGTGTTATCGGATGGGTTGATCGAATTTTTTTATAAAATGTATATTTGATTATTTTCTCTAATTCATGTCAGACCTGAACTGAATAACAATCTATTTAAACTGAATGTCTAAATACCCACGTTGCGGTAAACAATAGTAACTAATTGGAAAATCATATACATGCACTTTTTTGTTTTAAGGCATGCATTTAATAAATAATTAAATTAAAAGTATATATAAAAACATATTTTCATGATTTGTTCAGTTATTTATATTCTTTTTCATGGCTGATTTAATTGTTTCAACGATAAAAGTCTAACAACTAATGTATGAAATTCCATAAAAGATGTTCAAATCTTACATGCCTAAAAGATCATTAGTGTGTTGCAAATTACCACACGTGAAGGCCATGAGACGGGTTCTATATGTGTCATCCAGAAAGTGCAATTTATCCTTTACATATTGATTTAATTAAGTTTCTAAAAACTATAAGGGGCTCATTATTTTTTATCAAATGATATTTATCACTTGAACACTTTTTTAAAAAGGCAAGCTAATATACTCCTAACTAACCACATGTGTCTACAGAGAGACTCAAACCCTCACCAATGAGCTTGCCATTATAGACCTTGGACCGCTACATTTATTTTTGGGTATTTTGGTCAATCGCACTTACGAGGTATTTTCCTCAATCAAATGCAATATGTTAAATGTGTCATCAATTGAGGTGGTGTGTCTTTGTGTAAACCATCTCTTACTCTTGTTCATACAAGCTCCAAACTAAGCAACAACTGCTACCCTTCGATTCCTGATCATACACACCTTTGAAGCCTAGTCGGTGCATTGCAATATCTCACCATTACCTAACTGGACACCACTTATGTTGTGTAATAAATCTGTTTGCACATGCATGATCTACACAATGATCACATAAATTCCTTGAAGCATATTATGCAGTACCTACAATGTACACTCGAGTTTGGACTTCACTTCACTAAGTTGACTTCCTATCGGCTTATTGCATACACTGACGATTGGGATGTATGAATATAGGCTCCACATCTACTTATTGTGTGTTTTTCAAATATGATAACGCGCTCCTATATTGCATATTATACGCGTTATTTGGACTGAGTTTTGGTTCTTTTTCTTTGTAAAAGGACTAATAATGCTCACTTTTAGTGTAAGTGCTTGTATAGAAAAAACATTCAAAATGCAAGGTTTAAAGTGTAAAATTGGTCAAAGATAAGGAAGGAAACGAAGGATAAAGATCAAAAGAAGCTCACGACGTAGAGTATTGATATTCGCGGCACCAGGCGTTAGATAAGAACGTGATCCAAAGTTTGACTCGAATTTCAAAGAGTGAAGAATCGGGGATAAGGCAGTCTCGCGACGTGAAAAGCTCTATCCGACGACGCGAACTGCCAGATCTTGCAACTATAACTAGAGGCATCTATCGAGTTTCGGGGAGCGGAGATCGATCCATTGAGTAGAACTCTGGCATCTTTAGCTCAATTTTGTCTTGTTTCAGTTTTATGCTTAGTAGTTGGCTAAATTTAGTTTATTTTGCAACATTTCGGTTTTTGTATCAACTCTTGTGCTACGGTATTCTGCATCAAGAAATTCCTCTAACCACAAAGGTTAATTTTTAGATCTAGGAGCAAGCATTCGACTCCTGTTTTGGGTTGCATTGTTGGAACATTTGTTGGTTCGGTTTAAAAAAATATTCATTTTTAGTTTATGCGTGTTTTGATCTATCGTATCATATGCGTAAATCTAATTTAGTTTATGGTTTTCAGCATTGCCTTGAGCTTGGATGTTAATAGTACGCCTGCTATAGAGTGACACTATAGAACGGTTATTTTATTGACACAAAGTGCCAACCACGAACTTCACGGTTCAAACCTTACTTACCCTAGCTATTGGATAGTAAGGTCTTATTTTGTATCTTTGACCCCATCAACTACTGCAACGTGTCAGAAGATAATAACATATTTTGGTCCTCAAAATGACAACATTATTTGTCTCGATCTAGTTTCAAAGCAGAATATATGGGAGTTGCAAATGTTGTCTCTGGAACATGTTGGATACGCTATCTTTTACCTAAACTATATTGCCCAGTCACGACCATAACCATAGTATACTGTGACAATGTTAGTATTATCTATCTCTTCAACAATTGGGGTTAACACCACCACATGAAACACATCAAAATGGATATCCACTTTGTTTGAGAAATGTTGTCCAAGGGGAAATTTCAGGTTTTATACGTCCCTTCTTGATACAAACTAGGCAAAATATTCACCAAAGGCTTTTCGACTTCTTTTTGGTGACTTTTGAGACAATCTTAGCCTCCGTAGACCTTCGTCTACTGCTGGGGGGATTATTGGCGGTTATCATTATTAGTGTGTTGCGCAACTTTAATATTGCTTGGGTCTCAAGCTATTTGAATTGACATTCAGCCTTTCTGAGTTCTTTTGAAAAATATCAACCAATATAAATATGTTAATATCGAATAATTTATTTTTAATTAATCTTTAGTATTAATTAAACCTTATAATATTTACTACATATTAATTTAACCCTTATACCATTAATTATTATTTTAGTACTAATTAAACCTTATAATATTTAGTACATATTAATTTAACCCTTATATCATTAATTATTATTATTTAAACTGCTATAATATTGATTAAATATTATTAAACCCAAGTAATATTAATTAAATATTAGTAAACTC
Source organism: Cichorium intybus (assembly GCA_023525715.1). Taxonomy (NCBI): domain Eukaryota; kingdom Viridiplantae; phylum Streptophyta; class Magnoliopsida; order Asterales; family Asteraceae; genus Cichorium; species Cichorium intybus. Next base: position 151,063,067 of record CM042010.1, on the reverse strand, counting down.
TTATAATATTTTTTAAAACTATCATATAAATCTTTATAATATTAATTGAATATTATTAAACCTTTATAATCTTAATTAAAGTAATATATAAAGCCTTATAATATTATTAAATATTATATAAACCTTTTTAACACGTTAATCAAAATAACCGTAAATTAATAAATGACGAATAGAAACACTTTCAAAAATTCAAGGGCGTTACAAAAGCCTTTAGGGTTCACAAAAGTTGATCAAACATTGGCTATATTGTAACATTCCACAATCGCACGTATCACAATATTGTCTGCTTTGAGCCACCCAGAGTGAAAACTTCATAGGGGTCGTACATCCTGAATTTCTCCCACCCGGGCAAGCTTAACTACCGAGTTCTTATGGGATCTGCTACCTTCACGACTTTAGAACGCGTTGTGATAGGTAGGTATCCACACCCATTAAGTATTTTAAAAGTAAAGGGAATGATTTTTAATTAGAAAACGATTTAAAGAGTGAAATCCCGATTATTACGACTAATAATAATTAAAAATAATAAATAATAATAATTCTAAGATTTTAGTTATGTTAGGAGAGGGGGTAAAGTGCAATTTGAGATACTTACTTTGAAGGTCTAATGTTGCATGGGATAAAAGAATTTATTATGGCAACCATGAGGGGCGTAATGTGTCAAAGTGGGAAAATTGCATGATATGTTTTTTCTTCCTTGAGATGTTAGCGTGAAAGACAAATAGAGGGCACGGTTTGTTTCCTAGCCCACCTCAATCACGCTTAAACATCTTATAATCATGCATACCCTAGTCAATTGCCATATTATATCCCCCAAACCATGAAGAACCAAGAACTTTGAAGCGGGAAAGAAAGAGATATCGTGAAGGGAAAAACAAAGAGAGAGGGAGGAGAAGGTGGGTGGAGGGTGGATCGAGTAAGAAGCAAGTTGCAAAGTCGATTGTTGTATCTCCTAGGTGAGTCAAGTTCTCTTATTCTCTTTGTTATATGGATGAACCACACCACACCACCACCACATCTCCATCGTGAGATGTGTGTATGTGTGTGTATGTGTTGAATGTGCTTGTTGTTGCTATAAACCTTCTCTAAATCTTCATGTATTCATTACTCTTGATGTTTTCTCAGACTGTAAAGGTCTTAATGGGTTAGGAGGTTGAAAACCCTAACCCTAGTTGTGATTTTATGTGAATCAAAGTCCACTGTTTTGAGGTCATCTTGGAAAAATCATGTTAAATTGTTGGATTATCCCTTGTGGTCGAATCATATGCCCCTATAAAGCTTTAGGAGTGTAGTTTCTTCCATCAAAAGGATTTGATCTGATTCTAACCCTAGGTTTGGTGGAATTGGAAATCTTTACAGATTGGCCCAGAATCCTGACTGATTAAGTTATCTATATTGTGAAAATCACTAAAAATCATTTAGGAGTGAGGTGAGTGGCCTTTGTTCAACTTGAGTGTCTAGTTTGACCATACCAAATTGTAGAACCCAGTTCTTAACCCATTTAAAGCTTGGATTAATTATTTAGGGTATGGTCTAGCTCGTTAACTAAACAGATTAGTCCAATTGTTAAATTCACCCACAATTATAGGAAAATGAAAATAACATGAGGTCAGGCCCTGTAGTCTTTTCTTAGTGTCTAGTTTTTGCCATATTATTCTTAGAAATAGATAACCCTTCCTAGGTTGAAAGTTGCAAAGTTTGCAACCTGGTTAGGTTTGACAGATTTTGATACCCACCCAAACTAGTTTAATTTGTAGAAAATAGAAGAAAAATCATTAGAACATGTGCCTTATATCCCTAGAATGGTAAATAGAAAAACTAAGTGACTGTGTAAAAATATCCGTGATTGGTTGGGTTTGGAATGGGCTAAATGGGTCATTAACAGACCTTCTGTTTAGGGTTAAAAGTTGAAAACAAACTTAATAAGTATATTAATACCACAAGTATATAATTAGGGTAAGGATTAGTTATTATACTTTATGATAACTCAATATGCCTTATAGGAGCATAAGGAGTGTAGGTGGAGCTTGGGTGGAGTGTTTGAGTTGTGTACACATTTCTGCATTGCTGATTTAAGGTGAGTTTATCACTACATTGTGTGGATGTTATATGTGCTTTACTGTAGCTTGTGTGTGTTTATAGGATGTGTGTGGGTAGTACTAGCATGTTTGGATGTCTAGTGTGTTGATGTGTTGGTGTGTGGTGCTAGGCTGTTGTGAGGTCTAGTAGAGGTTATATAGGAATGGATGTGTACAAAGAAAGATTTACATGCATGGCTAAGGGTGGTGAGCAGATAGCAAGACGTAATGAGGGTGCCGAGCAGTTGGCAAGACACAACAAGAGTATTAAGCAGACGACAAGACCTGCTAAGGGTGTTGAGCAGCTGACAAGACGCATTAAGATGACTGAACAGATGGCAATATACAATGGGCATATTTGCATGTATGGCTCAATGTATAGGGTGGAATAGACTAAGGTTTACTGTAATGTAATGTTGTATTCTTTCTAATAGGGGTAGGGTATGTGTGACTGATATGTTGTGTATGTGTTGGAACTCACTATGTTATGTGCTTACCCTTTCCTCTTTAAAATCATTGTTTCGGGTAAATCGGATGTGAGTGATGGCAAGGCATGACGTGTACACACTGGTGGAGCTTATTTTAGAGATTATACTTTGGTTTGACTTTATTTAGATTTTGACTTCCGTTGATTGTGAATTGTGTTAACATTTAAATGTTTTGATGATTGGAAAATGTAAATATGATGATTATTTGTTAAAATTGTTTTTTCTAATTTTTTTTTAAAATTTACTCTAAAAATTAGGATGTTACATATATACATGCCCAAGGTTTTGTTTCTGCTTGATTGGAAAGTTAAAGAACTTCTTGAAATCCTCAAATAAGGATTCACTTACTCCATGATTTATAGTCACTTTTTTAACGATGTTATCTTTTTTGTTAAAATCATTACAAATCACCATTTTTAGCATATTTAGTACCAATTTTGGATTTTATCATGATTTTGCAACGTAACCATGAAAATGATTTCTAATCAATAACAAATAATTACTTTATCATCAAGGTTTTGATACCAATTATTATAAGAAGATAAATGCAAAGCATAACTACAACAGATATACTAGGTTTGACTGAACCCAAAATCGGGAAAACCACAAACACTTCTTATTAATATTAAATCATCCGAAAATGGAAATGAGGTACAAGATGATAAGGTGGAGAGGTCAATGGAATGAATTAAAAAAATATAATTGGCTCTATAAGTACCCATACAATAGACTCATATCCAAATCTTAAAACCATGAATACTTAGAAATGTTTTCTAAATAAAAAGAAGTCTTAATTATCTTTTAATAATTCAATATTAGAGGATAATTCCAAAATTTATAATAAATATAAAAACAAGCAACAATTATGGAAGAAAAGTTGTGTATAAGGAAACTTCATTAAAAAAAACAACACATTAGAAATGCAACACTTTTAAGGAAAAACGTTGCATTAGCTTCAACAACATTAATTCCATGCATAAGTAGGGCTTACGAGTATCATTAACAATTTACTTTTATTTTTAACATTGAAAAAATGATTTAATCAATTAAGCCAAATAAAATTCTACCTTAATGTATATGATGCTTATATGTGCACTTCTTATTTTTCCATCTCACTCTTTCCATTTTGGAAATAATGTATATTGTTAAAAGTTACATTTGTTAGAATGCTAAATAATCATTTATTCTCACTAAGGCAATTCATTTGGTGTATAAAAGAATAAAACCTTATGTATGTAACCTTTTATATAAACAACCATCATTAGTTATTTGCAACACCCGTTTCTCACACACAAATTACACTAATTTTTCACAAAAGAAATTATACATAAGGTGTAACGTGTAAGTAAGAAAACACAATATACATGTTGTTATCAAAATACTTAATACAACATAAATTATCCTCAAAAATCGAGTTACAACACTGTCTCAAATGATACAAAAGCTAGTGCTGATCCACAGCTACCCCTCAGCTACATTTTTTCCTCTAACACTACTACTAGGACATGTAACATAATCATAACATTCGTGAGCTATACGAGCTCGGTGAATAATTATATAATTATTTAAAAAAACTGTTAATATTCGTCAATAATTCATTATAATGTGTATATATAAACATATAATCCACGTATTAGAATCGGCTATGGTGTGAAATCAGCGACACACAAAATTAGCCATCGGCTAGTGTGTTATCAGCTAGACACTCACATATCGGCTATATCAGCTTCTCATATAGAGTTGTTACTCATTTATAATATCAGCCACCTCATGATTCATTCACAAATATTACTCACATTGAACTGATTCGTTACGTGATATTCCTAAGCTTCTCGTTTCGACTTCTCTCCTAGGTATATAAGCTGTATTTTAACATCATAGAGTTAGTTATAATCATCCTCATTAATCCCCTAAAAGTTTGTCTTAAAAGGTTAAGCCAAATAAAACATGCAAGGCTTCTGTCTAGAGGACTAAGCGGCGCTATCTACTGATGATAACGTCGTTATCATCAGGTTGGATGAAGGCCATCGCGATAACTCGTGACTTACAATGCTATCTCACATACATAGCGGTGCTAACTATGTTGTTTAGCTAAACTTCACATCTGTTTGGATTCAGCCTTCAATACTTTAAAATTACACTTTCCTAGGTACTAATTCGACTAATAAACAAGTTTCAACCACCATAAATCCAACCAAAATAACTAGAACACGTGAACACTTAGGGTTTCATAACCCCTAATTTCTTAAAAATAATTCAACTTACCTTTGTATTATGGATTTACAACACTCCTAGATGTTAATTGCACTTCTTCTAAGCTTCCTCCTTCAGTTCATTATTCAAATTGGACATTATTTCTTAATGAAAGGCAATCCTTAAATCTATATAATGGGAAAATTTATAACACCCCCTATTTTATGTAGTAAAAGTAATACACTTTTGAAATAGTCTTATGCCATAATGTCATATCAGTCAAATCATAGGCCTCTTAAAACATTTTCAAAAGTACAAGTTTAGCTTGGGTAGTTATAACTTCATATCACACAACATAGTGAAGCAAAACATAACTATAAAAGCTATGTCCAAAATGTGTAATTCATCTACAAGCTTCACTTCACTTAGATGTCCAAAATCCATATTCTAGTATCAATAAAAGATCCTCGTATAAGGATCATGACTTTCTAAACCTATGAACACAAACCTAGAATTGTAACGCCCTATTTTCGTTTTTAAATTAATTATAAGAATAAAAGATATACAATAATAACAATAATAATTGATTATAAATATGTATCAAGGTTGAAAAATAGTTAAAGGGATTAGGTTGTCTTTGGGATAAAACTTAAATGTTAGAATCAAGAGGCATGGGGTAGGGACTTAAGGGGCAAATTTTGGATTTGGCATAGATTAAACCTTGGACCAAGGGCCTTGGGGTCGTGATTTTCCTCCTCCTCTTTGTATTTCACGAATTCTAAGACTTCGAGCGCAATGATTTCTTCATCTTGTGATTAGTTAAAACCCTAAAATCCATGGTTTCCTCCTTACTTTGTTTGTGTGTGTGTGTGTGTGTGTATTTTGGAGATAAAGAAGATAAGAGCACAAGAGGGAGCCCGACAATCTCAAGGGAAGAACAAGGATTAACTCTGCTTGACCCTAGGTATGTTATCTCTTTTTACATATTATTGTCAAACCTTGTTTAGTCTCATCTTCTTTGTGATCTTAAGTTAGGGTTTTTTCATAAAAGTTTGGAATATCAACCTTTCCCGTTCTTGCAGACCGATTTACGAAACATAGAGGCCAAATTCAGAAAAATAACAATAGACAATAGTCATAGGAATTTGTGTCTAGTCTCTAGGGTCAATTGCCAAAAAAAACTCTGATACTGCCCCATATTTGAAAAATCATAATAAATCCTAAGAGAGTCGTTTTGGGATGATGCTAGTGGACAAAGAATTATGTGAGAGTCAAGTTTTTCTATTAAAATAACCCTAACCATTATTTTGACCATATCTATGGTGAAATTACATTTTTCACATACTGGTTTGGAGTTGACAGATTTGATATGTCAACTTGTAAAAATCATAATAAATTACATGAAATTTTTATGGAAATGTGGTTGATATCCTTGGAAATCTAAAAGGGAGTAATCTGGTACTATTCTAAAACCCTTTTGATGAAATGCAAATAAGATAGGTAAAAAGAGGCTAGGATAAAGTGTTGTGCAGTGAGCAAAACTGAAACAAAATGGTGAACAAATTTACTTATATAGGAGTTGGGTTATACAAACCAAATGCGTAATTAGCTATGGTTTTGTAGTTGACATGTATGTGTGGTTGTGCCATTTTTCTTTAACCATCCTAAAGCTAATCAACTATAACAGGCGAGTTTCACTGTCTATACGTGCCATTATGTGCCTACATGTGTGTATGTATGTATGTTATGATATCCATTGTCTCTTTGTGGGGATACATGTTATGATTCCTCTTTGTGAGGTAAGTCCACAATTACCTCTTTGTAAGATAGCACAAATTTTATGGTGCTTCTTTGTGAGGTTAGGTCATAGTTACCTCTTTGTGAGACAGGTCAATTATTACGATACTCCTTTGTAGGGTAAGGCCATAATTACCTCTTTGTGAGGCAGGGCATAAAATTCCTCTTTGTCAGGTGTCATAGTTTAAAGTTCTCTAGGTGAGGATGAATTCTTCCCAGCCTTTTCGTGATGAACATTACTTGTTATGTGTTATGTGTATTGTATGTGTAGATTTGTGTGCACAATAAGCATTAGCTTACCTGTTGATATTTGACATTTTGGATTTTAAAAAGGGTTTTATAAAATAACACAAACTGACTACCTCACGCTTCTCAAGATTTTAGAGTATGGGTTTTAAAGATTTTCGCTTTTAGATAAATTGGATTTTGTTTTTGGTAGTAACAATGTGTACTTTGATAACTTTTGTTAATCTCATCGAAAAGCTTTTCTAAACCAAATTTATTCTCAAATTTATTTATATGATGTCTTATTTTAAGAAAAAATTTAGGGTCTTACATGAATAAATGAAATTTAAAAATATAATACATATTCTTGTGCTCTATATGTATCTTAGACACGATAATTATAAAGAAACAATTTGATAAAGTCATTCACTTCAAACAATTTCATACAACTTACGCTATATGCAATGCATGATCAAATTCCAATGAAAAATCTATTAGGCCTTTCTAATTTATTGACTTGATCATAACTATTAGGGTTCGATCTCATGCCGTTATCAACAAAGTATCAAGTCATTATTATTGGTTACAAACTTATTCATATTGGGGTTTGATCTCATGTAACAATATCCCACCAAGCTTGGCAAAATAGAAAGAACAAGTTAACCCATTAATGTATCATAAAAGCTAGAAATTTACTACGTGGAGGGAGATATTGTCCTAGTAGAGTCTTCATGCTTATCCCATCGTTGAGATATCATTCTTATATTGTATTTGGGATATTATTATTGTCCGTACTTCCGTTTACGTATTAGGGAATCACATTTAATGTATGGAAGATCACCATTTTTATTTTATGCAGCTCAATCACAATCAAGTGCCATCATATGCATATGCTAATACATTAACTAGTCCTAACAAGAAATACATTCATTAACTTAATATAGCTATAGTGGAAAAACGAAGTTTAGTTCATTTCATAAGAAAACTTATACCATGCTTTCATCTTTATAACATATTTTAAACATATTGGCTACTTTAGAAAAGACTTCATAGATCATGACTATTGACATGCTTGGAAATCGTACATAAAAGCCTTATAAGCTAACATATAGAAATATAACATATTCTACTTATCCCATATATTCCTAAAGTGGAAAAATCATCATGTATTCACCTTGGGAGGTCAAAGATGATTAAACCTCATGCTTCAATTTCTTAATAACCCTTTCTTTATGTCTTTAATTATGTCTACAAGTTTCATTAAATAGGCAAGTATCATCATACTTCAACAATGCAAATGTAGCATTTCAATTCTTGTCCCTCAACTGTCAAAAAGGACATTCTACCATTTGTTATCAATTTATAATTCTCATTTCACCGTAAACACTTCCATATTAACCTAATGTCATAGCATTGGTAACAATATGTCTTAATCCATTTTACTTGACTCTTTGTTGCCTCCTTGATGCCAACAACATAATTCAAACATAATCGTAAGCTTGACTCCTTTTTGTTAAATATTAATACTATTCCAAGACACCAAATTATATAAATATAATTCAATATTTCGTTGTATACCCATGGTCATAATAAATCATCTTTACTAACAACATGATTATTGCATCCATCTACATCAATTCATAATCTGCTTTCTTCCATTTTTATGACTCTTAAGCAAGATATCATAACATTTAATAACCTACATTGAATCATGCTAATATTAGATTATGCTTATTGTATCATCATAATCTAAGCCCAACTTAAGCATTACCCCGTCCCCACCCCCTAAAAAAAACCTAAGGTTTATAAGCCCCTTCCATATATATCATGAAATTAACCTAAATAAAAAAGGAAATGTAAATATAGCTTGATTCTTCAACTTTGACGTTAATATTTTTGCAAAGTGTCTTTGAATCGAGCAAAAATCACCCCTACACATAAATATCACACAGAATGCATACTGATAAGCTTGGGAAGTTCTAGATCTTAAATACCCATATTAAGGCCTTTAAACACGAATTCAACTCATTTTTAGGACCGGTCAACCCCACTAGTGCAGTCGCTTAAGTAAGACATTAAATGTCTAGTAGTTTGATATTTTAAATTAGATGTATCAAATAATATGATATAATACAATTTCTTATATGGATTTTTGGCTAGGTCCACCTCGAATAGTCGATATACAAACCTAAGTCTCACTACTTGAACCTAGTGGTGTAACACCCCATCTTTCGTAAGCTTTAAACATTATAATCGTTTTAAAAACATTATGAAATAAAAATTATGTTCTTTCTAAAAACTTTTCTTTGTAAACATTAAACCGTTATTTAAAACATTTGGTCCCAACAAAACAAATAAATTTAAAAATATTTAAACAACATTGAGGGTTACAGAATTCATATCAACATAACCATAGTAAACCTTAAAACATCTCAATGCTATGTCCCGTATTAAACTAACAACTCTATCGAAAATTCGGCATGACCTCTGGGCTATACGGATAAATCCATACCGACCCGACTCAACAATAAAAAGAATAGCCCAACAACAATACATGACATAGCCACACATGACAATATAACAATAAGGGTATACTAAACCATAAACAACTTGGTTCTCAACAATTCATATGATTATATCGTCTATACCACAAAACTACCCTTCAATCTTCAATTCTATCTATAAGCCTTAGCTTTCTTCTAAATCCATCACTTCTATCATCCACTGCCAATAATCTTGTTCCTGAGATACATAACATTAAAACAAAATACGTAAGACAAATATGTCTCGTGAGATACATGAGTTTTAGACCCAAAACATTTGTAAACATAACATATAACATTTTTAAAACCTTTGTAATTAAATCATGTATTGAAACTTTCTGTTAAATAGTTCATAAATGAATCTTATCATAATACTTGTTATCAAAACCTTTATAATTGAAACATGTTTTCATTTTGTTTGTAAAGCCTTTTCATAATAAATTAAATAACAGTCTTATCAACATAAAACGTTCATTACTTAAACTTGACTGGTATTCAATCATAACTGGATTTTTATACTTAGGGCATTAATCACCTTAAGTGATACCCCAAGTCTAGACTAGGATAGAAAGAACAGAATCAGTCCATCCTAGCATCATAAGCTTTAGGACATCTACTTCGCGACGGGGTTGGTACCACCCCAGTAGATTCCTTTAGGTTCCGTTACGGGAACATCATGGCCCGGGCACAAAGAACTATGTTCTTTGTTCATACTGCTTTACATTTCTTTGCTTGCATTAAGTACCAGTCATTCATAATCATCATAAAGCTAAATGTCAAAGCATTCTTTCATACTTGTCGTGGGCTTGTAGCCAAAACATTCTTTCATAAACTTTATAGGCTAAACGCCAAAACACTTTCTTAGCTTATCAGGCTTGATGCCAAAACTTACTTTTCAAAACATATTCAGCTTAATGTCAAATCATACTTTCATAAGCATGTCATTGATGGTAAAACTTACATATAGACTCATATTAAAAAGTCATATAAAACTTTGAAAATACTTGCCAATTCGAGCTTTAAAAACCATTCGGAAGATCATTACTCATAAAACATTTAGCATAACATTTAATATAAAAACATTTAATATTTAAAACTTGCTGCTATGTACCTAGTAAAAAGTTTCCTCATGTACTCATCTCGGTAGCTAGGTATTTCTAGCTACAAAGATCCACTAGCTCTTGACTCTACTTGCTTCCAACACCTTTTTAACCTCTATTAGTTTAATAAGAGGTTAGCACATACTATTCAACTAAACACATAATGTTACCAAATCATACATGAACTCTTTCTAATTATCATCTAATTTCATTTCAACCTTTAAGTATGATTCATGAGACATAATACTCATATTGTACACTTTTACCCCTTTTCATCCCACTTGGACTAATTATGCATTTTCTTGAGTTTAACTTGTCATTTAAATAACTTTACAAGTCTAACATACTTATAAAACATTACTAATTGCTTAGATGTCAAAACATCTATCGTTTTATTCTTTTATGTCATTTTTGGCATTTTAAGTCATTAAAGTTTCTAAAAATAGAAACCGTCTAAATCTTGATATTTTCCATCAAGTTACCACTTTTCACTACTTATAAATATCATACCGATCAAGTCCAATGTTCTCTTTCATGATATTTTAGTACATATTAAAGCTTGTCCCAAAGGTTGGAATTCATGATTCCATTCCAATTACTTTACCATTCCAATATTCCATAAACATCAAATACATAACAAAATCTCATGTCAATAACCAACTTTAAAGTACCCAAAAGTCATTCAACATCCCGAGTTTTTTTAATCATAACGTTGATGTTTAATCATCATATAAAAATCCATCTTGAACTTAGTTCAATCTTTACAAAAATGTTAAATCTTCGAGTTTTCTTGAACTTGTTCACAATATATGATCGCACTCTACACCCTAGAACCAATTTACATCAAAAACCACATTACAATTCCATCTTATGGTCAACTTTGACCAAATCAGAAAAGTCAATGAAACTATTCATTGATAGTGTTTTATTTTTACAATAAAACACTATCATTTAAAGACTGTTTTATCGCATAAATACGCTCAGAGGCACGCAAAAACTATATTTTTGTGCAAAACAAAAGAATCCAAAAACCGCCTTAAAACATGCAAAATGCTTCTTCATAACAGATATGGTTTAGACAGATCCGTCTAACCTACCTCGTCTGTTAACCAAACAGTCATATTTTAAAGAATGCATGTTTTCACAACAAATAAGCAAAAGCTCACATTCCAACGGCAGCTCCTGATGCACACCACAGACTCCCAAAAGTCTGGCGGTGATAATAGATCTACTGTCGGGTCAATACTAGCCAAAGCCAGCCATTTGTTTTCACATAGAAAACATCTCACAATTCACGGGGAAATCCTATTATGATATCATTATTTCTCTCAATAGAATTATGATTAATTTGTCTTTAGTCCCCAGACATCCTCACAAAAATTGCAAGCTAAACGAGAGAATATCTCATTTTTCATACACTGCACATCACGGCCCACTGCTGTGTTGCAGATGCAAATCTGCCAGAACTATGGTATTTACCATAGGAAATCCTGATAAGCTCAACATCAAAACAGGCTTATATTAACAGGTGGCTAAACATGAATTACGATTCATGTTTTACTTGAACAGAGTTCTCCGGAGCTGCTGGTGTGAGGAAAACAAGAGGGATTTGTGTGTTAACATTTATGGCTTATTTTCAGGAACAAGACCCAAGAACTATAAAAGAACAAACCCGAGGAAGTGATGCTCTAAACCGAAGAGTAAAAAGGCGAAATACACATAAAAATACAGCAATCGCGACTTGACAAGCCCTGTGTCGCGACGTGAAGCAAAGCAAGACAGAAGACCCAAAAGACTACAGCAATCGCGCCGCGACGGAGACCAGGGTCGCGACGCGAAGACCTTGGACGCGACCATACCTACTTCTCAGTCGCGAGACTACCAACAAACGCACTAGCCAGACCAGTGGCCGACAAAAGGAGCACCAGTACGCACCCTCGCGACGCGACGGCACCCTTGGTCGCGACGCGAGCACTGTGCTCAACCAGTATAAATAGAAGCTCTCTATGCACGGATTTAGACACCAATTTACATCCTTTAGACACCAAGTTACCAAGTTATTCTCTAGTAGTTGTAATAGTCAAAACATCTCTTAGCTAGTTGTTTAGAATCAAATTATCATCCCTCTCGGTGGTAATTCTAGTTGTAATTCAAGATAACTCGAAGGGTAAACGCATCAAGTTACATGACGAAGAACACCAAGACCATCATCAAGATCATCACGCGAATGGAAGGCTAATCTCTTCAGATTACTTCCGGTAATGTTATCATACCTTTAGTATAGCATGTTTTTACTTTGATTCCGAACAAGTGTTTTACTATTGTAACTCTTAAACTCTTATCTCTTTGAATACAACTAGTGAATCATTTGTGTCTACTTCTACTTGCTATCATATTCTCAAGACATAGTATTACCAACATATTATTCGTGCCTATCTCACTTAAATAACGAGCTAAGACGGATAATCAGTTAATATACTTTGTGCCCAATTGATATGTTAAGAAGTTGTAACGTTACTATCACCTAGATAAAACATAATATTGCTATATCATTGTTTGTGCCTAATTTACTTAAATGTTAGACAAAGACAAATAATTGATCCAACATATTATGTATTTACCTAAGTAATAGTAATTACCAGTAAACTATAATTATGTCACAGTAATTATATCGGAATCATTGTAATTAAACATGTGAAACTAATTGTTGATAACTAAACCGGAAGTAATTCTTTCTTTATTCTCAAGTTAAATTCTCAATCTTTTTACCATCACCGTTAAAAATCTACTTTACAACTCGTTAAAAGTTAACCACTAAATCCTTGGACTCGACCCCGCTTGCCCTATCTACATAGTAAAAGTGGGTTATAAATTGTTTTTGACGCCATTTTGACAATAGCGTTGTCAAAATGGCGCCGTTGCCGGGGATTATGTGCGCTTAAGTTCTAAAGAGTTGTTTAAAGTTCAACTTTTACTTTTGTTATTATCTTGTGCAAACTCACTTGTTTATGCATACAAGGCATAGTAGCAATAATTCACCACTCTTATTCAATCCGGAGCCCGAAAGAACTTTTAGAAACAATCGAATTGCAAGACGTTTATTTGGAACAATGAATTTGGACGAAGTATTAGTAGAAGATGTTCCCGATGAATCACATATACAACCTCCACAAATGGGTCCTCAAAATCCCATACCACAAGCGCATCCACCAAATCCTCCACAATTCCGTAACAATGGTAATGGTGGCTATCAAGGAGATAACACCAATAATTGGAATGGCACGAATCGACACAACGGTGGTTTTCAATAAGGTAATCATTTCCAATACAATCCTCGTTATTTAGATCAACCAAATAGACATTCTGTAGCATCTCACTTTCAACCAGGTGATTATGATGATCCTTCACCTATAATATTTCCACACGGAAACGAACATATTGTAGAAATTCGACCACAATTAATTGGGGTAATCCCACTTTTTCGTGGTTATAAAAATGAGGATCCTTATAATCACTTGTATGAATTTCTTGCAATAGCAAATGCAAACACGCCAAGAGAAACCAATAGAGACACGTTTAAATTGCATTTATTTCCATTTACCTTAAAAGAAAAAGCGAAATATTGGTTTACATCACTTTCTCCCGGAAGTATTAATACTTGGGACCAATTGAGAACCAACTTTTTACAAGAGTTTTACCCAGCTAGTAAAACCACAGAAATAAGAAAAGCCATACAAGATTTTACACAAAAACCTAACGAAGAATTCCATGATGCTTTCGATCGTCTTAAAGAATTACTACGATCATGTCCACATCATGAATTCCCTCGTTGGCAACTTGTACGGTATTTCTTTGATGGGGTAGACAGCACGAACCAATCCATGATAAACGCTGCCTCAAGTGGTACATTTATGTTGCAAGATAGTGAGAATGCATGGAAATTTTTGGAACAATTAAGTAATGACTCAAAAGCCAATTATTCCACAAGAAAACAAGAAATTCCAAATCAAACCGTTGCAACAATCGCACTCGATAAAACATGGAAAACTGGGGTAAAATCTGACATCATGGCTTTAAGTAAAAAAGTTGATTTATTACTTACAAGCCTTGGGAAAGAGAAGGGTGTTAATGTTTTGCAGGGGCAGAAGTCATGTGCAAACTGTGGAAATACTGGACACGTTGCACATAATTGCACAAAAACTCGGGAAGAACTCAACCATTTAAGTGGATATGGTCAACACCATAATCCACAAAGATCTTTCAGACCCAGCAATCAGGGGAATTTTCACAACAACAATCAAGGAAATTACCATAACAACAATCAAGGGAACTTTAGTAATAACAATCAGAGAGGACAATATCAAAACCAACATCAAAACCAGCAACGAACATTTCAACCCAACCACAACGGAAGAGAAGGAAGTACAAGTAGAAAGGAACCAGAAAATGAAGGAACAAAGCTAGACAAAATAATGGAATTCATCACCCAAACATACCAGAAGACCGACACCAACACAAAAATGATCGCTGCAATGGAGAAGCAAATAGCACAATTAGCCGAACAACTGGGGAAAAGAGAAGAAGGGAAATTCCCAAGCAACACAACTGTGAATCCTTCTCACAGTCAACGACCGGGAAAAGAACACCAATTCAACCAAGTCATCTCTTTACGAAGCGGGAAGAAAGTCGACAATCAGGTAAGTTCTCTTCCTAACCCAACTTTAGAAGAGGAAAGTGACACCGAAGAAATATACGATGAAAAAGAGGAACTAGAAAAAATTTTAAAAGAAAAAGAAATAGAAATTGAACAAAATAACATCGCACCATATCCTTCAGCCCTTGAACCGTCGACTTCTAAAGACACAAAACGGACTAAATCGGAAGACATGTGGGAAGTCTTTTCCCAAGTCAAAATCAACATTCCTTTAGTCAAACTAATCAGAGAAGTCCCCTCATACGCGAAATTTCTGAAAGATTTATGCATTCAGAAAAGAAAATTAAAATCGCGCCTCCCAAAGAAAGTAGTCTTAACAGAACATGCAAGTTCTATAGTCTCCAACTCTCTTCCTCCTAAACTAAAAGATCCAGGAGCACCCTTAATCTCTGTCACCGTAGGAAACATAAACATAAAAAAGGCACTTTTAGACCTTGGAGCAAGTGTCAACATTCTTCCAGGGAATTTATTTGATCAGTATGAACTAGGCAATCTAGAACATACTGATATCATTTTACAACTAGCTGACAAATCCACAAAAATCCCACGAGGAATGTTGACCGATGTTATAATCAAGGTGGATGAATTTTACTATCTAGTTGACTTCTTAGTGCTTGATACTGAACATACCTATAAGGAAAGTCAAGCTTCAATTATTTTGGGACGACCATTTCTAGCAACAACAAACGCCCAAATTAATTGTAGAACAGGAGCAATGGATATCGCCTTTGGAAATAGAAAACTCAGATTAAATGTCTTTAATACATTTAATAACTCATCAACGGAACATGAATGTTATCAAGTTGATGTAGTTGATGACTTAGTGCATCAAACTACACCAACCATCTTAAGATCTGACGAATTGGAAAGTTTTCTTAACAATACCAGGATTGAGGACAGGGACACAAAAGAAGTACACATGATAGAAGAGGTTTTTCAAACACAGCAATGGAAAACACCATGGATCCCACAAGTGGAAAAATTACCCACAAACTTTTCAGCACCGTTAAAATCCTCTTTTGAAGTACCACCGGTGTTAGAATTGAAAACGTTACCAAAGCATTTGAAATATTCATTCTTGGGACCTAACAAAACTCTACCTGTAATAGTTTCTGCTGATTTAACAGGTGCTCAAGAGGAAACTTTGTTAGAAGTGTTGATGAAATACAAAGAAGCTATTGGATGGACAATAGCAGATCTGAAGGGAATAAGTCCAGCGACGTGTATGCACCGAATCATTACTGAAGAAGGAACGAAACCAGCCCGAGAAACACAAAGACGATTGAACCCGAACCTCAGAGAAGTAGTCAAGAAAGAGGTACTCAAATGGTTGGACGCCGGCATTATTTACCCAATATCTGACAGCGATTGGGTAAGTCCAACCCAAACAGTGCCTAAGAAATCAGGAATCACAGTGATCGAAACAGAAGATGGAGAAAAGATGACCACCAGACCAATCACAGGATGGAGAGTATGCATAGACTACCGCAAGTTGAATGCTGCAACATCAAATGATCATTTCCCACTCCCATTCATAGACCAAATAGTCAAAAAACTAACTGGGAAGAAATTCTACTGTTTTTTAGACGGATACTCGGGATACAACCAAATTGCCATCCATCCCGAGGATCAGGCTAAAACAACCTTTACTTGTCCCTATGGCACCTTCGCTTTCCGAAGGATGCCATTCGGATTATGTAATGCTCCCGCCACGTTCCAACGTTGCATGATGGCTATATTTTCTGATATGGTGGGAGAATCATTAGAAATTTTCATGGATGATTTTTCGATATTTGGTTCCTCTTTTGACAATTGTTTAAAACAACTAGAAAAGGTATTAAAAAGATGCACAGAATCAAATTTAATTTTAAGCTGGGAGAAGAGCCATTTCATGGTCAAGGAAGGAATTGTACTTGGGCATGTCGTTTCAGAACGCGGTTTTGAAGTCGACAGAGCCAAAGTACAAATCATTTCCACCCTTCCCCCACCAAGCTCGGTAAAAGGCATCCGTTCCTTTCTTGGACATGCCGGATTTTACCGACGATTCATTAAAGATTTTAGTACCATTTCTAAGCCACTTTGCAAATTGTTATTAAAAGACGCACCATTTATCTTTGATAACGATTGTCAAGAAGCATTCACCATTCTGAAACATAAATTAACTGAAGCACCAATTTTGCAAGCACCTAATTGGCTTCTTCCTTTTGAGATAATGTGTGATGCTAGTGATTATGCAGTAGGAGCAGTCTTGGGACAAAGGGTGGACAAGAAACCAGTGGTCATTTGCTATTCAAGCAAAACATTTTCTGAATCACAGCTCAATTATACCACCACAGAAAAAGAACTTTTGGCGGTTGTGTACGCTCTAGATAAATTTAGATCTTACATCTGGGGATCTAAAGTTATTTTGTACACCGACCACAGTGCCATCCGCCATCTGATGGAAAAGAAGGAAACAAAACCACGACTAATTCGGTGGGTACTTTTGTTACAGGAATTCGACATAGAGATCCGAGATAAAAAGGGATCTAAGAATGTGGTGGCCGATCATCTTTCCAGGATCCAAACAGATGAAATTCAAGGAGAAACAATACGAGAAGATTTTCCTGATGAACAACTGTTTTCTGTGCAGCAATTACCATGGTTTGCTAATCTGGTTAACTATTTTGTAACAGAAAAAACACAACCACACTAGACCCCTCAACAAAAGAGATACTTTTTCTCCCAAACCAAGCAATATTTATGGGAGGATCCAGATCTGTTCAAAATAGGAGCAGACCAAGTTATCAGGAGATGTGTGCCAGACGATGAACAGATGGACATTCTCCGTCACTGTCACTCATACGCTTGTGGAGGACATTTCAGTGCCAAAAAGACAGGGCACCGAGTTCTCCAAAGTGGTTTTTTCTGGCCCTCTCTATTTAAGGATGCTTACACTTATGTTAAAGCATGTGATAGATGTCAAAAGATGGGAGGGATCTCAAGGCGAGACATGATGCCAATGTCCCCGATACTAATTGTTGAAATATTCGACGTTTGGGGCATTGACTTCATGGGACCATTTCCCACATCATTTGGAAATTTGTACATTCTATTAGCTGTTGATTACGTGTCCAAATGGGTGGAAGCTGAAGCCACCAGAACAAACGACCACAGTGTCGTATGCAAATTTGTCAAAAAGAACATATTCTCTAGACACGGAATCCCTCGAACCATCATAAGTGACGGGGGTTCCCATTTCAAAAATAGACATTTTGCAAAAGTTTTGAAACACTATGGCGTTACCCACAAAATTGGTACACCATATCATCCACAGACAAGTGGACAAGCAGAGGTGTCTAATCGAGAAATTAAAAGAATTCTAGAAAAGACAGTCAGACCAGACCGAAAGGATTGGTCCATTCGATTAGATGATGCCTTATGGGCCTATCGGACAGCGTATAAAACACCCATCGGAATGTCCCCATATAGACTCGTGTATTGCAAGCCATGCCATTTACCTGTAGAGTTAGAGCATCGTGCCATGTGGGCAATCAAAAATGCTAATATTAATTTAACTGATGCAGGTGAAGAGAGAAAATTCCAGTTATCAGAACTGGAGGAAATAAGGAAAGAGGCATATGAAAGTTCAAAAATTTATAAAGAAAAAACAAAGGACTTTCATGACCGCCACATTGTCCGAAAACAGTTTCATATAGGACAATTGGTATGGTTATTTGATTCACGTCTCAAACTCTTTCCTGGAAAATTGAAAAGCAAATGGACTGGTCCGTATGTCATAACAGATGTTGCACTACATGGTGCAATAGAAATTAAACCAGAAAAAGGAGGAGAACCGTTTAAAGTCAATGGACAACGGTTAAAGCCTTACGTTCAAATGGTGGATAACTCAAAAGTGGTGTTTGAAAAAATTGCTTTAATTAACCCACAAATCTGACCATTTGAACATAAGGCACTGCGTCCGGCTGAAGATGTTAAACTTAGCGCTTTTCGGGAGGCAACCCGAGAACTTTGTGGGAGTGTTCACTGCAAACCCTCATTTACACTTATGCAAAGCATAAGTGTGTAGTTTGTTTAATTAGTTGTTTTTATTATGCTTGATTATTTGATTTTAGTGTGTTTAATTTATAAAAACATAAAAAAACATAAAAATTTGTGTGTATTAAATATACGGACATACAGGTAAAAAGAGGGTATAAAAACAAGGTTGAAAAATGAAAAAATAGCCCTCTGAAGACTCCTCGCGACGGGACAAGAATTTTTCGCGACCGCGAAAGCAGGAAAATCGCGAACAAGAACATCCAGATTTCCAGGCTTCGCGCCGCGACCAAGCCTTCCGTCGCGACGCGAAGGAGCGTGTCCAGGTATATATACTTAACCCTAACAGCCCGCCGCATTTGTCACTCTCTCTCCTTCGCGATATCTCTCACGGCCGGGTAAAATTTCGACTAAATCACCGATTTTCATCGTTTTTTCTCGCATAGATCATCATCCAAGGTACGTATACCCTTCCCCTACTCTCGATTTAAGTTGTTACATGTTAAATCCGAGTGAAATCGCACGAAATGTTGGCCGACCCTAGGTTTCCGATCGGATCGCTTGGATTGTTATTATTTTCTGAAATTGATACCTGTATATGCTAGATATATCACTTAGGAACCTTGTGGACTTAATGCATTAAGTCAAAACCAAGCAAAACAGGTGAAATTGACCCTCACGATCGGACTGTTTGTCGCTCGCGATCGCGACCGCCCTGTTCCTCGCGACTTGAAGCCCAACGCGACCTGGACGCGACCAGGCCGCGAAGGCTGGGCAGTGGCTGAAAATTTTGATCGTTTTTGCTATTTTTCTTGCTTGATAAACTGGATTGATGATTTGTACAACTTGGAAATTTACAGATATGTCACGAAGAAGGGAACAACGCCAACAACCAGTTGAAAGGGACAACATCGCTTTACACCCGTGGTTACGATTCCCAAACACTCTTCCCGCAGCAAGGCTAAATGTGTACGAGGCAAACCTGGAAAGATACAAACTAAGAGACGTGGAGCCAGCCCTAGTATTAGACTGGAATTTTGCTAATACTCTGGGGATTACTACAGCACTTGACCAATATTTGGTCAAGACCGATGGCGCATACACCAGTCTGGCGTGGAGAAATTTATTTCAGATTCGAGAGCACAGCTACAAAGAGCTGATGCTCGAGTTCTTCTCCACGGTCACTTTCGATCCGACCGAGGAGGACATGTTTGTGCGTACGGGTCTTTCCTTCCGACTTGGAGGAGAGCCTAGACAGTGCAGCATTGTCGAGCTAGGATGGAGACTAGGTCTCTATCCACATGACGAGTCTCGTTCATCAGAGTTCCGAGAGTACCTGGATCGATGCATCACCAGCCCACCCGAAGAATTAGTCAATGAAGAATTCTGGGGAGAGATTGCTAGCACTGTATACCTCCCTGAGACTGCTATAGAGAGTGCGATCCGCTCTCCGATTCATCGATTATTGCACCGACTTGTTGCTACCTCCGTCAATCAACGGAGGGGCAGCGAGAAGGTTCCTGCAGCAGATCTCTTTTATCTGTGGTGTCTTTTGACACCAGGGAGGCACTGTAACCTCCCGTACTCATTGGCGTTTTTCTTGGCCCGTAAGGCCACAGGGGCCCGAGCTTCTAGCCCCTTTTGTGGTGGTCATCTGATCACCCGACTAGCTCATTCATATGGCGTCACAGCATTGCCAGCGATGCGGTCCATGACCCCGAGAGAGCCTAGAGCCATCGGACGCCAGTACCTGGAGACTATGAGAGTGATCAGACCAGCAGGTCCACCCGGCGTATTTGAGCTAGCTGAGCCAGATCAGGAGGAGCAGGCACCCGAGGCTGCTCAAGCACCACCTCCACCTCCCAGACGCCGACAGCGCCAGCGACAGAGATCTCCTGTCCATCCACAGGACCCAGAGCCCGAGATTAACCTCGGGACAATTTATCAGCAGATGCAGTCATGGCATCTGGAGAGCCAGACCCAGTACCGACAGATGCAGGACTGGCATCTGGCCCACCAGGTCCAGCATCAGTGGATGGCAGATTCCATGACCGACTTCTTCCGACATCAGGGATTCCAGCCACAGTATCCATACCCAGGTACCGTTCCACCTGTACCTGACTGGTACACGGGTAGCCATCCTCAGAGAGATGGGGCGGGGCCATCGGGCACTCATTATGATGATGAGGATGATGAGTGAGTGTTTATCTTTTTATTTCCAATTTAGTGTGAACTTTAAATACAGTTTTGTGTTTTAATTATTGTTGGTTTGAATTTAAATATCATGTGGTGTGAATTATTTTTATTATGATTGTTCAGAATGACGTTTGTTTGTGTTGTTGATTATATTACAGAAAGCGATCTAACATGCTGGCAGTCAGTTCAGCACCCAACGTATCAAATGATCGACCGTAATATATATATATATATATATATATATATATATATATATATATATATATTTGCGAAAAACTCAATTTTGCTTGAGGACAAGCAAACCTCAAGTGTGTAGTATTTTGATAGTGTTTTATTTTTACAATAAAACACTATCATTTAAAGACTGTTTTATCGCATAAATACGCTCAGAGGCATCCTCACAATTCACGGGGAAATCCTATTATGATATCATTATTTCTCTCAATAGAATTATGATTAATTTGTCTTTAGTCCCCAGACATCCTCACAAAAATTGCAAGCTAAACGAGAGAATATCTCATTTTTCATACACTGCACATCACGGCCCACTGCTGTGTTGCAGATGCAAATCTGCCAGAACTATGGTATTTACCATAGGAAATCCTGATAAGCTCAACATCAAAACAGGCTTATATTAACAGGTGGCTAAACATGAATTACGATTCATGTTTTACTTGAACAGAGTTCTCCGGAGCTGCTGGTGTGAGGAAAACAAGAGGGATTTGTGTGTTAACATTTATGGCTTATTTTCAGGAACAAGACCCAAGAACTATAAAAGAACAAACCCGAGGAAGTGATGCTCTAAACCGAAGAGTAAAAAGGCGAAATACACATAAAAATACAGCAATCGCGACTTGACAAGCCCTGTGTCGCGACGTGAAGCAAAGCAAGACAGAAGACCCAAAAGACTACAGCAATCGCGCCCGCGACGGAGACCAGGGTCGCGACGCGAAGACCTTGGACGCGACCATACCTACTTCTCAGTCGCGAGACTACCAACAAACGCACTAGCCAGACCAGTGGCCGACAAAAGGAGCACCAGTACGCACCCTCGCGACGCGACGGCACCCTTGGTCGCGACGCGAGCACTGTGCTCAGCTAGTATAAATAGAAGCTCTCTATGCACGGATTTAGACACCAATTTACATCCTTTAGACACCAAGTTACCAAGTTATTCTCTAGTAGTTGTAATAGTCAAAACATCTCTTAGCTAGTTGTTTAGAATCAAATTATCATCCCTCTCGGTGGTAATTCTAGTTGTAATTCAAGATAACTCGAAGGGTAAACGCATCAAGTTACATGACGAAGAACACCAAGACCATCATCAAGATCATCACGCGAATGGAAGGCTAATCTCTTCAGATTACTTCCGGTAATGTTATCATACCTTTAGTATAGCATGTTTTTACTTTGATTCCGAACAAGTGTTTTACTATTGTAACTCTTAAACTCTTATCTCTTTGAATACAACTAGTGAATCATTTGTGTCTACTTCTACTTGCTATCATATTCTCAAGACATAGTATTACTAACATATTATTCGTGCCTATCTCACTTAAATAACGAGCTAAGACGGATAATCAGTTAATATACTTTGTGCCCAATTGATATGTTAAGAAGTTGTAACGTTACTATCACCTAGATAAAACATAATATTGCTATATCATTGTTTGTGCCTAATTTACTTAAATGTTAGACAAAGACAAATAATTGATCCAACATATTATGTATTTACCTAAGTAATAGTAATTACCAGTAGACTATAATTATGTCACAGTAATTATATCGGAATCATTGTAATTAAACATGTGAAACTAATTGTTGATAACTAAACCGGAAGTAATTCTTTCTTTATTCTCAAGTTAAATTCTCAATCTTTTTACCATCACCGTTAAAAATCTACTTTACAACTCGTTAAAAGTTAACCACTAAATCCTTGGACTCGACCCCGCTTGCCCTATCTACATAGTAAAAGTGGGTTATAAATTGTTTTTGACGCGTGTGACGATAGCGTTGTCATTCATCATATTCAACCTTAGCATAACCAAATTTTCATAAAATTTTGAGTGTCTAGCAACATAATAACCCTCAATTCATAGATAATCCATCATATATCACAGAAATCTCAATAATTTCACTACTCTTGCAACAAATCTAACATGCATTACAAAAATCCCACTTAATTTCATGTTCTAACTAATCTCTAGTTTATTCAAGCATTAAATCATCATTCTTGAAACGATCTCTTAACATGCAATTAAGAATCTCAAGCAATTTCAAACGTTAGACTAAGGTTTTTGGATTTACCTTTTGAATCTGTCCCAAATTAGAAGGAATTAGAAGTTTGAGGCTGAAATAAGTCTTGAAATCAGACCAAACCCGCATTCCCGACCAGCAGTGCGGCTGTCGGACCTCCTGGCCGCCGGAGAACGCTCCCGTCGGTGGTTCTGTGGCTGCTTCAACCTCCAGCAGCACCCTACAGTGCCGATTTCTCTTCCTTATCCCAATATGCTACGAATCGCACTCCACAAAGGTCACTCTTGGTCTCGATTTTGTCTGGATCGATCTCACAGGTCTCGAATATCACGCACACACAAGGTCGAGTGTGTGTGTGTGTGTGCGATTTGCTTGCAATCGATTTCCATCTCTCGATTTCTCTCTTTCTTTTTCCGTTCACTCTTTTCTTTCTTTGGCTGAACTCGATACGCACACAGGAAAAAGGGGAGGTCAAAGCTGATTTTGACCAGATATTAAAGTTGGTGATAATTACAAAACTGCCCCTGCCAGCTCATGCCTTAGATAAAATTCTAACATGTTGTCTGATTTTGCCAAAGTTCACAAAATCATAACTCTCGTATACGATATCAGAATTTTATTAACTTTATACCTTTAAAAAGGTGGGAATGAGCTTAATAACTTTCTTCTATTGACTTATGTCTGAATCTAACTAGGTTTTACGTTATAACCCTTCAAACATGACCCTTTGGCCATTTTTGTCACTTTTTGGTCATCTTTAACCCGTCATAACTTCTTCGTTATAACTCCAAACGACTCGAATCTTTTTCCTGTAATCTTATTACATCAAAATCTACCAAAGTCTCATTGATGACTTGTTCCCAATTTCTTATAGATTTTTAGATATTAATTTTTAAAGATTTACAATTATTCTTTTCACTTTTAGTCCCAACTTTCCATTTTAGCTCTCGGGTCTTAAAAATCAAATTTCCAAATGAAATAATACTTCATTATGACTTAATAAACTGTATTAAAACCTGAGTTTCCATATTTTCACATTCTTGACCATTTTGCCCTTCCACATACATGTAACTTGTTTGGACATCAAGCCTCCTAACATCAATATACTTGGCTTAAAGCCCTTATTTCATATATTAAAATTTATTTTGTCACAAGTGGGCCAATGTTCAACTCAAGTTTACGAATTGATTCAATTAATCAACACTTCTAAAACAATGTTTGCTTTTTTCATTGCAATAGTGTTCACATATAAGTACATTAATAATTATTATATGCATAAGTAAATAATCAATGATAACTATATGTCCTAAATATTGGTTGATCATGAATAGTATCCTTCGGGCATCGAGGAATAACGGTTCCAACATATGTCAATTCAACGTTGTTGCAAATAGCCTTAGTGCCATCATTGTTCTCTCGAGTAAGGTTGATATCTTGTAACACAATCCCTTGACATGGATGATGTTTGCTACAATCAAATGTTATTGCATCTTTATCCGCACTACTTCCGGTAATATTTTGATAAGTCACATTTATTATTTCAACTGCCGAGTCCTGTAAATCATTATATTTGTTAAAGCAAAACAATACAAACACATTCACCAAGTATATTATCAAATTTATCATTTTATTATGTGTCATGATACATTATTATGCCACTTCATCATAGTGAATTTTAATGTCTACCATATATTGGCTTGAAATGTTGTTTTATGCCGCTTCATCTTAGTGAATTCAATGTCCACCATATATTGGGTCAAAATGATTGTTTTATGAAATATTTTGATATTAGTCACCTGTTCTTTACATGACTTAGATTGATCGCAGTAATTTTGGTCTATAATGATAGGGTTTTTCACATCCTTCATGTTGATATTTTGAAATGTAATTTGGCTTGCGTTTCCAGAACCCCCCTACAGTGGTCATAACGAAACTACACATCAATGACATTTCACAGTTGTAGTTTGTGATGTTAATATGATGTTGATAATACAAACTACTGTCATTTCAAAGTTTGATAAACAACAAACTGTCTAATCAATCCAATATCAAATTAATTACCTGCCAAGTCTTGATTCTGACACCGTTTGATGTTTTTGTAAGTTCAGCACCGTCAATTATGACATCTGACACATGAGCTTCTGAGTTTTTAGACCCTAAGCTCCCAATACTGAATTGGCAAGAAACCATCATATTATAGTATAGATTCAACATGTGATATACATTATAACCATTATAAAATAGATGGTTCAAAAAGGTTGCATTGTGGAGTTATGGAATTTGATTGTTGTCATAGGTATAAGCAACATACATACATACATATACATATACACAGAGACAAATATATATATATATATATATATATATATATATATATATATATATATATATATATATATATATATATACATATATATATATATATATATATATATATATATATATACATATATATATATACATATATATATATATATATATATATATATATATATATATATATATATATATATATATATATATATATATATATATATAAAGTTCTATTGAGAACCTAAAAAAGCTTAGGAACCTAAAAACATATTTTATGAACTTTTTTCTCCACAATATTTTTTCAAAAAAAAATATACTAAAATTTTTTATATCCTGCGACTAGAAGATTTAAAAAAAATTCAAAAAAAATCATTTTTTTGAATTTTTTTTAAATCTCTTAGACGGTGTGAAACCGCCACTTTAAAAAAAAGTTTATATATATGCATATGCATATGAAAAAAATGATTATTTTTGAAATTTTTTAAAAAATATCTTAAGACACTGTGAAACCGTCACTTTGAAAAAAAATTTGAAAAAAAAGTTTATATATATGCACATGCATCGTGAATTTTATATGCATATAAATATAAATATAACAAATATTGATTTTTTTGAATTTTTTTGTAAACATCTTAGACGCATATATTAAAAAATTTGGGTGCAATTTTTTTTGAAAAATATTGTGTAGAAAAAAAGTTCGTAGGTTCCTAGGCTTTTTTAGCTTCTCTCATGATCCCGACTATATATATATATATATATATATATATATATATATATATATATATATATATATATATATATATATATATATATATATATATATATATATATATGTTTTTGTCATAAAAGTCCTTAAGTTTTTCGAAAATGTTCGGTTTTGTCATTCTATGTATTGTATGTCCATTAAAGCCCAAAATTTACTAACTTTTTTCTATCTTTGTCCTCAAAACTTGTGGTAATATGTTACCATGAAACTATGTTAGCATAAAACTCATTAAGTGTGTGTGTGTTTTGTTTATATTACGTTCAAAATAAAATATATTTGTGAAGCGTACCTAATCCCGTGACCTGGTCCACATGTTATGCCCCTAGCTTGAATCTTTTTAGATCCGCTCACAATCGAAATACAATCATCTCCTTCAATGACAATGAAAAGGAGAAATAAGTAATTACTCCTTTACTAGCTATCAATATCATAAGTAACTTAAATACGGGTGGTTTGTGACAAAAAAAGTTATCCTATTTATTTTGCATTTAGAATCTGTGTAAACAGATTTTGGATACTTGTGTATACCAAACTATGCAAAGTCTTGGCTCGTGAATTTTCTAAGCCGTCTTAGGTTATACTAGTCGTACTCACTTGCAAAGTCTTGGCTCGTGAATTTTCTAAGCCGTCTTAGGTTATACTAGTCGTACTCACTTGATATAATTGTGTCTCTCTTTTATAAAATGTCTGAACGAATAATTTTGCTGAATTACATTGAAAAAAGAACCTGTTCCTATAACACAACTGGATATTGTGATGTTCTGGGAATGCGTGACATGTATTCCATCAGTGTTTGGGCTATCTTTCGGTGAAGTCACTTGAAGATTTGAAACTTGAACATTTTCACAATTGTCGAAAGAAACATGGATTTGTTGTGCATTTTGGATCGTCAAGTTATTCACCATCAATGTTTTGCACTTGTAGAGAGTTAAAGCCTGCCATTGACAACGAAATATCGAGTTTGTGAACATGTTCATACGACTCTTTATAAAGAAGTAAGGGACGATTTTAATTTGAAAGTATTTATGATGGTTATTTGTACGTAAATTTTCATAACTTACAAAAAACACCCTTTTACCTTTTTATTTTTTTTGAAATACACAATGATTAATTTACGTCAAAAATCATACATAACAGTAAAAGAGTTAATACTTTGTCAATAATGGAACCAAACATGATGAAATTAAGATCGAACGTACCGTAGGGGCATCCTTGCATGGCTGTATTCATTTATTTATCACCACAAAAAACAAAATACAAATGATCAATAACAATTGGAATATACATATACGTATACATGATCAATAATGATTGGAAGTACAATGTATGTGGAGGTCACATAAGATTACTTTTCTGTTAGCCAGCGTTTGGTTTATTAAACTGAACTGAATAAAACAAAAAAAACCATTGAAGACAACGTTTGGTTTTGGCGAAACAAAAACAGAATGTATGAAAAACGAGATCAAATAAAATGAAAATTTTAAATTTTAGTGCCACTCAAAACAATAAAACATGATTGAGCAAGTAGTGATTTTAGGCTAAATTAGTATCTTCAAATCACATACCTTCTATAACAAATATTATGTTTTATACAAATCAAAAGCACCCCATACTTAATCTTCACGTAATATTTTATTTAAAACATAACCCTAATCGCATACTTATTAAACATCCAATCAGATTTCAAATCTTAATTTAATAGAAATGATCCAAACCCATTAAACCTCCTAGTATTGAGTCGCTCGTTTGCCTACGGTAACATTGCAGTAATAGAAAGATATTGACACAAAATTTAAAGTGTAGTAAAAATAATGATGTTGTCTTAGCATAATTTTTTGTGTTTAGATTTTTAATTTTGCAAGTTTTTTTAATCAAATCATTTTTACATACGTTTTCAGGTTATATTAAAATGAAATCTATAAAAAACTCTTAAATTTAAAAAAAAAATATGATTTTACCCTAAATATGTTTTTTTTTTCTAATATTATACTTATTCATGCAAAAATATGTTATGCATGGAAAAAATATTTAATACATGTTTTAAAAGTATAAATATGTATTTTTATGTTTTTAGAAATATGGATATATGTTTAGATGTATACGTTTTAAAAAAAATACGTATGTATCAATCAAAAGCGTACTAAAAAACGAGTTCGATCATATTTCTCGGTATTTTCTATTATAAATACACTTCTAGTTGCTATAATACATGTTTATATGGAACAAAAAGTATTTATACTTTATATATATATATATATATATATATATATATATATATATATATATATATATATATATATATATATATATATACACACACACACATACATACATCATTCAAATATATATATCTGTGTATATATATATATATATATATATATATATATATATATATATATATATATATATATATATAATACTTCTAAACTAGAAAAATCATATGTATTTATACTTATAAAAAACATAAAAAAGTATATTTATACTTCTAAAACATAACTTTTTTTAAGAATGTTAGTTGTTCCCCATTATATAAAAATATAAATACGTTTTTTAAAATTTAAACCGTATAAACATACCAAAACGCATATACATAGAAATAACCTTTTTAAAAAAACGTAAATACGATGGTAAATTAAAAAAACATTCGTGTATAAAATACATTTTTCTACATGAATACATATAATATAAAAACATATTTATAGTCAAAAGATAAAAAAACATAATAGAATTGAAGCCTTAACGGTTTTTTTATTGCAAATATCATTTCAAGGTAATCTGAAAGCCTGTGATAATAGGTAAAAAAGGCACAAGTAGAAAATTTCTTATGCAAAGTTTAAACACTAAAAAAGTAATGTTTGGTTAAAAGCTTTATATATATATATATATATATATATATATATATATATATATATATATATATATATATATATATATATATATACACACACACAACTTGTATTTATTTCATTATCATGTTTCAATTTTTTAGTTTAAATCTTTTAATGAAAATATTAATTTATTAATCTTGTATATAATTTTATTTTATTCGTGTGTTAATGGTATATTTATTTAGTGAATTAATATTTTTATATGTATTAAAAATAAAATTAAAACTTAAAGAGAAATGATGAATAACCATTTTTAAATAAAAACAGAAATGAGGGAAGAATGATGAAAAATGACATTATACAATTTGCAATGTATTTCCAGTATTGTTTATATAAATTCTCGTCCAAGTTTACCATATGTTTATATTAGCTCAGCGGTGAAGGAATTGTGTTTTCATTTGCTTGACAGAGTTCGATTTTCTTTTGCCGCTTTTACTTTTTAAAACAGAGTATATTTGATCTTTTAATTATATCCCATTAATTATATTTTGAATTTAAATTACAGTCCCTTAAATATTTCTTTATAAAACCAGGTATATTTGAAATTTCATTTCTATCCCTCAACTATTTATTTTACATTTTAACCCTACAAATTTCTTTTTTATGGTTTTATCACAATTTTATTAAACTCTCTTTTTTTTTATAATTTTAGCTCAATTTACAATTATTTGTTGCAATTTTGGTCCAAAAATGTTTTTTTCCCCACAATTTTGCCCATGTTTTCAATTTTTCTTACAAATTCGGTCCACCTTTTTATTATAAGTTTGGCGAACTTTTTTTATATAATTTTTGTTAAGGAATTTTGTTTTTAAAACTTTCTATATATATTATTTTACATTTATGTTTTTGACGAATTAATATTTACAAAATTATTCTTTTACAAGTTTTTTATATTTTCGCTTCTATACATCGTTTTTAAGATTTCCCTATTTTTGCATCTATTTTATGGGTTTTTATTTTTTATGTTTACATATTAGTTTTTGGATACAAAAACATTTTCTAGATTTTGGTACATTTTTGTTTTCATGCATATAGGGTTGTAAAACATACAAAAGTACTCATATTTTATTATATTTTAGTCTTTACAAATCAAAAACGCACTCTTATGTATAATTAAACTTATGATTTTCTGTAAATTATGTTGTACCTATTACAGATTAATAAATTCCACACTGCAACGTGCGGGACGTGCATCCCCTAGTTATACTTAAATACATGTAAAGAGTGAGTGGTGACGTCTAATAGCCTTAGCAGATGACCAAACTAAAATCACAAATTATGCAACTATATCGGAGAGTAACACATATTCATTTCTAAAAAAACATTTGTTTATTATTCAAAATAACGATAGTAAGATAGTTGATTGGTAGATTGATAAATCAAAACGTTAAATAATTAATTAATCACTTACAAGTGTCTTGTTGACTTTGCAGGAATTACTCCACCAAATGTCCCCATTGCCATCGATGACTCCGCCTCCTTCAATCAGCAGGTTCTCAACTTTATCGACTCTAAGCCAATGCCTCTCATCTTTCTTATATTTCGACTGTTGCGTTGATGCTAAAATGGTCCCTGAAATCTGCGACTATTCATCATGTTATCATCCTCCAATTAAAGTCATAAATTATACAATTATATTGGACGGTAACATATATTTCTTTTGGCCATGGTGCATTTACTTAGGTTAGATGTTTGTTTAAGTAATGACATATTACTTTCTACCCAATTTAAGCAACACGACTGTTTTAGATGAAATATGTCATGATACTAGTAAATGGTTATTTATGCATTGGTGTTTCTTTAGTACTAGTTTATGCTGCAACAATGTTTCAAAATTTACCGATCTAATTAAGTAACAATGTTTATTTTTCTTAACCAATTTACATGACGTGGCCAAAACAAATTATGCAACCACGTTTCAACCAATTTAACATGTTATTGGTAAAATGTTGCGTATAATTATATTGGTCGCAAAATAAAATATCGTTGCTAATTTTGTTTAGACACAACATAGTTGTATAAATTGATAAATACTAATCGTTGTCTTTACAATTATTTAACGCATTTATACTTGATTATAAGGAAATTTTAAAGTTGACCTGCATGGTTAGCGAAGCTTTGCAAGGACCTTTAAACCTAATTGGCGTAACAAGGTACTTCTTGTTCTTGGCCACATTGAAAACTGCTGTTGTGGTTGATGAACATGCTTCCGTCCATGCCTTTTTGAACGCCTAAAATGACAACACACATATAAATACATATGAACACACACACACACACACACACATATATATATATATATATATATATATATATATATATATATATATATATATATATATATATATATATATATATATATATATATATATATATATATATATATATATATATATATATATATATATATATATATATATATATATATATATATATATATATATATATATATATATATAAGATTTTGTCTAAGAAACACTACTTATCAAATCAAATATTACAATTTTGATTGGACGAAAAAAAGCAAGGAAATCATAGGACGTCTTATAACCATGTGTACCTTTGTATCATCTTTTTTGCCATCACCCTTAGCACCAAAAGAATCGACATCAAATGTCTTAGTTGATACAAGAGCTAAATCAGTAAAAAGGTCCGAATCTTGAAACATAAAATCTTTAACAGTTTTTATATACCCAATATACGCTCTACAGAAACCCAATTCCTGGGAAGTACAGGCGATACATAATAGGACGAGTATGAGGAGTAAAGAGAGAAAAAATGGGATGCATCTTTGTGAAGCCATTGTAAGTGAAATATCAACGTTATTGATTGTTTATGGTGGGTATGATAGTACGAGAATGATGTAGCTTTGAATTTATAGAGCAAGGTGTCGGGTCACATTCATTCTTATATATATATATATATATATATATATATATATATATATATATATATATATATATATATATATATATATATATATATATATATATATATATATATATATATATATATATATATATATATATATATATATATATATAAAACCGAGGAAGCCACCCGACCCGTCCTTTGGACGACCCGACTGACCCAACCTCGGGGCAACATGAACACCCGGTAAACTCATGTGCCAGGCAACCCACCATTTGGGTGTACCGGTGACCATCCCTAATTGAAGCCGGTGAGAGTCGAACCCTGACATCTCCTATGGAAAGGTGGGAAAGCTACCACTCAGCGATAAGGAGATGGTTTCATTCTTATATATATATATATATATATATATATATATATATATATATATATATATATATATATATATATATATATATATATATATATATATATATATATATATATATATATATATAATGCATTTTTTTACCATTTTATAAAGCTTAATATATGACAAAACTTTATATAGTTCACAAAATATTAATTCTTGAAAAATTGAAGGATTATATTTGAGAAATAAAAACACAGATCCCTTTCTACGAATAACCTACGTGTGTAAATAAATATCTAGTAAAATAAACAAATAATTTAAACTAACCCATCATTATTTATTGAACTATTGGCTAATTTGTAACATATAGAAATAAAAATATATTAGCGTATATATGCTACAATTACAAAAATATTTTTATTATAAAATTACACGGGAAAATCATCTTTAACGAAATAACCATTTTATATAACCTGTTTTCGATTTCCTATAAAATAAAAGTATTTATAAATAACATATTCATAAAAAGAATTTTCTTCATATATATAGTAAACCATGTCAGACTTAGATAAGCAAAATATGGCACCTGTAACTTGTTATCCTATTGAAATTGATAATCACTTAAATCATTATTACCGATAAACAACGACTAATGTGGCTACATGTCATTCCATCATTAACTTATATATAACAAATTTCATGTTGAATATTAATGATTCTTTTTACTATCTAGGTATGCAAAGCATCATAATCATTAGAATCACCGGAAACTCATCGTTAGATAACTTTAAGATAACAACTTGGTTTAAGCAAAAATATGTCAACTTTGAAATTAATGTATTATATTTTTCATATGTTCTATATCTATTTACGTTAAATAACAAATAATTATCTTCAACAATATGTTTGGATTTATTCGATCTCTTTATGATTGTGAGTATATTCATATAAATTTAAAGATATTGAATATAATAAAATTCTTTTAGTTTGTACAATTTTTTATATTTAACCCATTGATCAAAATGTATTTGATGATGATAAAATAAAAAGCTAATAATAATGATAAAATATATCTACATTATGTATTGCTTAACACAATATTCGCGATAAAAAAGTGATTATCCATATAATTCTAGCAAATAAGAAATGTATTACGGTTGAAAGCAAAAGCTAGGAAAACTTTAGGTTATATTTCAAAGGTATGTATAAATTCAAGGACCAAACATGACCGTCTTATGTTGAAACACCATTCAAGTGTAAATAACAGTGCCGGTAAAAAAATAATATAAAAAATATACAATTAATCCTTTTCTTCTTATAACAACATCCATCGTAAATGTAATAATGATTACATTATCATGAGTAATGTGTATAAAATTTTTGTCGTGTAGATAAAATAAGCCTTATCGATTTTATCTTTTTTTATTATATTATAATCATTGTCAACAATATCCCCTTGGGAAGCCCGCAACATGCGAGTTCCGACGTATAACACCTTATTGTTTCCAAAATATCAAACACCCCATTCCATATTTGATCAAGTGATTCTAGAATTGTTTTCTCAACATAATTTTGTTTGGGAATCATAAAGAAACCATTAAAATTGATTTCATTCATCCAAAAATGCATCAAAGAATCTATCCAACATCTAAATGACTCAAGATCTCATCAAAAACCAAGTTCTAGGGTTTACAAAACCCATTCTACTCAAGTAATTGGATTTAGATCATCCATGGGTTGAATGATGATCACATAATAGTCTAAAACAACAATTGATCAATTGGAATCATAGGGGCACCCTCCTCGAAACCATATTTTCGGATTTGAGATCAAAGCCCACCCAAAAATGGGTTTACAAGGTAGAAAATGATGAATTTATACCTTAGATTGCTAGGGAACTTCAGGAACTTGCATAAATCTTCAAAACCAAGCTCAAATCTCCATTGGAAATCCATGAAATCGCCAGATTCTCCTCTCATTTCCCTGATTTCTTCAAGTGGAGAATTGGGGAAGAAATCCTCAATTTAGACATCCTAACTTACAAGAAATGCCAAAAATGGTCCCTAGGGTATGTTCTTCCTACAAGTACCACCCAAAAGGTCAATATTTTAAACGAAAGTATCTAGCTTTGCACTTTTGACTCAAATAATATAATTTATTTCATATAGATCATTGACTAAGTTAAACCTAACCCTGTAACACCCAGTTTGTATAAACAAGGTAAAACGAGGAAAAAAAGTGAAAATTAGGAAAGGGGGAGATAGCGACGCTGTTTATAGATAAAGCAGCGCTATCTCGTGTTATATCGCGCGTCAAGAAAATGACACATGGCTAGATAGCGATGCTATCTTGAGAGATAGCGACGCTATCTCCCGCTGGACACATTTCTTTTATAAAGTTTGTGGTCGGTCATTTGGGGAGTTTGAAGGTTCAGACATTTCCAGAATGAGAGACACGAATCTTGGTGTCTGAAGGATGGAGTATGAGGCTTGAATTCAGAAAGAATGAACATTGGTGAATCTATGATCTTCTTGAGGGTAATATCTAAATCATTACAAGGTGTTTGTTGAATTGAGCTAAAATTTAGTGAATTATTATAAACCTTAGTTTATTATACTTCTCGTGGTGTGTGTCATTCAAATATTGTGGTGCTAAGGTGATTGCATGGTGTGTAACTAGTTAAATTGTGGTTAAAGGTTTAAAATGGTGAATTTGAGGTGAAATATTAATGTAGTGGTGTTTGGGACGAATTCAGAGGTTGGGGTGCCTCCGGGAGTGTTAAAATTACTAATATATGCAAAAGCCCTATTTAGATATTGGTCTGTATCATTTCAGAGAGAGATTTGGTGTTGTGTTAATTAATAGCGATGCTATTGATTGACAATAGCGACGTTATTGATTGACAATAGCGACGCTATGTTTGATGTTCATAGATAGCGACGCTATCTCTAAGATAGCAGCGCTATTTGCTATGTGGTGGTAAATCTAGTTGTTTAATGAGATTAAGGAGTTTTATCTCAAGTAGTTGAATAAGGATGGTTATTTGGTGATTAAACAGTTGTTGGTGACAACGAGAACGAGAATACAGCTAGGATCGGGGAGATCATTCTACACGTTTAACGAGGTGAGTAACTTTGAATAGCTTTGATTGGAGTTTTGTTGTATGCTATGTTTTGTATAGTAACGAGTGCTTAGATGTAAATCGGTTATTATGTTGTGTGTATATATATTATGATGGTGTTAGACTCGATACTTTGATAATATGTAAAACAAACGAGATTATGTGGTGATTAGGTGAACTCTAGAAATAGTTAATCCTAGATACGACTTGTATAATACGAGTAGTTTAATTATAGGTGATTCAGATTCATATGTGGTGTATTTCACTCGGAAGGTGAAGGTGCTACAAGAAATGAACACGAATGTCGTGGTGATACCAGTGATTTCGGGAAGGGTGAAGGGAGTGGGGGATTACTCGTTGCACTTATAAGAATTTTATTGATTGCAAGACTATAGAGTTTACTGGTGTAGGTGATCCTGTGGCAGCCATGACTTGGCTAACTCATACCGAAAAGATTTTCAGAAGGAGTAAATGTGTTGAAGCGGATAAAGTGGAGTTGGCTAGAAACCTACTTCGGGAAACAGCTCAAACTTGGTGGGAGACAACGAGTCACGCTCTTGGGGAAGCGTTGAGCGGGTACGTTTACATGGGAGCAATTCAAGGTGAAATTTAACAAGGAGTATTGTTCTAGTGTTACAATACGATAGTTGGAGCACGAGTTTAGGCATTTAGAACAATGTGAAAAATCAGTGCAAGAGTACATGAGTATATTCAACCTGTTCGAGCTTTTTCTTTAAAGCCTGAAGATCTTTCATAAGATCCTCAGTATTCTTCAGCATCTAGTTAGTAGCCTGAAATGTAGAGTATAACCTTTAAATTGGAGCTCAACTGAAAAAGGTTTATAGATAGTGTTGGAAAAAACTTACCATCTGAGTCAAAAAGAGCAATTTTTCCTTAATCTCCACTGGGCCCATACCTTCAAAGATGTCCTTGTCAATAAACTATGAGTTTGCTCTTCTTAGGATCGGGATTGGCAAGTTTGACTCTAGACTTCTTAGGGCCAGTAGGAGGTACACCTTCAACCTTCACTGTTGACCCACTAGCAATAAGATCATCAATGTCGGAAAGGGAAATTTGGGAGGCAGAGTAAATAAATTTAGAGGCTGCAAGCATATACTTATTAGGGATGTCGAAAATGAAAAGAAATATCTAGATATGAAGATGTTGATGGAATGCATCTTATCAATAAAAATTATTTGTTCTTCCTCTAAATAACTCACAGTCACACACTTGAAGGTTTTTTTTTTAGCTAAAAGACTCAAAAACTCTCCTATCTTTCTGCCAATATCCTTAGTGGGAGGGAATAAGTACTCAAACTTCACAACTGCAAGTACAACATCAACATTAACATTAAAGAACAATAGCAATGTTCAAAACCCTAAGTATGAAAATCCTACACTTATTGACCTAGTTAGTAGGCAACCGATCTGTATTGAGAAAAGATTACCATTTACAAAAAAGAACCTCTATTTCCACCCATTGTCATGATGGGTAACCTTTAAGACAAGGTGAGAACTCCTAGGTTTGATTTTCAAAATGATACCAGATTAACTAAAGGTACAAAGATCATAAACACTTGTGATCTCATGTAAATCAATATTCAGATCCCTAGAGTGATTAAGGTGCATTATCAAAAAAACAATCATCCAAACCACATTGGGCGTAAGCAAACTTGGCCACCTCGAAGAATCCAGAAATCAAACTAGGAAAGGGAAACCCAAGACTGATTGTGAAAGGGTATTCGTGAAAGTAGATCCATGAAGAAGATATGAATTCGGGTTGCAACCTAGATGAAAGCCCTAAACTCTGTTATCGAATGGAACTCCTGATTCGACTTCATCATTTATGTAACAACCAACCATTTTGCCAATGTGTGTTATATTTGAATTTTTATAGTAAGATGTAGTAAAAAGGTAATTTGGTCTTTGACCACATGAAGGACCTATTGTGTAATAATATTGTGTATTTGTGGCAAAAAATGTAAGAAGTAAAAATCTTAAAGGCTATGTTAGGAATTTTGGCAAAAATTGGACAAAATTAAATTAGGAGGGCCAAATAGACATCTAGTTGAAGTATGGAGGTATAAATAGAGAGAGACTTCTAGTCCTCTCTATTTGTGTCGTGAAACATCTTCAGAGAGGGAAGTCGAGACTTTGGAAGATTTTGAGGGATTGAAGTAAAATTGAAGAAATCAAGTTTGAGATTGTGATTTCCAAGCCATCAAAGGTTAGTATTTCATCCTTGTAAGTTAGTTTAACCATTTTGAGTAGTATCAAATGGATGAAAACGAATTTCAGATGTTGAGTGAGTGTTATTCTAAGTTTCTAACCTCTAAACCATGTTCTAATCATCATTGGAACTCGATTTCCACCTTTAGAAACTATTAGAAGCAAAGGAATTTAAAAATGTGTGCATGAACCCTAGAATTTGGGGTTTTGAAGATTGGTTTGATTCTAATGTTTATGGAGTAATAAGTGTTACATAAGGGGCTTAGTAGTACTCTAAATATCATGTTTTAACCCTCAATTGAATCGAAAATGAATTGGAACCAAACATACAAAAGATTGAAAGTTGTGTAGAAAAATAGGGTGGGTCTGCAGCGTCACACACCCCCGTGTGATTCTGGCACGCCCCCGTGTGGATTTGATCAGACAAGTAGGAAAATGAATCCATAAATTCCACATGCCCTCGTGTGATTTTGACACGCCCCGTGTGAAATTCGACAGTAAGGTCTAGAAATTCCACACGACCCGTGTGATTTCTACACGACCCGTGTGACCTAGAATTGTATAATGCACTTACAATATGACCTTAATTGAGTAGCTTGACCCCCTAACCTTTAGTATGTGTTTAATGTGGCATGAGAACATGAAAATATAAGTTCATGTCATGACCCAAACAATGTGTAAAAGTGCGGATCAAGCAATTATTAAACAAGGAAAAAGGAAAGGGGAATCGAACACTTAGACATTTATTTCATAGTCCAAAGTACATAAGTGTGTATTAGTGTTATTGAGTACGAATTTCATATATGTTTAATAGGTGGTGATCAAATCATTGGTGAACAAGGTGAGGGCAAGAAGACCTTTGGAACTTAGCTAGTCACTTCTTCTACAAGGTGAGTAGCATGTGGATTTTATGAGTACATAGCTAATAGTTTGTTATTATATAAATATTGTTTTGGTCAAAAGATTTTAAGAGAAAAGTTTTTCTCAAGTTATTTTATGTTAAAGGATTTATGCTTTCTATATGATAGATGATATTATTGTTATGACCAATTTGTAATGAATGGATGTTGATGAATTAAAACACGAACTGAATGTAAGAAATGTGATATATGTCCGGACATGGATCTCACCCTAATGAGGGGAGGTCAAAAGACACTACTGGGATGGTACCTCCCGTCGTGAAGTAGTTGTCTTAGCACGCCCTTATGGATATATTTGTTCTATTCTATGAAGGGAAGAAAAACTAGCACGCGCTCACGGATAGATTAGTTCTATTCCGGGGAGGGAAGATACGGGGAAACCCGTATGAAACCAAATATTAATAAATGAATCATGAATTATAATTGGTCTATGTTTTATTAAGAAAACTTTTGTATTATGTTTGACTATGATAAAAATGTTTGATAGTAGTTTTGAAATAAAAATTATTTGGGTCTAAAACCCATGTTACTCACGAGACTTTATATCTCACATATATTTGTTTTTGTTTAAATGCTATGTGCTCAGGTGACGGAGATTAAGTACTAGAAGACTTTAGAATATTTGAAGCATTTCTTTTGGGATATCATTAGTAGTGGTTTTACCATGGTGATGTATTAGACTTGTAATACCCCAACATAACAATATTTTGTAATTATGTTCAAAGTTTTTGTTAAACCCATATTTTGTAAATCTATATTGGGTTAAAAATGTAAATGTTTGTAAAAGGGTGTTACAATTTCAATTTCATAATCTGAAAAGAACATACCTTGTGTTGGCCATAGCTAACAAACCGTGACTAGTGAAATCCTTAAACAACCTACCTTATTCTTTGACTTGGGACCTAGTAACCTTGTTACCCATGGCGACAAGATAAGAAAAAGAAAGACAAAGGAGAAAAGCACTTTACCTAAGCAACGATCTACTATTTGCTCATGAAAATATGAACCGAGTGTTGGGATTTACATAGAATAACAAGAACAATCATGCAACAGGATACAAAAACAAATCAAATCCCATAAACTAAGCAAATTATCCAAACAAGAATTATCATGTTTATAATCAGGATCATATGTTCTAAGCTATTGCATTAACAACAAGATGAATTATGAATTCATACCTTTGTTTGGATGTAAGGATCCAAAACAGAATCCCTCTAATGATTCACACCCAAGAACACCAGAAGAACAAACTGACAGAACTCCTTCTTGATTGAAGAAATCGATCCTAAACCCTTGGAAAGGGTTATGGATTTCGACAAAAGGATAGGGGAGGGAGAAGGAGAGGAGGTACCAGCTCCTTAAGAGTTTATGATGCCTTAGGGTTTGACCCAAGACCCTTATTTATACTGGAAGACTCCTAAGGTTCCAAACTTAAGTAACTTTCTGGCGGCCGCACCCCTGGACTTGTTTCTATTAATTAAACCTTTAATTAATTACAATCCAATCCTTCTAATTAATTTCTATAAATTAATTCTCAGTAAATTTATCAATTAATTTATAATTCAATTTCCGATTAATTTATTTTTCAATAAATTAATAAACTAATCATTCCTCTATATTTTCGGCTACTATTTATTTTTACTAGGTCATGATGGCAACCCAAAAGGACCCTGCTATTATAAGAAATATCACCACAGTTGATAACCTTGGACACTATTTCCAACACCGAGAACGATGGAAGCATTATATATTGTGGCTTTAACGTGAAAGTCAAATTTGAATTTCATAAGTGATTGAATGATTGTGATCAATATGGTAACTGTGCCACATTCCATCACATTTCAAACGAATAATCTCTAAAAAACTCTATATTTCAAGATCTTGATTAAGTTATAAGATGCAATTTTCTGGGGGTAAATGTTATGGGTGAAATCTTATCTGGCTTAATATCTTAGACAAAATCTTGAATTTTGATTTATTTAACATCTTACAATTTGAATCTTATTTTTGTTATTGACAAAGAACAAGCCAAAGGATATAGATGGACTTAGATAGAGTCAAATACATGTTGCTCTTAAGCATGATCAATGACCATATCACGTTCCAAAGTTCGAGTGTGGATAAGAAGGCATTCTCAGATTTATAGGACTAGTTATTAGCATTCAAATTCAAATCAAGTGTAATTTTGTATAAATAGACAAGCCAAGAGAATACTAGACGCACATATTCACTCAGAAATTACTTTGTACTCTCTCTTGAAGCTATAATCAACTCACTTTTAATCAATTTTATAATAAAGTTTTAAGGAAAGTGACTATCGATGTTTAGATTGAGGTTTCGATTACTAGTGTGTTGGTGGTGGTTGGAGCCTCCGTCAATGACCCAAGTCATAACATGGGTTAAATTTGGTTGAAAGATCACAAATGTCTAGTGGGTTGATAATGGAACATTGCAACAAAGGGATCAACAAAACCTGAAACTATACCAAAAAGACCAGCCGTACGACAGTATGCAATCTTGGGAGTACACTCTGAGGCTCAAGTCAGTGATATCAACTTTATTTTAATCATATTCAACTTCATAGTCATCCTTTTATTGATAACTTGTTGTAAATTTTAATGAAATTATGATATATAACAAGTATCATAAATTCTTTAAAATTCATCCCAAATAGATGAATATTAATAACAATGATACATGTTCAAATATTAAAATATTTGACTATTTAAAAACTGATAGTTATTCTTCAATATTAGAGCAATCATTTAACCATTAGTCTTTTTTGTTTTTTGTATCAAATTTATATTAAACTCAACAAAATTAAAATTAAACAATGTTTAATAAATAACTAAGTATATGATATATTTTAAAAAACTACTTAACAATTGTAGTTATTTTTTTTTTTTAAATCAGAATTATCGAATTTGACCGCTTTGACCGAATGGACGGTTTTTACAGAGTTTGACCCGAGTAGCACTGCCTTTGCCGATTTTCGAGTTGCTTGGCTGAGTTGACTTAACTTGCCTCAGCAAGAGGTCGTGTCCGAGTACTCGTTCGAGATGGTCGAGTTTACAAAACTAGCTCCAAATAATCTCAGGAAGAGGTCGTGTCCGAGTACTCGTTCAAGATGGTCGAGTTTACAAAACTAGCTCCAAATAATTTGAGTGAACTCTAAACATGTATTTTTTTTATTGACTCACCCGTTCACCGGACGAGTATATCGCTAATTTAAGATGATTTTCTCTCTCCACTTTTTCATTTTTGATATTTTCTTATTTGCTATTATATTTATTATTAGAAGGAGTTAAGCGGCTTTAATTTCACTCATGTTTTCTTTGCTATTTATTTATAATATTATTTTGGCTTTTGCCAAAACAAATGACTTCCTGTTTCAAAAACTAACGTGAATAAAGTTTTTTTTTTTTTTTTTAAATTCTACGAATACATTCAAGATACAATATGTTCGATAAATTAGGAGGTTTATCTCACGCAATGCAACGAAAATTTTGTTAAATATTTAAAGGTTATGATTATGTAATTAGTTTCAAAATCGGAAAATATTTAGGTATTATATTCAATAGAAAATTACCTACATATTTTCGATTAATTTAAATGTTTGTCGAACATCATATTTCAGCAGTATAATGTACCGTGTACGGAAAAAGTATCGAATTAAGTAGTTAATAACAAGACGGTTTCAATGATATATTTGAATTTATACCAATTATTACATAATATAAGCTATGATAAAAATAAGTTAAATATCTTCAATAAATTATCAGATTATAAGTTAAAAATAAATATTATTTAAAAAACATTATTTTTACTATTTATCATCCATCCAAAAGTTTTATTAACAAAGGATAGCATACCTTACGTGTTGCTGCAAAAAATTA
The DNA here is from genome assembly GCA_023525715.1 of Cichorium intybus. NCBI lineage: Eukaryota > Viridiplantae > Streptophyta > Magnoliopsida > Asterales > Asteraceae > Cichorium > Cichorium intybus. The sequence continues at coordinate 151,020,084 of CM042010.1, read as the reverse complement.
TTTATGTACAATTGATGAGACATAATTTATAATACAACAAGCCGACCCGCTTATAACCGACTCCGAAAACCCGCGTGACAAACCGAAAAAGGAAAGTCACATGTAACGTTTCAAAAAACAACGCTTTTTAAGTTAAAGAATAATGTGTAAAAGCAGAAAAATATTAAAAAAGCCTTATGTAAAACAAAGATGGAAAAATAGAAAAACTTTCAAAAAAATAGGCGTAAAAATAATGTATATAAAATGTAAAGAAAGTTAATTATTTGAAAAAAAAATATTATTTTAAAAGTTCATTCGTAAAAAATAAATTTGTAAAAATTTTACAAAATTTATAAAAACACTCAGATATTACGTTTTACAAAAAAAAAAACAGTTGTCTAAAATGTTTGATAAAAATTTATAGAAAATATCTGGATAAATTTATAAAAGAAAATTTTGATAAATTTTATTTATAAAAAGGTATATATATATATATATATATATATATATATATATATATATATATATATATATGTGTGTGTGTGTGTGTGTGTGTGTGTGTGTGTGTGTGTGTGTGTGTGTGTGCGCGTGTGTGTATGTATGTATAAAGTTTAAATAGAAGTTAAGATAAAATTGTAAAAAACATATTTGTCAAAATATACAAAGGCTTCCCAAAAAAATATATTTATAAAGGAAACTAAGGTTTAAAAACATATAAAAACTAGAATAAAAAACGATTTTTTTAAAACGTAAAAAATCTTAAATAAATACGTAAAAATGAAGTTGTTAATACAAAAAACATTTAAGAAAATTGTTTATAAAAATTGTCATATACATACATACATACATACATACATACATACATACATACATACATACATACATACATACATACATACATACATACATACATACATACATACATACATACATACATACATACATATATATATATATATATATATATATATATATATATATATATATATATATATATATATATTTGAAATAAAATTTTGAGAAATTTTTTTAAAAAATGTTGGATCAAAGTCGTAAAAATAAAAAAAAGTTTGGACAAGATCATAAAGAAAGTAAGTTGGTGGAAGCAAATTCGTAAAAAAAATTAAAATTTCGGTCCAAAATCTAAAAAATAACTTGAGGGACTTGGATCTGGATCGAGGCACCAAATTCGTAAAAATAATTAAAAATAGGGCGACAGTTGTAAAAAGAAGTATTTTTGAACCAAAATCGTGAATAAATTTAAAAGTTTGCCCTGAAAAGTAAAGGAATGAAGTTGGGCACATAGATTCGGATCTTGACATTTGGAGCGGGTAACCCAGATATAAATAGATGAGTTATTGACATAACAGGCCTATAAAGTATACCCATATATTTTAAAAGGTCGTCGAAGTAAATTGTGGTTGTTTCAAGCCACTAAACACAGATTTGAACGGTTGATTAAGTCACTCGGTTGTGAAATAACCGGTTACCCGGTTATTATATTAATTTTAAGAAAAAAATACAGATAATGACACGTAACTTAGTAATTGGACACGCTTGAACACATCACCTGGATGATGTAACACCCGTGTTCCGGATAATGTTTCAGATCAAAAATAAAAAAAAAAACATTAGTTACAATTTCATATAAAAATCAGCATTGTATGCCGATCTTAGAAAAATCATAATTAATTCTACAAAAATCGGTTGGACCTCAAACCAGTGCACAAAGTTTGCAAATTGAGTCTAGTATAATCTATAAAATTTACAGGTCGCGACGCGACAGGTGTGGTGGTCGCGACGCGACGGACTGTCGGCAGCTCCGTGATTTGCGCGATCAGGCAATCATTCACGTGTGACATCGCGACGCGAGCGTAAGCTTGTCGCGACACGAAGGAGGTCCAGGAGGCCTATAAATACGAGGCCTAAGCCTCATTTTGAGGCAGATGACACACCAAACACATATAAGATATAGAGGAGTGTTCTGGTAAGGAAAATATGTTGAGGGAGGATGATGGGAGGTGAGAAACGAGCGGTAGCTAGCAACGAGGTGCTCGGGAACTGTCAGCGGTTCAGAACGGGAAATGCGACAGGACTCCGAGAAAACGCCAATCTCAGGTGAGTAATCGCTACCGTATCTCCCTAATAGTTTATATGTATTAAACTATAAAATACGAAGGGTGTAATAGACTTATTTCCAATAATTCATAATTCCAAGGGTAATGCCGATTGATTTACTTACGAGGACGGTGATTAGGCCGATTACTTGGGATCTGGTTGTTGGATTCTCCGAAAGGCTAAAATGCTGAAAGGATCCTGCCACCCCAACTAATCTTCTACCTGGTCGTTCTTTACCTGATAAATCATGGAGTGCCGTATTGGAATTATTGAAGGAAATATAAAGCTGTAAAGTATTATAATAATACTTATGTGGGAAACAGGTGTGTTGTCGTGATGGTAAGTCGAAATTATAAATCTAAAAGTATCACAAGATGATACTGAGCAGAGTGATTAAGTAATTGTATATAATGCATGTCAGGGGACTGCAAGATTTACCATATAATAATAAAACACGAGGTAATCATAGATGTACTATGACCATACCTGTATGAGAAAGCCGTTAAGTGAGTGGGTATACCGTGAGACGGTATAAGTATTCGTGAAAACTAATACCAAATAATAAATAAAAAGAGGTGACAGTAGCTAAAGAGGTGAGTCGTGACGATGTAAGATAAGACTGTGTGGGACAGTCTAATAGTGAGTATCAGTGGATGATACTGTATAGCGAGTGACGTCGGGTAATACGGTAGTTTCACAGTGTGAAGTACGAGTCGGATAGGACTGTGAAGCTGGCAGGAATGGTGATCCTGTAACGTGTGTGACCATATAGCTCATACTATGATTAGATTACTCACTAAGCTTTATAGCTTACCCTTTATTTTATGTGGTTTTGCAGGATAGGTAATGCTTGGCTTGGATCATGGGACGATCCCTGGTGATATTATCTTGTAAATTCCAGGCTAAAAAACTGGGCGTTACAGATGACGTCAGTGGTACACAGTTTAAAGAGTTCTATGGTGAAAAAAAGTCGCAAACATTATTTCAAAGGGTTTAAGTGAAGTGCGAAGCTGTCGACACAACACAACGAACTTGAAAACCAGATTGAATCGAGAACGATGGCGGGGTTCAACCAAAGCTACTATCTTCACCTGGTGGAGAATAATTTACAATTTACCGCTGCCAGAGTGTTATTGTCACGTAACGGTAATGTTACGAACATCATCAACGGCAGAAAACCCTAAAAGGCGGTTCCTCAACTGCCGGTACTCGTTGGTAAGAAGTTTTTTGGGAACTTTTTTGCTTAAAATGGTGATGATCGGAACTACATTTAAGGATTTGAGTTGGATGTCCGAAAAAGAAAACCTTAATTTACTTTTTTTATAAATGCAGACAGAAAAAGATTGTCGATGGTTCCGGTGGGTTGATCCGGAACTCAACCGACATTACAAGTCGGAGATGAACAACCTTGTCAACGAAATACTAAGGATGAGACGTAACCCCGAGGTGGAGATACTGAAAGCTCAACTGAAGGATGAAAAGGAAAAGTATGTAGCTGACCTGGATGCAACAGTCCTTCGTGTTGTACAGCTTGAAGAGGAAGCGTGAAAACAAAAAAGGATTTCAGCTTGCCATAAGCTTATGATCCACATTTTGGTTTGTTTCGTTGTTGTGATGTTCTTGTGCAAGTTCTTAGTCTAGCTGTAAGGGTATGGGGTTTGGAATTTCAACCGGATTTTGGGTTTTTGGGATGTTAATTTGCAGTTAGTTGAATGATTTTGGGTTTTTGGGGTATTGGATGTTAATTTGTGGGGTGTATGGATGAAGAACCTGCAAATGGATGGTTGAAAGGTATTTGGTAGGGGTAAAGATAGGATTGTTGAAAGGTATTTAGTTTCTGTTGATATAACCAACATTTTGTACTAACAAATCTTTACCGATGTATGTAAATTTATAAACAAGTAATGTAAAAGTTGTTATGGGATATAATACATAATCCCATGTTTTGTCTGAATCCTTTTGTCCATGTGCAATTGAAATGGGGGACCAATGGTAAAGTGTAAATTAGATTCGTACATAATGTTGGGATTTTAAATGTTTGAAGACATGTGGGACATTATATAATGCACAATCTGATTATAATAAAGGCATGGGACACATGACTTTTGTCCCTCTGTGCATATATTGTATTCAATATATATGATAACTTTATTTGCATGGAACATTCAATATAATAAGGGTCCCATATAATACAACATGCAATATCATTGATTTGCAGTTTGTAAGTAAAGTACAATGCCATAATTGGTGTAAAAAAGATACAAGTCATATAAAAAAGAAACAATGTCATAATTGTAAGTAAAGTACAATGCAACATGCAATATCATTGAGTTGCAGTTTTTAAGTAAAGTAGGAAAAAACATTTTAAAGTACAATGCTAAAAATGATATGCATTTTAAAGTACAATGCTATAAATGATATGCATTAGTAAAAAATGCTACATGCAATATCATTACTAAAAGTGGTATGCACATGCACACCAACATGTTGCCAAGAGTTAATACACATCAAATACTTAAACATACTAATCCATTCAGACACAAGTGTTAAACATACCAATTAGGAAAAAAAAACAGTCAAGTACAAATATGAAACTAGTCCAAGCTGACTGGTTTGGATGCTGAATTCCCTTCCCTATTTACTCCAATGATATTCCTGGATAGCTTTTTCTTCACAATTCTCTCAGATTTTCTTATATGTTCAAGTTTCTCTTTTTTCACCTGCTTCAAAACTGTTGCATGGCTTTGCATTGGGACCCCTTCAGTTTGCATTGGAATATCTTGTGTAACTCCCTCAATCTGGACTGCATCATCATCAACTTCATTTCCAGTTGGAATTGTTTCCATTAGCATCTGAAATATTAATAATAAAATGAAATTTGCAAATTTAAGTTTGTTGCCTATTTTGGAAAAAATGCCAAACTACATTGTTATTTACTACAAATTTGTACTAGTTTAAAGACAAACCTGCTTATCAACTGTTGCATGAGTTTGCAATTGGACCCCTTCAGTTTCCATTGGTATTTCTTATGTAACTCCCTCAGTGGGGACTGGTTCAACAATAATTGCATTAAAACTCTCAGATAAACCATTTTCAGTAGTTGTACAACATCTACCTGTTTCAAAGAAAGCCATTGACCAAGTCTTTGGGTCCTTGTCCATCAAATACTTGTGGGCTTATGGACAAAGATTCTCCATTTCCTTCATAAAGACTTTGAAAGACTGTTCTGTTGTAGCATTTGATGCTTTCCAAAAAAGATTTTCAAAGTGTGCACCAGGAAATTTCTTTTTAAAGTTTGAACATATGTGTCTTGCACATTGTCTGTGCTCAACTTGAGGGAGCAAGTCCTTAACAGCCTCCATTAGGCCCTACATAAACATAAATCATGAGTAATGTGTAAGCTTAAATGTTCATCAGTACAAATAAAGTTTGATAAAAAGGTTTTATATTACCTTATGTTGATCAGACATCAATGTTAACCCATCTCCAAGCCCCAAGTTAAGATCTTCTATGAGTAAATCAAGAAACCATTTCCAGTTTTCCTTGTTCTCAACACACACAACTGCCCAAGCTATAGGGTATATATGATTATTTGCATCTCTACCCATAGCACAAAGTAACTCCACTTGACAAATTCCTTTCAAGAAACAACCATCTATGCATATCACCCTTACACAACCTTCCATCCATCCTTTCTTAACATCATCAAAACATACATAAAGTTTGCTAAAATAGTTTTTACCATCGGGCATTGACACAACATCCAATTTCATAGTTGAATCTGGGTTTGACCTTCTAATCTCCTTCTTGTAAGACCATAACTTAGCATAGTGTTCAGTCAATGTACCCTCGATTAAATTGATGGCATGTTGTCTTGCCCTTCTACATTGGCTTAGACTAACATCTATTCCAAATTTTTTCATCACCTCTAGTCTTAGTTCTCTAATACTCAGTTTTTGTCTATGTAACATTCCTTTGTGTAATGACTTCCAATCCAAGAGTATGTGACAATTGATCCTAACTTGTAGTTTTTTGCACAGTTATGATTAGTTTTCAAAGACTTTATTTGAAATGAATGTTCATCTCCCATCCATGATGCCCATAATCTAAAGGTACATTCCCCTTGACAACACTTCACCAACAACATTTTATTATCATTTTTCTTGAAAGCAAGTTGGTATCCATTAGCCACATCATAGTTACACAACATGTGTTTTAGCTGTTTTGGGTTCTCGAATCTCATATCTAGAATGGGTTTTTGAGCCTTCCAATGTATTTTTTCATTAAATATTGGATGAACAACACCTTCTTCCTCATTCTCTTTGTCCTCATTATCTTCATCCTTAGGACACATTTTGCTAAGAAATTCATCATCAGCAGTTTTGTTCATTTTTGGAATTTCATGATCACCAATCATATCTTCCAAATCCTGGAAACCAGGGACATCTTCTTCTTCATTTGTTTGTTTGTTTACAGCTTCAGGATCTTCATTTTTTGATTGTATTACAGAACCTTCTTCTTCACTATTCAACACAAAATTCATGTCTTCATCGAATCATTCTTCTAATCCTGACTCAGTATGGTCCATAAACAAAGAAATTTCTTTGGTTTCAGACTCTGTAAAAGCTTGATTAGCATCGTCTAGAAATTTCCCATAATCCAAATCGTTCTCTATTAATCTAATGCCTTGTGATAATGGTCTATTTGGGATGCAATAATACAGTTTCTCACAAGGGACCCCAACAAATCTTTCAAGCCACGACCCACACTTGTGAAGATTCATTGCAGCAAAATCAACATCCGTAAAATAGTACACTCTCACCTTAAGCATAAGAACACGAATGTCGTAAAAACATACCGTTGTAGTGGCACCGAACTTTAAAGTAAACCGGATCCGACATGTTACTAGCTATGCACCTTCGAACTGTGAAACCCTAGATGATCTCTTCTTTTGATAATTTTGAGCGAACAAGCAACCTTCAGACATACTGCTTCGTTAACTCATTAACGGGTCTTTATCAATTGGGGTTTAATTTCCAGGTCAACCTTTTATTAATTTTATATATTCCAAGTCAGCATTATAACCCCTTTAACCGGTTACCAGTCCTTAAATGGTTAAATAGACACGTCTTTTTTTACTTTAATGACTTGGGGGGCCTGAAAAATTGTTAAGAGACCTTTTAAAATAAATTGGTATACTTTATAGGGCCATTATGTCAATAACCCTAAATAGATTAACCCAATGTCAAACTAAACCAGGTAAAAAAAAATAGGGTTATAAAGGAAGTAAGAAGCGCTTTAACATTTAGCTAGAATAGATTTTAGCTAAAATATGCAAAACTAAATATAAACTAATGCAATTTTATTATTCATCATGTGTCATCACATGTTGGAATATGATATATGTAGTAGAATGTAAACGAAGAGTTTGTGAGCTGATAACAAGTAATACTACCAATGATACTTGCATTTCTATGAAATAAAAAAGAAGTTTGAGCAGTCCATATTCACAATAAGTAGACTAATAATGTTTTGATGTTGTAACAAACAAAATAATTATACATGGACCGATGGACGAAAAACATATCACATTCATTTATTGGTTAAAACAGACGTAAAAGCTTATCGTATCAAGATGCTGAATAACTCCTTGATGGGAAACAAAGATACTAAAATTTTCAAATACATCAATGATGGGGTTTTGGCCTTTTGGGGTGTTAGGTTGTCATTTCATATTGTCCATTTTTTTACGTTTTAAGATAATTGTAATATTTTGTAATAATTTAAATATTATGTAATAATATAATAGGGCGAATCTAAAAAAAAAACTCAATGTTTTTATCAAATTCTTAAAAAACAATTATATTATTTTTTTTTAGTATATTAAAACTCTTATATTTTATGAAATGTCTAATTTAATTTTTATGATTTCAGAAAAACCAAATAAATTTTTCATCCAATCATAAGAAAAACAATTGTATTATATTTTTTTAGTGCGTTAAAACTCTTATATTTTTCGAAAAACCATTAAACACTTAAGAGTCGGTTACCTAACATTAGTGGTTGTCTATGATTATTGATCTGAAACCTTAAATTAGACATTTAAGAAAATACAAGAGTTTAATGCACTAAAAAAAATAATATAGTGGTTTTTTTAACAATTAGATGAAAATATATTGAGTTTTTTTATGAGATTATCGTTGTGTGTGTATGTGTGTGTGTGTATATATATATATATATATATATATATATATATATATATATATATATATATATATATATGTGTGTGTGTGTGTGTATATATATATATATATATATATATATATATATATATATATATATATATATATATATATATATATATATATATATATATATATATATATATATATATATATATATATATATATATATATATATATATATATATATATATATATATATATATAGAGAGAGAGAGAGAGAGAGATAGGTTATTTATAAAACCAAAGTATACTGTGTAACCATAAAACCACTCTTATAACTGTTAGATTATTATTTCAATAGATTAGATTAAAAATGACACATTATAAAAAATTATACCCGTTTACAGGGAATCAAATCCAATAAAGGGCATACTGGATTTTTTACGCATCCATTTTTGTTCATTTATGAGCATATGTTCATTTATAGAGAATGAGTATGTTCATTGATGAACATTTGTTTATTTATGAACATATGTTCAATTACAGAGTATGAATATACAGAGAAGGAGATGAATGTATGTTCATTTATGAACATATGTTTATTTACACAGAATGAGAAGAACGTTTGTTCATTGATGAACATATGTTAATTCACTGGACGTATTTATTGGAGATTCTTATTTCTAGTATTTCCATTTTACCATCATAGTTAGATGATATAATTTAGTTCTATGTTGAACATATATATATATATATATATATATATATATATATATATATATATATATATATATATATATATATATATATATATATATATATATATATATATATATAGTAAATGGTTCAAATGAGAACCTTTAAAAGGTTGAGAACCGTGAGAACCAATCTCGGCCCTTGACGCAATTCATGGGAGGGTTGTATATATATGAAGATTAACAAGTGTGAACGCGGGTTGTATATATATGAAGATTAACAAGTGTGAACGCGTTGTAGACGATCAAACCCCACAAATGTTAGATCAAAATAATATGTGGCTTATATTAGTTCTTTAAGTTCTCAATCTTTTAATGGTTCTCATTTGAACCTATTCTTATATATATATATATATATATATATATATATATATATATATATATATATATATATATATATATATATATATATATATATATATATATATATATATAGAGAGAGAGAGAGAAAGAGAGAGAACAAGGATCAATTGAGAACCAAAAAAGGTTAAGAACTTGAGACCAAATCTCAACAATCTATTATTTTAAATCTACGACTATTATTAAAGGGTTTTGTAATTATATATACATTGAAATTAATTTAATTTAAATTAAATATTGCATAAGGGTAGTATGTAATTAAACATTTTTCTAATTTTATCAACTCATATAATCCCTCATTCTCTCCCTTATTTCTCTTTCTCTCTCTCTCTCTCTCTAAATAGGGTTTACGACTTCCCCTCCTCACCGCCGTATTCATCACCCTCGATCATCACCGTGACCATCTCTTCTTCTGATGTGCAACGGGTTGGAAAAAATAGAAACGGAGAGTGAGATAGATGAATGGACAACGAGACAGAGAGAAAGAGAGAGCATCGAAGTTGCTGTGGTTCGGTCTGAATGAAGAACCCCCGTTTCCAGCAGCGGTGATGGTCACCAATGGTGGTGGTGGTGGTGAGTTTTGAAGGTGCTGGTGGCCGGGAATTAAGGAAAAAGCTGACCTAATGTCGGTATAAGTCAGAAATTACATGTGGGCTATTTGGGTTTAAAGATTAGGATACTTCCGTGCATCACTTGTGCATCTTTTATGTGTATAGGTGAGGTACAAGCACTTTTTCTGCATATATACACAAAATCTTGACCCAAAATTCTTGTGTCCATGTGAGTTATGAATTTATAGATTTGAAATTTGTTTGGATGAAATATTTGTTAAGATTGATTATGATGTTATTATTGTTGGGATTCGATCACATAAACACATAAACATATGCAGCGGAAGACTAACAAGATCAAATCACAGAATTCTTCATGAACAGAGTTCAGGATCATGCAGTTCATATCAGTTATAGCAACAAAATATAAACAAAATGTACCTCAGGATTATCACCTTTCTTGAATCTGATGAACAAGATCTTGCAAAGGACGAACAGGATCCAAAGTGCGAATCCCTTTAATGACGCATACCCAGGTGCACCAGAAAACCAGACAATCAAAACTTCCACTTGAGAAGGAGGAAAAAGATCACAAACCCTAGAGAGGGATGTGATTTTTGCCAAAGGGAGGGAGAGAAGGGAATTTACGGCTCAAGTATGAGAATGGATGATTAGGGTTGAACCCCAAGGCCTGTATTTATAGTAGAGGGCTCCTAGTGTTCCAAACTTGAGGATCCTTTTGGCGGCCGCACCCCTGGACTTGTAACTATTAATTAACTCTTTAATTAATTACAATCCAATCCATTGCAATTTAGTTTCTCCAAATTAATTCCAAATTAACTTGTTGATTAATTGCCAATTAATTTCTAATTAATTTATCATGTCCTTGATAAATTAATAAACTAATTTCTGATTAATTTATTTCTCAATAAATTAATAAACTAATTTCTAATTCCTTTATTTTGACTCTGTATGTTTTTCTGGGTCATGAGGGCAACCCAGAAGGACTATGCCATTATTAGAAATATTACCACAAGTCGATGACCTTGGACATTATTCCAACAATTATATACCAATTTCAGATACTTAATATTTTGATTCGATTACATTATTTCTTGGCAGATACACCTAAAGATGATGTGTGTTTCCCACCAACAGTGTGATGAAATTCCTTTTATTTTTTATTAAGTTTGAAAGCTCAATTTCAATAAAGGTAGAGTCTATCATAACCACCTATTTTCTACAGTACTTTTGTTTATTCTTTTTCTTTTGTGTAACATCCCATATTATAGAGTAAATTTAAAATTTTCTAAAACATCCTATCCTAATAAATAAGTAACTCAATGCCACATGTCATCACCATATTCATTTTTCCATATGTAATTTTCTCATGATTTTGGATTTCTTAAAAAAACTAATTTGTTTGACAGTTACGAATCACTCAATAATGATCAGTTTGATAGTTACGAATCACTCAATAATGACCGATTTGACAGTTACGAATCACTCATAATTTTAGATATGATTTTGCTCCATTAATTTCTTACTTTTATTATTGAAATGGCAATGCATTCCTACAAAATAGCTGTTCTTAAAAATTCATTTTTTGTTACGAATTAGGGTGTTTTGGCTATAATTAGAAACGAACTACGCTTTATCGTACACGGGACTCGAAAGTTCAGTTTTTTTCCAATTTTTTGTTCTTGATTTTGATTTGAAACATTGCACCTTGTTTCCAATTCTCAAAAATAACAACATAATTTTATTTATTTGTTTCACCAAAAAGAAGACTATAAATTTCAATTTATTTCACCTTTTTAACCATATAGGAATTGATCCAAGCAAATAGGAGTCGGTATTTGAAAGCTTTAAACAAGCAGAACCATCAACAACTAGACTGCAAGAAATTAAAATAAAATTTTCTTAAAAAACCAAACCAACCCTAGTATAACAATGTATTTCTATGTTTTTGTTTTTAGGTGTTTTACATTGAAAGATCTATATAATTGTAAGCATTGTACTTTCATTTTTTTTCATTCGCCTTCCCAGTTATCTCCTCATGTTTAGAACTAAACATGAGGAGATAACTCCTTTGCTTTACTCTTGATCGCCTACACAAGGAACCAGAGCTTCTTCGTGTCGATGGCTGAGAGAATTCGGAGGCAGATGCAGGAGGTTGCTGTCAATAACTATCGTGCAGGAGTCAATGGCTGTATATGTTGCTTGAAACAAGCCGAATCTAAATTATTTGTGTTTTTTACGTTTTTTTCGTTTTCCTATGTTTTTTATAAATGGGTGTTTATTAATCCGACCAACAAGTTGCAGACCGAAGAGAAAAAGGAAATGCAAAAGGTGGACACGAAGAAGAAAGAAACTCCAGTTGTTATTGACAAGGAACTTTTATAGGTATGTCATTATTGTAAAATATTATATAAAATGTTCTTTGTAATTTTTTTATTTAGTTGTTGCTGGTGATTTTGATATGCACTTGCTTCTTCTTAACAGGAATTCAGGTCAATTGTCAAATATAACAACGTACTTTACGACGAATTGGGCCTACATGTTAACTTTTTTGGATCTATTTTGTAAAACATCCTACTTTCATCTTTTTTATGACATTGTTCTTTTAATCTAATCCTTATTTAGACATTCAACTTTGAATACTTGAATGCAATTATAGCATTGTTCTCTTCTGTTTAAAAATGGGCGTAAAAAATAGTTCATCTACATTTTAATTAAAATGCATTTTAAGGACGTTTAGCATTAGGAGTCTTGTTTAAGCATCATACTAAGTAGACCAATGTTCGTGCGTCAATATGGTTCGTGCTGTCAACTTTGAGGCTAAAACAACTAATGTAAATTAACAAACTTTTCTTGTAGAAATGCACTTATTAGAGATATTAAAATGGTTACTAATAGAAACCGGTACGAAAACGTTGAAATGAAACTAATTGTCAACGGATCACTAACTAATGTCAGTCAAAAAAATAATCATTGAGAGAAAACTAACTACCGCCCGCCACATTGAGTACAAACGGTTCAGCCCCTAGGTTCTCGGGAAAGAATTGTTTTAGTTTTCATGTATAAAAATGAACGGGAGAGAAGTGTTTCAGTTTGCTGTTAGTGTTGTCGCACAAACCATCAAGGCTTCACTAGCAAAAGTTGGTCTTAATCTGTCTCCATCAGGTTTGACCACGGGTCCCACAAGGGCTATTTTATTAAAGGGAATATGTGTAATTTTACACGAATGCTTTTTCTGTAAAATTTACATGAAGATTATTTGAGTAATTTTACATTAAGGATATCTGTGTAAATTTTACATTAAATGTATTTATGTAATTTTACTTGAAAGGTATTTATGTAATTTTACCTGAAGGATTTTTGTGTAATTCAACAGATGGTTAATTTGATATAAATAATTATAACACGACTTTTGAGTGTAAAATAATAATAAAAATAATTATAATCAAATGATATAATAATTATAATCATCAAGTACAATACATATAGTTCATAGGAAAAATAATAATAATAATAATAAGTAATAATTTCTAACTCTTTTGATGTTTTAATCAACCCATGTAATACACGGTTCTTACAACTAGTTTTTCATTAAACAAATATCATATTGTTAAAACTTATTATTTCTCAAACATCCGAAAACATTTTAAGCATCAGTCAATAAAACCACAGCGGAAACAAAATCTGATAAAAAGATCTCATAACAAAATATAGTCTACACGAAAAACAGTAGTAGTGTGTACGCATCAAGTCTTGCCATCACCGACACCGGTAGAACCTGAAGTAGTGATTTAATAGGGAAATGGTAAGCACATAAGTTAGTGAATTTCAACACATGTATAATACATCAACCATATATGCTTCACCCATAAAGCAGAGAGCACCACAAACAAACACAGTAACAAGTATCCACTCCATATTGTATGACGAGTCGTGCCATCTTGCTCAGCACCTCGAGCCGTGCATACAAGCATCTTGCTGACTACTCAACACTCTCAGGCGTGCATACAATCTTGCTCTGTGCATCTTGTTGGACAATCTTGCTTTGTACACAACCATCCCACATAGTACTACACACCCACATAATCATGCAAAGCAAACCACATAATTATACATACCATACCACATAATCATGCATACCAAACCACATAATCATATATACCATACCACATAATCATACATACCAAACCACATAATCATGCATACCATACCATATATTCATACATATCAACATTCTACAATAGTCAAGTATAACTATCAACTTCACATTAACAAACACAAACTACAACAAAGGATGTATAATATCAGTACAATGCAGCGAGAAAATCACCTGATAGATAACAATAGTTATTACACCAGCAATGTAGCACTCAAAGAACCTCCTTCTTCCATTGACCTACATCCAATATACCACTACTTAGAAAAGAGTTTGTGTTTTATAAAGTAGTTACTTATAGTTTATATACTTCGGGCTCCCGACACGCACCATGTCTCAACCATGAACCATCTTTCTCATATTGCTTAAACAATGAAGCTATTAGACGTTTTAGTTAGATTTAGGTAATCCGGGACACTCATTATAACACCCACGACCCAAAACCAAAACAAGTATCACAAAAAGAAACTTGACAACAAAGCTGATTTTTGACCCGATTGCAAAGTTTGCAACTTTCAACCAAGGATAAATTCAAATGAGAACCTCAAAAAGTGTAAGAACTTAAGAAACCTTTTTATGAACTCTTTCTCTAAACAATATTTTTGAAAAAAAATTATACCCAAAATTTTTAAATGGTGCGACTAAGAGTTGAAAAAAATATTTTTTGCATATGCATAGACATACACATATATGCATATGCAAAAAACTTAATTTTTAGGTGTTTTTCATAAAATCTACAAAACATATCCTTAATGATATTTAGAAATGTTTTGTTTTGAAAAAAAGCTTATACATATTATATACATATATGCATATGCATATGAATATACACATGCACATGCATATAAATATAAAAAAACTTGATTTTTTTGAATTTTTTTAAAACTCTTGGCCGCTATATATAAAAAATTTGGGTATAATTGTTTTTCAAAAGTATTGTGTATAAAAAAGTTTCAAAAAACTTGTTAGGTTCTCAAAATTGTTTAGGTTTATATATATATATATATATATATATATATATATATATATATAGTAGGGGAAAAATTATATTTTTTTTAGGGTGGGGTGGATGAGGGGGTGGGTATGTGGGGTAGGTTGGGGTGGGGCTGGGGTAAATGATTATTTTTTTGGGAGTGGTGTGCGGGTAAAAACATTACAAAAAGTTAATTTTTTTTTAAGGGAAGGGAGGTTGGGCGAGAGGTAAAAACTTGTAGTAATGGGTGGATGGAGGGGTTAGAGGTGGGACAATATAGATTAGGGAAGACTAGTAACAAGAGTTTAATAAATTGATTTTAAATATTTTAAACTTAGATTTATAAGAATGGTATAATAGTCGATGGATAAAATAATGATTTAAAATAATTATAAAATGTTAAAAATAAGGATTTTGGAAAATATGATATTTTGAACTTTTATGAATGGTAATTATAATACTTGGAGATTAGGTTGGACAAATATGATAATATGACAATTTATGAATAGTTAATATGATATTTAAAATCAGACTGGACAAATATAATATTTTGATATTTAAAACGGACATATAAAAAAATCTCTCTATAATGATTATTACGTATATCCATTCCATGTAACGAGCATTTCAAACCCACATGAGATGAGTCTAGTAGTTCGAGAGTACAAATTTTTTAATAAAGGCCTAAGTAAATCTAGTAGACATGTTGTGACGGACGTGTGGGGTTCAAAGGTTAAAATAGTTGCAAGAGCTTTGACCCTAACCTTATTTCTTTTAACTTTCATTCCATGTTGTGTCAACCTATTTACTTAAACCAGTTGATATCTCTTACCCAAACCCATTTATTTTGTGCCATGTTAGCATGTTTAGGGTTTAGACATTGTAAAGATGACTTAAACATTGAATGGGCCGAAAGGGATTGACCTTTACTCCCTAACTTTATATGTTCAATTCTTTGTCAATCTATGTACTTATATGGTTGAAATTTATAACTCAAACTCGTTTATTCTGTGTCGAGTTAGCAGATTTAGGTTTAGAACCTACAAACGTGATGTGTCGTATCAGGTTGAAACAATGAATAAGTTGAAAGGACTTGAGCATAATCTTACGAGTTTTAATTTTTGTGTCAATCCATTTACTTAAATAGATTGAAATTTTTTACTCAAACCGGTTTATTTTGTGTTGATATTAGCGGGTTTATGGTATAGACATTGTAACTTATTGTGTAATACACAATTTAGATACTAAACACATTGAATGAGTTTGACCCTAACCTTACCTCTTTATTGTTCATGTCATGCGTATCAACCCGATTACTTATATTGGTTGAAATTTCTTACTCAAAACCCGTTTATTTCGTGTCGAGTTGGGTTGGCGTGTCACTTTTACCAGCTCCAGCTCCAGCTTTAACTTTAAAATCTAGACACATTCTTTTGATCGTCGTGCTCCACTATTTTCCTCTTACATGATGGCCTTGGACGGGTACGACGTTAGCCCATCAGCACTTCAGTTTACAAGGTTGTTGGTGTTATGACTTATCAGACATAATTATTTTTATTTGTAAGATTGTTATGACCTTTGTCAACGTCAAATGAAAATCTCCGTTTAAGGAATCACATAGGAGATCTTTTAAGTGAGTATATATTATTACTTTGTTAGGATACTTTGTGTTGAGAGTCTATTGGTTGAGTTGCAGAATTCTACACAAACTGACATACTTAAAATATCGTCATTGCTCCCATAATTACTTCAAACGTGATAGACCCTAAGATGGATTCGTCGTAGATCGCTTAGATTCTGTGGTTGGCAATCCTGGCTCGTCACACTCTCTATTCCTGACAAAAGAAGGATGCACTTCTATCTATTTTATGACTTCTTTATGGTTCCTTTGGAGATTTAGAAATGAAGCTGCTTTCGGAACAACTTAACACAAGCATGAATGGTTAATAGATATTGTAGTTGCTTATTCTTATAATTGGTTCACTAATAGGAATCGTAGTTGTAGTTAGTAGTTGGATCTCATGGATACAAAACCCTTCAAACAAATTGTAATTCTTTTCTAGTTTTTGTTAATCCTTTATATTTATTTTGTTGTTCGAAAAGAAAAAAAAATATGTAGTTTACATTTTTATTATAGGTATAATGACTTGATAGGGTAACGAACTTTTAAAATTGATCACATTTTGTCATTGAACTTATTCTTGTGTTTGATTTGCTCATGAACTTTTAAAATTGTTCATATTTAGTCATTTATGTTTTTTTCGTACACATATGAACATTAAACTTATTTTTATGAAATCATATGACCATTAAACTTATTTTTTTGTACACATATGACCAATAACATAATGGTCGTATTTTTTGATAAAAAAACATAAATGACTAAATGTGAACAGTTTTAAAAGATTCATGGGTAAATCAAGCACAAAATTAAGTTCAGTGACTAAATGTGAACAATTTTAAAAAATTCATGAATAAATCAATCACAAAAATAATTTTAATGACTAAATATAAACAATTTTAAAAATTCGTTACCCTATCAATTCATTATCCCATTATTATATTGTTAGAATTCAAACCTCTATGACGATTAATTCAAACTCTAATAAAGATGTAATTAATTAATAAAGAAAATGATAAATGTCATCTTTTTCCAATCGGTCAATAAATAACATTAACCTTATTCTTGATGGATTCCTAACAAATGTATACACCAATTTTATGCTCATTCACGACATTTTTAATTACTTTTAGCAATGTACACGCTTCCCATTTCTTGTTTTAGAAACCTTCTAGCTTATGAAAATATCAACATTTGGTAAACATATTAGGTAACTTTAAACTCAAAACGGGATAGATTTTCCACTAGGCACTAGCCATTTCTACTACATGCATAAAGTGTTTTTTTTGCTTTTACGACTCATGATCTTTCTTTTCATCAAATACAACCCTGAACGTTAACCGATGCCTTATCGTTTTATTTTTGAACTTACATGAGTGACATGTGCCAATCAGGATTTTTGACTAATCGTAGTCGACTTGTGTTTTTCTTGCTTGTTAATCAACAATTCATCTTAAGAAAATTATAGGCAATCACTCATTGATTAAGTCTTAAACTAACTTTCTATATGCTTTTTTGGAGAATTTAGTGCAAAGTTTTTATGCATAAAGTACAAGTTACTATGCTATCTTTCCTCAAAGAAAACGATTTATCACCTTTGATGACTTGACGCAACTAGGAACAAAATATTGGAGGAACATTGGAGAAGTCAAGGCTCTAATTAATACTGATTAGAACCTTCTCTCTTGTTTTAGGATTATATCATCACACACAAGCTTATCATTTATGATGAGAGATAATGTGTACCATAAATGACAAAGTTATTATTTATGACGAGAGCGAATGTGTGTTATTATGATGAGATAGAACGTACATGTATTAATTAAATTCTTGAGTAATTTATAGTTTTCGCGCGTTTTTATGATACTTTAAATGTCTTGATTTTTTTTTCAGATTTTTTGGAACCGGCAAATATATTAAAAACGAAAAAGACACCTGCTAGCAAGAAGCAAGCAGGCGGTATAGGAATTCATACAAGAGGAAAAACAAACATTAAAATGGATAAACACACCAATCGAACCAACTAATTGAGCTTTTCACCCTTCTATACTTGACCCAATTAAACACCATAGATTTTATGTTGTCAGCGACTCTAGCCGGGGAGAAACATGTAGCTTTAAACGTTCTATCACACCTTGCCTTCCAGATCCACCATAAAGAGCCATAACAAATGCTGATGAATTTTTTCCTTTTCTTCGGGCATCTACCCCACTGCTTAGCATAGCTAATCAAGTCCCTCACCTGATCTAATTGTGGGATATCAACTTTACACCATCTCCAAATCCATTCCCAGACCAACTTCGCAAAGGGACATTTTAGTAAAATGTGATCAGCATCTTCCTCGCCATTTAGGCAGTACCCACACGTAGTTGTACCCACCCTACATCCCCTTTTGTTAAGTGCACATAACGAGGGAATGCGTCCCAGATTGGCTCTCCAAATGAAGCAAGAAACCTTGATCGGGACCTCGCCAATCCAATCAATAACTGGGTATATCTGAGATCTCGCAGGAAGTTCTAATCTTTTCCTCATATCTTCCACATGAAACGATCCATCACCGGAAAGACTGCATCTCCAGTAATCTGGTCTGCCAGATGGGACAAAAGTGTTAATAAGACTGGACAATCTATTGAACTCCTGTAAATGTACGCCGGATGCTAAGGTGGTGTTCCATTCCCACAATGTTCCATTTGCATTGATTCTATCTGAAACCTTGCATCGCTTCCTTTTTTCAATTCGATACATTTCTGGGAAAGTAGTTTTTAATGGCTCGTTTCCAATCCATTTATCCTGCCAAAACAAGGTATCTGAGCCAGAACAAACCTTCTTAACGATAATTTCTTCAATGTCAACTCCAGCCTCCTGTAGTTCGATTTTAATCCCAGCAATTCGGCTCCAAACACCAGAAATAGTCTTCTTTGAAAGACAGCAACTTGGTTTGTTACCCAGATTGTGAATTCCTTTTATGACCCGCCTCCAAAGAGCTGTTTGTTCCCTTCTATACTGCCACCACCATTTAACAACAAGAGCCCGATTTAAGGCTTTTAGTGATCCGACGCCTAAACCACCAGATTTCTTTGGAGCTAATACCGTATCCCAATGAACCCAATTGATTTTGCCTCTCGAATCATCCTTTCCCCATAGGAACTGTCTTCGAATCCTTTCAAGCATCTTTATGACCCCGATAGGTGCTGCAAATAAAGAGAAAAAATATGTGGGTAAATTTCCAAGCACCGCCTTAATAAGAGTTAGCCTTCCCCCCATCGACAAGGTCTTTGCTTTCCAAGACGAAAGTTTGGATTGGAACTTTTCGATCACCGGCTTCCAATTCTTCAAAAGACTCATGTTAGCACCAACTGGAACGCCTAAATAATTGAACGGGAGTGCAGCCGGCTCGCATCCAAGAGGCCTTGCCCTTCTAGCAACTTCACGCGAATCAACACAAACACCAAAGACTCTGGATTTAGAGAAATTGACTTTGAGGCCGGAGGAAATGTGAAAACACCTAAGAATTCGGGCAAGATTTTTGATGTTAGAGCTGTTCCATTCACCTACAAACAACGCATCATCTGCATAGAAAAGATGTGAAATGGTTAGATCATCTCGGGGAATTTTAACGCCGGTGAAGAGACCTTTTTCGCAAGCTGATTTCATAACCACATTGAGTCCTTCCATGGCTATGATGAAGAGAAAGGGAGAAAGTGGGTCTCCTTGTCTAACCCCTTTCTCAAAGACAAATTCCTCGGTTGGAGACCCATTGACAAGGACAGATGCTCTAGCCGAACGTAAACAGCCGTTGATCCACAGTCTCCATCTCGCTCCATAACCCATCTGGGCCATCACCGAGTCCAAAAAGTCCCAATTAATCGAGTCGAATGCTTTGTCGAAATCAACTTTAAATAGTAAGACTTCCTTTTTTTCTAGCTCATTGTTTTTTTCTAGCTCATTGTTTTTTTTCAGATGCTTTATTTGTTTGGTAGATGATTCCTAGCTCATTGTTTTGTAAATTGTTTGCTCCATGATTCCTAGCTTCTTAAAATGACCGTTAGTCCGTTATCATTTTCTTTCTTTCCTCCCCCTATTTCAAGAACCGTAATTTCTTTTCATTTTCTTTTGTACTAAAAGTTTATATTCATCCTTTTAAATATAGTTCATTTTGTTAATGTTAAACTCTAAAATCAACCCAAATTTAACTAAAACTAAACAACCAAACCAAGCTAAAAACAAAATCAAAACTCGAACAAAAGAGTAGAGCACTCTAACAACCGATAATCATGGGAATAATAAATATTGATCCTTATTTGTACTTGGTGATAAGCTAAGACCGACATATGATGCTAGTAATGATAATGATCAGACGTTCCTTGAAAATTTGTCCCAACAAAAAGCCGATGGCTCTTATGCCAAACGAACAAAGACCGGATTTAAGAAGCAACCAATTGTCACCAGAAGAGAGGTTGCGAAAAGCATAAAAGAATGATGGATTTTAAACCCAAGATTGGATCTCAAGCTAATGAAAAGGGCATTTTAGGAATAACGAGAAGGTAAATCACACACACAAGAACACAATATGTAACATGATTCTGTTAGTGTGACCTATATCCCCCAAGGCACAAGAGAGTATTCTTATTCACAACCTTGAAAACCAACTGATACAATTGAAACTCTAGCTACCAGTCGTATTATATACATAAAGTACATTAAATCGTAGCCCTAACTAGAACAGGGTGAGGCTTGGCTTAACTACACAGATCCATTCGGCAGGGGCTTTGCCCCCACACCGCTATGTAATAAGCATTTTCTAGTGTACCACTTTGGGCATAACGACCCTCATCCTAATCTAAACATGCATCCTGTTGATTTCGGGTGTCAGATTTCTTTACTTTGCTCGGGTGGGTCGAGTTCCATTCGGGTCGTCAATTCTCAAGTCACATTAAACTGGGTATCACCTATAACTAGGATGTGGCATGAAAACAGGAAGAACTTGATTAGAAGAATATAATCAAGGAAAGCATAAAATGTTAACGTCTATTTTTAAAAGCTATACGTCTATTTTTAAACGCTACGAGGAAGTAGCTGCTATTTTTTGGATATAGATATCAAAACCCACCACCAAATCTCGATTTATATTCAAAAAAAGAAATCCAATGAGGAAAACATTAGAACGAGTTTGAGTTTGGTTCGTGGGTTCTGGCAGAATCCAAAGTAATTGGAATGTAGATTCTACCATGTAGAGCATTTAGTTGTCAAATCGATATTGGATTTCGTCAAAATTTATATTTGATTGAATTTATTATTATTTGGGTAGGCCTAAGAATTTATATTCCATTGTTTTTTTTTTTTTTTTACCAAAATGACAAAATTATCTTAGGAACTTGATATGATTAAACACCACCAAAACTACAACTCCACTTTGTCAGGATTAACTAATTGTAACACCCTAATTTTCTTTTTAACTATTAAAAATAAATCTCTAAATAAATCTATAAAATATTTTCAGAGAATTTAAATAAGGAATTTATTAGAG
Source organism: Cichorium intybus (assembly GCA_023525715.1). NCBI lineage: Eukaryota > Viridiplantae > Streptophyta > Magnoliopsida > Asterales > Asteraceae > Cichorium > Cichorium intybus. The sequence goes on along the minus strand of CM042010.1, from coordinate 150,997,838 downwards.
TACGGGTGTTAGAACTACTCACAAAAACCATTTGAAGTTAATTAATTTAACTTAAATAAAATATTTAAATAAAAGTCACGTTGTACTTTTCATAAACCATTTGCAACATTATCAGCTTTGAATGAAACCCAAAACACAAACATAAGACTTAATTTAATAAATTATTCATATTGGTCCATTCAATTAACTTGATACGAGCTCCGAGCGACCACGCCACGTCATTTTCCAAAAATACCCCTTAAACCTGAAATGTTAGAATTCAACAGGTAAGTGGAAAACGTTTAGTGAGAAACACAGTACTCGCATATTATACCAATCACATGCATTCGTGTATCACTTTTATAGATACACAAACATATAACATAACTTAACTTAACATAACATCATCACATTATCCTAGACACATATTGTTGGTACCAACTCCTATGCGCGGGCCGGTTCCCCAAAGGGCCGTCCCCGGTACCTCCGCCACTAGATACAGGCTGGTTCGCCGAAAGCCTATCCCGATACCTCCGCCACTAGCCCTTCTCCAAAAGGTCCTTCGCGACAAGCCAACCGAACGACTTTTCCTCTAGGGTCCTTCATGGTCAGTCACATTACATACATCATACATTCACATAATTCTTATCACTTCCTTTCGTTAAAATGACATAAACATACATATACATCACACATAACACATTACATGCATCATTAACATAATATGAAAGTTAGTGTAATTCATCTGATACGACTGTGTTGCTAGCAACAATCCAGGTGCCAACCATCAAACATAACACGTAATTTCCTACAATTATTATCAATAGACAATACTTATATTATTGTACAGTCCGCTATTTATTAATACTTATACGTATTATCGTTTTAGCTTCTTTTTTCCACCCATTCATTAAGTCTTAACCAATAAGACCTTAACCCGTTAAGTTCTTTGCAACATAAACTCTTATTAAGACCATTTACATATTCATTAAAAATTAGTATTTAGTTCACGTATTACTCGCCACTTAGTATTAAGTTATTTTCCGTTTACTTTTAGTCTTAAAGCATTTCAATATTACGCCCTTTATGAATTAAGTTCATACTTATAATACCCAAAAATGTATTTATAAACTTCTCAAAACATGTTAATATGCCTAAACGTCTGATTCCTAAGGTCTTAATGCATTAACGACTTAACAAGATACTTTTGTGATTTTTCTCAATTAAGCCCTTTTTGACCTCTATTCATTATTTTGGCCATAACTCACAAACCATAAGTCCAAATGACAAGTGCCTTACCTTTCTGGAAACTATACTCAATTTCTAAGTATTTATATCATTTTTTTCTAATTCCGCTTCTATTTTTCACAAAACAGCTTTAAAAAACAAGGTAGTTTGTTCTTACAAACTTTTAGCAGCATTTGCATCTTTTATCATCTTTTCCTAGCTTAATCACTACATACATTTCTATTAAGTTCTTAATCACATGATTTACTGATTAGAACATTAAGACACATATTAAGACCTTCCTTGAGTAATTAGTTGAAGCTTGGATAATGGATTACAATACTAAAACTATCACATGAAGTTGCAACCTTAACATGCAATCATAGCTTATACACGGGTTTAAATTTGCAACACCATCATTAAGTTCCAACCTACCGAGTCTCATGGTTATGCGATTCGACCTTTCATAGTGAACACTCAAGATGGTGGTGATGGCGGTTTTGAGGGTGAAGTGTGAACACAAAAACGAAGGAAATCGGGAAGGAATTAGAGAGATACCTATATACACCTTTAATCCCATGAGAACCCTTGTCCTTGCTGCGTTTTTCCTTCCCCACATGCATCTTTTTCACTCAGAATTCTTCCCGCTGCCCAGTTGTTGCTGTCCCGCTTCCTCTCTCCCGGTTCTTCCTTTCTTTTATTCTTCACCCGATGACAACTAGTTCACGGTATAGACAACAACCCGTGAAGGTGGGTGTGAGGTTAGATGGTTTTGAGTGTCGTGATTAACAAGGGACGGGATATGGGCTATTGAATCGGAACCATCAACAATAGGAGAAGAAATCGGACAGCAAAGCTCCCATTCTCGGTTCCAACGTCTAGTCGTAAGGGTGTGAGCGTGTTCTAGGGTTGGTGTCGTAAGGCTTGACTCAAACACGTGGAAATTGCTACCCTATCGTCTCTGTCTTTCCCCTCTATAGCAACCACCGTTTAGTCATTCATTCCCGACAGTTCCATCTTTTTCCTCGACTTGGTCTCCTCTGTAAGCAAAACGTGATAAAGGGGAGGGGTAGGGTTTTGCAGAGTTTTTAACCAAAACGGTGTTTTTGAAAAAAATATTTACTAAATAGAGGTTGTTTTCAAAATATTTAACAAATATGTATTGTTTTGACCAAAAATATATTTTTACAAAATTTGTATATTTTAATTATATTATTTTGGGGTTTCTTTTAATATAGTTTAATTAAAACACTATTTTTGTACCAATCTACAGCAGTTTTTTAAAATATTTGCCAAAGATAGTAGTTTCAATTTTAATTACCAAAAGATAGTAGATAATCTTTTAGTTGGTTTTGTTATATTTTTTAATTTTAATCTGTCACTATAACTTTACAACGTTGCTAGCATCATCCCGTCGTTTCCGGCAACATCATCTTTTTTCCGAGCGTAATACTTTTTCCAACAACAAAACTAAAATAGTGCTAATGGAATTCGAAAAAAATGTAAGTGAATTGGATATCCAAATAAAAATTAAATCAAAAAATCAATTTCCATGAATTCTAACCAAAACCAAAACCAAAAACCATAAATACCCCGTCAAATCGATATGGCCGACTCAAAGACCAATATACACATAACAATGGCAATGACTAAATGTGCTTGAACGGGGAGGAGGAAGGAAGATAAAGAGGAGTAAAAAACATATGGTATGCAACTGTGAAGCAAAGCGTAAGTTGAAGAATTGAAGAAAGCATGAGTGAGTTGTGGTGGGGGAACACTTGATCTGCCACTTTTGGTCGTTTAGGTGTTGCCGATCACCGGAACAAATGTGTGATGGTAGAAGCGTGAGAGTAAACGTGATAGAAGGTGTGAGTGAGAAACTGAGAATAAACGACCCATTTGTTTTATTCTTTTATTTCTAATTAAAAAGCATATTTATTTGGTAAATAAATTAAAAAGAACAATAAGTTGGTAAATACTTTTTAAAACTACAATTATTAAATCAAAAACTCTCAAACACATTTTTTTGTTAAAAATAACACCTATTTGATAAATATTTTGAAAACATCCCCCATTTAATAAATATATATTTTTTTAAAACACCATTTTGATAATAAAAAAAAAAAAAAAAAAAAAAAGAAACTCATGTTTGGCGTACGTGATTGTGGGTTGACGAGAGAGGAGGAACGGGATGTATTTTGGGCTACAAGTTCTTGTCGAGAAGCATCAGGTTGAACCAAATTCTCAATCACAAATTCACGGCCCAAAATATGCATTTCATGCAACAATACGACAATGACAACTTTGGTAGCCCAACAATGCTCCAAAGTCTTAGCAAAATAACTTATTTCCAATGCCAAATTAGCCCCCAAGTTATTTAAACCTTTACATATACAACCAACCATTCTTTAATATTTTTATTTTATTACATTTATTTACATTGCCATTATTTTTTATCATAACTAAATTTGTTATTTTTTCAACTAAAAAGGAATTAATCTAGATAATTACTTAAATAAATAATTAGATGAAAATGGAGCATTACAACCCCCCCCTCCCGGACTTAATTGGATTTCGTCCTCGAAATCCCCGGTTCGTGATTCTGCTTCTGACTCACTAGGTCATCTAACTTCTCGTCTACCGACTTGAGCTTCCACGTTGGTTACGTTGCTTCATGATTCATCAAAAGTGTCACTCGGGGTCTTATTATCATGTTCCTTCATTCCAACTTCATCATCCAAACAAGCAACCAGATGAAAGTTCTTAATAGAAGCAAAGTCACATGTCCAACAAAATTTAAACGCCAACACCAAAATTTGGATTGCCACCTAGAATTCTTATTCTTCAATACTAGCTTCATTTCCTTTAATTTGAAACAAAAGGGGCAATGAAGAAGAATTTATGGGGATAGTAATTATCTCACACTCACACTGCATTTGTCTTTGACCCATATATATATATATTAGAACATCATGTTTGTGTTGGTATTTGTGCTTTTCTTGCAATTAAATCAAAGTTATGTGAAAATGGATAAAAAGCACTATACCTGGCAAGAACATGCAATGATATGATGGAATGAAATTATAAAGAAATAGACTAAACAAAGCAATGGAATGGGTCACTGAATTTCGTTTTCATGTTTTGTTGGCTTGGAGAAATGGAAGGTATCATTCTAACATGTTGTTTGTTATATACAACTTAAACTTATTCATAAGTAAAGAAAACAATGTTATTTTATAGAGATAAAACCTTAATCAATTAAATATATAATGCTAAATGAGTTACATATCTCAATTGAATTGTGTAGTTTATGTATTTCATATAATCAAAAAGTTTATTTATAATTACTTTTAAAATTTTATTAAAGTTATATACCATGAAATCCTAAAATTGAATTATAACCAAGAAACTACTTTTAGTTGTTTATGGTAAATAACATAAGTAATGTAATTAATGTTTTTAAAAACATTATTGTTATTGAAGATGATTTAAACAATAGTAATTTATAATTATAATATATCGTTATTCCAATTCATCAAGGGATGTAATGAAAATGTAACACCCCTTTCTCAAACCATAATTTAATACAGTTTATATTACAAAATATTTTACAACGCGTGACTATCAAAAAGTCACTTATTTTTTTTACAACTTTATTCTCAAGGAGGTATTACAGGCTGAACTCAAAAGCCATAATTTAAACTTATATGTATTACACATAGGTCCCCTCTCCAGCTCCTGCTCATCTTACCTAAGTACATAGTATTTAAAAAAAATATACGTGATCAAAACTTGAAATATTAACAAGTATACTACTTAAAACTTATTTTTATAATAAATCTCAAAACTTGCTTTTCTTTTCTCATTTCAAACCTTAAAAATGCTTTTCTTTCTCAAAAACTGCTTTCTTTTTCAAAAACTACTTTCTTTCTTAAAAACTGCTTTCTTTCTCATTTTCTTGTGACCAACTGAAACTCATGAATTAGTTTAATTTAATTCATTCTACTAACTCCCCTTCGCGGGACAGAATAGATCCACCCTGCAAGGTTATTCTATCTCTGTCTCCCCTTTGTGACTTGGAACGGATCCAAGCACAAGGTTATGCTAAGCTAGACAACTACTTCACGACGGGAGGTACCACCCCAGTAGTGTCTTCAGATCTCCCGATTATGTGGGTTATCCTAGTCCGGACAACTAACTCTCATTACTTTCTTTACTTTACTTCTTATCTCATTACTTTCTTCATTTCATCTCAAATTGGTCAAAAGGGACACAATTCATAATAAACTCAAACTTATAGACTTTTTAACTCATAATCAAAAAATACTTTCAAAACTAACTTCAATATCTTTAGCTCTTATATGGAGCTTCTTTCAAAAACTTTACAACTACACTGCTTTAAAATCTGCTTAAAAACACTTAGCCCTTGTATAGAGCTACTTTAAAACTGTTTCCAACTTTAGTATTCAAAAGTATTTGGAAATCTTATTTTCTGAAAATATCATTTTTGCTATGTACAAAAAGTCCACATATACTCACCTTGGTTTCGCTATGGATCACTAAGCTTCTCGTACACCTTTTCCCTTTCCGTGCTCAATAGTATTTGAAGCACCACCTACACAAGTATCACGTATATATACTTAATAAATACATACCACAACTGACTCTATAGTTCTAAGGTCTCATATGATACAACTTTAAGTCATAACCAATGTATGACCATTAATAACCATCTTTCCATGAATTAGATACTCCTCAATATACACGTATTCTACTACAGTACCCCCGAGGGGTCGTATTCTGAGTTTAACAATTTTCCACGTGGTTTCATACCATTTTAAGCCTATGGTATGAATTATAGACCAAACGGACATGTCTAGCAACAAGTTTAAATCTTAAAATTGGACAAAATGCTGCCAGGCCTTGAGCACGACTCGTGCTCTTTTTACTCTTGGAGTTGCACGACTCGTGCACAAAGTAGAGTGCTATTTCTGGACTTAAATGGTAAGCACGACTCGTGCATTCCTTAGACAAAATAAGCACGACTCGTGCATTTACTGCAGGTTCCATTTTCAGTCCGATTTTTAAGCTGCAGACCTCTATTTTCACCTATTAAGCACTTAATACTTAACTTAATCTTTTTACTATCATTCCATGACTAAAACCTTCACTTTACATCAGGTTTTAACCCATGGAATCACTGATTACAATTCCAATTTCTTAAAAAAACCCATTTTTGACAATTTTCACCAAAAATCCAAATTTTTGAAATTAACCACTTAGGAATGTCTTAATACATCATAAGTGATTCTTTGGACTTAACAATTCCATAAAAATCAGTCTTGATCATACAAACCCGTGACTTAGGGTTTTTGAACCCAAATCATCATTTTCTTGACTTTCAACATGTTCAATGGTTAGAACATGTTTACTTGATGATTTTAAACAAGATGATTCATTAGAACCATAATTTCTGGAAAATCAGAAGTCAAGACTCAACTCCTGTTCCAGGTTTTGAGTTCAAAGCTTAGAATTCTTACCTCTCAAAGCTTGGAATCACTAATTCCAAGTGTTTAGCTTCAATTCCTTGCAGAACTTCTAAGCTTATTGTTCTTCCCGTGCTCTCTCGCTCTCTCCCGTTCTCTCTGGAGAATTCTATAAGCTTCTGGATATGAGAGTAGATAACTCTCTTATTTATATTTAATTTTTATAGAATATTTTCACATTAGCCCCTAGGTTCCATCTTTTGTTCAAAAATGGTCCTATGACCCATAATCTTGCAACCAAGTTCTATTAGTTACCAACTTAGCTCCTTAATAAAATTTCTTAACATAATGGTCATTTTCATGTCAAATGACCGTTTTGCCCTTTTTGGCCAAATTTCAGAAACAACATATTATTTTATATAATGGTCTTATATTATGACAAAATACCATTTTACCCTTTTTACAACTTTTCTGCGGGTTCTTACAGTAAATCAGTCTAATAGTCTAATAGAAGAAATCACATTCCATAAATTATTTTTTTCATATTAATAAAAAAATTGTCAAGTGTGATGATTTTTCTTATGTTTACATTTCATAAATTGTCCAACGAAGCTCTCTTGCGCAAAGTTTAGTGTTATTTTGCAAGAATGATGGTACGTTGATAGAAAAGGAGGTATAATCATGGTTGGAAAAATTAATCACTCAAATGCTACGGTTTTGGTTTTGGAGAGTGTTACTATACCTGTCTCCCAAGGCATTTACTTTATAAGAAATCCTGAACTAGATATTTTCCAGCAGAGACCTTGGATATATTTCACTTATAGTCAGCTTGCCTCAACATTCCTATGCAACTGCTGCTCCCTTTTGATATATCGTCATATTTTAGAGAAATTATGTATGTTGTACAAGTAGCACGACTAACCTTATTTGCAGCAAGAAGGAATTTCCCATCATGATATGATGTAGCAGCCAAAAAGTCACGTAAACAATATGGTTTTACCTCATAAAAGAATAAAAAAGAGTAATGACTTTCTAAACCATTGTACTGGCTTTTTTTTAGTGAAATAACAGACTTTCTTTCCCCCCAAAAGAAAGATGATGTTTTGCATGAATGAATGTTTTGGATAAATTACAGAAATATAAATACAGAAAAAACATTACATTTGGTAACTTTTTTGTCCAAAATAACTCATTCTTATAATCATCAAATATTATGCAGGTGGAAGAATAGGTAATAAATTTCATTCTTGATATCCCTGTCCATGTACGAGTTTTGTTTTTATAAATAGGGAAATTTGGAAAATTCTTTTAAAAAATAGGGTAGTTTTCATTTTTATTTAGAAAGTAGGGTGAATTTGGTGGTCCCACCACCAAATCAACCGTCCCAGTTGTAAATTTTTCAGTTTTAACCCTATAAAATTACCATATTTTTGTTTATATCTTTTATTTTTATAAACTTATTATTTTATCCTCCATATATAAAATACTACTTTTTTTGTTTCAAAATATATATAAAAAAATTATGTATTATTTAAAATATTTTTTTACAATTAATTTAGGATCATCTTAAAAAAACCCCCTCGTTATGATCTTATAATGTCCAATCAATTAGGGTATTTATTTAATATTTACTTTTAATAATTATGATATATATATATATATATATATATATATATATATATATATATATATATATATATATATATATACTTATAATTTAATAATTATTAATAATTGTTTTTATTTAATTTATTTACTTATTTTGGTATTTATAATTTCAATAATTTTTTAACTTTTTGATGTTTAGTTTGAAAATATTTTCTAATATGTTTTTTTATGTGTTGTTCATTTGCATTATTTAACGTTGCAATTTACTATTTTTCTAATTTTTGATGTACTAATTTTCTAATTTTTGACGTTTTGTTTGAATACATTTTTATATGTTTTGTTCGTTTATATTATCAAATGTTATAATATAGTGTTGTTTTAATTATTCTAATTGAGCTATTTTTGCATAAATAAAGATAATAAATACAATATTAAATTACTTAAATAATTATCAATCATCCAATACAATTCTTTCAATGCTATGATTAGAGCGAAAATTATTCATGTACATTTGTCGTTGTCTTTCATGCGGAGTAGTCTATCCCGATGCATTGTCATACTTGAAATAATTCCACTGTGGAGCAATTAGAGGCATCTGGTATCCTTCATTCAATGTAACTTTTACGTAATGGGAACCGTGAACAATTGCAATTGCAATATGGGTGCATTGATGCAATGGTGGAGGATTCGATCGAAGCGGTAAGTATGTTATACTGCCTACCGGGCTTAATATGTGTAGTGCCATGTTATAAAAGGAGGAAATCATGAGACCCATATCAGTACTTAGCCAATACTCGATGGGTGCAGACATATCCTCCTGAAAAAAGTTTACCGAGTTATATATGCCACCCAAATATCCAATTCCAATATACAATGCAATGTGAACCATCTATTTCTTCGATTTCCTCTTTCATTTGTCTCGTATTTCTATTATAATTTTATGTTAGTTTCTCCTTTTAATTTCATGTTCAGTCGATCTTGTATTTTCATGTCGTTGTAATATATACGATATTCGTATCAATTTTAATATTTTAGTGAGATTATCATAATATTATAATCATGTGTTTTCAATAAATAAAATTATATAGTTGATATAATTATAGTCAGAAGTAATATATTTAAACATAGAAATTAATTAAAAGGGTGAAATATGCAAATTGTTTCAAAAATCAGTCATTTTTTAGTCTTATGGTTAATATAATAAAAATATATGATAATTTAAAAAAACTAAATAAGTAAAATTAAATATTTAATTTATAACAACGTATAAAGTGAAAATCAAGTATAAGTTTAAGGATTGAAATTGTAATTTTATAGGGTTAAAATGAAAAATTACAAATGGAACAGTTGATTTGTTGGTGGGACCACCAAATTCACTCAGTTTTCCAAATTCACTCAGTTTTCCAATATGTTCGTTAACAACTCCGGCAGCATGTTAGCCCAACAACTCTGTTCCGAATCATGATAGATTTCAAACAAATACTCCAAAACTGTTCCTTCATATACTGAACCATACTCTTAAAAGACATCTTCAATTTAAATTTTAAAACCACAATAAGTTCACAGCTACCCCCATCAGTACGCCGTTTCTAAAATTAGGGTTTCGATGGAGGACTGGAGGAGCGATGATGAATTTATGTGTTAGATTGGATCATTCGAGAACGCCTTTTCTAAAATTAGGGTTAAAGTTGAACAAAAAAGAGTTATAGTTTAGCTTTAGCTTCCGAAAATCAGTATATCCGTTTGACTTTACGTAAATACTTATAAAACTTCACTAATGCAAACACTATATTCATCAACTCCGGCGGCAGTATAAAGAAAGTTCTACTATTTGCAACCTTTACATAGTCTATAAAACCTTGAATAATATGTTTTAAATTAACATCAATATTCATTAACTTTTTTGATTAAATTTACGTTATTTTCTCGGAAATACTCAATTATAATAAATAATAATTATTTCAATATATATTTTCCATGCTTATCTATTATTTTTTCATATTAATAAAAAAATAAATAAAATTATAAGAAATATATTAAGACTTCTTCCGGATAATTATGTCTAGAATTTTTTAACTTGACAACCCTTTTGAGTTGGTTGGGCCTGGCGGGCTGCATATCAAAGTTAGTTTAAAGAAAACGAACTTCATCTTATGCACCAATAAGTGGAGTCCACGTGTATAATATGCAAATTCCCGCCTTGTGCTGAAGCCGTTAGTCGGTGCACTTCGGTATTTCCTTCATAGGTACCGTCTCTTTCTTTTTCTCTACTGATGTCAAATTTCTGTTTCTTGTTTGGATTTTCAAAGTTTTCATTCGAGTTTCTAAACTTAGGTTATCTGTTTGTTGTTATTCACACTTGATGATCTGATCTTGTATATGATCGATTAAAGATTCTTTTACATTACGAGTCTCAATTCTTTGAGTAATTAATAAAGATGTATGGATCCTTTCAAGCTCTTACAGAGAAATCCCTCTTTCTCAGTGTTCTTGCTTTCTGCCTCTTGGCGCTCTCTTAGGGTTTTTAAATCTGTACCAAGAGTCGAGAGCTTCTTTAAATCTATTATAATACGAGTTTGTTAGTCGTTTTTTATCATGTTCTTGAAGATTTTTACTCCATTTTGCTTACTCATCTATGTTTACACGAATTTATTTGTGATCTTTGATTTATTTCAGCACATCAAGAAAATACCTAAATGTGCATTTGGTTGCGAAAAATTGTTTTAAGTTTTCTAGAAAACATTTTCGGAAAATGGAGCGGAGTTTTCATTTTCATTTTCAGTAGAAAACGCGTTTGGTTAAACTAATGGAGTTTTCATTTTCCGTTATAGAACATTAGAAAACACATTTTAGAAAATTAGAAAACTGTGGAAAACAACAATTTTGAGTTTTCAAAGTTCTTTGTAATTTTGGAAAATGGAAAATTTTCATTTTCTAGAAAAATTTTCATTTTCCATAACCAAACGCACCCTAAATCTTTTAGATACTTTAATCATTCTGTTCAATTTTCTTCTACCCTTCCTTGAGAATTCTACAGTTCAATTTTGTGACTCGGTTTTCCATCCTATTTGATCTATGTTTCCATCTGATTCAAGATTCTACTCCAATTTATTTTGTGTCCTTTGATTTATTAGGATCATTCCACCCTTTTTGTTCAAATTTCGACCTTGACATTCTTGCTTGAGTCCTATTTTTCCTTCCATGTTATGTGCTTCTACTTTATTTCACATTCATGTTTAGATCAGATGATCTGCAACTATGATACTGTTGTTATGGTTTTGTTTCTTGGTGGTTTTACATTGAATATTTGAATATAGATTTGTTTCCCCAACACTGTCTTAACATTAGAGAATTTCTTCAACTATTTACGGTACATGGTATTCTTCAGGAACTTCTCACGTTCCAACTGTTGTTCTGAACTTCTCACGTTTCAACTAGTTCTTGCTTTATGCTTCTTGGTTTAGGATTTTTGAATCTGGACCAAGATTCAATAGCTTTCTAAAAGTCTCTTTTAAGTCTCAGTTTGTTAGTCGTTTATTAATATGTTTGTGAAAGTTTTTGCTTCATTATGCTTGCCCATCAAAGTTTACAAGAATATTTCGTGTTCCTTGATTTATTTAAACACATGTTAAATTTTGTTTTCCATTGGATGTGATATATGTTTCCATCAAATTTCAACACTCTCACTCTTTCTTTAGTCATACTTTCCCTTGTACGTTATGGTATCATCAGAGAATTTATATAACATTCTATAGTTATATTCTACTTGAATCAATGTTTACTTAAAGTGTTCATTATGATAAGTTTCCTCTACCATTTCTTGAAGCGGTTGGATACAAGAAGCCAAATTAAAGATGTTCCACTCATACTAACTCTGGTCCACAAACTATGGAGATTTATTGGCCGTTTTGCAATCAAGCAGACCGAGGGCGAAGGGCGTGTTCCATGGTGTTGGTTTTTTTGGCTATATGAAGAAAAGGCCCCCATCCCACATTGATAGAAAGATGAAAGTTTGGGCGATTAGTCTATGTGATTGTAAAAATTTATCCTATAGTGGATCTTTCTCTCAGGAGATCCGTAATTTTTCTCCGGTTTTGGAGTTTTCGATGTATATTATTGTGTCTAGTTTAGTTTTCTATTATTGTCTTTTGGGAGTTTGTAAGGATTATTGAGACCATTTTTCCCAACAACTGGTTTCAGAGCTTTGGGTTTTGGAGGAGGTCTGATCTTCCACATTAGAAACGAATTTTCTATTAATCGTATTAAAGGTGTCTCGATACTTTGAAGGTTCGTAGTATGCTCTGTGTGTAAGACCCCCTTTACATTAAGAAAAGTTTATAACCATTTACAAATGTACAAAACATGGTTTTACAAATACTTTAACCATAAGTTACAAAAGACATCCAATGGGGTATTACAAGTTCAATACATCACCATAGTTTAAGTACAGTTACTAATAGAGATTTCCCCAAAGTAGTACTTCTAGTCTTTACAAAATACCTACTAAACTTTACCACCTTCACCTGAGTACATAGCTCCCTATTTATAGCCTCCAGCAGATAACCAGATAAGCCTTTAGAGATAAACCTTTTTGAATTCAAATAAGATAAACATTTATCTTACAATTCAAACACTATTTATCCTAAATAATATTTTCGATTTTGAGGATAAATCCCTCCCCAAAATCGCCAACTATCTGGTTGTCCTGGACAACCACAACTCATATAATAAATCAATCTTTCTCTCTACTGAACTTTCTGCCAAACCTCCCGCTATGAGGGCAACCCAAATAGACTTTGCTACTATTAATTAGGTAAATACTAATTATTAGTCATGACTTAGACACCTAATCCAACAGTCTCCCACTTGGATAAGCCTATGACTATAATTAGGAGCTGTTTGTTTTTTCTAAAAAGCACTTCAAACCTCTTTTGTATGCGTGCTCGCAGAAGCGTGCAGACGTTTTACTTAGAAGAGTGTTAGTTTTTTCGCAGCCCGCAGACGTTAAAAAGTCAGCGCGTCCTCTTATGTTTGAAGAAATAAACATGCCACTTCTAACCTCTTCCAAAAAAGCAACGCGTGCCCTTAAACAAAAAACGGAGGTTCGTTCCTCCCATTCCCGATTACGCTGCTAACCTGCTTCTTCCTCCTCCCTCCGGCACGCCGCCGCCGCTCCTCCCTCCGGCACGCCGCCGCCACTCCCTCAGGCCCTCCTCCGCTGCTTCCCGTCTTTTATCAATGCAGTCCTGCTCGGTTTCGTACTCCACACAGGTATGGTCTTTTTGTTCCCGATTTTTGATATTTTATCACCGATTTTGCTTCTGAAATTGTTGGTGGTGATATTTTCTTCCCGATTTTGCTTGTTGCTTCTTGATTTTGCTTATTGTTCCCGATTTTCTTCACGATTTTGCTGTTGATTTTGCGTATTGTTCCCGATTCGTAAAATTTGGTGAATACGTAGGAGTACTCCACAAAGGTATGGTGAATTGGTTCCTGATTTTGATTGCTAATGTCCCTTGATATTTTGTTCCCGATTTTTGATATTTTGTTCCCAATTTTTGATATTTTGTTCCCGATTTTGGATATTTTGTTCCCGATTTTTGATATGTCGCTGCTTCTTATTCCCGATTTTTGCTGCTATCTGCCTTGTTTGTTGAAATTGTTTATGGTTTTTAATACATTCTTATTCCCGATTTTGGATATTTTGTTCCCGATTCTTTATGTTCTTTGCAGAAATCATTTGTGTCTGTATATTTTATTTGCAGAAATCATCTGCGTTCTGCTATCAATAAACTGATATGGCAAATGTATGGAATTTTCAAGACCTGGTGTGGCAGCAAATGGAGCAAGATGAGGAGTGTTATTGTAGTTGTAGTTGGTTATAAGAAAAAAAAATTGAAGTATTTCTTGGTAATAAAGGAACCTGAGTTGTTATTTCTTGCATTTTGAATGAAATGCACCAGGTGCATTTTTACCTTTATAACATCCTACTTGTAACATTATTTCACCTAAAGCATCTTATTTATTGTAACATTTGCATCTTATAAAAATCAAGCTTAATAAGATGAATCCTTATTATCATTTCTCATTTAAATGCAAGAAATAACAGTGTTATGATGCTCTAATAAAAATAATGTTGTAATATATTGAATTCATTAGTTTCTAAAGTTTGCAGACTTTAAAAAACAAACAGTCTTTTTTTTACAGACTACAGACATTTGGTCCACCTCTTCTGCTGCAGATGTATGCAGATATGGTCCGCAGACTGCAGACCTTTTACCTCTTCAAAAACAAACAGCACCTTACTAATTTAGTCTCTAATTAATTAGCAAACTGTAGCTTTTTAGAAACTGCTGCCGAACTCTGACCCAGTCAGTTCTGTCCATAGATAAGGGATCAGATGATCCTCCGTCCAACAAGATATTTTTCAGACTCAAGACATGGATTAAGATCAATCTCGGTCTGATTCTCTGTTTCCCGATTTCTGATTTGCATATGACTTTAAGACTACTAATTGAACACATCAATTTAGTCATGGTTGGCCAACACTTTCAGTCAACTTCAAAATCATCGAGAGGCCTACATATATCTGTTTTCCATCAGGGTCAAGGGACAAATAAGTTTCGACTTATATGATTACATCCTTTACCAGACAAATCATTCACAACAACACGTTTTATAACATCGAGTTACCGATGCGTTTTCGTATTATCAATGAACAACTGCCTTGCAAATTATAACTCATATGTCTCTGCTTCAAGATCATAAGATATCATCGTGAATTTCACTCTTAATTCTTGCCCATCAAACTATATTACGTGCAACTGCTATTAAAAACTTATTACTTGACTTAATTTACACATTTTCATAATAGCACACATTTGGATAATTACCGCCTCTCATTAAGTACTTAACAAGGAATTTAAGATCAACATTCATAAAATTATCATTACATAGAATTCTAACAATTACCAAAAAAATTTTGTCACACTGTGGTTGCAGCTTTGTCTGATCTTCCATATTAGAAACGAGGATTTGGCTGACCGTTTTGTGTACGATAAAACTATATGCGAGCTATAAATAAGTTTATATCCGAAGAAGGTTATGTTTAAGAAATATTGGTATTTAAGCGTGTCTGTTGTGACCCTCTACTTTTACCTGGGAATCCTTTATAGGGTGTATTGTGTATAGGTCTGGTGCATATTTTTCTTATATATAATACTATTTTTGAGATACGAATACGATGAAAAAAAATACAGTCCCATGAAGTTTGATGTAGAAAAATTTGACGAAAGAATCAACTTTGGTTTGTGGCAAGTTCAAGTCGAGGATGTGTTGATTCAGTCTAGGTTACACAAGGCATTGCGGGGGAAACCTACCCCTGTTTCTACCAAGGATTCAGCTGGAGCGAGTAAAGTCGATGATGAAGAATGGGAGGATCTGTATTTGAGAGCGGCAAGTGCTATTCGTTTGTGTCTAGCAAAGAATGTTCTTGAAAATATGCATGGGATATCAAAGACAAAAGATTTATGGGAGAAACTTGAGTAGTTGTATCAAGGCAAAGGCATCTCGAATCGGTTGTATCTCAAGGAACAATTTCATACTCTTCGTATGAGTGGAGATACAAAAATCTCAAATCATCTACGTGTTCTTAATAACATCGTGTCAGAACTGGAGGCTATTGGGGGTGAAGACTAATGATGAGGATCAGGGGCAGACCCAGGGGGTGCCCGGGGGTGCCCATGTCCCTCCTGAAATTTTAACATGTAGAGTAAAATTTTTTATATATAGGTGTCCCTCGTCTAAAAAAAAGGGTGCTCCTTAGTGCCCCTCGTGTCCATTTTTTCTAGGTCCGCCACTTATGAGGATAAAGCTTTAAGGCTCATATTGTCTTTACCATCATCCTATGAGCATATGAAGCCCATTTTGATGTATGTGAAAGAGACCCTGAAGCATGCTGATGTTACTGGTAAACTCTTGTATGAGGAGAAACATCTGGAAAGTAGCAGCTATGCTTTATTAGAAGGAACGACTATGGTATGCATGAACAAGAAGAAAAAACACTCCCATAATATTCTAGTATGCTGGAAGTGTGGACAGACTGGGTATGTCAAGAGAAATTATCCAGGTGGAGCAGTGAGTTCGGAAAAAGGCTCTGATACAGCTAACAGTATCTCCGTCACTACTAATGGCGATCAATTCTTTTGAGTTGTATCATCCCTATGGTATGCCCGTGACGCCATGGAAATGGATGTGTTTCTGTTAGTAGGGAAACTACACATGGGCATTGGATTGGCATAAATGCAAGATGTGTAGTGAAAGTTATGTTGATGGCTGATGAACTTTCAGGTATGACAAATGGAAATTGCACCATAAATTTTCAGCAGGTTTTTCAACATATGCTGAGGTGAAATTCTTAGGATGGTTTATTCTAAGTGGTGATACTTTCTTAGGGTGGAGTATGATAATTCTATGCCTTTATAACTATGATTGTCGATGAAGAAGATGTTCATTTATGTGGTTGCGGTTTTCTTTCATTTATCTAAGGTGGAGATTTGTTGGTATTTTTGGCTATATGAAGAAAGGATCCCATCCCACATTGCTAGAAGGAAGCCAGCTTGGGAGGTCTCCAAGCTTATAAATAATGAACAAGGCTTTGGTTTCAAAGTGCCCCAACCATTTAATACACTATAAGTGTTTGGTTATTTCTTTCTTTCTCTTATATTAGAGTGTGGGTGTAATTTAGGGGGAGGTTTAAGAGATTAGAATATGTGATTTTAAAAATTTATCATATAATGGATCTTTCTCTCTGGAGACCCGTGGTTTTTCTCCGGTTTTGGAGTTTTCCACGTATATTCTTGTGTCTAGTTTATTTTTCTATTATTATTTTTGGGAGGTTTGTAGGGATTATTGAGACCCTTTTTCCCAACACACGGTCCACGGACCTTAAAAATACACACATAAGAGTTAAGTAATGTTGAGGCATAGGAGAACTACATTTTTTGGTGTGTACGATGGTCGTAAAGGCGATGAAGTTGCGTCTTTTGTATGCAAACATCTAGTTCACAACATCAAGTGTGACTGTTTCCTACTTGTATTAATTAGATTTTTTAGTTTACTCCATTATAGTTTATTTATTTATTTTTGATTCTCTGCTATGAAAGGTATCATGCAAAGAAGAGCACGTGTGATAAGTGAAGAAGTGCTTAAAGAAGTTATCTCTAAAACCGAGACTGAACTTTACGAACATGCAAAGGCAATCGTGAACGTAGACCAAAGGAACATATCAATCTATGCGTCTGGCACATCCTGTCTGTCTGTCTTATATGGGATAACAAGCTTTTCATTAGTCACATCGGTGACTCAAAAGCCGTATTAGGGGAAAGGGTTAAGAAGATGGTTGGAAGCAAAATACGAGTCGTGCCACTAACCCTTGAACATAGTGTTAATATAGAAAGTGTGCAAAATGAAATCCGTAGTGTTCATGGTTACGAGACGGTCATACAAGTTGCAGAGGAACCCGAACATTACCTTATGAGAATTTATTTTGACACTCCAGTCTAATTAACACTCTAGTCTATTTTCTGTTTACCTATTTTGACTAATATTGATTGGCAGTAATGTTCTCTTTTTGGGTAATAATTAAAATAATCTTTTCTTGGAAATGCAATCCTTGAAAATTAAAGCCAACTTTAAGTTAGAAAATAATTAAAATCATCTTTTTATGTAATAATTAAAATCATATCTACCTACCCCATTACTCTTTTTTTTTCTGTCTCTCTCTGTCCTAAGGTTACCATCTTTATCAATTATGAGTTTCTTCATAAGAAACACACACAAACACATACTCAAGATAAATGCACACATGCTCCATATTTTCTATATTTTCTGGGTTTTGGAGATGGTCATAATCTTCACACTTCACCATCTCCAACATTGTTCTCGTTTTCTTACAATTAAATCAAATGAGAGCTTGGAAAAAAGAAACGAACCTGGAGTTTTTTTTCTCGTTTTATGTTTTTTGTTCATCATCTTCACACTTCACCATTTTGGTTTGTTCTCATTTTTTACCATCTCCAACCTTTTTCTCCTTGTCTTCTACTCTTGCATCAAAGGAAACAAGAAAAGGACCTGGAGTTCTTTGAAGGTATATATATATATATATATATATATATATATATATATATATATATATATATATATATATATATATATATATATATATATATATATATAGAGAGAGAGAGAGAGAGAGAGATAGAAAAGATCGTTTGTACTGGAAATTATGTTATAAATTATTAGATATATAAATCATTAGTTAATAAATATAAATTTTATAGACTTAAGTGAAATTAACAAAACCCTTATCTTATTAAAGGGAACTTGATGTTTCAAGATCTATAGGTGATCTTTACCTCAAGTATCCAGATTGTGCTTTTACCTACCCGAATTCAAAAAAATTTCTGGAACCTCCTGTCAGCAGACCCTTTTTGAGTTCAGACGAACTATTGTGACAAGATACATAATGCCAACAAACGAGTGTGTGGTGATAGCTTCAAATGGGCTATGGAAGGAACTATCGCCACAGACTGGTTGACACAGTTACCAACGGTGGAGAGAAAAGTGTAAGTCTTTTTGTTTACCATTTCCCTCCATATATATATATATATTAATTCGCTTCTTCAATGTTTATCATAGGCTATTTCCAAAAAGCTGGTTATGCAAGCCATGAGAACAGCCGAGGAGAAGCTAAAAAAAAGCTTTCAAAACCAATATCCTAAGCATTATTTAAGAAGGGGACAAGCTTATGACGACATATTTGTGATAGCACTTTACATAGACCATGGAGCGTTAAAGGAATCAAACAATTTGATCAAGAGTAAGTGAGGGCGTTTGCTGATCCGGCTCCATAAAGAATCGAGTGTGCACTCAGTAAATCAAATACCTCTGAGGGTGCTAACCATTGTTTTAAAACCCGGTTTTTTAGTTGACCCGGTGCGCTGACCGGGTCACGGGTCAACCGGTCCAACCGGTTCAACCGTCGGGTCAACCGGTTTTTACATTTTTCATATATTTTATATTTTTCAGCATAATTATATATATTTATAAAACATAAACAATGTAATTTAATCTTTTTGATTCAAAAAAAAATATTTTGTCCAGTTTGTATAAGAAAAATTTATCAAATTTGATGAACTAATAGTGGACTAATCTTAAAAGTTTGAGTCTTGACCTCTTTAACCAAGTTTTTAAAGTCCAAATTCTATTTTTTTTCAACCACCCGGGTCAACTCGGTTCCGGATCACCGGTTCAACCGGTTTTTTGAGAAAACCGGCCGGTTCAATCCGAGTCGGAAATAACAAAAAACCGGTCATAATTGACCCGCTCTCTTCACCGGTTCACGGTCTAACCGGTTCAACCGGCCGGGTCAACCCGGTTTTTAAAACATTGGTGCTAGCACCTCTACAGTTGCTGAAATATGTTGACTTCTAGTTCTTTGAGTGTCCTAATTGTACAAACGATTGCTTTCAATGATTGAATTTTTATTACGTAAATATGCAGCTAAAAGCTTTATGCGTATAAATGAGTACTATTTACAAACGATGCATACTTTAAATATATGTATAAATGATGCACTTGATTTAAAGAGTATACAACCGGTCAAACCCACTTTCTCGATTAACACGTCAAACATGGACCGTCAGCCACCATTCCCCGAGTTTGCCCCCAACTTCAAGTACTTTAAGTTCCAAGGTCCATTAATGCCTTGCTGCCATTTTCGTTCCAAAGGTTCATTCAAGCATTGTTGTCGTTTTGTCGTGGCAACCTATTCGATGTCACCAATTCCATGCTCTTACTTCGATTGGTTGTGGTGGAAGTTCATCAAATATACATATCATTGAGCTCATGAGCGGCTTGATCTCAAGCAAAAAAAAGTTGCGTAAAAGGGAATGTTGAAGGAGATGAAAATAGTAAATTTTTTCACGCATACATAAATAACAGGAACCGAAAAACAAGAATTCATGGTATGTCAATTAACGGTTCGTGGGTTACTAATCCAAAACAAATAAAAAAATTATGTGTGGAGTTTTTTTCGTTCAAAATTTCATGAATATATTGTTAAAAGACCAAAGATAGTTAATAAAGGCTTTAAGAAATTATCCTTGGAAGACTGTCTTTTTTTGGAGTGTGAATTTGAAGTAGAAGAGATTAGGAAAGCTATTTTGGAGTTTGGAAGTGAAAAAACGTCTGGCTCGGACGATTTTACTTTTAAATTCATAAAAACTTATTGTCACACAATTCATGGAGATTTGATGCGTTTTAGTGTTGCAGTTTCAAAGAACTAGAAAAATTAGTAGGAGGTGTAATTCCTCTTTCATCACATTGGTTCCAAAATCCAAGGACTCGTTATCTCTAAATGATTATAGACCAATCAACCTTATTAGATGTCTATATAAAATAATTGACAAAACGCTCGCAGGTAGACTAAAATGGTGACTGGGAAACTCATTGGAGATATACAAACGACGTTCGTTGAACGGCGAAACATTCTTGACGGTCCACTTATCATCAATGAGGTGTGTTCATGGGCTTAAAGGGTAAAAAAAGAATACCTTTTTTTGTTAAAGGTGGATTTTGACAAGGCTTTTGACTCAATTAATTGGAAATACTTGAACTCATAAATGCAACAAATGAGATTCGTACCAAAATGGAGATCGTGGATAACAGGTTGTTTAGCCTCCTCAAGAGCCTCGATTCTAGTAAATGGTTCACCGACCAAGGAGTTTGGAATAACAAAAGGCGTGAGACAAGGTGATCCATTATCACCGTACCTGTTCATGATTGTTATGGAATGACTAAATGTTGTAATGAACTCGACATGTGAAAAGAATGTATTTCGTGGGATTAAAGTACCTTGTAGTTATACCGCCTTATCACATATGTTTTATGCGGATGATGCTCTTTTCATTGGGGAATGGACAACAAAGAACTTCAGGAATCTGAGTAGCATTCTTAGACGTTTTCATCTTTCATCGGGACTAAAAGTTAATCTTCATAAATCTAATGTTTATGGAATCGGCGCATCAGTCAATGAAAGGCAACGGTGTGCAAGTATTTTGGGTTGTGATGAAGCCTTCTTTCTATTCAAATACCTAGGTGTCCCAGTTGGGCCTAATATGATTCTTAAAAAGAGTTGGTCCCCGATAATCGATCGGTTCCAAAGCAAATTTTCCTCAAGGAAAGCAAAAAATATATCGATCGGAAGAAGGTTGACATTGGTGAGGGTTGTTCTAGGGAGCCTTCCATTATATCATTTCTCATTATTTAAGGCCCCAAATTGTGTCATTAAGATGCTTGAGAAAATCAGAAAAAAGTTCTTTGGGTGAGGAAACGAAGAGAAGCAAAAGATCCATTGGATGGCCTAAAAGAAGGTCGCAGAAGCAAAAGAAGACGGGGGCTTAGGAATCTCAATTCTGAAAGCGTTCAGTAATGCTCTTCTTGCAAAATGGATTTGGAGACTAAAAACTGAAGGAAACGAATTAGGGTGTAGGGTTATTAAGAGCATTTATAATCTGGATAGGAATGCTTGGAACCACTACCTGAAGAGCGCAAAAACCGGTATGTGGAAAAGTATTGTGAGTGTAAAGGAAGACTTAGATCATATGGACATAGACTTAAACAAGATCTTTCAAAAAAAGTGGGGTATGGTAATGGAACTTTTTCCTAGTTCGACAGTTGGGTAGGAAACTGTCCCATAAAGGCATTGACTAGTACTCACAGCTTCTCTAATCATCTCGAAAAATGTATTTGTATTATCGGAGTCGATAATAGATTCTTTGTACACGAAATGACTATTCACATTGATCAATAATCAAGACTGCAACTGATGGCATAATTCAATGGATTCCTAAAAAGCCAAATTATATTAATGCTCCTCCTCCTGATGCATCGGAATCATTGATACGTAGGTTGACAGATATGGACTATCGTTCGACCTCAACTTATAGTCCCCTTAAATCATCCGGAGAATAATGGGGATATCCTAACACCCTAAATGGAGCATATGTTAGGATTTTCTTCCCTCTTGACAGCAACAACAGGTCTCCAGAGGAGTTAGCTTTTGCCAAAAGAGAACGTCAGGAGAAGTTCATCAAAACTCGTCAGCATACCTTCATAGTTTAGAACCGAGCAACCATTACTACGGTTAAATCCATTAAAGAAAAGAAATTTAGGAAGTCGTCATTCTATGAATTCGATATAATCTGGTCTGATGATGAGCCTTTCTTCATCACTCAAGCATACTTTCCAATCGAAAATCCTACTGATATATTGGCCATTGCTAAAGTTCTCTACCAGAAGTTGAAGTCGAAACCTTCCTTTGCTGCTCCTTTCGATTATGCGAGGAGGTACCTGATTCGACTGCTGTTAGATTTTGTTAGAGGTCAACTACGAGTTAAAACAAACTTTTCCTAAGCCTCTAGGCATGAAGTATGATGATACCTTCGAGAGTTTACAAGACATGGAGTTTGACATTATAGAGAAACCGGAGATTGGAGTAATCTACTCCACCAAAGAAGAACCACGAGTTAGGCACTTCTTCCCTATCCAATAGGAAAATTGATATCCTGATGCATTCCTTAAGGAAATTGAACAACTAACCTTCTTAGCCTCTGGCAACATACCTGATGCAAAGTAAGCTATTCTCGAGCAAATCCAATGGACGTACGTGGTAAGGGAATTTTTTCAAGAAGGTCTATCACTTCATCGACAACATTAAATCATGAAGTCTCTGCATGGTCACTTAGGATGAGATACTTGAACCCTAAAAGTGATCATGCTACTTGTAATGAGACTTTAACAATAATATGAAGTGATACGAGGTTAGTTGATGCGAATGTTATTTTGTGGAAAAATTTTGGTGTTTGCGTGTGCGAAGCTTTTGATGTGTGAAGCATCTGGAGACCGAAGATAGGTGGTAGCGAAGGTTAATCGGAGAAGTATAGAGAAAGGTCAACAGATTCTGCAAGCATGAGTTGAAGATATGTTACGACATTTTACATAGTGTTTAAGTACCTCTGGGTATTGTTTTGTGTCAGTGAAAGATGTGTGTGTATTAGGAAGCAATGTGGCCACCTAGAGTACTTTATGTACTTATTTGTAATTGTTTATTAGATAGGTGTCCAGGTTTTCTTATAAATACACATCTTGTAACTGTTGTATTTTTATCCCTTCACAAGTAATATAACATATCTTCAACATCCTTTTCTATTCTTATTTATCGCATTCCATAATTGTTTATATTGCTTTAAATTCTGTTATCCATATTTCCGTACTTAACTTGTCGTATAAACCTTAACTGAGTTTCATCAATATATTCATCTATGTTTCTTTGAAAATTATAAATAACTAAGTATGGTTTATGCTTAGAAAACCCCAATTCTAGATAAATGGTTTAGTGTTAACACTTGTTATATATTAGAACTGCTAACGACATACATGTAAAGTCATTTATAAGCGACCTTAGTGTCAAAGCTGCTAAGGCAGATAGCGAATGCCTGAAACACCGATATCGGATATTGATAATCTATGGTGAAAAGTGTTCTCGTAAGTTTATCAAACTGGACAATAATGTTTCATGTTCCTTCACCCTAGATTCATCATCCAAACAAGCAACCAGCTGAAAGTTCTTAACAGCAGCAAAACTCGCCTGCCCAACAAGATTTAAGCACGAGCACCACAATTTTGATTGCCACCTAGATGTCTTGTTCTCTAACATTAACTTCACATCCTTTAATTTGAAAGGGGGGGGGGATTATGAAAAAGAATTTGCAGGGATAATATTTATCTCACATTGCATATGTCATGGACCCCTGTATATTGGAACACCATGTTTGTGTCAGTATTTTGCTTTTTGTGCAATTAAATCAAAGTTCTTATGAAAATAGATAATAAAACACAATATTTGGCATTAACAATGGTATGAAAAAAACGAAATCTTAAAGAAATAAAATGAACAAAGATATGCAATGATTCATTGAGCTTTATTGGCATGTGTAGTTGGCTTAAAGGGTGGCATGTGTAGTTGGCTTAAAGGGATGGAAGACTGTCATTCAAACATGTTTCTTATGTATAATTTAAAACCTAAAAAAAACTAAATTGATAAGTAAAGAAACAATGTTAATGTATAGAAATAAATCTTAATCATATAGATGTATAATGCTTAATGGATTACACATAAGCACATCACATTTTGATTGAATAATGTAGTTTATTTATTTCAAATAGTCAAAAAGTTTATATATAATTACTTAAAAAAATAAAATAAAATTATATACCATGAAATATTAAAATACAATTATAATCAAAAATAGTATTTGTAGCTGTTTTTCGTAATTAACATAAAAACTTTAATTAATGTTTTTGAAAAGTTTTAAAACAATTATTGTTATTGAAGATTATTCTAATAAATGTAAACACTAATCATAATCATAATATATCGTCACCAATTCGTTTGTACTCCAACCAAAATCAATGTAATTGAAGAAATCACATTCCTTGCGGCAAATAGTATGGTGTTTCTTTATATTGTCGCAATGTTTAATTCCATTTTGTGTTCGGTTACTACTTACCAAATAAGGGATAATAACTTGATAAGATAACAAACTTTTAAAATTGCTCACATTTGATCACTGAACTTATTTTTGTGTTTGGTTTATGCATGAACTTTTTAAAATTGTTCAAATTTAATAACTTATGTTTTTTTGTACACATATGACCATTAAACTTATTTTTTTGTAAGTATATGACCAATAACATAATGGTCTTATTTGTGGACAAAAAACATAAATGGTTAAATGTGAACATTTTTAGAAGTTAAGTTTATGGGTAAATCAAAAAAAAAAAAAAAAGGTTTGGTGATCAAATGTGGACAAAAAAATATATATAAGTGACTAAATATGTACGGGACAAAGTTTATTATTCTTACATATCATTATCTCAACCAAATAATACCGTGGTTTTGGACCAAAAAATGTCAAAATATGATGCATTTTCTTGCCTTTACATTTCATAAATTGTCCACCCAAGCTCGGATGCGTAAAGATTAGTGTTATTTTGCAAAGAATGATGATATGTTAACAGAAAAGCAAGGACAATCATGGTAATCACTCAAATGCTACGTTTTTGGCTTCGAGGAGTGATATTATACCTGTTTTCCCAAGACATTTCATAAGAAATACTGGAAAGGGTCTTTGGACGATACTCGTTCCATACTCCCTAGCATAGATGAATGACATTTTGTTGCAGCATTTGGACGGGGTCCATCATAAACTATGAATTTGGTCCGAAGAAAATTTGATCTGTCATAAAAACAACAGAAATACAGCGCTTAGTTCAAAAATATTAGTAAAAGAGTGTCAGATTGGATATATTCACTTATAGTCAGCTTGCCTCAAAATTCCGATGCAATTGCTGCTCCCTTTTGATAATTGATATATCGTCATACTTTAGAGAAATTATGTATTCTGTACAAGTAGCACGACTAACGTAGACCATAAAGCACCCGAATATATGTAGTAGATAACTGATGAAACAGGTGTGTGGAATCGTAACGAACATTATATTGCAGACAACATTAATCTATAACTTATATATAACTGTCTCTACGTAGACGTTCAAAATAGAATATTCTTTTAAAACCGTCAAACCTGCTTTAATGAAACAGGGAAAGTCGGGTTGCCGGAAAGTTGTGGACATTTTACTATTACGTTCATGTTTTTTCTCCAACTCCGACAAACACTGGCACAAGAGACCACGTTCTTTCGAGAAGGCCAATCAGATTCCGATGCCTCGATCCTCATCAATATGTTCGTTAACAACTCCGGCAGCATGTTACCCAACAACTCTGTTCCGAATCATCGATAGTTTCCACAGAACTGTGATCAACCACCCGCTTTGACCTCAGCCTCGATCTAAACGCGTTCAAACAAATACTCCATAACTGTTCCCTCATATACTGAACCATACTCTTGAAAGACATCTCACAATAAGTTCACAGCTACCTCCCGTCAGTACGCCGTTTCCAAAATTAGGGTTTGTATGTGCTAGATAGGATCACGTGGTTGAAGTTGAGCAAAAACCTTCATATGTAGCTTTAGCTTCCGAAAATCAGTATATCCGTTTGACTTGGTAAATACTTAAAAAACCTTGACTAATGCAAACAATATATCCGTTTGAATTGGTAGAAAACTCCGGCGGTGGTATAACCGTTCAGAAACATCGATAGAATCCATATAGATAAAGTTGAGCGAAAAAGAAAGTTCTACGATTTGCACCGTTTACATAGCCTAATAAAAAACCTTGAATAATATGTTTTTAAATAACTTCTATATTTATTAATTTTTTTTTAATTATGTTTATGTTATTTTCATGGAAACACTAAATTATAATAAATAATAGTTCCGGATGATTATGCATAATAAATTTTAGCTTGACGACATTTTGAGTTGGTTGGGCCTGGCGGGCTGCATATCAAAGTTTGTTTAAAGGAAACGAACTCCACCTTGTGCACCAATAAGTAGAGTCCACGTGTATAATATGAATATTCCCGCCTTGTGCTGAAGCCGTTAGTCGGTGCACTTCAGTTCTCCATTCCTGTATAAAAAACCTTCTGTAAGAACTCATAATTTAGCGTAAGAAATTCTGTGATCGTTATGCTGCATCAGACTTCCATCGCCAGATTCCATTCGTAATACGGAGGATTACATCTTCGAGTAATCTACAGCATCATTAATTCTTCGTTCTTAGGTACCGTCTCTTTCTCTTTCTCTACTGATGTCAAATTTCGGTTTCTTGTTTGGATTTTTCAAAGTTTACATTACAGTTTCTTAGCGTACTCTGTTTGTTATTCACACTTGATAATCTGATCTTATACGTCGATTAACGTTTCTTCTACATTACGAGTCTCAATTCTTTGAGTAAAGTTGTATGGATTCACGTTTCAAGCTCTTACAGAGAAATCCCTCTTCTCCGTGTTCTTGCTTTCTGCTTCTTGTCGATCTTTTAGGGTTTTTGATTCTGTGCCAAGAGTTAATAGCTCCTTTAAATCTCTTCTAATTCGAGTTTGTTAGTCGCTTATTAACATGTTCGTGAACATTTTTACTCCATTTTGCTTACTCATCTAAGTTTACACGAATTTATTTGTGTTCTTTGATTTATTTCACCACATTAGGAAAATATCTAAATTTTTTATATACTTTATGCATTCCGTTCAATTTTCTTCTACCCTTTCGTGAGAATTCTACAGTTCAATTTTGTGACTCTGTTTTCCATCCTATCTGATCTATGTTTCCACCTGATTCAAGATTCTACTCCAATTTTTAGTTTCTGCGGGATCTTCTTCGTTCTACTGTTCAAATTTCGACCCTGACATTCTTTCTTGAGTCCTATTTTTCCTTCCATGTTATGTGCTTCGACTTTATTTCACATTCATGTTTAGATAGATGCTCTGCAACTCTGATACTGTTGTTATGGTTTTGTTTCTTGTTGGTTTTACATTGAGTATTTGAATATAGAATTGTTTCTCCAACACTATCTTAACATTAGAGAATTTCTCCAACTTCTTATGATCCGTGATACATTTCAGGAACTTCTCTCGTTCCAGTTGCTGTTTGAATTCACTAACACATACGTCTAACACTAGTTCTGAGATTTCTTACTTAAAATCAAATGGCTGGAGGATCTAAACGTGTTCCAACTCAACCAACAGACAACACAGAGTCGAAATCAAAGGAAGAAAGTCAAGGAGAGAAAGAAGAGACACAGATAGAGTCAAAACCAGATGACGATGATGATCAAAAAAGCACTTCAAGTACTACAGCAGACGCAAAGGGAAAAGGGAAGAAACCTATGTCTCCTAAAGAAAAGTCTCCCATGGAAGCTGCTAAAAAGGGAAAAGCCAAAGGAATTGTAATTGAAGAACCTAAAGAACCAGAAACCGAGACTGTTGAAAAAAGTGGGAAGAAAAGAAAGAGAGAATCTATTGTTAAGAGTTCTTATTCATTAAGATCAGGACCGAAAGGGAGTGGTGTAGATGTTGCTGTAAAAGGCAAAGTGGTTAAAAAGTCTGCTGGAAGAAAAGTCAAAGGAAAGAAGAAGGAGAAAGAAACTGATGATGTTGAGGATGAAGGATCGTGTAAAAGACAATCAAAGCGACTCAAGAGGAATGATGACAAAGATAAAGATGATGAGGGGTCAGGGACAAAACGGTCATTGCGGGCTAGCAAATGATGCAAGAATTTGATGTTGTTATTGTTGTGTTTTTGGGTTACTAGTTGTTAAGAGGATTCAATGAGTGTAGGTGGTCAATACTCAATCGTGTCTTGTTTGTTGATGTTTTTTTTTTGTTAAAAAAACATATCTTGTTGCATGTTGAATGAAATAATATGAAAGGTTTAGAATTTGTATAAGAAATGGAAACTATAATTGAAATTGTCGATGTTTGTTTTTTGTGTTACAAGTCGATTTATCATCATATCCTGGTGTTTAACTAACATTAAGCCTAAGTTTATCATCACAATGACTAATGAATGATGACGATGGATTGAAGGTCAAAAAAATACTATAAAATAGTAAAATGGCTAAAAGGCAAAAGAAAATATAAAACCAATGGGTTCAACTACCGTCCTATGTTTGATGATTCGTGACGATGTATAGAAAGCGAAGGAAAAATAATATAATAAGTACAAGGCTAAAAACTACAGTTATTTGTATTTAATATATTTCCTATTATTAGGTTAGGACTCTTGTATAAATACATGGTGTGGTTAATGAATGAGAGAGGTCAGGGGATTAATTATACAAACTATCAAAGGTATTATCCTTTAAATAACGTACACAATATTATAGAATTAAATGGATGTTTGTTAAGAAAAAAAAATTCTCGTCAAATTCTATAATTCATTGGTTTATCCAATAAGATTCTTGATCTCTACTAGGGAATTTTCAGCTTGGAACTCAAACAACCCATAAGGAGAAGCGGTCGACGTGATTAATTATGGTGCATGAAAACGCAATATTTAATTCAATTTTTTATAACAAAATTGTGTTGTTTTGTACGCGTTAAAAGTAAGATAACGTGAATTAATATAAAAAAAATACGAAATTTTATGACTACATTAAGCAATTTTTACATGAAAATGCTATATTCATCCCAAGATGGAGATCAAACTAAGGGGCTGTTTGTTTTTTAAGAGGTAAAAGGTCTGCAGTCTACGGACCACATATGCATATATCTGTAGAAGAAGAGGTTGACCAAATATTTTCAGTCTGCAAAAAGAAGACTGTTTGTTTTTTAAAGTCTACATACTGTAAAATAAACTTAAATTTAATCTACCGGCAAAAAACCAGCAATAATAACCAACTTAACACCAAACACGCAACATAATACCAAGAAAACACTGTAATCCAACAAAATCAGGAATATTTGCTGCTTAAGAAAACACCATTTCATTCACACATTTATGAAGATATGGTATTTTTTCTGTTTTTTATCGCAAATTTTCAACTTGTTTCACTCGCAAGTTCTTGAAATTTGGGAATATTTGCCGCTTAAGAAATCATCGTAAAAATCAATTAACCAAAAACATATTTTCTTTTTTGTTTGAGAACTAAAAATCAAAAGAATTACTGTGTTTTCTTGAAATCAATAATTCAATTGTTATAATCCAATAAAAACAAGAAATTCAATTCGTAAATCAATGTCAATTCAAGAATTGACATTCAATTCGGGAAGAAATTCAATTCGTAAAAACAAGAAATTAAATTCGTAATTTTGGGAAGAAATTCAATTCGTAAAAACAAGAAATTCAATTCATAAAAACAAGAATTCAATTCTTAAATTCAATTCGGGAAGAAGCAGCACCCCAAGAGGAGGCAGCGATCGGAGGTCTACCGAGGAATGCAGCAGCGGAGACAACTATGCGACCGGAGAAACGACGCCGGCTATATGACCAGCGACAGCAGCGATGCCGGAGCAAGGAGGCAGCGGCGGCATGCCGGAGGGAGGAGGCAGTAGCGTGATCGGGAATGGGAGGTAAGAGATACCGTGTTATTTTTTTAGGGCACAAAGGGGAAGCGTATTTTTTTGGAAGAGGTTAAAAGAGGCAAGTATATCACTTCCAACAAAAGAGGGCGTGCAGACCTTTTAAGGTCTGCGGGCTGCGAAAAAACAAACGGTCTGTTATTTAAAAACGTCTGCGCGCGTCTGCGACCTGCAGACAAAAGAGCTTAGAAGTGCTTTTTAGAAAAAACAAACAGCCCCTTAGTGTGCATATTGTGATTATCAATCCCAAAAACGGAAAAAGACAAAACGGAGTTGTTAACATAGTAGGACTTTTTTTTTTTTTTTAAACTCTACAAAGTTTGTGAAGTCTTGGCACTCTTAAGTTGGCTAACAATATGGGTTTTATCGTATCAAGACCCCACCAAGCGCAATAATATGTAGCCAGTGTGCGTTTTTTTGTTTGAACCAGCCGGTGGTGAAAGCTTCATATTACTCAAAAACCGTCAACAAGATGGAGACAGAGAAGGAGAACATGGAAGATGAAGAAAGTATGGAGGTGGCAAAGCAAAAGAAGCTTGGTGGGATCAAAACCATGCCCTTTATCCTCGGTATGTATGTTCAAACCCGATTCCTATTTTATTAGAGCTTCTAGCGAAAGGTTTGCCGGCATCGACTAACAATAACATATGTTTGGTAAATAGATTATATTTGGTATCCATAGTCATAACTCATAAGTCATAACACAATTCCTTGTAACTTAGGCTGGGGGGAGTGGGTTCGCTGAACCCCTCGCTGAGCCCCTCGCCATACACTCGCCGACCCTCGCTAACCACACCGCCGGTCTCGCTGACCGGCTCGCTGAAGAATGGCTCGCTGAAGAATAGACGAGCTCGCCAAATCCAAGTGCAACGGCTACATTTCCATTTTCCATTTTCCAAATCAAAATCTTTTAAAACCTTTACAAAAACTTTATAAAATTCAAAAATTTTTATAAAAAAAACTAGCCGTTTTTTTTTTAAAAAAACTAGCCGTTACATCTTCCCCTATATAAACATATCGGGGAAGACGGGGTTCGAGTACCAAATCGCGATGGAAATGAAGAAGGATGCAGCGAGGCAATTGGGATATCATTTCGATGAGTAGTTTGTAGTTTAATTTATGTTTTTAATTTATGTTTTTAATTTATGCTTTTAATTTATGTTTTTAATTTATGTTTTTAATTTATGCTTTTAATTTATGTTTTTAATTTTAATGTAATGCATTTTAATTTTAATATATGTTTTTAATTTATGTTTTTAATTTGTAGCTTAATTTATGTTTTTAATTTATGTTTTAATAATATATAAATAATTTAAAAAAAAGATTTAATAAAATAGTTTAGCATGAAGTTCAGCATGTGCTGACCACTACCACCATTTTTGCTCAGCATGTGCTAAACTCGCTGAATGCTGACGTGGCATAGTTTAGCACATGCTGAACTCGCTAACCACTCCCTCCAGCCTTATCGACAACCTAAGTTCATGTTTCGAAATATTGATTGATGGACGATGGTTAGGTCCATCTGGGTAGGGCCGAGAAAATATAGTTATTTACTACATCCAAAATCGATACATAATTGATTAAATGACTTGCTTTTTTTTTTTTTTTTTACTTAATAGATTTAACGAATACATGATTTAATCTGCAAATTTATATATAAGTATTTATATTTCACTTTATGTTAAAAATGACTTAACAGAAAAATCAAAGAAAAGAAAGATCTAATATTAGAGCATTCACAATAGGCGAACTTTTTCATAAAGTTTTTTGGTGTTTTTTGGATACCACATCATTTACAAGTTATTGAGCTTTTTCACCCACTATAAAGAACTTTTTCACTTAAGCTTTTTTATCCTCCAATTAATGCTCCACTTTATTTATTAGGTGAAAAATATATAAATAGAACTGATATATAATAGAATAAGATTAATTGTGAAAAAGTTTTAACCATAGAGCTTGCTAATTAGCAAGCTCTTTGAAAAACCTTGATTTTGAAAAAGCCTCCACTATAGCTTGTTAAATAAAGAAGAGCTTTTTGATTAAAAAAGCTTTTGAAAAACTTGTAAAAAGCTCATATTGTAGATGCTCTTAAGTCGTAACTTTTCGCACAAACGTAACATCTTTATTTCTTCCGTCCTTTTCCCCAATTTCCTTATTCATTTCTCAAATAAGGGCCTGTTTGGATGTGCTTATTTGACTCCATAAGCACTTTTAGGCAAAAGTGTTTATTGGCTTGTAACTTTTCAAAAAAAGAGTTTTCAAAAAACTGTTTGGATAAACTTATATAGCGAGAAAAGTTAATAAGTTAATAAGTTCTATTTAAATATTTCATTATTTGTTAACTTACAATTGTATCAAAAAAATTATTTATTACTTAGATCAAATGTTCGAAATTCGTATAAAATATTTTTCATTCAACTATTATAAAAAATAATATAAAAAAATTCAAGACACGTACATTATTTATTGCATGCGATGACCACAGAATTTGCTAAATTGTTTTATTTGTCTTAAATAGTCGATGATAATGCTTAATTTATTTAATATGTTAGTAATTGAAGTACATGCTACTTTTATTAATAATTTTTATATAAAATATTTGTCATTTATAGTACTTCATAAATTTATAGTTTTTTTATCATTCTAAATTTAGAATTACAACATTTATCAAGCATACATTCACTTCTCATTCAACACTAGACAAAAAAGCAAAGGTAATTACCAACAAAAATGTCGAATTTGACAATTCACAACATTAATCGTTGTCTACAAGCTGCTGATGAAGCTTTTAATGATCGATTACACAGCAAATGAGATATGTGAGAAATTCGCCGCGACTGGTTTCCACGCCAACTTGATAACATACTTAACCCAACAACTCAACTTGCCGTTGGTCAACGCATCCAACACACTCACCAACTTCGGCGGCCTCTCAAGTTTCATGCCCATCATCGGAGCAGTTATTGCCGACTCTTTCGCCGGCCGTTACCGGACCATCATCGTTGCCTTACTCATTTACGAGCTGGTTCAGTTCTCACCTTTCCTATCAATCTCCACACCACCAACTTATTCATCATAATCAAATCTAAACACTTCATCTTTTGCAGGGAATGATCAGTATCACAATATCAGCAGTCTTGCCCCAGTTCCGGCCACCACAATGTCCGACACAGGTCGACTGCAAACAAGCGTCATCATCTCAACTATGGGTGCTTTATATCTCCCTTCTCCTCACATCAATCGGCTTAGGAGGCATGCGACCTTGTGTCGTTGCGTTTGCTGCAGATCAACTTGACATATCCAAAATGAAAACCGAAGCGAAAACCTGGAATTTTTTCAACTGGTACTACTTTTTCTTGTCGTTAGCTAGTCTATCTGCACTTACGGTGGTTGTGTACATCCAAGATAAGGTGAGTTGGGGTTGGGGACTTGGGATTCCGACGATAGCAATGGCATTTGCGTTCGTAGCATTTGTAGTAGGTTCTCCGTTATATCAGAAATTAAAACCAGAAGGAAGCCCCTTTGTTAGACTTGCTCAAGTGATCGCTGCTGCAGGAAAGAAAAGGAAAATTATGGTGCCGTTAGACAATAAGCTTCTTTATGAGAATAAAGAGCTTGATGCGGGTATTTCTAAGGATGGACGACTTGTTCATACAAATCAATTGAGGTAGTTTGACTTATCAAATTTGGAAATAAATTTGTTTACGATAAAAGTTGTGACATTAACATAAACTGATAGTCATAAGGTTTTTATATTGATTGATTCTTTGTCATGTTGTTGAAGGTGGTTTGATAAAGCTGCCATAATTACCGAGGAAGACACCGACATTTCAACCTCGCCAAAACTCTGGCAAATCGCTACTGTCCATAGAGTCGAAGAGCTAAAGTCCATTATTCGATTGTTGCCAATCATATCAACAGGAATAATATATGTAATGGCGTATTCCCACCAAAGTAGCTTCACCGTGACGCAAGCTCGCACCATGGACCGCCACCTCTCCGCCTCATTTCAAATACCTCCGGCGAGCATGGCTGTCTTTTCTGTCCTCGCCACCCTTGTCACCCTAGCCTTATACGACCGTGTATTTGTCCCCTTTGCATACCGCTTCACGAAAAACCCGTCAGGCATCACATGTTTACAAAGAATCAGCGTAGGCTTCGTCCTAAGCATTTTTGCTACGTTTGTTGCATTTTTTGTGGAAGTGAAAAGAAAACAAGCAGCGAGAGATCATAATTTGCTCGACAAGCCAACTGAGATGATACCGATAAGTGTGTTTTGGTTAATTCCTCAGTATTCACTTCATGGTGTAGCTGAAGCGATGTTTAATGTTGGTACTATTGACTTTCTCTATGACCAGTC
Source organism: Cichorium intybus (assembly GCA_023525715.1). Lineage (NCBI taxonomy): Eukaryota > Viridiplantae > Streptophyta > Magnoliopsida > Asterales > Asteraceae > Cichorium > Cichorium intybus. The sequence goes on along the minus strand of CM042010.1, from coordinate 150,963,076 downwards.
GCCGGAAAGTATGAAAAGCACGGCGTTGGCTCTTTACTGGAGTGCGGTTGGTCTTGGACAGTATGCCGGGACTTTAATGGTGACCATGGTTCATAAGTACACTAATAAAAACGGCGGAAATTGGCTGCCTGATCGGAATTTGAATAGAGGTAGATTGGAATACTACTACATGCTAGTCAGTGGGATACAAGTTTTAAATCTTTTTTATTATTTTGCATGTGCATGGTTTTATACTTATAAGCCATTGGAAGAGTGTTCAAAAAGTAAAGAAGATGGTGACGTTGAGTTGGCCGTAGATAATAACTACACTCTTTGATGATTGTTATTGATTCTTGATTCTATTATATGAGAAATGATTTTACAAATGGCAATGTGATCTAATGAATCTTTATATTGAATCCTCTTAAGGAGTAACTAATCCATACACACAACAAAATATCAAATGTTTATGTCCGTTAAGCCTGGCATGACATCATCATCTTTATATCTGTCATCGTCCATGTTTCTTCCATGTGTAATTCTTTTACATGCTTCATCTTCCTCAAATTCATCGGTTTCTTGCACCTTTTCCTTTCCTTTGCCTTTTGGGTCACTAGTTGTTGCCACTTCTTCTTGTTGAGAAACCTCGACGTCATATAATGCACTTTTAACAGCAAATGTTGTCTTTCTTCCCCTTCCTCTTCCTCGTTTTGGAGAAGTGCTGGTTTCTGGGATTTTAGCAGGGGATCTTCCATTTCCCCTTCCTCTTTTTCCAGGTTTTTTCATGGGTGCCTTTCCCTTACGCTTCTTTTCTTCTTCTTGCCATTCTTCTTCACTACTTAAGCTACTTTTGTCATCTTCCTCAGGTGTTGACTCTGTCTGTGTCTCTTCGCTCTGTTCTTGACCTTCATTATTTGCTCTCGACTCTGCCAGTCTTCTTGCGTGAAATGGATTAGTCTTGGATACCCGAGCCATTTGATTTTAAGCACAAAATCAACTCGTGTTAGACGGCCTATGTGTTCTTTATTTCAAAACAGCAGCTGGAACCAGAAAGTTCCTGAAAAAACAGCACCGATCATAAGAAGTTGAAGAAAATCGAATTTGTAAGAGAGTTTCTCTCGATCAATGTGAGAAAGTGATGTACTGAATTCTCACGAAAGGGTAAAAAATAAAACTGAACAGAAAGAATATAATACGCAACAGATTTAGGTATCTGCAGGATGTGTTAAAATCGAAGAACACAAATAAAAGTAACTATGAAAATGTAGTGAGTAAGCATAATAATGTAAAATCTTCACAAACATCCCAATTAACGACTGATAAATTCAAATTAGAGGAGATTCAAAGAAACTGTTAAATCTTGATACAAATTCAAACCCCTAAAGAGCGCCAAGAAGCAGAAAGCAAAAACAGGGAGAATGAGGGATTTCTGTGTGTGAGTAGGAACTCGAATCCATACAACTCTGGTCAAAGAATTGAGACTCAATATGTAAAAGAAACACGAATCGATCATATAAGATCAAAATATCAAGCGTGAGTGAAAAGCTAGTACGCTAAGAAATGGTAATAAAAACGCCGTGAAAGAGAGAGAAAGAGAGAGAGAGAGAGAGAGAGAGAGAGAGAGAGAGAGAGACTGTACCTGTGAATGAAGAATGAATGAAGCTGTAGACTATTCGAAGACGTAATCCTCAGTATTACAAATGGAAAGTGGTAATGGAAGTGTGAAGTTGCGTTATGATCACAGAATATTTCTTATGCGAAATGAAGCTTGTTATTTTGAGTCGTAACAGAACGTATTTATAGAGGAAATGAGGAATGAAGAAGGCGGCAATTTTTCGTATGGCACACGTGGACCCATCTTCTTGGAGCATACGGTGGAGTTCGTTTCTAACAACCTGGATATCCAACCAGCGAGGCACAAGAATCTAATTCAAAACCATCATAAAATAAAAATAAATAAATAAAACATAACAAAATTTGAAATTTATATAACGGTTTTACACTCCATTGTCGTAATTGATAGTAACTAAACGATTTTTGTATAAGAAAATTGTATTCATTTCTAACTTTTATTTCTATCCATCTTCCTACCACGCTAAATTATGATAAGTGTTTTAAAATATTATTAATTTTATTAAATATGAGACTTGCCACCATTTAACGTTGATAGGACTTATGAGAATGGATAAAAATAAAAATAGGAATAAATACAATTTCTCTTTGTATAAAGTATAATAATCTAACGGGTAACAATATTATACAACATATAAATTTGATAATTATAGTTTATGGGTTAGGTTCAATCAGAAACCAAAATTAAACAAGAAACTAATCGTGTGGTTGGAATACAAAATATCGACGGCCAAAAAAATGATATATATATATATATATATATATATATATATATATATATATATATATATATATATATATATATATATATATACTAGCAGCGGCCCCGCGCGATGCGGCGGCGGTGGGGGGGGGGGGAGAGGTAATGGGTAGACGATTAACTGTATTATTTGGTTATTTCATTCGAAAAAGAAGTTGGTTCATCGAATTAGTATTAGCATATTTGCAATTAATCCTTAAAATAATAATGATTATAAAATACATTTGTCCCTCTAGAAAGTACATAACATATTCCAATTCTTTTCACAGGTTCCACACCTTCCAAAAACATTCTACAAACCAGACGATAAATTACAAAAGTAACCTTGTTATCGGTATCTCCTAGTTCCTCATTATTAATGATTTTAGCACATGTTAAAGCGAACCGTGTGTTCCAAATGTCATGAATCCGTAATCTTTTCATCTTGCAGAAGACATATTATGGGCAAGCTCAATTTTCACCACTTCCCCATATTTGTTTAGTAGGTCCTGCGCTCGACCCTCGGCCCATGAAGCTGGCAGGCCATCTATAAAAACAGTCTTCACCTGCCAAAAATAGTCAAACAGTCAAATCCATAGAATATGATATTAATAAAAAAACAAAAACCATCATTTTTCAAGATAAATTTCTGAGCTTTATTACGAGTTGCAGACTTTTGCTAGCATGTGGCCAACTTAGTGAAGATCTTCATTTTTAAAAATAGTTTGTGATAAATGCTTTCTTTTCGAAATAATTTTGGTCTCTCTAAGTTATATTCGCGATGCGGCGGCAGTAGGGGGAGGGGCTGTCGAGGTTGGTTAGGTTAGTCATTTTGTGTTAAGGATGTTCGGTTTAGGTTTAGCGTTTGTAGTTTGCGATTTAGGGTTTACGTTTTAACGCTCAGCTTTATAGGTTATCGTTTATGGTTTATGGTTTACGACGTAAAGTTTAAGGTCTATTATGTAGAGTTAGGTTTACGATTTAGAGTGTTCAATCTGTAATCCTACTCTGCTTGATCTACACACATATGCAATAAATACAAAATAAACTAACACATAGCCACATGGGCACACAAACACATACACATAACCAAACTAATAGTACCAAGAACACAAATGTTCTTACTTGAATCAAAATAAAATATACATTTGAAAATATGTATTGTTTTGAACAGTATAAATTATAACCCACGACAATCCACAAATTTTGTTCAATTAGAACATTGATAGATAAAGCTCGACGAACAAATACATAGTTATGCACTGCAAGAAACATCAATTCATTATATTAAATACATGTGGTAATATTTGTAAATGATTAAGATTTCGATTGTACATTATTCAACATATATGACTTCTTTATACACCACATTTGATGTGTAGCATCAATCATGAATGAATTTTTTGGCCCGCTTTACTAATACCTTTGTATTGACACGAGATATTTCTCTGGACAATGCCACATAAAGTTGGCCATGTGAAAAGACCGATTCTGGTAAATATACCCTAACATTTGGAATTGTTTGTCATTGAGCTTTATTGATCGTTATAGAGAAACTAAGACGAATTGGAAATTGCTTTCTTTTCAGCTTGAATGGGAACATGTCTTCGTCATACGGGTATAATGGAATTCATGGCAAAAAGACTTTTTTGTCAGCATGTTGGCCAACGGCTATTTCTACGTCAATCACATTTCGTTGGAAAGCTCTGCATATCACCCTCGTACCATTGCATAATCCATTCGAGGGATCAATATTCAATAGTAGTATCACTGGGCAATCAACTTTTAACCGAAGGTAATGAGGGGGCAGACCACTAATAGTTTGAGAGTTCAAGAATTCTACAGCATATAAGTTATTCTTATCATCTTCAGCTTCATCGAAGCTATAGTAAACTTTTTGATCTCCAAAAAACCGTTCGATAAGTTTATTATTAATGTCATCAACCCTTTTTTTTGTTGACAATATCGCTCTCGAAATGATAAAATTTGAATCATCCCCGTTAGATTGCAAAGATGGAAATACTGCATCAATTAAAGCATCGAGTGAGTTACCTTCACCTGTGTATGGAATGGCCATGTTATCAGGTATCCGGATGAAGCTCCCATCCACTGTTTCCTCATTTCCATCACCAACCCGTAATAAAAAATCAGAAAACCATGGATCAGTTACTGCTCCCATCCACTAATTTTTTCAAAAGTAAGTTGCTAAAACAAACAATTTCAAAAGTACGTTGCTTAAAACAGCAACGATTTCAAAAATGGTTATGTCTGAACCAATTACCATTAAAGTAACTACCAATTTTGCATTTATAAGTGTATTTTTATCATATTTGATTAAAAATTTATAAATAAAATAAATATTTTTGGTTTACCTATGAGCATTCTTCGTGTGGTCCTATCATTCAAAAGACTCCCTATCAATGACACTAACTGATATATCGGAAACCATCTTCCGACACCATTTGGCAACCGAAAGAGGTTGCTGTTATCGCCGATAGAGATAAACCAATCATCACAAATAACACTATACCCTTCACACCTCGGGTACTCATAAAAGGATGGTTCTATTAGGACATGGCTTAGTACGAAAAGATTCCCTCAAGATTACGTCAATTATATACTCCCATCAATCTTGGAGGGACAACCGCTACCATTTTATTTCTCTATTTGACCACATAATATTTTATTAATCCAAATGTTAGAACAAATTCTAACGGTGTATAGAAAATCAAATAACTTTTAAAACTTGCATATTGATCAAGGAGGAATATAAACATGCGGTTAGATGTTACATCGATCCAAGTGAAATGCACTCTTACGGGTACAATATGATAGCACACATGAACGAATAAGAGTGATGCAAAGGCATCAACATATGTATGAGCATCCATTGTTCTACAATTATTTTCAATAACAGATTATGCAATATAATTTATCAATTGACAAATATTACATAAAACATCTTCTTAAAAGAAATAATTTTATTCCAATATAACTTTTAAATGCAAAATGGTAATAAAAAGTAAAATATTGACGAACGTATTCACACATTTGTTCATTGACGAAAATAGTGTATTTACCGATACAGGTAAGTAGATTTTCGATAGTATAATTTTTCTAATAATAAATGATATTATAAGTTAAATAATCTATAATAAAGTTAATAAATGAAAAAAGAAATAATAGATAAGCAGAAGAAAGTACCCGTTTAGAATTTGATATGGTAAAACCTTCAACACAACACCATCTTAAACAACAAAACTTCAATACGCTTAAACTCAAGTAAAGCAATAAATGATAGTTTAGGAGGTATTTATAGAGGGAGAGAGATGTGTGGGGTGATAAAACCGCCGGCCACTACCTCCACTTCATTCACCTATTACCCATAACTTTCTTAACTACCAACCACACCTCCACCAACTATTAACCATTAGACTTACCGCCGGCCACTAACTCCACTTCATTCACCCACTACCCACAACTTTCTTAACTACCAACCACACCTCCACCAACGATTAACCATTAGAATTGGTCAAAGTTTTGAATTGGTAACCACCAAGGGCAATCCGAAGCAGTTGTCAACAACCCTCAATTGATGCAATCCCAATCGCTACTATCATATTGTAATTTTAGTCGTCTCTACTCTCAATCGATAGTACTATAGATTTTGAATTTTTAGCCGAGAATAATAATTTATTACACTTTTAGCAAAAACAGTAGCAGACATAGATGGGTCTTTGGTGGTCGAATAGGTTGGTTTGGGATGCATCAAGTTATGTCCGTAGGGACGATTTCATAGATGGAACAGTAAGCAATCAAGGGCTGATAAATGGATTTTTTTCAAATATAGCAAGGTACTTCATCTTTCTATTTTGCCAATAACAACATACTATCCAGGTCTAATTCTGTTGTTGTATTTGCAGAAGTGATTTAACTATAAATTGATGGATTTAGTTGAAATTACAAAGTGGGCATTATTACGAAGGGGTTTAGTTTAGCATGAGGTATGCCTAATAACCTTATTTTTGAACTGAATGAGGATGGACTCCTAAACCTCTTGTCAAGTGATGCTTCATGGAGGTGATTTTGATCGATCAATTAACTTCTGTGCAGGTTCTTAAAGATTCATCTTTGAATTGATTGCATGTTCTTAAAAATTCATCTTTGAAACCTAATGTTATAAGAAAAGATCGCCAATTGGATGCTTTTTTAGGAGTTATAGTTCCTTATCTTGACCTATGAACAACTTTTCAACCAATAACTTTTTAAGTTATTTACCAATATGGCCTTGTAAGGATGGAGATGGATCTTAGCAGCATGAATTTCTATGAAGGGGAAAGGGCAAATCAGGAAACTACCCTGAAAGGTAATGGTTTCCAGAGTATTTGTAAAACTTTGAAAAATCTACCTAATTATAACCCTATACTTTCAAATTTTATTATTAGGACATTGTTAGTGATAGATTTTATGATTAAGACACGACACTTTGAAGAATCTATCCAATAAAAAACTGTTATTGCTATTGTGTGTTGCTATTAATGGTAAACCCAAAAGTCTATATGTTTCTGGAAAATATCATTTTTTAAGTATGATGTTATTTTGACAGATTTACAATGTTGTATTACAAAAAAAAAATCAAAGTACATTGTTGCTTCTTTACCCCAGGTGCTAAATGTGAGAAATAACAATGTACATCCAATAGTTATTCTAATATAGCATTATATCTTTTTGAAATTTTATTTGGACCATTTAAGTAATTATTTAACGTTTTGCCCAAATGTAGGAATTTTTTGCGAGAGATGGACCATTTGACAAACTTTTTTTTCATATAGTGGGGAAGTTATCGGCGAGTGTGAAGTTAGCCACGAGTGAGAAAGTTATCGGCGAGTGAGAAGTTATCGGCAAGTGGGGAAGTTGTCGGCGAGTAGGAAGTTATCGGCGATATCGTGGTAAGTTATCTGCGAGTGGGGAAGTTATCAGCGAGTGGGAAGTTATCGACGACATCGTGGGGAAGTTATCAGTGAGTGGGAAGTTATCGGCGACATCGTGGGGAAGTTATCAGCGAGTGAGAAGTTATCGGCGACATCATGGGAAACTTATCGGCGAGTAAGGAAATTATTGTCCAGTGGGGAAGTTATCGGCGAGTGGGAAGTTATCCGCGAGTGGGGAAATTTTCAGCTAGTGGGGAAGTTATCCGAGAGCGGGGAAGTTATCCGCGAGTGGGAAGTTATCGTCGACATCGTGGGGAAGTTATCGTCTAGTGGGAAGTTATCTGCGAGTGGGGAAGTTATCCGCGAGTGGGAAGTTATCGTCGACATCGTGGGGAAGTTATCGGCGAGTGGGAAGTTATCTGCGGGTTGGGAAGTTATCCACGAGTGGGAAGTTATCGTCGACATCATGGGGAAGTTATCGACGAGTGGGAAGTTATCCACGAGTGGGAAGTTATCGTCGACATCGTGGGGAAGTTATTGGCGAGTGAGGAAACTATCGTCTAGTGGGGAAGTTATCGGCAAGTGGGAAGTTATCTGCGAGTGAGGAAGTTATCGGCGAGTGGGGAAGTTATCCGCGAGTGGGAAGTTATCGTCGACATCGTGGGGAAGTTATTAGCGAGTGGGGAAGTTATCCGTGAGTGGGAAGTTATCGTCGACATCATGGTGAAGTTATAGGCGAGTGGGAAGTTATAGTCAACATTGTGGGGAAGTTATCGGCGAGTGGAAGTTATCGTCGACATCGTGGGGAAGTTATTGGCGAATGGTAAGTTATCCGCGAGTGGAGAAGTTATCCATGAGTGGGAAGTTATCGTCGACATCGTGGGGAAGTTATTGGCGGGTGAGAAAATTATCGTCCAGTGGGGAAGTTATCGGCGAGTGGGGAAATTATCGGCCAGTAGGAAGTTATCCGCGAGTGGGAGGTTATTGGTGAGTGGGAAGTTATCGTCGACATCGTGGGGTAGTTATCGGCGAGTGGGGAAGTTATTGGCGAGTGAGAAGTTATCGTCGACATCGTGGGGAAGTTATCGGCAAGTGGGAAGTAGGATGGTAAAAAAACTAAAAATATTAAATAGGGTGCTAAAACAATCTAAAAATATGCAGAATGAAATCGTTCCCGAGTTCAAATTAAAATAAAAGTCAGAGGAAGCCATGGTAAGGTTTGATCTTCTTGGGTATTGGACATCATTAGAGGCAAATGCATCCCATTTTGGAACTGTAATGCAACATTTTTGTAAATCAAATATTCTTCATGTATGATGGAAAGGGAAAAATTGGAACTTTGTAAAGAGATAGTACTTGGTTCGTGCAATCTAGCGAAATAAGCTTTTGTTGTCCAAAATTTTCCTGGAAAAACAAGGCATTTAAGGTTAAATCAAGAAATAGCAATGTACTTCAATTGATTTGTTTATTATAACATCGTACTTTCATTTGTTCTCATTACAAGATTGTGCTTTATAAAATCTACCAAAGTATAGCTATAATTTTCACTTCTATAATAAGAAAATTCTTGAAAGTTGAATGCTATAATCAGGTGGCTTTTCTAAAGTACAATGCCTAAATTAGAACAAAACTGAAAGTACAAATGTACAATGTTATAATACCTTATGTGTATGAATGCTGTCAAGTGATTCCCTTAAGGAATCTTCCATCTGTTTAAGATGTTCAATATTCTCAATCTTGTATGGATTACTCCAATAACTAATACATAAAAATTGTAGGAAACTAAGAACCATACTAAAAAATGTAGGAAAAGAATTACAGAATATTAAATATGTAAAGGTTTCGAAGATACCTTAGTTGTTTATGTAAGTCAGTAAGTTGAGATCGTAACATCATTGCATGATTGCTTAAATTCTGAAGATATTATTAACTATTAAAAATTATTATTAACAGAAGTTTTGATTTAATTTTTTAAAATATAAAGTAGAAGAGAGGAGTGTCTTGTGACCTCACCTGATTGACTGTTTGCAACAAAACCAAAAGAAACTAAGATTAGATGTCCTAAATTGAAGGGAAGAAAGATGTAGAAGATTGGCAAGGATTAATGACAACCTTGCCCCCACAAAGTCTTGTAAATTTACATCATGGTCCAGCTTCTTGAACGTTTTCTTCAAAGCCTATTTACGTAAGTTTTATTGAATAATCATTTGAAGATAGTGAAATTTGCAATATAAAGCGACGAATAGTCTACAGATAACATCAAAATCCTTACCAAAATCGGGAGAATTAGCTTATGAATGAAGAAAATGTCACTTGAGGTTTGCAGAAGAAACAAGTTAAAAAAGTTAGACAGCCCACCAACAGACCCCAAGATGCTCTTCCTATAAACTCATGTTGGTCTTTTCTTGATTTCTTTTCTCCATCATCACCATGAATCATTTTATTATTCATCATATCGAATTTTGATAAATATCCCAAATATCCTCTAGGAAAAAGGTTTATCAGTGTTCTCGTTAAATAATGAAAAATAACCACAAAAAAGCTTCAATGTTGTGAAAGGTTCTTTCTTCCTGAAATGATTGAGGCATATCATCAAACAAGTTAAGTGCAAGTTTGAAAAGAATAAACGAAATTTGAAAAGTACCTTTAGTAAGTTCGAGACTTTTGTGAAGAACAAGATGAAGAACCTATATTACCGGGTTAAACCGATATTTCAAACAGCAGTAGTTTCAGAAACTGAATAATAAATTCAAGAACTCGTACTTACCAGGTATCCAAGTCAAGAACCAAAAGTCAAAAGTGAAAACTCAAGTTGGTTTCCTTAGTTCCTCTTTGTGTACCAAAAAGGTCTCCAAGTTAAGAATAATTCTTCAATCTTGCCTCATTGGCTCATTATTGTAACATAATCGAAACGGTTTATTGATAATCATGTATCAAAATCCGAAATCAACATCAACCCTTAACCTAAAATCAAAAACTATGTTAAATAATATATAAATAATTAGGGAAAAAACCCAAATTAAAAAGTATATATCATTGTACCGAAAACTGAATTTCACCGGGATAAAGCCAACGGAATACTGAATAAACAAACTTCTTGCCTTCCCAAATTGTTAGAGTGGTGAGAATAAAATGAACAAAATGGTGAAACAAAAGGGAACATGTGAACCTCCAAACTGAATACCTGTTTATAGTAGATTGTATCTGGTGCATTGTATTGCATTGCATTTGTGCAAATTAGATACACGTCATTCTGCATGCATGAAAGAGGAGCCAACTATACTCTCAAGAATTGACATAAAAGGCGAAAGAATTCAGTAAAAATAAGGAAAAACAAAATAAACTTACCTCAAAATCTTTCAAAGTTAAATACGCTCCTTTCACAAGCTTTTTCCTCATAGTAGCAAAGTCCATTGGGTGCTTGATCACATCATGATAATCAAGAAGCTCATCAGGATCAACTGGCTCAGCGTAAACCCCATAAGTATCTTTTCTGCCACAATTAACCATTGCAAATTTACATATCGAAAAAGCTTTAACCCAAACAAAGCATAGTTTTGAATATTAGCCTACGATACTTACTTTTGAAGTTTATCGAGAATCAACTCTAGAGTCCTTTTGTCATGTAAAGGTGCCCCCTTTTGAAGATCTGACGCCGCCCCTAAATTCAATATCCCAATCAACAATTAGTAATAAATTAGCATAATGTTAAAACAGATATGAACAGAACCGCAAATGGTAACGAACCACAAACAAACTCCGACGCTCCTGGTGCTTCTTCTTCTTCTTCTTCTTCCTCTTCTTCCAATTTCCGCCATCCTATCTGTAGAAATGAGAAAAATAGAACCTTAAAACTTGCAAACAATATTCAATATATATAATATAATTGCAAATGTAGGTGACAGAGACCTATACAAACAAAAGACAGAGTGAGTGACACAAAATTAGAGAGGGGGAGAGAAAGAGAGGATGTGTGTGAGTGTCGTTGAGAGAGAAAGGAAAAAAGAGTGGCTGAAGAGGGGTCTCCCTCTCTTTATATAGGCAGACATCTGAGAGAAAGAAGGAGTTGAGAGGAGATGGGAGGTTGAAGATGGAGTGGGAGAAGAGGTGGGAGGTGGGGAGTTTTTTGACGGTTCCATTTGATTCAGTCAACAACGAACATCGAAGGTTGAGAGATGTGGAGATAGTGGGAAGTTACAGAGATAGTGGGAACATGGGAGGTTGTGGGAAGTTACAGAGATAGTGGGAACATGGGAGGTTGTGGAAAGTTACAGAGATAATGAGAAGTTATAGGATGAGAAACCGTGGAGATAGTGAGAAGTTATATAGACAGTGGGAACATGAGAGGTTGAGAGATGCGGAGATAGTGGGAAGTTACAGAGATAGTGGGAAGTTACAGGATGAGAAACCGCCATCAATTTTGTGCATAAGAGGTGTTGTAACTTTTGTGTTGACTGTTTTAGACTTGTACATTGGCCCAATACGTTTTATAATATAGATATATATATATATATATATATATATATATATATATATATATATATAAATACATTTTCTAAATATTGTGAGATTGTAAGACAAAATCTGATCCAATCATTTTCAAAGGGTATATCAGTATTTTTATATTTTATGATTATGGTATACCAAAATAAAAATCGAAAATCACGGAAGATAAAAATCGAATCAAGATCCTATAAATCTAAAACCGATCTAACACCAAAATCGAAAACCGATTTCACACCAAAATCGAAAACGGCACAACCGTGCTCCCCTGCTTCGCTATTTGGCTTCCGGCAAAACCCTATCGGGATCGTTCATGGCCGCTCTTACTGCTCTCTCTACTACAACAAAAATATCTATTTGATGCTGCGAATAAGGCACAGTTGAAGATTGGGCAAAACATGCAAGGTGGGACCGGTGGGTCGGATTCGGGATCAGGTGAGGCACAAGGCCATGGTGAACAGGCACCGGAGGCGGAATATGAGAAGGTAAAGAAATAGAATGATTTTTGTCTCTTTTCTGATTCCCTCACACCACCGATCGATTATTTATTAGAAGTCTCACTTACAAAATCAGAGCACGATTAAAGAGAAAAGTGGTTCATGAGTCAAGGATTTGAGTTGCCGCAAACTATGGTTGTTTGGTGCGGCTTCCTCTCCGATCTGAAAATTAAAGGTATGTTATACATGATTTCTACATTTTCTACCATCTAAATCTAATGACCTTTTTACCGACGTCAATCGACTGCCCCTTTTAAGATTGTACGCGAATTGCTTATTTTCACACAATCGCAATCCATATGTATAGGAAGGAATAATGAATAAAGAAAAAAGATTTACGGCTATTGAAATACGTGAACTCCAACAAAATTTGATGATGCCCAGCCGCCCAAAAACTTTTATTCAATTAAATTGTAATTTGGTTATTTGACTACTTTAAAGTTTTAATCAAATTGCTAAGATTATTAGTGCTGCAGTTTTTAAAAATTTTGTTGCAAGAAAAGTTTCAAATTTTTTGCATATGACTCTCTTGGTGCTATTTTGTATGTGTGTTGTGATGTGCGAAGGGGAAGAAACCTTTTAAAGTTAAAAAGGCCGTGAAGAAAGCCACACCGGCGAAGAAACCAAAGAACGATGTGGATGTTTGGGGTATTCTTTGAGAATGTAGGAGTATTCTTTGAGAATGTAAGGGTATTATTTGAGAATGTGAATGTATATAGAGTATTTTTTGATAATGTGAATGTATTCTTAGAGAATGCACAATAACCTTATTCTTAGAGAATGCACACTTCATACTGCATGTGTAAATGTACTCAATATTGTATACCATGGTGTAAACGTGTATTATTGCATTCCTTCAAATTCTTTGAGAATATACTCAATATTCTTTGAGAATATACTTAATTTCAGTATTGTACAAATGAGAATATACTCAATTTTAGTATTGTACAAATTCTCCGAGAATTCAAATGAAACACAGTTAAACAAAATACGGAAAAAATCTCTTTGAATGTAATTGTATTCTTTAAGAATGAAATAAATATATGAGAACGAACTGGAAAAAATGTTTTGAACGTGTCGAATGAGATTCTAATTCTAAAAAAATCCGATTTAGTTTGAAATTATTAGATAAAATGTGTGAATTGATTTGATTTATATTAATTTATATTAAATAATTAGACTTACTTACCTAATATGTAGTAACATTTTAATTTCTCTCTTTTATTAAAATGTCATATTTACCCTTATCATTAATTAAGTCAAATTATATATTATATGTCATCCCATGATAATAATGTGTGCCCTCAAATCACAATCTTTCATTCTTTTGATCTGATGGTTAAAAATTGGTTATACATTCACACAATACTTACCAAATGTATTTAATACTAACTCTATATATATATATATATATATATATATATATATATATATATATATATATATATATATATATATATATATATATATATATATATATATAGTTGAACGCGAATGTAGACGATTAGAGCAAAAAAACTCATTTCGTTTTTTATGTTTTCTTTAATCTTATTATATTTTTGAAAAAGAAAATTAAATATACCAAAATTCATAAATTTTTCTCCTCTATAAATAGACATACATATTGATATAATTTTTTTTTTGTTTTTTATATTTTCAGTTCATCCAAATTCACATTGTGAATTTAAACTGAGCTGCGTTGTTTTAGATACATTCATTTATATATAAATGACAATTGTATTCAATTTTTTAATAATTTTTTACTAATAACATATGAATTTTAAGTGATTCATTTGAGAATCTCAGTTAATTCAATTGTATATGATATCAAAAATTTGAAATAGTACAAATATAAGTGAAATTACTTGAATTCACATCTGAATCTAAAAATGTATTTAAATTTACATGAGTTGTTATTAAATAATTAACAATTATTGAAAATTGAGTTCAATGATCATTCGCATCTGAATTATCTTCCATCAAATTTAGTACAGTTCATATTCACATTGTGAATTTGAGCTGGTTCTAGTTTTAGACATATTAATTCACATATAAATGATAATTGTAGCCAGTTTTTTCAACAATTTTTTTTATCATTCACATGTGAATTTTAAGCAACTTAATTTGTGAATCATAATTAATTCGTTTGTGTATGATTAAAAGATTGAAATAGTGTGCATCTAGTTTTAGACATATTAATTCACATATAAATGATAACTGTATCCGTTTTTTTTTTTTCAACAATTTTTGATAATTCACATGTAACTTTAAGTAAATTAATATGTGAATCTCCGTTAATTCAATTGTGTATTAACAAAATATTGAAATTGTAAAGAATATAAGCGAATTTACTTGAATTCAATATGAATTTAGTTAGATCCACATGTGAATCTAAATGTTTATTTAAATTCACATGACTTGTTATTGAATGATGAATGATTGTTGAAAAATCTAATTTTAACGATCATTCGCACTAACAATAATGTTGTCCACACATTTTTTTCATGCTTATTTGCTCCGACTTATTGAGTCAAAGCACTTCACATGGCTTCCCACCTACGTAATTTATTCCTCCTACATCCCTCCAAACAAATAATTCATATCATAAACTTTTTCTTGGAAACCCATGCTATTGTTGTTATGTGTCTTTGCATGTCTTTTCTATCCTCACCTTACTATTCCACATAACCTAGCCCCTCGTACCTCCCCTTATGTGTTCTTTGGCTATCCTTTCCACCATCATGGATATTGATGCCTTGATCTTACTGCCAAGGAAATTATCGACTCCCTACATGTAGTATTTGACGACACCATCTTCCCTTTTGATTTCATAACACGCACCCAACCCCCATTTCGAGTTTCATGAGTTTCTTGATGATAAATTCAACCCATCCCTTTTCTCTAAACATTTATAAGCTTACCACCTCTACATGTCACCATTTCCACCATCATGGATATTGATTCCTTGGCCTTAAGACCGCGAAAAACCAAGAAAATAAACTTGGGTACGGGTTTGGTCTTGGGACCGAGAAGAACTGAAAATTATCAAATGATACCTTTTTATGCACACAAGTAATCTATCACATGACTATATGTATGATAATCCAAAGTACACATTGTTATCTATTTATAATAAATGAGAAGTTTGTATTTGACGTAATAGTGTTGCATGATTTCTTATAATAAATGAGAAGTTTGTTTATAACATTTTTGAATCATTGTAATTGCAAGCAAACATAACCAAACCAAACCATACCCCATACTATAAAGATCAAAAGGGAGAAATCAACACAATTTAACAAAACCAAAGCAAAAAGTTCTAAGTTGATCATGGTTCCAAGTTTTCCAACCAAACATAAAGTGTTAACTCATCATTAAAGTCTTCTAATCAATACGAAAACTTTAAAACTAACAATTACTCATCTATTATCTCTAAAGGACTTTTCTATTTGCCTTGTCCCCTTCTATTTCGTATTGCATCTTCAATTCCTAGTAAAAACGAGAGTAGAAGAAAAAACATAGTTAGTACTTAGTAACATGTCAATTAAAAAAATTTACAAAACAAATATGTTATATTTGGCGATCTCGTCATTGTTTAAAAGTTGATCAACATTGTCAACTATTGGTTTCGTGATTTCCTCACCCAATCTTGGGTGCAAACCAAAGCTTCAACAATAGGTGTCGCCAAATTAATTCAATAAGGGTCTAGAATTCGTCCACTGGTACTAAAAAGCCGACTGTGACGCCATATTGGAGATTTGAATCCCCAATAGATATAAAATGTTAAAATAAACATGTCACGTTTTAAAAAAAATTGTATTAAGTAACTTATAAAAGTATATTAGAATTGTACCTTTGGCCATGCGGGCAAGTATCGGGTAACAAGAGATGCATTAACTTTCCACCATGAAAGTTTATCAAATGACTTGTTGTATGTCTCTTTTTTACTCAAATATCTAGACAACTCTGATTTCAGTTAAGTCGACTGGTTGTCCAATTCAGATAAAAATTCACCAAAAAATCATTGTTGTCGTTAACAACATGTTGTACCTCTTCATTTGCATGAGTTTTAGAAGCCACGTTGAACGATACCTTCTCTATTCTTTTCTTTATACATGTCGTGAAAAATTTCAAGCTTTCTTTCAACATTGCGTACCAACGACAACACCTTCAAACTAACATCGGAATTAGACATAGGATTTTTTTTTTCGATATAGTGAGTTTGATCATTTTGTCAAACGCGTGTCGTAAAAACTCAATCTTTAGTTGCGGATCCAAGACAGTCACAAAGTACATATAATCGTAGAATTTTTCTAAATCACCCCAATATATGTTGTATATCTCTTCCATCTCATCCCCCATCAAGAAAAATGTTGGTCTCAATGACCACTCCTTGATGTGTCTGTAAACATCGCATGTTTCCTGAAAAAGCGATTTGACAACGGTTCCGTACTTGACGACACGATATCCGTCTTGGTAATGAATTTTTCTAAAAATTTCACCACCTCTCGACATAACTCGAAAATCCTTGGAATTGAGAGGTAAAACATCTCGTCGGTAAAAGGAATCTACCATGTAAAAAAATTAGTAATAAAAATTTTCGACTTTGATACCCCATTTTACGGGGCTTGTAAAACAATCAATATGAATCCGATTGCAACGATTTCAGAGCCTAAAATTAACTACTACTCATGAACTTTATGCTGGAAAAAATTTCAGATCAAACCGACGTTGTACAAAGTCGTGACAACTGTTACAAAAACGTAACAAAATGCAGCAAACTAAAATTAAAACTGCACAAAACAACTTTGATATCATGTGTTCGGGGCTTGTAAAACAGTAAATATAAATCTGATTGCAATGATTCAGAGCCTAAAATTAACTACTAATCATGAACTTTATGCTGGAAAAAATTTAGGTCAACCTGACTTCGTATGAAGTCATGACGACAGTTTCAAAAACGGGACAAAATGCAGCAAAAACAGAAAAATAAAATGTGAAATAACTTACCACAAACTGAGTATGCTGTGAAGGCTTCTTCGAAGTCAACTGCCCTTTTTAGTATAGCTCATATGTTGACTTCCAATGGGTGGGAAAATCGTTGCATAAAAACCTTATGGATTCCAAGTCTTCATCTTTCATGCACTCCTTGAATCGGGTAATTCATTGAGTCGATTTTCTAATATATCAAACCGCTTTTTGGATGCACGTCACACTACTTTGACACATACCAAGTCCATCTTTGACAAATAAGTTTAAGGTAAGAGCCATACACTTAATGTGTAAATGTTTGTCGTCATCGTACAAGTTTGGTAACATTTCTCTAAGATACTCTACTGCCTTGTCATTAGAGGTGGTGTTGTCTACGGTAATTGTTATGACATTTTCTGTACCCAACCCTTGGATACAATCAACTATTTCGTTTCATATTTCCTCACGGAGGTTGTCAAATGGACTACATTTAAAGTGTTACATAAAAAGTAATCATTTGACATGAGCTTGTCTACGTGTTGGTTGTCAAATGGAATACATTTAAAGGGTTACATCAAAATTTCAATAATTTGTTTCTTTTTTCAACGAAATAATCTCCAACTTCCCGAGAAATAGTAAATCGTGAGGGTAACACGACTTTCGCATTTAGTGCATTCGTGTATTCGATGAATGCCTTGTTTTTAACATATTGGAATGGCAATTCACCAATAATAAATAAATTTAACAATGCCTTTTTTATTCTTTTCTCATCGTGTGTCCAAACACTTACACTGCCCTCCCCAACCCCTTCTTTTTAAGTTGTAATGTGGATTGGTTTTTCTCTTTCTTGTTTTCTGGGTTATCTTTACAACTATTATAATGTTTTTGTAAACTTGATGTACCAGTTTAGTTTAATGGTATCGGCCTTGATCATGCTTGAGCAAAAGTTGCATTTACCATACATAATCCAATACACCATCAACATCAATAATCTCTTTTGTAAAATATTCTCAATAAATCGAAAAAGTTTTGCTTTTTGTTGAGTTTGTCGCCCTTTTCCTTTTTTGGGGTGCTTGTGAAGGATGTGGTGGTTGTTGGTTATTTGGAATGAAGTCATCTTCCGCCTACAAGACATAAACACATACCAGTACATTAATGAAAAAAAAATATTAATAATTAAGTTCATTACCAAAAACCTAATACAATACAAAAGTACATTGTCAAAAACCGAAAATCATATTCTTTGGAACAGTGAAACCTAGTACAATACAATCTTTCCAATGATCATTAAGAAAACTGTTATTCGATAACATTAAGGAAACTTTCCAATGAACATTAAAACCCTAGTATAATACAAACTTTACAATGAACATAAACAACTATTCTTGATTTACAATGAACATTAAGCAAATTTTCCAATGAACATTGCAAAACCTAGTACATTACAAACTGTCTCAATCAACATTAACCAAACTATTATTGATTTCATGTAAAAGAATGAAAACTAATATAAAAAATTATAAAAACTTACTTGAGAATCATCTTGACTTGGAACTCAATTTTGCATTGTTTCTTGAAAATTGAATACTTCTAACTTCCAATATTGTGCAAACCTTGATAAATCTTGGACTTGATGGGAAGAAAGCAACTGAATTTCTTGGTTTTGGATTGATCAACTTCGACGAGGGGAGAGGGGTGACGTAGCAGACCTCTACTCGGGTAGTGGGGGATGGGATACGATCGAGAGAATTTTTTGGAAGTAATACAATCAAATCAAATATATGCCTTTTAATATTCCGGTTGGGTTCCATACCCGATACCCGACCAAACCCGATGGACCGTGACCGAGATGGACCAAGACCAATTTACATGGTTGGTTCCTTAGGTCGGGTCTGGTTCCTCAGTTTTTGGGCTTGGGATTGGTTCTGAGGACCATTTGTACATCCCTAGTGTGACCCATGTTAGGCCTTCTCTTATATAGCCATTTTACAAACCATGTATTTGGTTGTATATTCCATGCAGTGAGAGAGGTTTATTCATCGAGAAGCCTACAAACATTTAGTAGCCACACATTACTTTCTATCATGAAGATTGTCTACGAAAGCAATTACGGCCGCTGGCTCCTAACTTCCTCTTGCCCTATTTTATGAGACTTTAGTATTGGTATTGTTATTGTTTGTTAAACATCATTAATTAGTAATTTAAGGATTTCAAGAAGCGCTTTTATATTATAAAACAACCATTGAAGTTTTTTTTATTAGAAGAATATTAAAAATTGAAACTCACATTTATATATCGAATGGTTTAATTTAACTTTATTGATTTGTAATGATTTTGTATTATGGATTTTTAATTTGATATCGTGGCTGCAAGTTGGGTTTATTTATGTCTATGGGCGAAGATGGGTTGGGGTTCGATCAGAAATATATATATATATATATATATATATATATATATATATATATATATATATATATATATATATATATATATATATATATATATATATATATATATATATATATATATATATATATATATATATATAAACCATCACCTGATGGCTGAGTGGTAGCTTTCCCACCTTTCCATAGGAGAGGTCAGGGTTCGACTCTCACCAGCTTCAATTAGGGATGGCCACCAGTACACCCAAAGGGTGGGTTGCCTGGCACATGAGTTTACTGGGTGTTCATGTTGCCCCGAGGTTGGGTCAGTCGGGTCGTCCAAAGGACGGGTCGGGTGGCTTCCTCGGTTATCAAAAAAAAAAAACAAAAAAAAAAAAAAAAATATATATATATATATATATATATATATATATATATATATATATATATATATATATATATATATATATATATATATATATATATATATATATATATATATATATATATATATATATATATATATATATATATATATATATATATATATATATATATATATATATATATATATATATATATATATATATATATATATATATATGATGTTGCTTCTCTTGTGAACCCCCAAAGAAGAAAGAAAGGTATTAAATCTTTTACATAAAATTTATTACTGAATTATATGTGTAAAGTTTCCTCATTGTCTCTTGCTTCCACTTCCATCTATACAGGTTCCAGTGTTCCACCATTACTAGACCAATCGACAAGGAGCTCGTTTAACTGTGGCAAAATATTGCAAATGAAGCCAATGCTAAGTTCAATAGTTTTTATCGTTTGTAAGATTATTATTTTGTTATCGCTTTTAATTACTTTATAATAGGCTATTGTTAGTTCAAATGGTTTGTTCCACAATTTGTAACATGATAAAATTCTAAATAACTTTAGAAGCCGAATAACTAGCACCCGAATCTTTTATCGTTTCCAAGCGGTTTGGGGATCGATTCCAATATTAAAAGAAAAAAAAAACGTTGTACAATTTTGGGCAAGTTTATCAAAGCTTCAAAATGGAGTATCGTAACACCTAGGAGTGTCTAACAGGGTATTCGTATACATAACAACACATTTACAACCACAAACAAAACCCTCCAACCCCTTGCAATAAACGAGGATCTAATACCATAAACAGAAAAATCTCAGCAAAATATTACAACTTAAGCATAAAATCACACCAACAAAAAATAAAAATAAAACCAACCTTTTTCACATCAAGAAACCAATTCTTGATTTCCGTCAAAAAATTTGTTCACGTTCCCTGGTTTTCTAAATTCAAGGAACCGTCTTTGAACAATTTCAAACTTAGGTTATTGTATCGCTCTCTTGAATATTGTCTAGATGCTTTCCTCCAATCGGTTCCTGCCTTCATCATTGCTTCAAATTCCTCATAGCTAATTCGCCCATCCTAAAATCATCAAATTATTTAATTAAATTAAACAAAACCAAGCAGAAATGTGTTAAACAAACAAACAATATTAAAAAAAAAAAACAAACAAACAAACAAACAAACCTTATCCGTATCAACATCTAGAATAATTGCAGCAATAACATCTTCATTGTCAGTTTCAATTTCATCAGCTAAAGCTTCCCTAAGCTCTTGTTCCTCTATATACCCACTTTTATTTTTATCAAAAAACTCAAAAGCTTCTTTAAGATGATCATCGTTTCCCATTTTTTTTAAATGAACAGAAATAGCAACGAACTCTCCATAGTTCAAGTACCCGTCTCTATCAACATCACCCTGTAACAATATCTTTGATTATTTTTTGTTTTGATAAAGGGTATAATCGTCTTTTTAGTTAACTACAGTACTTACAGCATCCATAAGCATTTGAACATCTGTGTCAGGCATCTCATGACCAAGCTTCTGCAAACCAGCTTTTAACTCAACCATGGTTATCTTCCCTTGGTTATTAGTGTCCATCAAATCAAATCCTTGCTTTATTCCCGCAACTTCCTCAGCAGATAAAAGCTCGGCAATTACCTAAATTCATGATTTATAAACTTCAAATCTTTCAAAAAAAAAAAAAAACAAAACAAAAAAACCCAAATTTTTAAATCATCTGTTACCCGTAATGCTCTCTTCTTAAGTTTGTTCATGAATGAGAATTGCTTCAATCTTGCTTTAACAGTTTCACCTAAAGAAACATTTGGAGCCTTCTTGGCATTCTGTATCCATGGATGATCTGTAATTTTTCAAAAATATTAACGGGAAAAAGAAGAAGAATAAGAATTAATTGTAAAAAAACTTTAAGTTATGACATGATTTTGCATTACCTAAAACTTCCTGAGCAGAAAGTCGCAAATTAGGGTCAGGATTTAGCATCTTCTTCACAAGGTCTTTTGCGTTATCAGAGACCACTGGCCATGGATCCCTCTTGAAATTAACAACCGATTTAATAATTGCCTGTGCAACTCCTTGTTCGGTTTCTGAAATCAAAATAAAATGTATTTTAAAATTCAAGGAACGAAATGATTTTGTACAGTTTTTATGAAGAAATTCAGACTCACCAGCCCAAAATGGTGGGACCCCACAAAGCAAAATGTACAGGATAACACCAGCACTCCAGACGTCTATTTCAGGTCCATAGTTTCGTTTCAGAACCTCTGGAGCCATGTAGTATGGACTTCCTACTATTTCGTTAAATCTTTCACCTGTTGAAGATTTAAGAAGCTTTCATTTAGCGAAAATGGTGAATTAGAAATGAGGAAGTTATGAACTTTGATGGTTTTTATTTACCTGGTTTGAAGATGACCGATAATCCAAAATCAATGACCTTCAAAGCTGCCGTTTCTTTCTTGTTTGCGTAAAGAAAGTTTTCCGGCTTCAGATCTCGATGCATAACACCATGTTTGTGGCACATCTGAATCACTTCGACAATGGTGCGAATGACACCTGCGGCCGCCCTCTCTGTGTAATGTCCCCTAGCAACGATCCGATCAAAGAGTTCTCCACCTTCACATAACTCCATAACCAAATGAACGGCATTATCGTCTTCGTAAGTGCCCTTTAAGCTCACGATATTCTGGTGTGGTGGCATATGCTTCATGATCTCGACTTCCCTCCTTACATCCTCGATATCGACCCTGGTTCTTAGCTTCTTTTTTGAAATCGATTTACAGGCCAAGACTTCGCCCGTAGATTTATTGGTACACATGTATGTAATCCCAAATTCCCCTCTACCCATTTCCTTACCAAGTACATATGTCTGCTCGATTTCATGCCCAGTAGGGTTTTCAAGTACAGATGATTTGTATCCAGTTGGGCGTGATGTATTGGGGCCGCCGTAATCTAGAGAAAACGGGTTTGGCTTATTTTTACCCTTCTTATTCTCGGTATCAGTCGTAGAGGGTGTAGCGCAACAATTACCCATATAATCGAGGCTTTAAATCCAACCTTTTTCTGACCTTATGTGTTCCAATTTCTGATTAACAGATAAAAGCTTCAAGATTCAAAGCTTTTATCAGAAATTTGAAGGAGCTAAACTCAAGACCAGCGTAAAAATAGTTTTTTATATCCTGAAAACTGGAAAGGGTCACAAGGACGGAGGGCCTACCTGGAAAGAAATCAGATCTTGTACGCCTGTTTTGATTAGCAATCTGATATGGATTTTCCAGGAAAATAATAGCCGATGACAAATTTGGCAAAAGGATAGGGAGTTGAATGGTACTCCCAGGATAATTGGGAGTTGTGATTTATCGACAGGATAGGGTTGAAGAAGAGGATGATAATAGGGATTTTTCAGGGAATTAGCAACTCACTCATTATTGAAGAATTGGTCAACGCCTCCTATCGACTTCTATTTAACGTAAACTGTCGCAACTGGCAACTTGCTGTAGTGTTGTTTACCTAAACCCCCATTGGTAATATTTTATTGGGGTTCAGTTGGTATTTTCCCAAACGTTAAAAATGTTTTGTTTTATATAATATATGGTAGATGGAAATTATTATTTTAGTGATATTAATTATGAAATAATAATTTTTAGAGTCAATTGCATTTTTGGTCCCTGTGTTTGGCAAGGATTTTCGGTTTGGGTCTAAGTATGTGATTTTCACCTTCAAGGTCCTTCTGGTTGTTTTTTGCTACACTCAAGGTCCCCTATGGGGTTATAGTCCAAAAGCGTCTGTCAAATGCCTCGACCTGTCTTCACGTGAGGGTATTTTAGTCAAATCTTATATGCTTGTTATGTTGGCGTCTTAAATGATCGTAATCATACACTCTTCAAGTTATCACTTCATCATACTCAGCTAAGCTACAGAGACTCTTCGTCATCCAAGAAAATCTGCAATCGGATCATAATCGTCATCGCATAACAAGGGGTGTGTAACTATTTTTGATTAAATGTTATGGAACCCAAGATGTGGAACTTACGAAAGATTAATGGGCATGTGTCGTTAACCAACGTTTACCGTAAGTGTGTTTACCTCCATCGTCATTCTCTTGTAGTTGATGTTACTAACCCTAAACCATATTTTGATTATCAAGGGGTTTCGATAATCTCTTCAATTTGGAAATCTTCCATGTGGGGTTTTTTACTAAATCCTCAGGTCGACAATACGTAAACGGGAAAGTTACATATGTGGCTAACGTAGATATTGACGAATTTTCCGTCATCGAACTCAATGCAATGTTAAAGGAAGTGGGTTACGATGGACTCGATGCAATATTCTACCACTTCCTGCTGCCTGAAATCAATCTCGAACGTGGACTAGTTCCTATTGTCAATGACAACGATGTGCATATACTAACCAGGTATGTTCGTATTTCTAAGGAGATCACAATGTATTGTGAACAGGGCTTTAGTATTTTAGATACATATGGGAAGTCCCTATTGCCAGATTTTATTTATAACGATGTTTAGAGGTTATCCCTTGAGTATAACAGAGTCGAAAAAAGGAAAAAATCGTCTAGGTCTTATAGCAAGAAACTTTCCTTTGATATGAATAGGTCGTGTAATGACTCAAAATTTATTGCTTGATTAACCCTTTGGTCATTGTAAAGCATTGGTTGTATATGGTCAACAAGATGTTCAGATAATTTGTTTGTCAAATGTCGAAAATCTCATTGGTATACAGGATTTGGTTATGTATGATGATGTGTATACATGCTCAGAGCAAAGCATTCATGCAATTCAAAATATAGATGTTGAACAAGTTTTCCCAAATTACTGATTACCCCTACCCGTAGCCACTGTTTTGGAAAATGAAACTCAATCATTAAGATTCAATGATGATAGACTTGATTATTTTGATACTTATTTTGATTTGGGAGATAATGGGTTACCGTATGAGCGAAATATAGAATAGGTCTACCACATCAACTTACAAGCTGAGTATGAGATGGATTGTCAATTAAGGATGCCAACTATGATGAATGAGAAGGAAGATGTAGAGAGGTCATATGAGAATAATTTTGGGCAGTACCACCAAGTGTCAGGTGATTATCTAGATCAGTTTGTGGTAGACATGAAGAACAAGAATTGTACTTGTATGAAGTATGAACTTAGTGGGATACCATGTAAACATAAAGTAACTGCTCTCTAAGACCAAGTTGAGAACGGTGAGTAGGTTGAACAGCCATAGGACTTGGTGCATTCATGTTATAGATTGGAGATATGGAAGAAGATGTATTTGTTCACCATTGACCCAATAAATTGACCTGAATTATGGCCCAAGCCAGATTGTCCCACCAAATTAAGACACCTTAAATATCATAAGCAGATATTCATTCTTATTTTACTTTGTTTTGATTCAATTGTAGAACATCATTAAGGTTTACTAACTTTAATTGTTTAAAGGTTAGAAGACCAAAAACAAGAGGGTAAGGGGACAAGATGAGAGTACAAGTCAAGGCAGGCAGTCAAAATTACCAAGGAAATACATTAGTGTTACATGTAGTAAATGTCATAATGTGAGACATAATTCAAGGTCATGTAGAGGCCAATGATCGGAACCACTACAAGGATATAGTGCATCAACTGGCAGCAGTGTTGTAGGTGGTAATGGTGTACCAGGTGTTAATGGGAAGGCGGGAGGTTGTGGAAAGTTGACACGTCGTAGTCGTTGATGTGGTAAAAAATATAAATAAAACCTTAATATCCACTAGATAGGCTAAGCAAGGGTTGAACCAAATAGTTTGTGGCGTTGATAAGAAAACCATACTATAGTGTCGAAACAACAAATAACTTAAAATACTTCTTTTATAAGAATTGGAACCAACGACAATCGTTCCAAACTAACCCAAAATAGTAGCCGAATGATTGCTCCTAAATCTAAACTCAATATCTACAGACAGAGAAATTCATGGACGTAGAATACTCTTAACACGAAAGTTGATACAAACCTGAAATAAATAATAAAAACCGATAGCTCTAATCGACTATGGAGCATAAAATTGAAATCAGATGAAATTGAGCTAAGGATTCCAGAAATCTTCTCAAGGGATGTCTCTCTGCTCCTTGAAACTCGATCTAGAGACATCTATTTATAGTTGCAAAATCGGGCAGTTCGCGCCGCTGCCTATGGCTTTTTGCGACGCTAGCTTGCCTTATCCCCGATATCTCGCATTTTGAAATTCAAGTCAAACTCAGATCACGGTTCTATCTAATGATTGACACCGCGGATACCTTTCTTTTGCGTCGCGATCTTCTCCCGAAATTATCCTTCGTTTTCATCATCATCTTTCTTTAATCATACACTTAAGACCCTGCATTTTGAGGGTTTTTCTTATACAAGTACTTACACTAAAAGTTAGCGTAAATAGTCCTTTTACAATTATGAAACAACTAAAACATAGTCACATAAAATATGCAATATAAAAAGCGCTTTATCAAACATCTCACACTTGTGCTTTGCTTGTCCCCAAGCAAACATAGCTTTTAAGACTATGTAACATAAACTCAAACTTTCTAGAAACCCCTCGGTTTCAATGTTTATTGTTCCTTTCAAAAATTATGTTTAAAACCATTTTTTGAAAATGACTAGAATACCCTTGCGAATCATAACTTTCTAAAAAACTCTTGATTACAAACTTTCCTTTTACAGCTATGCAAACTTACTCGTTCAAATTCTAAAGGCCGTTAAATGAATTTCCATGATTTTCTATGTTGTCCGTGTAACGAGCTTTTAACAACATTATCCCAGACCAGTTAATCTTAGGTAATGAGGTACATAAATCCCCTATGGCCACTAGTTTCAGAATTACCGACTCGAACAACATAATCCACTGATTCTAGAAAGAGATTAGAGAGGGAAAGCAAGATGGAGAGATGGAAGGCTTTGTTGGGTTCACCCTCACCTTATCAGATAAACCTCTAATGGAGCAGGTTGGTAGAAACAAGATGCTAGCATATATATGTTGGTGAGAAAACAAAGAACAAATAAAGGAATGAGAGTGGGGGAAAATCTCAAACCATTAAATCTAGAATTTTGTTGGAGAGCTATAAGGAATGCACAGGCCTGTGTTGGTCATCAACATCATTATATTACCAATTCGTTGATGATGGTGGGAGGTTTCTTGAGGGATCAAAGCATCACGATCTTTGAGCCTTGATGATTTGTATTCTCAAGAGAAGGTGTGAGGGGTGTGTTGGGTGGTGCAAGCTCTAACGTTGCCAGACGAAGAAAAGGATGACCGGGACTGGTGGCGGGTATGGCGACCCCACTTTGGTTGGGGTAAAGATCGATAAATGAGACAAATGGTATCGTTGGTGTGCTTTTTCAGCCTTTCTTGTAGCTCGAGGGGGAGGGTATTGTTCCTTGCCGTCGAAAGTAATGGGGAATCAGATTATTGTCGGAGAATAGGAACGATGAACTTACTGTGTCCTTGCAAAAGTTTTGGGTTGATGCAAGTCAAGACGAGTTTGGCTAGCAGTAGTGTTGTTTAGCCATCGTAAGAAGTAACCGAGCGTCTTCGAAGATGGGGCACTGTCGGCATAGAAGTGATCATCGAATCAGATGGGAGTCATGGATCATCATGTTGGAGAATATAAGGTAAATCTTTGACCATCTGACTTTTTTAGGTTATAAACGGATTTCTTTGTTGGGCTCCATTAACGGGTCGATTTACCCGTAGGCGGAGACTATGAATGTAATGCCCGTTTTCCAAGTATAAATTTATAGTTTTAAAGAGTTAAATTCTAAGTATTTTTTGAGGATTTTGGCCCTACGTGGCGCGTAGAATGGGATACACAGTGCGTAGAAGGGTTTAAGTTCCACATACAAAGCATGGCTGATCGTGATGCGACCACCTATGCTTCGTGGTGCGACACTGCCAAAGTGAAAACCCTAAGTATCGGGCCTTGAGCCCTATTTAAGGGCACTAACTCTCATGCCCTGACTCTTTCATCAGCCTCCACTCTTAGAGAAACCCTAGCACGAAACCCTATCTTATATTTGTGATTATTGCCTTTTTTTCTTGCTTTTTAAGGTTGCTTGAAGAAGAAGAAATGTAGTGGTCCAAGGAAGCAAGCTCCATTCTAGATCCAACATTTCCTCCACGTTCTAGACCTTTGTAAGTGATAATGTTCGAAACTTAATGTTAACTATGTATAGATGTAGTAGTTAGAGGTGTTTTATGGCATATAGGGTCCATTTTGATTGTTGTCCTTGGAGTTTGGGGAACTCCAGGTTATCTAGTCACTGTTAAGTCACTTCTTGAGATTTTAAGCTAAAGAATAGAGCATGTTGAAGCTCTCTTGAATCCATGCAAAGGATTCTTGATGTTTTGAGCTTCATTTTGACCTAGGGTTGGGGTTGGACATGTATGTCCATAAATTTCAAAATTTTATCCATCGGAAACCTTTAGTGATGGTTTTTGGAAAATCTTAGTCACTGCTTATTGTATTAAGCAATTAAAATGAGAAGTTGAATTCCCAGAGATCGCTGCACTACCATCATGGGTTCGTGACTGGACCTCAGGTGAAATCCATTTTCTGGATAGTGCCTCTACACAGGGTGTAGCTCGGCTGTTGACTTTGACTGTTGACTTTTTAACTAGTTTGACTTTTGGTCAACTTGGGCAAATTTAAGAATTGGACTAAGGGATTGACCTTTTATTGGTTCGGGTCACTAAGTTATACCTGATGATGATTTAGGAGGTTCGAGATGCTGAGTGTTCGAAGACCTGTCGTGTGTATCTTTCAAATATATGTTTTAGGTGAGTCTTATCGCTATCGTAAGTGGGACGTTGCATGTGTAAGTAGTCTGAGACCCATTAGGGTAAGACTGTGTGCTTAGACTAGTATAGTCTTGCTTGATGATTGTTTCAGCTGTATGATTTGTTTTTATGATTATAATGTCTGATGCTCGTGAGGGTTGGACTGTTCCTGATGCCAGTTAGGGTTGGACGGTGTTTGATGCCCGCTAGTGTTAGACTGTGTCTAATGCCTGCTAGGGTTGGACGGTGCTTGATGCCCGTTACGGTTAGACTGTATGGTGTGTTTGTTATGTAATATAACATGAAGTATTTTGGGAAACTAACTAAGTCGTATGCTTACTCTTTCAAATTAAATGTTTTTCATGTACACTTTCAAATAAAGGGAAGGGCACGGCTTGACTGTACTCGCATCCGGCATGATCATAATTTCAGACTTCCACTGTTATATGTTTATCACTTTGGATTTTTATATCATGGATCTTGGAATGTTGTTTTTATTGACATTAAACAAATGGGTTTTTATGATGTTTTAAATGGTTTAGCATTTATCCTTTGTTTTAAAAATGAAAAAATTGATTGTGAAATTTAAGACGTTACAATGAATTCGATGGATTTCTTGGATGGATAATGTTGTGGGTTGAATTACTTACGTGGACTCATGAAGATTGGGTTGCGATTTAAGCTAATCACCATATGGATTTATTTTTGGGCCTTAAAACTTTGGGTTTATAATTAAAGTAAGACAAAACTTCATAAATGGTCGCTGTGGTTTCAAAAGATATCGAGTTTGGTCCCTAACTTTCAAAAACCTCAAGGGTAATCCCTGTGGTTTGAAAACTTTTATTAAATCGTCCCTGAGCCATATGAAATGACTAATCTACCCTTTTTAATTTATTTTACATTTACTCTAACTAAAACTTATTTTTAAAAACAACAAAGAATAAGAAAAAGAAAAGAATTACCACCCTAAACCCCCCTTCCCCCACCCTTACCCCCACCCCCACCCCCAAATCCCACTAATATCTCTCTATCTCTTCTCCCCCTTCCCATCGTCATTCTCCTGGAAATTAAAACGAAAGCCCTAAAGATCATTATCCTCTTCCATACGAAGCTGGTCATGTGAGAAATTGGTGATCAAATCGTTTTTGCCCTAATTTAAGAACAACGCCTAATCGTTTTTGCAGAATCCATGGTTGGAGCTCTTCCATGGATTCAGATAAGCAGGTCACGTGAGATGTCTTAGTTCTTGTTCCTCCTTCCACACTTGAAATCTCCATCAATAGAGGCAAATCTGCAACTCAAAATTGTTTTCATAAATATTACCCGTCTTAATCCTCAAAAGCGTAGAAATCGAGACATGATCAAAGCTGGAATAGAACCAGACATTCACACATTCATTATCTTAGCCAAGGGCTACGTTCGAGTAGGTGAATCACAATCCTCTAATGTATCAGGATTGGGATTTTTTTTCTCGATCATGAGTAGTGCACAGTCAAACAACCCGTCACAATCCTCTAACCTGAAATCAATTCTTTTGAGAATCACAATCCTCTGTAATAATTCAATTCTCTTGATCTTGCTCCGTTACCGTTTGTTAGTCACAGTTTGCGGTCACTGCGGCTTCCTAGATCGAAAAATCCTGCACAACGTCCGTCTCGGAGGTAACTGCCGCCGCCTCTACACCACTTGTGTCCTCCGTCTCCACTCTCAGTATTTCTGCCCATCTTGTCTCA
Organism: Cichorium intybus; assembly: GCA_023525715.1. NCBI lineage: Eukaryota > Viridiplantae > Streptophyta > Magnoliopsida > Asterales > Asteraceae > Cichorium > Cichorium intybus. The sequence continues at coordinate 150,932,495 of CM042010.1, read as the reverse complement.
TAGTCTACTACCGCTCATCGCTCGTACACGATTTTGACTAAATCGGAGGATGTGAATCCGAGGTCGTGAAGAACTTTTAATTTGGATTGGAGTTTATCGAGTTTGGATTTGTGAAGCGATGGCATTCGATCGAAGATTTGAGTCGTTTCGTGGTGGTTGCAGCCCCAATTTATGAATAAATCGAAACAGGTCTTTGGTGGTAACTGATCCTCTAATTCTCTCAATCTTATTCTTCCCGCCTCGATGGTATTTCTGCTACCATCAACACTGTCCACCGCTAGCTTTCTTTCTCGGTCCCCCTTTGTCTCTCGGTTAAAATCACGGACACACATACGCAAATACTCATTAACTCTCGATCTCATTGATTCTCCAGGCTTCTGAATCGCAAGCACTACCACCAAAACTCTCTTTTTCTTCCTAAATTCGCTACAATGGGGCCTGATGGAACCCTTAATCATACCAGACAAGAGAGAGAGAAGGAGGAGAGAGAGAGAGAGAGAAAGAGTGAAGTGGGGGTAACGGGGTAAGGGTGGGGGGAGGGGGGTTTAGGGTGGTAATTATTTTCTTTTTCTTTTTCTTTGTTGTTTTTAAAAATAAGTTTTAGTTAGAGTAAATGTAAAATAAATTAAAAAGGGTAGATTAGTCATTTCATATGGCTCAGGGACGATTTAACAAAAGTTTTCAAACCACAGGGACTATCCTTGAGGTTTTTGAAAGTTAGGGACCAAACTCGATATCTTTTGAAACCACAGGGACCATTTATGAAGTTTTGTCTTAAAGTAATTATAAGGAATTCAGTTTTAATGCATAATTAAATCCAATGTTATATTTTAAATAATCAATCATTTACTTAAAATATTATTTTAACACAATTAAACCTATTATTATAAATAAATATTATTTTAACACAATTAAACATATTATTAGAAATAATAGGGATTTTAAGAGAAGTTTACGTCACAAAAAATGTGTCTTAAACATGCGTGGCTTTTGGGTAAAATCTTTGTTTACCGAATGATGTATAAAATAATGTATAAACTAGATAATTAAACTTAATCATCGTTTTGACATAACTTAAATTATTGAATGAGGCTAGTTAAATGATACATTTTGATCACGTACTAATTTTACACCCTCTTACTTCCCTCTTACTGTTCTTTAAACAACTTATGTTTTTGGGTGTAAAAAAATTCCACGAAAGTAGCTCATTATAGAAATCTCATCGGCATGGAATAGGGTATTTAATATGGTGTAGTATAGGGTAAAAAATATGGTCTAGAATAGAGTATAGGATGGGGTATAGAATAGAACACATAGGGTATTTAATGTGGTGTAGTATAATATATAGAATATTAGGAGATCATGTATAGGTAGAAATAGATGTTTGTAAGTTCAAAAATTACATTTCATTAATAAGTTTTACAATTAACAAAATGAAAATGACATAGGATTAATATTTATTACAAAAGGTTAGCTGAAATTACAAAACATTTATAAGTATTTCAAACGACTAACCGAAAATTACATGCATTAATAAGTATTATAAACATCTAATTAACCATAAGATTAATAACTATATTACAATTGAGTAATGGAAATTATGTAACAACTAACCAAATAAGATTACCTCAAAGCACCATTTGTGTTCATTTGATCACAGTTCTTTTCATTTAAAACAAGTTAAGTATTTGACATCACATACCACGGTTCTTGGCACTCCAAAGACTTGGCCGATTGTATAAAATGGTGGTTATAATTTGCAGAACACTCATTTACAGATGTGTAAAAGTTTGTCTTTGCCTCGTCTTTTGAAGTCCGAATGGACTTCCAATTGGTCGATGCTTGTTGTAACTGGTCGTGATACATTCCCAAAATGCAGATTTTTTTATTTATTTATCATTACCAGTAATTACATCTATGCTAATTGTAACCCATGACTTTGCAAGAATCTTCTCTCTTTCTACAGTTTGATAATTGAAGTTTTTCACTAGTACATCGACTTCCCTCTCCGTTTGTATATTCAATAAATTTGAAGTTTCTAATTTTATTATATATATATATATATATATATATATATATATATATATATATATATATATATATATATATATATATATATATATATATATATATATATATATATATATATATATATATATATATATATTTCAAATGATTAATGGACAAACTATAAGTTACAATTCATAAAAGAAGAAGTCGGTTGGTATATTTCATTTGGATTATTTTTTAGGAGAAAATGTTAGTTGAGAATCGACTATGTCAAAGTCCCATTAGTGAGGAAGTAACACGTACATATACGAATTACTAAAGATGCCGAAATAAGATTCTCTATTTCATTTTTGTCGTCTTCTCCCTCCCAACTTATGAAACCAAGAGAAAAACAGACAACAAATTAGGGTTTAACGACATATCGAAATTTAGTTCTTTTTCTATCCTTTTTTTAGAACGGAATATCGACCTTTTGTGGCATCTACAATAGGAACAAAGTCAAACATTCCTAAAAGATTAAAAAGATTTCTCAATTTTCATTTACTAGAAAACGCATAAATAAACATTCCATTTTGAGACAATTACATCCGAGATCTAAAGCGAAGAAAAAATGGGAACACCCGGTAGGGTAGCACCAGCATCCACAATAAACACATTGCCACTAATATAATGCGACAAATCATGGATCAAATACCTAGCTAGACTAGTCAACGCTGGATCCGTTGACCCAAATGTTCTTAAAGGAACCGTTCTTTCAGCCACATTATTCAGCCACTCTTTTTCCATTAAGCCTTCCGTGATCTCCGATCTAAAAAGCCCCGGGTTAATTGAATTCACCCTAATCTTATACATACCCATTTCCATAGCCATTACCTGTAACACCATAAGCCCAAAATTACATACCAGTCCAATAACACGCGGTTCAACTTAAAACCATACCGAAAATTACTTACCTTAGTCAATGTGACAACGCCGGTTTTTGAAGTGGCATAAGCGAGACCACCGGGGAGTTGACCACGGTCAAGACCGGCTATTGATGAGATATTGATAATTGATCCTCCGTGATGCGCATCACGCATATGTTTACATACGTATTTTGACACCAACCATGTTCCGGTTAGATTCGTTCTCATGGTACTATCCCATTCTTCTTCGGTTAACTCCAATGGACTTAGCACGTTACCTGAAAATAAACACACGGTCAAAAGCTTAAAACATAACGTAAAATAATTTTAAAAGTAGACATTCTAACAATTATTATTGTTTATGATAAAAGGACTAATGTAAAGTGCGTGGATGCTTTCTTGGTCAAAGGGCAGTCTTGTTTAATGGTAAAACACGATGTGATGATAATTGACTTCGCCTATTCCTCGATATGAAACCAGAAAAGTAGTAAGTTGACATGCTAATTATTTTTTATTGGGACAAGTTTGTTGAGCTGTCAATTCTTAGAACTTCGATGACAAACATATGATACTGTATTACTGAAAAAATATCATGTTTCACATGTTATGTCTTTTTTAGCTGAAAATTGCAAATGCCCAACTCAAATCATGTGTTTGGATATCATATTTCATCAAAATAAGCATTGAAGTTTTTTATACGAAAAAAGGACTATGCACTAATTATCAAGAATTTAGTAATTGATCTAAAAACTAATCTTTTGAGTTAGGAGATAATTTTGAGGTATCAACTATCAAGTCATTTTACGATAATTTTGAGGTGAAAATTCGCTGTTCCAAAAAAAAAAAAAAAAAAAAAAAAACTATCAAGTCATTTTACGATAAATGGGACTCGGATTTTCAGGAAGCTTTGGTACACTTGTTAGCTATGTAATTAGATAAAGGAAATTATGTATTATTTACTTATAATATTATGAAATTTATTGTATATATGATGGACGGAGGAACAAATGCACGGTAAATCCTTATTTGATATTTACTAATTTGATTAGAAACTATAGAAATGATGTAAATATCATGATTAATTATAAACTTGTTCTTGAAATATGAAATTGAAAAATCAATGACGAATTTATGCATTGTACTCATCATCAATGAAGGTGGATGGAGTATTGAATTATTTACCTCTAACGCCGGCATTATTAATCAAACCATCGATACGCCCAAATGCCTCCCACGCCTTTTCCACAGAGGCCTCAATGGCGGGGCCCTTCGCACTAACATCAAGCTCCACCGCCACCGCTCTAACATCGCCGGTGACCTCACAATTACCAGATGAACCAGCACCGCCGTTTCGTCCTAGTTGATTTATCTCGTCGCAGAGAGACACGAGCCTGTCTATCCGGCGTGCCGCCGCAACGATTCTACAGCCGGCTTTCGCCAGGTCAATACACAAGTCTCGGCCGAGCCCAGATGACGCTCCGGTCACCATCACAACCTTTCCGGTTAAGTCATGCCATGGTTCCAATTTTATAGATACACTTTGATTGGACATGGTAAGTGGTCCTGAGGTTTGAAATTGAGAAGAAATTGGAAGCAAAAACGAGGGCAATGAGTTGTCACAAGTGAGGTAGAAATATATAGGAAAAGGGGAAGAAAATAAGTAAGTATCCTTATAGCCTTATGACCAAAGCACTCGAAGATCGATCTGAAACCGCCTTGAATTTACACACAACTACCTTGGACGCCTTCTCCGGAAAAAGAAGGCGTCCCCACATGTTTATGATCGTGTTGGTAAACTTGCTATTCTTTCATTCCACGTGTTTATGATCCTGTTGCTAAACTTGTTATTGTTTCATTCCACATATAATTGGATAAATACTTATACATATATTATCTTGAAATAATCGTTTAAAAAACATGTAAAGTTGCATTGTTATCTATATATTTTATAAATGAGATAAATTGAATTGTTTAATGTTTTTATGATAAGGGGTTGATTATTTGTAATTTGTATCTCTTCCATTTTCTAGCATTTATTTCTTGATAATTACATTAACTTTTTCTTTAAAATAAGTATATATAATTAATATGCATTATAATTATTTTATATATAATTATTTTTCTTATTCACCCTCTCACCGGCGGCGCTCCATTGCCTCACCATCGGTGCAACACGAATTGAAGTTTCATTTATTAACTTTAGCATATAAATATTATATTTATAGAAAGCTGCAACAATGATCCTATTGTCTTCTCTTTTTTTTTTTTTTTTTTTTAAATTTCAAAAGATTTTCAATTTGTAAATGATATTATTTTAATAAGATTTACACGTGAATTTGGTCCTCGTCGAATTAAAATAAATTCCTATTATGTTTTTCATGTAATTATTTTTTTGGTTTTCGATATTGTCAGATTAAAATACATTCCTATTATGTCCTTCATGTAATTATTTTTTTGGTTTTCAATATGTAAAATATTATTTATTATTAATAAAAATAGTCGGGTTCATAGGTTTCTTTGGTTTCTTTGATATGAATGTTTTTGATATGAATGTTTTTGGGTCCAATTGGAAAATTAGTTTAGTTTATTGTACTTAGGTTTAAAGATGGAAATTAGTTTAGTTTATTGTACTTAGGTTTCTTTGATATGAATGTTTTTTGGGTCCAATTGGAAAATTAAATAAATCAACTTCTAAGACACTCAACCAACCTAAAAATAAATCAAAAGTTTTTCAAACATAAAATCCAAGGTTACAAATATAAATACCTAAAGTTTCAAATATCAAATATAAAGTTCCAAATGAAACATAAAATACAAAGCTTTAAATATCAAATACGAAATTTCAAACCAAACATAAAATACAAAATTCCAACATCCAAACATAGAATTAACTTTCAAACATAAAATAAAAAAGTTTCAAGTTTGTTTCAAATGCCTTGCTTAAACATAACCAAAGAAACGAGAGGGAGTGGTGTCAATTGTAAATGCTGATAGATCATAGGTTCCAATTTTTTAAAGTATTAAAATATAATTTATTTAATAGGTAATAAATTAAATTCGGTAATTCATTTTGGTTTGCTCTGAACATAACCAGACCATAACTGAAACCATAAACCAAATTCAAAATTCAATTTGGTCTAAAACCAAATTGAAAACCGAATTTGAAATTTAGGTGGATCCGAATTCGGTTTTGATTTGGTTTGGTTTCAGTTTTTTCGATTCCAAACTAAATATTGTCCCTACCCAAAATTGCCCCCATAAGTTATATCTTTCGTGTATATTTCTCATCGCCCAAAACTTACGTCGTCGGTAGCCACCTAACCCCCGAGTAGCTTCCCTCCTCTGACAACCATTACCATATAGCCCCGACATATCGTCTTCATTAACTTCGACAAACACCATTTTCCCTCCCAAGCCACCCATCCTTCCCTACATCCACATCCCCACCTCTACCTCGACCTCACCCTTGCTGACAACTCCCTTCTCCAACCCATGCATTACCAAATAACTTCTTTCTCCCTACACTTCTATTCAACCAAAATCCGTTGCCTCAGTTACAAATCTGGTGGTGAGATAACAATTTTCAACTAAACACTCTCACAACTCCCTACACGACCCACACATTATCATGTAATTTTTTTTGGGTTATATTAATTTATAAATTAGGTTATTTTTATTATAAATTAAAAATATAAATAGATTCCTAAATGTTGTGACAGGCTAGTGACAGGAAGTGCAAATCTAAAATCATGATTGTGCAAGGAATCAGAGATGGAAAACGTATATCTGAAATAATTTTTTGTGAGGGATTAACGACTATTTATTTGTCGTTACTTTGATCATTGAAATCCCAAATAAACGAATTAAGTGAATGTTTGCGATGTATGGTTTGTCACATAATAAAATACATCCATTGATCACTATCGCCTCGCTAACGTATTTATCATGTGTCTTTTGGCTATGGAATATGCGTATGTCGCTGATCCGTCGTAAACACTTAGAGACAGAACATCGATGAATATGTCCGTCGCCGATGACTCTGTTTCTAGTAGTGTCTAGTGAAGCCGGGATCGGCGGTTCCAAATGTCCTCAAAGGAACTATTTTTTTGAGCCACACTATCAAGGCATACTTTTTCCATTATGTTTTCCATGATCTCCAACCTAAAAAGTCTCGTATTAATCGAGTTCACCCTAGTTTTATACATACACTCATACACATTTACATAGCCGGTACCTATAACACCTCAACTCCAAAGCTACACATTAGCCCAGCCCAATACTGCAATACATGATAATCATCTTAAAACAAAAGTGAAAGTGTTGTCGGAACAACTCAAAGTTACCTCGACCAATGTGACAACACCAATTTTTGAAGAGGCATAAGCGAGGCCTCCAGGGAGTTGACCACGGTCAAGACCGTCAATTGATGAAATCACACATACGTACTTTGACACCAACCATGTTCCGTTCAAATGCGGTCAACTCCAAGGGACTTTGCACTTTACCTGAAAGTACAATATTTATTTTAAACAAAGTTGTAAGCAAAGGAGTAATAATATATACTCTTGGATATTTTAACAACCATGTCGAGGGCTGGGACCCATGTGAAGGTAAAGTGTGTGGATGCTTTCGTGGTCAAAGAGCTTCCATGTTAAGAGGATGCAATAATAAATGACCCCATCTCTTGGTCAATGATATAGAGATGTAATAATTTAACTTGTTGAGATAATGCGATGACAAATGACCCCGCTCCATGCCAAATGGGAACTCATTTTTCCACATAAGCTTTTTATATATCCACACAAAAAATAATGTATGGGCATGTATACCCTCGTTACAATTTCATATATACCCTAATTAAAGATAGAAATATCATATTTACCCGGCTTAAACACAAAATATCATATATATATATATATATATATATATATATATATATATATATATATATATATATATATATATACCCTAAATAAGTTTCTATAATATCATATTTGCCCTAATTTCTTTTTTTAATAATTTAAACCATTTTATAACTAATTTTAATACTTTAAAATCACGTAAATATGAAAAAGGGACATTGGCTGAAATACCCCTCTTGGTGTGGAGTACGAAACTTCTTTTCTTTTCAGGCTTTCTTGAGCTTCATCTTCCATTGTTTCTCTCCTCGCTTCATCTTCGATCTAGTTTTCTCTCTTCTTCAACTTCTTTTGTTCGTCTACCCAGGTGGAATACGAACCTTCATCTTCTTTTTAGTCTATTTCTTAGCTTTCTCAAAGCTTCATCTTCCATCTGAGTTTCTCTCCTAGCTTCATCTTCGATATGGTTTTCTCACTTCTTCAATCTCATTTGTTCGTCGTCCACTGAAAGTAAAGCACACTTGATCGCCTTTAAAGTTGTGTTTGTTGTATTAGGTGTCAGCACCATCCTCTGTCTCTTGACTGTGTAACATAGGTCACTTTGGTAAGCTAAAGAGCTTCAAGAACAGTGTACACGTACTTAATCCTTTCTATCTGGATTTCTTTACTTTTGTTATGTTTGATTTTGCTGGTATCAATATAGTATCAGTTAGTTGATGTACTTATTTGTGTCTCTTTTTCTTCGTGTTCATGGGGTTGGGGGGAGGGTATAGATTCTTTGGTGTGTGTGTGTGTGTCTGAAGTCATTCTTCTTTGGTGTGTGTGTGTCTGGAGTCTGTCTTCTTTGCAGGCTTGGAGGTTCAGTACATTGATCTGCGAGTTAGCTCCTGGGGCAGTTAAGATGTCAATGCGGTTTTTTGTGCAGATTTTGTCAAGTTGGGTATCTAATCCGGGTTGTTAACTTAGAATAAAAACGCTCTAGAGTGGAGATGGGCTGGTAGCGGCAAAGGTTTGACATGTTGGTGGCTCTTTGATGCGTTTGGAGGGATGATCAAAATGATCCTGATGGGAAATTCTGGAATGTATATAGATATTGATGTTGTTCTGATTGTGACGGATTTACCCCTAAAGGTTTTCCAGAGATTTGTGGTGGAAGTTTTCTTGGGACTCTATATAAGACTTCAGAATAATGGCTTTAAGGAGGTTCAAATTTGTTCTAATGCAATTTAAAAGTTCAATGGCGATGCTTCATTTTGGTCGGATTCTCGTTGGTGACTTCTCTTGCTTTGCAAATGGTGGATAATACCCCTGAGGTTCTACACAGGTGTTGGTTGTGCAGGAATTCCATTCACTCTTGGTTTTGTTGGTTTGGAACTTGGTGGAATTGAAGATATCTTATTCCTTCAATTCCTTCAATTGTTGGCATTACTTTTTTGGCATTAGCCACAAACATTTTGTTAAATTTGAAGTTCTCGACTATCATCTTCAATTGCTTCAAAATTCATCCTGATTAGAAATCGGCCCTGATGAACTTACCTTAGGAATCGGGTGATGATTAAATGCAGATTGAATCTGGATTTCAGCGGCAATTGAAGACGAGGCCCTTAGGAATTGTTTTTTCCAGCGTAGTGATCCCTGTAAGGTTGAAGAGAGAAATCTGTTGCAGATTACGTGGTATGTATTCCACGAAATTGTATGTATTCCACCAAAAAGTAGGGTTATTTCAGTCTTTGTCCATTTTTTATATTTATAAAGATTTTAAAGTATCAAAATTAATTACAAAATGGTTTAAATATTAAAAATAAATAAATTAGGGCAAATATGATATTATAGAAACTAATTTAGGGTATATATGATATTTTGTGTTTAGATCGGGTAAATATGATATTTCTATATTTATTTAGGGTATATATGAAATTGTCCCTTAATTTTTAGATATTGAAGAGATAGAGATCCCATGTTTTGAAACTCCCATTGACGAAGGTTGCAAACAAACAACGCTTCTTTCTCCTGTGTTGCTTCTTCAGTCGGCGATGCTTATTCAATCCACTCCCAAACGGTAACCGGTTGTGTTAAAATACATAGATTCCTTCTCATTAACAATTGAATGATCAAATGGGTTATATTGTATCTGATTCTTAAATGTTTTAATTTACATAGCTTTCTGTTAATATATCTCACATTGGTGCGACACGGTCCTATAAGTTTGTATATATGTTGGAGTCTCTCTTCTCTCCACAAGGGCTCTTTTGTAGAGACACTCTTGGGCTCCACATATATTTACATGGTATCAGAGCCAGTGTCCCGCACCCCTGTAACCTCATCGAGCCTACGTCTCTGAGGGGGAGTGTTAATGTATCCCACATTGGACCGTGTCGCACCAATTTGGGATACATTAACACTTTCTTCTCATCAACACTTGAATGAACAAACAATAACCATTAATTGTGTTAAAATACATATATTCGTTCTCATTTAGTCAGCGTTGCTTATTCAACCCACTTTATATGTCTGATTCTGAATAATTGTTGAATGTACAAATAAGTTATACCGTGTTAAAACTTATTCTTGAATGAACAAATGAGACTTATTCTTGAATGAACAAATGGGTTTACTGTATACATTTGAAAACACTTTGTTTTTCATGCATCTAAGCATCTTGTGTTTGAGATATAGCACACACCTTTTTTTTTTTTTTTTTGATAACCGAGGACCCCACCCGACCCATCCTTTGGATGACCATGATGAAGCAACCTCGGGGCACACGCACACCTGGCAGCAGGGTGGTCCGGGTCAATCACCTACGGGGGTAGAGAGGTGGCCAGTGACCATCCCCTGATTGAAACCTAACACTCCCTATGAGGAAAGGGATGGAGTGGGATTAGAACTCGGAACCTCCTTATGGGGGAAGAGAAGGAGTCCTAAGCCTTATCCACTAGGCCATCAGGGTGATGGTTAGCACACACCTTCTTCTTCTGATGGCAAAAGGTTTTTGTTTTTGTTGTACTATGTGGAGCAATTATTGTACATGGACAGGAAAATGCTTGAGATGAGATTACATATTTGAAGAAAAAAAGATATTTTTCTCTCTTTAATATTTCCAAATTTAAGTAAGGGTATATCTGTATATTATTTTTGTAGTTCAAAAGTTCCAATGGAAGAATCAAAATCCATGCCAAATATATAGCATAATGCATTACTAAGAAAAACGATTGTTTTTTCATTTGTTACGTCTTATTTAGATTATGTTTGGCAGACTAACTGAAAAACTAGATGTTAGCTGACGTGACTTTCGAAGTTCTCGCATCTCGTGACGTGACTCTCGAATGTTCGTATGATTAGATATTGAATGATTGTTTTTTTTCTTTTGAAGACATATAACCAAAATGTTGTTCAACGATTTTGAAAATCATATATGTCGAGTCATTCATTCGAATATAGTTATGAAGGGTAAAGGAAGCATAAATATATGTCAATTTGGGATAAAGAAAGCGTAAATAATATTTGGGATAAAGAAAGCATAGATAATTTGGGATAAAGAAAGCATATCCCCTGTGAGGGTAAAATGAGAACATTTTGAAACCGCTACTCAAAACGTTACTATTAGTAGCGTTTACAAAACCTAGCTTGTTAGCTAGCTTATAAGTTAGTTTTTGGATTCTCAAACATGTCAAACTAAAAAAGCTCGAAAAAAACGTTAGTTTATACGCTAGCTGTGGCGCGCCAAATACAGCCGTAGCAAAAAATTGCATGTGGTTAATAACTAAAATCATGTGTTTGGATCTCATACCCAACTTTTTGAGATGAAAAGATCATCTCCTAATTCTCACGGATCTAGTAAAGTAAATATCCATCAAGTTATTTTATGATAATTTGACTTGGATATTCAGGAAGCTCTTGGTACACTTGTTAGATATGTAATTAAATAAAAAAGATTGTATATGGGATGACCAAATCCACGGTAACTCGTTATTTAATGTCAGTAAAATTATTAGAATCTACGGGGATAGCGTGGTTAACAAGATTAATAACTACGGAGTATAATTTTTTCTTGAAATATGTAATCGAAAGATACAATAACGACTATGATGGATGGACCGACGGAGTATTAAATTTATACCTCTAACGCCAGCATTATCAACAAAACCATCTATTCATACGCCCAAATGCCTCCCAAGCCTTTTCGGCTTTTTCCACGGAGGCCTCAAACTCAATGGCGTGGCCCATAGCATTCACATTATTTAAATGTCTAAAAGGCATCTAATTCACAGTGGCCTAAGCATACTATCTGGCAATTCGTGTATTCGTGTCGTTTTAACGTGTCACACACGAATTTGACACGATACAAATACACTAAGAGAAATAAGATTTATCTTTCCTTTTAAAATGTATTCGTGTCGTGTCGTGTCTCTTACGAATTCGCATATTCGTGTCTCAAATTATCAAAGCATTGAATGGTGGATAGGGCTGGTTGTCGGGAGGATTATTACTGTAGTCATAGTCATCGCTCGGGACTTGAAATGTAAATTTTTTACTCTAAGACTTGGCTCGTAAAAATCATGATATTTTAAAAAAAATACTATATATAATATATATGACACATAAACTTAGAGAAAATAGCAAAAGGTTTAAAAAAAATCAAAAAACGGGTAAATGTCATACAGAAATCACTTTTTCCTTACTAATCAATATCTTAATTTTAAATGTATTTAATACTTAATTTATATATTTAGTACTATATTTATTAACTTTTAAAATTATTATTTGTATAGCTTCCTTACTAATAAATATCTTTTAAATGTATTTAATATTGAATATATATATTTAGTATTATATTGATTAACTTTTAAAGTTATTATTTTTATAGCGAACATTCCATTAATTAGTCTCTCTCTATACCTCCAACCCGTCTTTATACATTATTTCTCTATAACGCTTAGTTCTTGAGTTTTAGCATAAAGAGAAAAGAAAAGAAGAGAGAGAGAGAGAGAGAGAGAGAGAGAGAGAGAGAGAGAGAGAGAGAGAGAGAGAGAGAGAGAGAGAGAGAGAGAGAGAGAATAAGGGAATGGAAAGGAAAAGAAAGTTATATTTTCGTGTTCCCGAGTTGATGGAAAATAAAATAAAAATTAACATTTTATGTGTTCCAGAGTGGAAAGGAAGGGAAAGAAATTTATAATTAAGTGTGTTTTTTACCCGTAATTTCATTTCCTTCCAAATCCGAAGGAAAGTTAGAAGGGGTTATTATCCCTCTCATTCATTTCTCCTTTTTCCAATTTCTTCCGTAAAAAAAACTCAAGAACATAAAAACTTTTCTTTTTCCTCTCAGTTCTATCCATTTCTCTCATTTTCTCTCGTTAAATGTGTTAGAGTTCGTAAACTTGAGAGAGAGAATTTCATTTCATTACTCTACCAACAGAAGCTTACAGAATATATATACAAGCAGAGAACTAAGCTGTAAGTAACTGAAACAACTAACTCAATAGAAAATAACTGACTACGATAGTTAATTTACTAAACTACCCTTAGATAGTTATAACACCCCCCTTAATCTGGAGGTTGCGAAAGAAAACCCAGATTGTGTACTGCATCTTTATGTTTCGATGGAGGCAATTCCTTGGTAAACACATCAGCTAATTGATTAATGGTAGAGACATGAGACAATTGAATAAGGCCATCTTGAAGCTTTTGCCAAACATAGTGACAATCAAGCTCAATATGCTTGGTTTGTTCATGATAGACAAGATTCTTGGTGATGTAAATGGCTGCAAGATTGTCACACTTCAATGGAACAGGTGTAATATTAGGAACTTGCATATCTGAAAAAATATGTGTGAGCCATAAGAGTTCATCACATATCCTTCGCATAGACTTGTACTCCGCTTCTGCTGAAGACAAGGAGACAATGTGTTGCTTTTTAGACTTCCAAGAAATAGGATTTCCATAAAATAAACGATGTATCCGCTGACAGATCTTCTGGTATCAGGGCAAGCTGCACAATCAGCATCACAATAGGCTTCAATATTGACTTGGGATTATTGTTAAAGAAAAGATCGTGATGTAAACTACCTTTGAGATAACGTATAACATGTAGAGCAGCATCATAATGAATTTGGGTAGGCTTTTGGTTAAATTGACTCAAATGCTGAACCGTGTAAGTAAGATCCAATCTGGTATGAACCAAATAATTGAGTTTACCAACTAATTGCCTGTAAATTGTAGGATCAGACAGAAACGGTCCTTTAGCAATATAAAGTTTAGATTTTGGTGGTAAAGGGACAGAAACATAAGAACTATCCTCCATGGAATAAAGAGCAATTAATTCGCGTATGAATTTTTGCTGATGAATGATCATTCCTGAATCCTCTTTGGTAAATTCAAGACCAAGAAAAAACCCAATGTTGCCAAGATCCTTTATTTTGAAGGTAGCATCAAGAAAAGATTTAAGATCTGAAATGGAAGTTGAATCATTCCCGGTTACAAGAAGGTCATCAACGTATACAGCAATGATAACTATAAGGTCATTGTTGATCTTTAAAAACAAGGAATGGTCATTTTGAGAGTAATAAAAACCTTTTAACTGTGAGGCATGAGCAAGCTTTGAATACCATTTTTTAGAGGCTTGTTTTAGACCATACAAGGACTTGTTGAGCTTGCAAACCAATAAAGGAGAAGAAACAGATAAAGATAGACTTGGAGGGATCTTCATGTAAACTTCTTTATGGAGATCCCTATGAAGAAATGCGTTATTTACATCAAACTGTTGCAGATCCCATCCCCTATTGATTGCTACAGAAATAAGACATTTAATAGTAGTAAACTTGACTACGAGGGAAAATGTCTCATGATAATCTATTCCTGCTTTTTGTGTAAAACCTTTAGCCACTAATCTGGCTTTATGCCTTTCGATATAGCCATCAGATCTGTATTTGAGCTTGTAAACCCATTTACACGATATAGGTTTCTTACCTTTTGGCAATTTGACTATATCCCAAGTATTATTGGAATGTAAAGCTTGAAGTTCCTTAGTCATTGCCTCCTCCCATTTAGGGTTACCTTTTGCCTCATTATAGAATATTGGTTCAGTCTCGTGAACAGTGACATTGAAAGAATGATGGTTAAGATCGTGAGAAAAAGAATTTTTGGAATCAGGAGCACAAAGATTTGTGACTGTATGAGCATAAAAGAGATGAGTATCTGATGATGAAGCTAGATTACAAACGTAATCTTTAAGATGATGATGAGGGTGTCTATTTCGGACAAGTCGGTATACCAAATTTGGTGCAACAATTGGAGGAGGAATATCATTTGGTTCATGATGAGGATTGGGATTTGAAGTAGATACATCAGTAGAATTCTCAGCAGATGGTTCTTGAGAATTTATAGGAATGTAGGATGTAGAGTTGGGAAGGACAATGTATTGTAATGGAAAGATTTGCTCATGAAATTTTAAGTCCCTTGTAATAAAAATCTTTCTTGTAACAATGTTCAACACTTTATAAGCTTTTTGTGCAGTAGGGTAGCCGATGAACACACAAGGCTGAGATCTCGGCATAAACTTGTCTCGACCCACTATAGACGTGCTCACAAAACACAAACAACCAAAGGCCCTTAAGTGATGAATTTCGGGCTTTTTATCATGAAGAACTTCATAAGGACTTTCATGATTCAAAATATTTGAAGGTATTCTGTTAATCAAGTAAACAGCCGTTTTCGTACACTCACCCCAATACTCAGCAGTTAAACCAACTTGAAAGTACAAAGCCCTTGCTATTTCAAGAATGTGTTTATGTTTTCTTTCGACTATTCCATTCTGTTGTGGAGAATGAGGAGTTGACTTTTGATGTATAATGCCTTGAGAGGAATAAAAGTCAATGCCTTCTTGACTAGAACTCAACTCAAAAGCATTATCAGATCTGATAGTTTTTATTGTTTTTGAAAATTGAGTTTGAATGAGCTTAACAAAAGCCTTAATAAGGGA
Source organism: Cichorium intybus (assembly GCA_023525715.1). Taxonomy (NCBI): domain Eukaryota; kingdom Viridiplantae; phylum Streptophyta; class Magnoliopsida; order Asterales; family Asteraceae; genus Cichorium; species Cichorium intybus. Next base: position 150,916,743 of record CM042010.1, on the reverse strand, counting down.
CATATCATAACTTTTGTGAGTTAGTAAATGGATCCATGTGCTTCTACTGTGGTCATCCATTATGGTAAGAAAATATCGATGTCCATCATGTGAGGGATGTTTGTACGGGCCCCATATGTCAACATGGATTAAGTCAAAACAACTAGTAGAAGATGAGTCACTGACAGGAAAAGGTAACCTATGTTGTCTTGCTTTTGAACAGATCAAGCAAGAAGAAATATCATGAGCATTTAAAGGAACCAAAGAAAGAGACTTAAGAGTATCAATAGGAACATGACCGAATCTGTGATGCTAAAGAGATACATTGGAAGTTTGATTAACAGCAAACGTATTCTTACACATGTGCTTATTGAATACAGAAAAACTGAAATAGAAATGTTTTTGTATAGTTCTATAATCTAACACATACAAATCATTGACTCTACTTCCAAGAATTCCAAGAGCTATCTTATCCTTCATCAAAGGGTCCTGCAGAAAACAACTTTGATCAGTGAAAAGGACAAAGGTATGAAGTTGAGAAGTGAGTTTAGAGATGGACACAAGGTTGTATTTGAAAAAAGGAACATACAACACTTTTTGGAGAATTATTGAGTCATGTAAGTTGACATCACCATAGAATTCGACAGATACATCATGACCATCAGGTAGACCAATCAGGTGATCGTGATGTAATTTGTGGAAGTTAAGAAACAAGTCTCTGTTAGAACACATGTGGTCCGTGGCTCCAGAATCAAGAATCCAGCATAAATAAGGATGTAAAAGATGAGATGATTTATAAATATTTAGGGCAAAATGTTTAAAAGAGAAGGTGTTACCTTCATTGCTTATGGAATCAAGTTTGGATGTTGAGTTGGATGAAGAAGAGGTTGAATTTGAAGCATTAACATTTGAAGCAAATGATTATACTGTTCTTCAGTGATACCGAAATCAAGTTTAGAAGTAACATTTTGTGTCGAGCTCTTAGGTTCGTCCTTCTTAGCTTTTGTGAACTTGAATGTAGATGGAAATCCAATCAACCGATAGCATTGTGCTTTAGTGTCTCCACCTTTCTTACAGTGATTGCAGATGAGTGTCTTCTTGTTTGAACTGTTATCGATAGATGCATGCATGACTATAGAATCTCCAATCAAATGAGAATTATTACTTATGCCTCATTGTTGTTCTTTTTGAACGATTAAGGAATAAGCTGTGTAGACAGACGGTACGGGCTTCATCATGAGTATTTGACCACGTAGGACCTTGTATGAATCGTTTAGGCCCATCAATAGCTGAATTAAATGTTGTTCTTCCAAAAATTTGTGTATAGCCATAGCAGTACCATAAGAACAAGGAGGAAAATTTTGTACAATTCGAAGCTCATCCCATATTTTTGTAAGTTTAGAGAACTAGGAAGAAAAATCTTCAGAACCTTGTGAAAGAGAGATCTGCTGTTGAATTTGGTATAAGAGAGCTCCACTTGACTGTTCATATCGCTATCCAAGTTCTGCCCAAATTGCTGATGCAAATTAGAGAAATAAGACACTGTCGGCAATATTCTTTGAAAGTGAATTGAGAAGCCAGCTTATGACCATTGAATTGGCCCTAAACCAATTCGGATATGAAGAATCAGTGATTGGAGGTTGTGAAATTGTTCCATCAACAAGCCCTAATTTTTTCTTTGCGAACAAGGAAATAACCATTGATCTTTTCCACGAATTGAAACCAGTACCATTGAAAACAGTAGAAACAAGGATTGAATTCGGATTATCAGATGAACTAATGTAATAAGGACTCGTACTATCAAGAGTTTGAGGATTGGGTGAACCAGAATCAGACATAATGATCGATTACTCAAGAAGATGAAGAAACAAAGTAAAATTAAGAGAAACAGAGGAAGAATCGAGATGGAATTAACCTTCTTCTGATACCATGTTAGAGTTCGTGAACTTGAGAGAGAGATTTGGAGAGAAGAATTTCATTTCATTACTCTACCAACATAAGCTTACAGAAGATATATACAAGCATAGAACTAAGCTGTAAGTAACTAAAACAACTAACTCAACAGAAAATAACTGACTACGATAGTTAATTTACTAAACTACCCTTAGATAGTTACAACAAAATGAGACTCGGGAACACAGTATAAGTATAGATTATTTTTCCAGTTCTCCATAACAACCAACTTTTTCATTTCTCCATGAGTAATCAGTGTGTCTTCCCATTTCTCTATATGCATCAGACACAAGTTTTTTCTAATAAATTTTCAGATGATCAGCTCTAGTGATATTCTCCTAAACTTTGTATTCCCATCACACGTGTTCCACCTCTTCTTCTATTTCACATTTTCACTGTCAAAAGTCCCCCAATTTCTCTTGTTTCACGTCACTCTTTGACCTGTTTCATACCTAACGGGTTTCAAACTTTCAATTATAGTTGTCAACTCGGACCAACGATTTTTGTTCTATCTAATCCAAATCAAAGAGTCTTGGTCAAAATTCTTTTGCTAAAAGGTAATATTATGGATTTGTTTGCACTTTGCACTTGGTCAATTGCACAAATAAGGTACTAATTTATGTACTTTTTTAATTTTCCTTTAATTTGTATGCTAAAATAGTTGGATTTGGACCATGGGTTAAAAGTTGATCTCCACAGAGTCGTCATTCTGCTTCCTCTTTTTTACTCAACAGAGTTCCGAGTTGCCTCGACTCGGTCCAAGTCACTCTAGAAATCGCGAGTCAAAGTACGATTCACTAGCACTACCGAGTCACTAACCAAGTCACCACTTTTCTAGTTGATTTTGACTCGACCTAGACGAGTCAACTCATGACTTAGACGAGTTTAACAGATATGACCATAAGGTTTCATGAATTCGACCATTTTGGCCATTTGTGTTTCGAGTTGTACTTGTCTTACGGCCATTTCAACTTGTCTTTCTTCCAACTCATGAACCTAAAAAAAGTCAAAACAAACATATATAAATTAATAAACACAAAAATTAGTAAAACAAAGTATATATATATATATATATATATATATATATATATATATATATAAACATTTTTATCTATTATAGTAACATACATTTTACCAATACAGGGAATGTACTTGCATTTTCTTATTCACAATAGCAACATATTTTCATTTTTTATATATAATACCAACATACTTTAATTTTTATCAATTATAGTATTGTACTTTATGTTATACATACCTAGATCGAGCACATTTATTAAAATAACTCCACATATCCGCCTAAGGCTAAAAGGAATGCATGGGACGCCGGTCGCGTGGGATCTACGTGGAGGCTACCCACAACGTGGCACACCGGCCCCTGGCGTGGCCAGCGTGGGCATGGCTTGGCGTGGAGATGGCAACGGGGAGCAACGCCAATTCGAACGTTGGAGAGGTGACCGTTGGAGAGGGTTTGTAATTAAAAAAAATTCAAATCACTATATATATACACACACATCCACATTTTAACACCACATCTTCTACAATATATACACACACATCCACATTTTAACACTACATCTTCTATATTATTTTAAAAAAATGGCTGGGGTGGAAAATGGAAACAATCATCGGTGATGGACTCAACAAGAAGAAGCAGCTTTAGCAACCGCCTTCATCAACGTATCTGAAGATGAGGCTGCGAGAAACCACCGCGTTTTCTGGGAACACATGCAAGAATCGTTTCACAAAAATTTGGGCGCAATACAATATCAGAATACGGATCACCTTCGTTCCAAATGGAGGAATATGTTATTTAAATTTCATAATTTTAATCAAATTTACGCACCACTATCGGCGAACCGACAACCGGGCACTGCCGACGCTGTGATCGTTGAGCAAGCGTTGCAAGAGTATCGGGTGACATACGACACTGATTTCACGCACCTCGATGCATGGAATGTTGTCAAAAAGTCACCTAAATTTCGTTGATCGTAGTTTCGTTTTAGTTAAAGTATTTTATGTTTTATTTTATCGTATCTAGGATTTAAGTTTTCGAGTCGATGTAGTTTTTATTTTCTAGGTTTGTAATTTTTAATTTTTAAGTTATGAAATATTTATGTTTTTTTAATTTTAATGAAAATTTAATTTTTAGGAATTTAATTTATGTTTGTATTTAAATTAAATAAAAAAAAGAATTGGAGTTCTATTAAATTAAATCAAAAATAAAATAATTAGATGATGTAGAGTGGTGAGTATTTCCTTGGTGGTGTGGTAACTGGTAAGCAAGGGAGATGATGTGTCGGTAACATGACACCACTTTTCAAGTGGGAACCAAGTGAGGCATTTCTCATAACCAAAGTTTCCTACTTCTAAGATGGCAAAATATTCTACTTTCATGGATCACTAAAAAATGAAACAGATTTGTAAACAATAAAAAAACATCAAGAAGGCATGATGGAAATCTACTTACAGTGACACTTTCAACAGAACAGTATCCTCGATCCACATGATCCCCCATAAACAAGTGATTTAACTTGTATCTATAATCTTTTACTTTCTTGGGTCTCATCCACTAGCTTATTTTACATTTTTTTGTTACTTGATATTAATCTATAATCTTTTACGGCTCTTTCTTTTATTAACGTAATATATAGCATAATCATAATATTGGTTACTACAAAAACATTTACACAGTATAATAAGTAATATTTTAATGCTTGCTTCCACCTTAATGAAATTAAGTTGTTTAAATATCATTACGACACCTCATGACCAATTATTCATAACTGGATTATAGTTTTATACCATTAATCAAACAGTATAATAACAGTATAAGTTTACACCCTAGCTTCACTCTAAATTAAAGACTCTAGATTATAGAGGCAATTACCTTGTTACGTGTTATGAAATGATAGGCTAAGATTATAGGAACTAATAGGCTTGAACGATAATATTTGGCAGCTACATAAACTATAGTTGAATACCTAAACCAAGTCTCCAATAGCATGCAGAACACACTTGTTGGTTTATAATAAAGTTTGCATTTCTTTTAGGTTCTTTTAACTTTAGGACATAGCATTACTATTACATAACCATTTTTAACTATGAACATATTTACCTTTATCATGGAGAAAACTAGAAATAGGGTGTTACATTATTATTACACCATCTAAGTTTAAAAAAAATCTAGAATATACTATTAATTTTCATGCATTTAAATTTCGAGCTGTTGAAAGTAAGTGAAATCATTCAAATATGAAGAACTCCAGGTTGAGGAAAGATAGACAAATCAAAGCGGCCCATCTTTTGTTTTGGAGTTGCTGGATTGAGAAAATAAGGCTAACAGAAATTATTTATGCTTGTGTTCCTTCTTTTTTTTTTTTTTTCTTTAATCAACTTATCTCTTCAATACCCAAGATGGATATATTAGTGTGTGGTTTATCTATTTGTTCATTCGTTTATTGCAAAACATAATTTTTCAGGGATATGTTGGTAAAAAGAGAAAGAAAAACATCAAGAGTATATTTAGAAACATACAACTTTGTTGACTGGGGATGAATGTGGTAATTTCAAGTAGCAGTGTAGCATGGCTTGAGTTCCTTTCAGTTTTTAATATCCAGAAATATAATATTCCCTTTAGAAAGATATTCAAATGATTTTATGGTCTATCGCACACCAATAATTCTACATGTAAACAGTAAACTCACCCCCCAAAGAAATTAAAAAAAGCCGACCTCGGGTTCACACACCAATGATTCTAACAGTACTGGTCAAAGAAATGAAATTCAAATGACGGGCAATGTTTATGGAAGTGCAACGGGGCCACTGGAGATGGCTGAAATGTAAGCACAAGGAGATGGCTGCGTGAAAAGGGAGGAACCGAGCAGGGCTGCGACGATTCCGACGGTGATGAGCAGGCGATGACGATTCCGACCAGATGTGGGTCGATGGACCATGGCTGTGTGAAAAGGGAGGAACCAAGGAAGAGTGTTCGTGTAGAGTGAAAGACCGAAGAGGAGCGAGGTCTTCATAATCTGATTAGGGCTAAATTGCTTCAAGCGCGTATGCTGACTGGCCCTTGGAATTTCCTACCAATGTATCTTTTAAGATCTTGGAAACTCCTAAAAGGAAAATGGCAAATAACATAAGTTTGCAAGAAATATCCGGTTTTATCCTTTTGAGTTTTTTAGGTTCATTAAACCCGAAAGTTTGAGTAAAATTTTGCATTTTTGTCCTTTTACCAAGTTACCCGGTTACCAGCATGTCACCATCCTACATGGCGCACCAAATAGGCGCTGACGTGGATGACCACGTCAGCGAGTTTCTCTACTTAAAAAAAAAAAAAAACTTTGCTGGGTAAGGGAAAGCACCACTCCTCAGTTACGAACCTGAGACCCTCCACTCACAAAGCCAGCGACTTACCACTAAGCTAAAAGCAAATCTTGTTGTCTATTTTCCTGAAAGCTGGTATATAATGGCTAACGTATTTGAGTGCTTTAAACACTATTATTATTATTATTATTATTATAACAACTAAATAATACGAAATAAACACTATTATTATTATTATTATTATTATTATTATTATTATATCTAAATAATATGAAAAATACTTATTTAATAATACAAAAAATACGACAAATACGTACACATACATGAATAATATGAAAATTACGAAACATACTTATTCGATACATAATAAGTACTTTTCGTGTTATTTAGGTATTAAATACATATTTTTCGTATTATTCATGTATAAAAATGTATTCATTAAAAACGTATTTATATATTAATATGTTTTACACACACACACAAACATATATATATATATATATAAATATATATATATATATATATATATATATATATATATATATATATATATATATATATATATATATATATATATATATATATATATATATATATACTTTTAAATGTATACCTTTGTTTTCAAATGTATATACTTAAATATATAAATACGTTTTTAAACGTATAAATGCCCTAAATACATATTATTATTATTATTATTACGAATGTATATACAGATTTTTAAATATGTTTTTTTAATGTATATAGGGCATTTATATGTTTAAAAACGTATTTATATATATTTAAGTACATATTTATACATTTGAAAACAAAGGTATACATTTAAAAGTATATTTATATATGTAAAACATATTAATATATAAAAAACGTTTTAATACAAAATATTTTTTTAATGAATACATTTTTATACATGAATAATATGAAAAATATGTATTCAATACCTAAATAATTCGAAAATTACTTATTATGTATCGAATAAGTATGTTTCGTAATTTTAATATTATTTATGTATTGAGTACGTATTTTTTGTATTATTAAATAAGTATTTTTCGTATTATTTAGCTGTTATAATAATAATAATAATAATAATAATAATAATAGTGTTTATTTCGTATTATTTAGTTGTTATAATAATAATAATAATAATAATAATAATAATAATAATAGTGTTTAAAGCACTCAAATACGTTAGCCATTATATACCAGCTTTCAAGAAGAAAGACAACAAGATTCGTCTAGCTTAATGGTAAGTCGCTGGCTTTGTGAGTGAAGGGTCTCAGGTTCAAAACTGAGGAGTGGTGCTTTTCCTTTTTCCTTACCCAGTAAAGCTTTTTTTTTTAGTAGAGAAACTCGCTGACATGGTCATCCACGTCAGCCAAAAATGCCTAGTAAGCGCCTATTTGGCGCGCCATGTAGGATGGTGAATGGTGACATGCCGGTAACCGGGTAACTTGGTAAAAGAGCAAAAATGCAAAATTTTACCCAAACTTTCGGCTTTAATGAACCTAAAAAACCCAAAAGGGAAAACCGCACATTTCTTGCAAACTTAAGAGCTTTTATGTCATTTGCCCAAACAAAAATAATTAAAGTCAATATTGCAAAAATGATGTTGTGTTTGTCATTTTTACGTGTATTAATTTTAAAAAAGTTTGGTGATGTATTATTGGTCTAAATTTTAGTCTAAAAAAGTTTAGTGGTACACCAATGGTCTAATTTCAGATTTTTTTATGGTTTTGGTCCTTGTCAACTTGAAAAGACAATTATACTCCTCATATTTGTTTTTCTATTATTTTATATTTATTTTTATATTTTGATTACTTAAAAATAAGAAGTGCCCCCCCACACACACACGCACACACACACACACACACACACACACTCTCTCTCTCTCTCTCACTCTCACGCACAACATAATCATCTGCACCACTTTTTATCTCCACCTCCTTCATCCTTCACCTTCACCCACCCAAGCTTCTTCTTCCCCTCTCTCTTCCAAGAAAAAACCCCGACCCCATCTTCTTATTCATCTCTACGTATACACTACCACCATGAGCATCACCCCTGGATGTATTCGACTTTGTTTTGATATGTTGACACTCAAACCCAAAGGAAATGGAAGCACTACAGACATTGCTTAACTTTTCCAAGACCAATGAGTGAGGTGGTTGCGAAGGTTGCTTCTATTTACCGGTTAACCAACAAAAATTCTAAATCAAACTCGGATTTGGACAGCGGGAGGTGTAGGTATCGAAAAGAACCGATTTTGGGGTGGGTAACGGAGTTGGAGATGGTGTACCTCAAATCCTCCCAAGAACGATAATCTCGAACTTTCTTCCATTCCAACTCACACACACACACACACACACACACACACACTCTTATGATGGTTCCTCAGCCAAAGGGAAAACCTTATACCTTTCGTAGAGATGGAGGAAGAATCGCTCAATGTTGAACTGGAACTTGGAAAGAATCGATGGATGTTGAACCTACAGATGCAGGAAAAAGCGTTGCCCTGTTCCTGTGTATTTCTCTGTTTTCCTTTCCTGGTGAAATTGGAATTCTTAATCATCGTATAAGAGGAGCACTAGGCTAGGAGTCTTCTTTGATGAACACACCGTCATTTGTGAAGCCCTAGATCGGAACATGGAGGCGAATAGAGGGGGAGGGGTGGTGGGATATTTTTGGGTATATTTTAATTAAAATAATAATAATAATAATTAGAAAAATTAAAAAAGAATTACTTTAAGGGTATATTAGTCATTTCAGGTTGGGTATAGACCAAAGCCACAAAAAAATTCAACCATAGCGACTAAAATAACAAAAAAAAAAAAAAATCTAAATTTGGACGACTGGTGTACCACCAAACATTTCTAGAGTAAAACCACATAAAAATGACAAACACAGGGATTATTTTTGCAATTTTGTCATAATTAAATTATTATATTTATTATAATCGTTTATAATGAATTTTTGTCATATACAATAATTGTTGGATTAGGTGTCTAAGCCATGACTAATAATTAGTATTTACCTAATTAATAGAAGCACAGTCCATTTGGGTTGCCCTCATGGCTGGAGGTTTGGTAGAAAATTCGGTAGAGAGAAAGCTTGATTTATTATGGGATTAATAAATCAACAGGAATTAAATATATGGTTTATTAATATATTAAAGTCATAATATATTAATTGGAAACTATATTAATTAATTAGGAATTAATCCAGAATTAATTGGATTTAATTTGGGGATTAATTGATTAATTAAAGGTGCAGGGACTGAAACTGTAATTATTCAATAGTTGAGTAAGTGGCAGTGTGTCAGTGACTAGTTGAATTTCGAAAATATATATATGGATATATATATTTCGAAATTAATATATATATATAAAGGATAATTAGGGTTTTTGAATTATAAGATAAAAGGTTTATCTTATTTGAATTCAAAAAGGTTTATCCTTAAGGCTTATCAACTGGTTATTCTGCAACTATAAATAGGGCTCCTTGGAACCCTAATTCCTGCGCCACTTTTGACCTGAAGAACCTCTGGAATTTTCGATCTCCTCTCCTCCAGCTTGGGTGTGACTTTCATTTGAGGCAGGATAATTTTGCTGCTTAGCTTCAAGAAATAAAGGTTGGTTTTTTCTGTTTTAATCTTTAGTTTCTTTTCTGGCCTCTAGTTTTTTGTTATATGTTCAATTAGAAGAAAACATAGATCCTCATAGGTTGCATGTGAACTTAGGTTATTTAGTTCATGGTTTGCACAAAACCTATCAGTGGTATCAGAGCCTGTTTTGTTTTCTTGTTGAACTGATATAACTGTTTTAGGGTTTAAAGCCTATAAACCCTAATTTTTGTGAAAATCGATTTATAGGATTAGGGTTTTGGAAACCCTAATCCCCCCCCTTGCTAAATTTCGAAAATTCCATTAGGGTTTTAGAAGGTTTTCTATTTTTGGTAACTTTATTTGTTAATTAAATGGATAACCTTAAACCCCATTATTTGAAATCGATTTTTAGGGGGTTTAGGATAGGTTTTAATTAATTTGATTAATTTGGATAAACCTATCTTCATTTGAATTAATTTAATTAATTGTTAATTAAAAGATAATTCAAAAGGATTTAATTAATTTAAAATATTGCGAAATTAATAGAAAATCCGGGAAAAAATATTTTAAAATGTTTAAAATATTTAGATTTAATTAATTTAATTAATTGGTAATTAAAAATTGATTAAATCGAATTTAAGGTTTAATTTAATTCAAAATTTAATTGTTAAATTTGGTAAAATTAAAAGATAAACCTTGAATATTTTAAAGGGTTTTAAAATACATCTTATATATGTTATTAAAAGTTAATATTATATATATGAGATAAATTTGGTTAGTCAAATCAATAGTAGGCCTCATTCACGAAGCTGGTCTATAAAGTGGGTATAAGGAGACTGCCTATAAAATGGTAGTCTAATGGGTGAACACTCTCACCCACCGCTCGCCTGATCAGTGGAGGGTCGTTAGCCGAACGGGTTTGACAGAACCACTAAATCATTAAAAGTATAATGATCAAAGTACTAGAACCTTTACACAAAATCCCAATCTAGTTACTTTAGGAAAAATGTGAATTTGATGCTACCCCATGAAATTGCACATTGCACTTTATGAAACGTTGGTGGAGCGTGTGTGGTTTACCGACACACCAATAGAGGTTCATAAAGAGTGGCAATGGGTGTCTCGGGTGTTATCATTGTTGATGGAGCGTGTGTGGTTTACCGGCACATCAATTTGAGATGATAATGGACCCCGAGAGTACCAAGCTAATTTGCATGGTTATTCACACCCGGTTTGTGATCCTCGGCATCCCAGTCACAAACGGTGGGGCATATCCGAGATTAAACATGCTATTGAACAGTTCAATACATCTCAAAAGAAACTAGGAATTCCATTTATAATAAGATTATTTTTCCGCGGTGGAATTGGCTGAATCGTCATTCGCCTACCTTTATAAAATTTGCTTATAGATTACGGCATCCCTCTTCTATGTTGCAAATTGTTATAGTTGGATCCTAGCCTTATTTTATATTGGGTTATTATAAGGACCGACAAGTATCTAATTAAACTTACCTTCTTTTATAGATGTCTTCTGCTGATCAAACCGCTCCCCACTCAAACTCCAGTGTTCCCTCAATCCTCTCACTGTGTTCCAAGGTTCAATTGAACGGGACAAACTACAATGACTGGATTAGAAACATCAAGATGGCTCTGAGGTATGAGAACAAAGAGTATGTTCTCGAGACCGAGCTTGTCGATGTCGACCCCGAAACTGCTACTCCCGAGGAAATTGCCTCGTACCAAAAACATTCTGATGATGCGACCAAAGTGGCCTGCATCATGATTGCCACAATGAACCCCGAATTGCAGAGAATATACGAAGACTACTGGCCCTATGAGATGCACCGTGAGCTTGCGGAAAAGTTCCGTAAGCAAGAGCGCATCGAAAGGTGCGAAGTAGTCAAGGACTTCACGAACAGCAAACCTAAAGATGGAGAGTCCATCTGCGCTCATGTGCAAAGAATGCAAGGTTACGTGGAGCGGCTTAGAAAGCTTGCGATGCCTGTACCGGAGGAGTTGGCCGTTGACATAGTGCTTAACTCCCTACCGAGTTCTTATGACCAGTTCAGGCTGGCTTATCATTTGAACAACAATCAGGCTAACCTGACTGAGTTGCATCGCATGCTTCGAGTTGCTGAGGATGGGATGAAGGGTAAAAGTGTACCCTCAGTTAATCAGCCCGTCCTAGCCATTGGAAGTGGCAAAGGAAAGAAGAGGAAGGGCCCTCCTAAGCAAAATTGGAGGGAAAAGGTTCAGGTCGGGTCATCCAGTAATGGCTCGAGAACCAAGACTTCCCACATTCCTTGTGTGGCCAACCCCGATGAAGCCAACTGTTTTTACTGCAAAGAGAAGGGCCATTGGAAGAGAAGCTGCCCCAAATACTTGCAGGATGTCAAGGATGGGAAAGTAAAGCCATCGACAGCAGGTATATACACTATCTCTAAAAACTCACCATCTTCTAATTCTTGGGTCCTTGATACAGGATGTGGTTTTCACATTTGTTCTGATCTGCAGGGCCTAAAGGAAAGCAGGGAGGTGGAGCACGGTAGACTGAACTTGATCATGGGCAATAGGAGATCGTCCCCTGTTACCAAGATCGGCGTTTACAGTTTAGTGCTTAGTAGTAAAGTTTGTATAGATTTATTAGATTGTTGCTATTCGCCAGAAATGGCAAGGAATATTATTTCATTTCACGCATTATTCAGACAAGGATTTCATTTTTCTTTTGATAATAATATTGGATCTATTTCTGTTTTCAAAAATGGTATTTTGAATTTTACTGCTTATCCTTGTGATGGTGTGTATGAAACTGTGAAATGTGTTGACAATCTAGGACATAGTGTAAATTATATTGATTCTACTAGTGATGTGGAAAAGGCATGTCTGTGGCATAGTCGGCTCGGGCACATCAGCAAGAAACGCATCGCCCAACTCCAAAAGGATGGAGTGTTGGAATCATTCGACCTCAAGTCGGATGATGTATGCGAATCTTGTCTGTTGGGCAAGATGACTAAATCACCTTTCAAAGGGTCTTTTGAAAGAGGTGAAGGTCTATTGGACATCATTCACACGGATGTGTGTGGTCCATTCAGATCAACCACAAAGGATGGCACGCGGTTCTACGTGACTTTTACCGACGATTTTAGTAGATACGGTTATATCTACTTAATCAAGCACAAGTCGGACACCTTTGAAAAGTTCAAAGAGTTTAAGAACGAAGTAGAGAATCAATTAGGCAGGAAGATAAAGATGCTCAGATCCGACAGAGGCGGAGAGTATCTAAGTATCGAGTTCCTAGACTATCTAAAGGAATGCGGAATAGTTTCGCAGTTGACACCTCCCAGGACACCACAGCTGAACGGTGTTGCTGAGAGGCGCAACCGAACCCTGTTGGACATGGTTCGTTCCATGATGAGTCGAGCTTCACTTCCAATTCATTTCTGGGGGTATGCCTTAGAGACTGCCGCCCATATCCTCAATCTTGTCCCAACTAAGAAGGTTGCGAAAACACCTCATGAGATGTGGACGGGGAAAGCTCCCTCGTTGGCACATATCAAAGTCTGGGGTTGTGAGGCTTTCGTTAGACGAGAGACTCAAGACAAACTCGCAGATAGAAGCGAAAGGTGTTTCTTCATTGGTTATCCCAAACAGTCCTTTGGATATCTATTCTACAGACCAAGCGAGGACGTGGTCTTTGTAGCTAGACGAGCGGTCTTTCGAGAGAGAGAGCTCGTATTCAAAGAGGACAGTGGGAGTACCATTGATCTGGAAGAAATTCAAGAGTCATCAGATGACGCAACCTTAGGAGAAACTAGCAACCAACAGGAGGAAGAAGTTCCTGTTGGTCCGACAGATGTATCCTTACCTCTTAGGCGTTCTGGTAGGGTTAGCATGCCACCCGAGTTTTATGGTTTCCATATAACTTCGGATGGGGACACGTTTGTCAGTGATAGGACACTGATAAATTTGGATGAACCAGCTAACTACCAAGAAGCAGTGGCGGGCCCTGAGTCTGCCAAGTGGAAAGAGGCCATGGATAGCGAGATCAAGTCCATGTATGACAATCAAGTTTGGAACTTGGTTGATAATGTACCGGGTCGAAAGACAGTCGGGTGTAAATGGATCTTCAAGAAGAAGACCGACATGGACGGAAAGGTACACACTTTCAAGGCAAGACTGGTTGCGAAGGGCTTTACTCAAACCCCAGGGGTTGACTATGACGAGACCTTCTCACCAGTAGCCAAGATAAAGTCTATTAGGATTATGCTGGCCATAGCTGCATTTCATGACTATGAAATTTGGCAGATGGACGTCAAAACCGCTTTCCTTAACGGGAAGTTGACTGAGGATGTTTACATGAATCAGCCAGAGGGTTTTGTCGATGCAAAGTATCCTAATAAGGTGTGTAAGCTTGAGAGATCAATCTACGGATTGAAGCAAGCTTCTCGCAGCTGGAATCTTTGTTTCCATGAGAAAGTCAAAGAGTTTGGTTTCTCTAGGAGCGAGGATGAGTCCTGCGTATATGTCAAGGCTAGTGGGAGTATAGTCACCTTTCTGGTGCTGTATGTCGATGACATACTGCTCATGGGAAACAATGTTCCAACCTTGCAAGATGTCAAGGATTGGCTTGGGAAATGTTTCGCCATGAAGGACCTAGGAGAGGCTGCCTATATTCTTGGGATTAGAATATTGAGAGATAGGAAGAAGAGACTAATTGGACTTAGTCAGGGTACATACTTGGAAAAGGTACTAAAGAGGTTTAGTATGGAAAATTCCAAGAAGGGAGAGCTACCTATCCAAAGTAATGCGAAACTGAGTAAGACTCAAAGTCCGAGTACAGATGAGGAAATAGCTGAGATGAGTCGAGTACCATACGCTTCGGCTGTGGGATCGATCATGTACGCTATGACGTGTACTCGCCCTGACGTGGCCTTTGCCCTGAGCATGGTCAGTCGGTACCAGGGTAACCCTGGAAGGGCGCATTGGATAGCTGTAAAAAATATACTCAAGTATCTGCGAAGGACAAAGAACATGGTGTTAGTCCTCGGTGGCAATGATACCTTGAGAGTTGAAGGATATACAGATGCCAGCTTTCAGACGGATAGAGACAGTGGTCGGTCTCAGTCAGGCTGGGTATTCCTTTTGAACGGTGGAGCAGTAACTTGGAAAAGTTCCAAGCAAGAGACAGTGGCTGATTCTACGTGCGAATCAGAGTACATAGCAGCAAGTGAAGCGTCAAAGGAAGCGGCTTGGCTGAAGAACTTTATCGGTGACCTTGGAGTAGTCCCGAGTATTCAGGAGCCCTTGGAACTGTTCTGCGATAATGAAGGTGCGGTCGCCTTGACAAAGGAACCGCGAGATCATGGAAAGTCCAGACATATCGACAGAAAGTACCACTACATCAGGCATAGGGTAGAAGAAGGTCACCTCCTTGTAAAGAGGGTATCATCGGAAGATAATCCTGCAGATCCCTTGACAAAGGCTCTGAGTAGGATTAAGCATAATCAGCATGCTAGGAGCATTGGATTAAGAGATGATATAAGTTTTAGTAATTAGATAGGTTTCGAAACATGTAACAATGTATTGTATTTGACTCTTGTGATTTAATAATAGAGATTTATTATGGTTTACTACTCTTGTCAGTACTTTATCATTGTGTTTCATTTTGCATGTTTTACTTCCTGAATAATTGGATTATTCAAATATCCACAGTCAATTACACTTTAAGGGAGTAAGTGTGAAGTAAGACTGTCATGAATTGGTAATAGATTGTCTAAGGAGTTAGACATTGCAATTGGATTGCTGAACCATTCGTGAATACTTGGAAATGGAGATTTGAGTATTGGATAAACCCGCGCTCAATGGATTGCTTCATGGATTATATCACGAGCAATGTTGAGACGATAATATCTTTTGATCTTTAAGCTAAGACATATGAGTTATGATTTACTAAGACAGTTGTTCATTGATAATACGAAAACGCATCGGTAACTCGGTGTTATAAAACGTATTGTTGTGAGTAATTTGTTTGGTAAAAGACATAAGTATATGAGTCGAAGTTTATTCGTCCCTTGACCCTAACGGGGAACAGATATCTGTAGGCCTCTCGATGATTTTGAAGTTGACTGAAATGGTTGGCCAACCGGGACTAAATTGGTAGTCTAAGAGTCATATGCAAATCGGAAATCGAGGAACAGTGAATCAGACCGGATTGATTTTATCCATGTCTTGAGTCTGAAAATATCTTGTTGGACGGAGGATCATCTGATCACTTATCTTTGGACAGAACTGATTAGATCAGAGTTAGGCATTGGTTTCTAGGAAGCTACAAGTGCTGGTTAATTAGAGGCTGAATTGGTAATTATAGTCATAGACTTATCCAAGTGGGAGACTGTTGGATTAGGTGTCTAAGCCATGACTAATAATTAGTATTTACCTAATTAATAGAAGCACAGTCCATTTGGGTTGCCCTCATGGCTGGAGGTTTGGTAGAAAATTCGGTAGAGAGAAAGCTTGATTTATTATGGGATTAATAAATCAACAGGAATTAAATATATGGTTTATTAATATATTAAAGTCATAATATATTAATTGGAAACTATATTAATTAATTAGGAATTAATCCAGAATTAATTGGATTTAATTTGGGGATTAATTGATTAATTAAAGGTGTAGGGACTGAAACTGTAATTATTCAATAGTTGAGTAAGTGGCAGTGTGTCAGTGACTAGTTGAATTTCGAAAATATATATATGGATATATATATTTCGAAATTAATATATATATATAAAGGATAATTAGGGTTTTTGAATTATAAGATAAAAGGTTTATCTTATTTGAATTCAAAAAGGTTTATCCTTAAGGCTTATCAACTGGTTATTCTGCAACTATAAATAGGGCTCCTTGGAACCCTAATTCCTGCGCCACTTTTGACCTGAAGAACCTCTGGAATTTTCGATCTCCTCTCCTCCAGCTTGGGTGTGACTTTCATTTGAGGCAGGATAATTTTGCTGCTTAGCTTCAAGAAATAAAGGTTGGTTTTTTCTGTTTTAATCTTTAGTTTCTTTTCTGGCCTCTAGTTTTTTGTTATATGTTCAATTAGAAGAAAACATAGATCCTCATAGGTTGCATGTGAACTTAGGTTATTTAGTTCATGGTTTGCACAAAACCTATCAATAATAGCATATTTTTATGCATATTATATAGCCTATCTAAAACATAAATTTGTATGTATTGCAAAAAATTGTTGTATACAGATCAGCTCCCATCATTTATAGATATAATAATTATTATTTATCACTGTTAACTTATATATATATATATATATATATATATATATATATATATATATATATATATATATATATATATATATATATATATATAATTTATTATTATTATTATTATTATTTTATTATTAAAGTATTACGTTCTAGAAAATTATACATTTTATTATTTAATTGAAGGTGTTGCTAACTACTTAGACATACGTTTGTCTGATCATATTGTTATAACCTCTTCACGTGGGCATCTTGATGTGTAATTAGATTATTCGTTGTTTTTGTCCACCAACCTTGTCAGATATATATATATATATATATATATATATATATATATATATATATATATATATATATATATATATATATATATATATATATATATATATATATATATATATATATATATATATATATATATATATATATATATATATGAGTAATTGTATTGATTCCTACCTTTTATTCCTACCCTTATTCCTACCTATGTGAAATTATGACAAGTATCATATTTAATAAAATTAATAATATTTTAATACACATATCACAATTTAACATAGATAGGAAGATTAGTAGGAATAAAAGGTAGGAACAAAAACAATTTCTCATATATATATATATATATATATATATATATATATATATATATATATATATATATATATATATATATATATATATATATAGGCAAAAGTTCAACAAGGGACTAATACAAACCATGGTACCAAGGGACTAATCTCATCCACACGATTGTACACTTTACGGTGGACGTGCATCTACCGGATTATTAAAAAACTCACTTCGTTTTTTTTCGTTTTTTTAGTTTTTAGGTCTTATTTTTTATCGAAAAAAAAATCTGAATATATAGAAATTTATAACTTTTTATCCTCTACAAATAGAGATCCATATTGATATACAAAAAATGATTTTTTTTTCGAAATTTACGCTAGTTGAGATTCACATGTGAATATGAACTGTTATTATGTTCACTTTTGACATTCACAATGACATATGATATTGTCATATGAATCTGAATAAATTTTTATGTGAATGTGAATGGAATTAATTGTATGAATCATAGTATATTCATTATAAATGATTAAAATATTGAATTGTTAAAATTTTTCTAACTAAATTAATCATATTCATATTTTGAAGTATATTTAAAATACCATATGATATTGATATGTGAATCTGAATAAATTATTGTGTGAATGTAAATTATTTATAGTGTGAATCAGAGTACAATCATTATAAATGGTTAAAATGTTGAAGTAGTAAAAAACTTCTAAGTAAATTCTCAATATTATATGATTTTGATATGTGAATATGAATAAGTTTTCATGTAAATATGAGTAAACCCACTTGTGAATAAACTATATTACTTATAAATGGTTATAATATTGAAGTAGTAAAAGTTTTAAAAGTAAAATAATTACTCATATTCAAATTTTTACACTTCAGATTCAAATTTTCCGCTAGTTGAGATTCACATGTGAATCTGAACTGTTATTCTGTTATTCACTGTTGGCATTCACAATGACATATAATATTGTCATGTGAATATGAATAGTTTTTTGTGTGAATGTAAATGGAATTACCTTATGAATCATAGTAAATTCATTATAAATGATTAAAATGTTGAAGTATTAAAAATTTTCTAAGTAAATTAATCAAATTCATATTTCAGAATATATTTAAAATACCATATGATATTCATATGTGAATCTGAGTAAATTTTTTGTGTGAATGTAAGTAAATTTAACTGTGAATCAGAGTAAATTCATTATAAATTGTTAAAATGTTGAAATAGTAAAAAACGTTTAAGTAAATTCTCAATACTATATGATATTGATATGTGAATATGAGTAAATTTGCGTGTAAATATGAGTAAGTCCACTTGTGAATCAAGTAAATTACTTATAAATGGTTATAATATTGAAGTAGTAAAAGTTTTAAAAGTAAAATAATTAATAATATTCAAATTTTTACAGTTCAGATTCACATTATGAATCTACACTAGCTGTACTTATGAAAAAAAAATTATTTTTTGTATATCAATATGGATGTCTATTTGTAGAGGACAAAAAATTATGAATTTTGGTATATTCGGTTTTTATTTTTGATAAAGAATATTGTTGAAAAATTAAAAAAACTAAAAAAATGAAGTGGGTTTTTGTTATAATCCTCTATAAGCTGTACTTATGAAAAAAAATATTATTTTTTGTATATCAATATGGATGTCTATTTGTAGAGGACAAAAAATTATGAATTTTGGTATATTCAGTTTTTATTTTTGAAAAAGAATATTTTCGAAAATTTAAAAAAACTAAAAAAATGAAGTGGGTTTTTTGTTATAATCCTCTACATGTGCGTCGATATAAAAAATTTACAACCTAATTTTTAGTCGTTGATGATTTTGATTCCGACGATCGAGATTAGTCCCTTGGTACCATGGATAATTTTAGTCCCTTGTTGAACCCAACCCTATATATATATATATATATATATATATATATATATATATATATATATATATATATATATATATATATATATATATATATATATATATATATATATATATATATATATATATATATATATATATATATATATATATATATAGAAGGAGAGAGAAACTCTTTATATAACTTTGTACATGCTCGTACTATCTCATTTTGAGCTGTAAGGATTCTCCAATCACATTTCATTTTTAGTTACAAAAAGGTTTGTCTCAATCATAAAAAGAACCAATTTAGGTAGGAAACAATTTTATCGATCTCAATATATATGAAACTCTTAATTCTTGACAGGTGTCGCTGGCATCCATTATGTCATTTGTCATTTGCACACATATCTCCTTTTATGATAGGTTTGTTGTAAATCACAAGTCATGATTGTAAACCGACCATAATAAACACGTGATGTCCATCCCAAGACCCTCAGATATCATTAACATCACATCATTTTCTTAAACTCTAACTGATATTTTTGACCTTTGCACTTCCTAAATCGAAATACTCTTAGTTCAAATGTGTGTTTTAATATAGATAACGTGTGATTTGCATTTAAACAAATGGGTTTTGCATTTGTTTTAGTTTTGTTAAAACATTCAAACCTTTCTCATTTGGAAAAAGAATACTTTAAACATTTATAAAACTAATTTTATGATTTTACCATTTTTATTTGCATGGTCGTTTGTTAACTTTTTAACAAATTGTTCTGTTTCAATTTTAATTTTAAGATTTTTAAAATGCTATCATAAAACATCAAAATAAAATAAACACAACGAAATGAAAATAACAGTAAGAATTGCCTCAATCATATGCATATTTTCAGTGAGCCAACACCTAGAAAAATATAGTCATTCTAGGGACAAACCAACGACAATATGATGTACCAGCTCCCACCGAACTCACAATCGCGATGTGAAACTCGCATGGAACTCCTGCCAAGACTTCAATCTCCATGACTCCTGTTTGGTTTACCATGGTCTTCAATAATTACAATTTAATTTGTAATACAATTTCCTATCAATTTCTAATGTATTTTACAATGACAAATAGAATTTGCATTGCATGAAAAAAATTAAATGATAGGCAGGTTGTAACGCCCTGATTTTTCATTAATTTTTTTTTAAATTTTAAAAAGCACAATAAACTTTTAAAGCACATTAACGCTAGAAGCACAATAGCGCTAAAAATACATTAACGCTAAAAGCACAATAGCGCTAAAAATACATTAACGCTAAAAGCACAATAGCGCTAAAAATACATTAACGCTAAAAGCACAATAGCGCTAAAAGTACATTAACGCTAAAAGCACAATAACGCTATCGCTTTAGCGTAGTTGTCAACTTCAACTTTTAAAAACTTTTCTCATGACATAAAGTCATGTCTTAAAATTTCGGTCCCAACAAAAACATTTAAGTATTAAGAAAATGTTTAAACAACTTCGGAGGTTACAACTTCATATCAAAACTAAACCACATAAAGCAAGTTAGGATTACACACCATTTCATCAGTCAAGGTTCACTCCATCTAAGATTCCAATTCCTTCGGGTCATCTACTTCCTTTTATCCTTCGTGTCTAAAACCTGGGATACATGACATAAAATAAAATACGTAAGACGAAAACGTCTCGTGAGCTACATGAGTTTTAGACTCAAAACATTATTGAAAAGATGTTTAAATCAGTATCATATATTTGGCACATTTCTTTTCAAATCCTTTGCAAAATAAGTCATATAAATGACCTTTACTTTCCAAAGCTTCTTTACGATCTAAGTCATATAGATGACATTTACTTCAAAATTCTTTGCGAAATCAGCTCATAGAATATTTGAAACTTAAACGATCTATTCAGTTTAACACGAGTAGTACAAAATAGATGCATATGTAATGTATGTTTCGCACACAATGCAAAGCAGGCGGGTTTTCCTACCCGCGTCTTAGGTCTAAAAGACCATGTCACAAATCGTGACTATAGCTGGCAGTTATATACCGCGTCTAGAGGTCTATAAAGACCAAAGCTGGTCAAAATAGGAGAACAAATCATCCTATAATGGCGTCGTAGGAGACTTCTACTTCGCGACGGGAGATACCATCCCAGTAGAGTCTTGTTGTCCCGTTACGGGGACGTGTCCGGACCTCGCTGACTCATGCAATCACACTTTATGCATGCATAAAAAACCCGCTACTCAGGTCTCCTTTCTTCTCCCTTGGTCTCGATTTCACACACTCATGTGTGTGGTGTTCGGTTCATGCTTCCCCCGCTCTCACCCGATTTCTTTTTTCTTTTGAATCGTGAAGTGATTTTGCGTGTTTGGAAACTCACGCCGCCCACAGGAAGATAATACAATCCATTGGCTGAATTTAAATGGTAAATGACAAGAATACCCCTTATTCCAGCCTAATATTCCAACTTTTTCTCTTTATTTTTCTTCCACTTTGCAGGTGCATAATTTCTTTATTCGAAATCCAAAACCTGTAAACTTTATACATTTAGAAAGATGGGAACGAGCTTTAAAACATTTCCTTACTGACTTAAGTTTGATTCTTATTAGATTTCCCGTTATTAACCCTTGAAAATGACTCTTTGGTCATTTTTATCACTTTTGTGCCATTTTAAAACATTCATAACTCATTCGTTATAACTCCAAATTGTCTGAATCTTTTTCCTATATTTTTTTATCTCAATTACTACCAAAGTCTCATTGAGGATTTTTTCTCAATTCCTTTTAGATTTTGAGATATTAATTTTTAAGCATTTGGCAATAAAGTTTTCACATTTGGTCATTTATTTCCCTTTTTGCTCTTGGGTCGCAATGACCAAATTTCTAACTGAAATAATATCTCAAAATGACTTAATAAAAAGTCTTAACAGTAACTTTCTTATAATGTTACATTCTTGGACCATTTTGCCATTTCATTGTACGTTTAAGCGTCAAATTGTATTTTATACGTGTAAATAAATTTTTGGTTGTCACACAGGTCTCATAAAATAAATATTAAATGATCTAAAACAACTCAAAACATCATAAACATAGGTTTAGTAGATGCTTTGTGTTTACATACAATAGAATATAATACTTTTAAATGCAAATATTGTTTTCTATTTCATTTTTAATTTTTAAGAATTAAGTCGATCGTTTTGTTAAAAATGAAGATATCCATATAATATGCTAGATTAATATCAAATTTAAATGGAAATAACTGGATGACTTTTTGTTTGATTTTCAAATGAATTATCTAGAAATGATTATATATTCTATATGATTTTTTTTTTTAAATTTAGAACACAATACAAATAAAATATCACATATAACACTTATAAAATGATAAACGTGAACTAACAATTGTCCATATTTTGACTTCGCATAACTAATGTTGATAGAAAATCAAAACCATTGGTTAAAACATTAAAGCGTTTTTAAAAACAAATAAATAGAATTAGAACAATACAAGTGTAAAAGGGAACTTTTGTTTTTTAGGATTAGATAATATGACTGTTGTGAAAGTCGAACGATGTAGTTAAGAAAAAGATACTTTTATTTTTTAGAGTTAAAATGTAATATTTTAGGATTAAAAGATGTTAAAGGGCTCAAGAATAAGTAGTTTCAAGTCCGTGTCAAAAAGATGACGCACAGACATTTTTAGGTCTGAAGTCTTTAAAAAATAGTATGCGAGATAAATGTCTGCGTATTGTATGTGTGACGCAGACACAAAAAATGTTAAGAAAATCTTTTAAAAAAACCAAACACCACCTAAGTCTTGACATTTTAGTCTCTAGATGAAGTCAAGATTAGTTTCATTATAATGACACTTTGAATCCCTCTATCTTAAGATTTATTTTAATTCCTTGTTGACTTCTTAATTCACTTCTAACTAATTATCTTTATTAATATTATTTTAATTTATTATTTTTAACTCTTTAATTATTTATTTAATTAAAATTTTAATTTTTCCAAAAATAAGAATTTTGCAATAAATTAATTAAAGCTAGATGTTAACTGCATGGTAGAAAGTTGAAACGATTATAGATTGTAAATATATGATTGATACATATTTTTAGCCAAGTACGCAACCCATAATAACATAGACCAAAATAATGTTCTTATTTATTTCAAAAAGAAAATAAGAAAAATATAGCTTTAATTTCATGGTTATTCAACCATTCGATAAATATCTTTATTTGGGTACTATAGTTTGAAAATATTAAAATGTGAAGATTCTTTATCAATTTTACTAATAAGATAATTAGAAGAAACAATATGAAAAAGAAAAAGACTGGCTACACAATAGTTTACGACAATCAACTAGGAAACATAACAAGATGGTGATGGTCATCACGCGGTTTCTTTTTTAGATAAATTAAACCTAAAATAAAATACATAAGAGAGTTTAATTGTGATTTTGCATTTGAATATTTACAAGTTCAAAGAAAAAGGATTTGTTATTTATATACTAAAATTTAGAGTAAATTACAGTTTTGGTCCCTATGGTTTGTGGTCATTTTCAGATTGGTCCAAAAATGATAATTCTCATGTTTTCGCCCCCTGTGGTTTGGTTTTAATAACAGTTTTGGTCCTTTCCCGTTAGAATTAACATTTTCTGTTAAATGAAGTTGATAAATTGACCAATATACCGCTTATTTTATTTTTTAATTAATTTTGCTTTAAAAAAATGGTCAATCTCTCTCCCTCTTTCTCTCTCTCTCCACCGTTCTTCCCTTTCTCTCTCTCTCTCGATTTTTTTTTTGGGAACGACAAATCAATCATACTCCTACTCCTAATCTAATCACCTTAAATCCACCTATTCCCGGTAGTGGAGATTGAACCCTCAACTTTAAAGTTGGAAGACGACGCCTTATCACTTGACCAAGAGGTCATTGACCCCTCTCCCTCTCTCTCGATGCCCACCTCCATTGTTGTGGGTTTCTTTGAGATAACCCTAATCGACAATTAATATTACCACATGCTTGCAAGACAAAAGAAGTGGAGCGTGAAGATTTTCTTGAAACAAAACGTATTGGAACTCGATCAAGAAGTCGGAATCAAGAAAAAACAAAAGGAAGCCAGCTGGCATGTTCATATGCTTACACACGAGCTCCAACTACACAAGGAAACGTTCAACCTTGAAATCCCAAATTGTTGGTCAATTTGTAGAAAACCCTTAATTTCTACTGGTAATTATGCCGCCACCCCTTCTTCGTCATCTTCATCTTCTTCGTTACCATCATCTACTGGTTCGATTCAACAACGTTGGAGGGCAGCCATCGGTGAAACTAATATCCCAGTTCAATCGGTAAAACTATGATTGAATTGGAAATTGTCTCAATGTGTAAACCGTAGCAATCAGTAAAACTAATATCCCAGTTCAAACATCGAAGTAAAACTGGATATTAGTTCAATCATGCGCAATTGAACCTATTGAACTTATGAGTGAACATCTTTTTAGCCCCCGTAGACCTAAATTGCCAGTATTAGTTACCGATTGAGAGTTTGATTGAAGTTGTGAACACGTGGTATATTAGTTTTACCGATTGCTGGAGTGCGCCATCACAAGTGGAGGAAACATCGAAGCAACAACGTTGGAGGGCAGCCATCAGATTGGTGAGGAGCAGTAAAGAGAGAGGGCTGAGAGAACTCCTCTCCGATCCCCCCAGTTGATACGTATTCACCGAGAAAACGAGGAAGGGAAACGGAGAGGTTGGTCGATGGGTTTCTGCATTGATTCCACCTTCACATAACTCCATAACCAAATGAACGACATTATCGTCTTCGTAAGTGCCCTTTAAGCTCACGATATTCTGGTGTGGTGGGATCTGCTTCATGATCTCGACTTCCCTCCTAACATCTTGGATATCTTCTTTTTGTTCAATTGATTTTGC
Source organism: Cichorium intybus (assembly GCA_023525715.1). Taxonomy (NCBI): domain Eukaryota; kingdom Viridiplantae; phylum Streptophyta; class Magnoliopsida; order Asterales; family Asteraceae; genus Cichorium; species Cichorium intybus. The sequence goes on along the minus strand of CM042010.1, from coordinate 150,891,204 downwards.
ATCAGATTTTTTTTACTGTCAATAGGTTTTGCAATAAATTTGGACCTATGAATTTGGTCAGATTTCTTGCATTTGGTTTGAATTGGTGTGTGAACCCAAGGTCGGGCTTTTTGTAATTTCTTTGGGGAGTTTACATGTAGAATAATTTGTGTGCGATAGACCGTAAAATCATTTGAATATCTTTCTAAAGGGAATATTATATTTCTGGATATTAAAAACTGAAAGGAACTCAAGCCATGCGACAGTGCTACTTGAAATTATCACATTCATCGCCAGTCAACAAAGTTGTATGTTTCTAAATATAATCTTGATGTTTTTCTTTCTTTTTTTCCCAACATATCCCTGAAAAATTATGATTTACTCTAAACGAATGAACAAATTGATAAACCACACACTAATATATAACTTCTGTTGGCCTTATTTTCTCCATCCAGCAACTTCAGAACAAAAGATGGGCGGCTTTGATTTGTCTCTTTCCTGTACATGGAGTTCTTCATATATGAATGATTTCACTTAGATGATGTTTGTTTTTTAATATGTAAAATGTCTTTTGTCTTTTTTCAAGTATGCGGAAGAAGATGTGAACCAAAAGTCCTTTTCCATGTCTTCGCTTTTCATAAAAAATATTGTTTGTTTTTAACGTCTTTTTGATGGGTAGGGGGTGGGTGGTGTAAGGTACGGTGGGTGGATGGGGTGGGTACGATTTTGGTGGGTATGGCATGGAGGTAAGGTGAGATGAAATGTAGTTGAAAAGTTTCAAAAAGAGGTTCAAAAAGTTAAAAATTATGTCTTTTTGGAAAAGAGGCGAGAAAGTCTCTTTTAGATCTTTTGTCTTCTAGAAAACAAACGATATTTTTAAAAAACATCTACCCTCTCGCAGATGTTTTAGGAAAAAAGACATTTTAAGAAAAAAACAAGAGTAAATTACAATAATGGTCCATGTGGTTTGCATGAAATTTCAATAATCGACCAACTTTTTAAAAAAACCTCGAAAATGGTCCAAATGTTTCGATTTACTTTCAATAACGGTCCAAAAATAACTAAAAAAAAAGTAAAAAGACCAATTTACCCTTTTTAATTTCTTTTTCATTTTTATTTTAATGTTTTATTTATTTTAGTAATAAAAAAAATACCCCACCACACCCCCACCCTCACCCCCTGCATATATATATATATATATATATATATATATATATATATATATATATATATATATATATATATATATATATATATATATATATATATATATATATATATAAGTTCAATAGAGAACCAAAATAAAACAAGGAACCAAGGAACCAATCGTGAGCGTCGGAATTCAAATGATCGACGGCCGGAGATAAGGTTGTAATTTTCTTAATTGAACGCACATGTAGCGGATAATTCCAAAAAACTCACTTCGTTTTTTATTTTTAGAGCTCATTTTTTTATCGAAATAAAAAATCGAATATATCAAAATTCATAATTTTTTATTCTCTTTCAATAAACATCCATATCAATATAGTAAAAACGAAAAAAAATATTCAATAATCTTGTTCAGATTCACAACACTTAATCAATGTGAATCTGAACTATAACAAGTGTTATAGAAGATTATTCACATGTGAATGATCATTGAAATTATATTTTTCAACAATAATTGATCATTCAATAACAACTCATGTGAATTTAAATAAACTTTTAGATTTGCATTGTGAATTTGACTAAATTCATATTGAATTTAAGTAATTTAATATATATTCTTTACAATTTCAACATTTTGATAATGTACAATTGAATTAAATAAGATTCACAAATTAATTTACTTAAAGTTACACATGAATGATCAAAAATTGTTGAAAAAAATCAGGTTCAATGATCATTTATATGTGAATTAATATGTATTAAACTAGATGCATACTATTTTGAACCTTTTGATCATACACAAATGAATTAATTCAGATCCACAAATGAATTTGCTTAAAATTCACATATGAATGATAAAAAATTGTTGAAAATCAGGGTACAATTACCATTTATATGTGAATTAACATGTCTAAAACAAGAAGCAGTTAAAATTCGCAATGTGAATATAAACTGTATTAAATTTGTATGGAAGATATTTCACATGTAAATGATCAATGAATTCAATTTTTTAAATAATTGTTAATCATTCAATAACAACTTATGTAATTTAAAAATATTTTTAAATTTAGATGTGAATTCGAGAAAAATCATTAATGTTTTTACTATCTCAATGTTTTAATATCATATACAATTGAATTAACTGAGATTCATAAATGATTTACTTAAAATTCACATGTGATTGGTAAACAATTATTTAAAAATTTGGATAGATTTGTCATTTAGATGTGAATGAATATATCTAAAACAATGCAGTTCAGTTCAGTTCAGGTTCACAAGATGAATTTGGACGAACTTGAAGTAAAAAAATAACAAAAAAATTTGTATATCAATATGGATCTCTATATATCTAAAACTAGATGCACATTATTTTTGACATTTTGATCATACACAAATGAATTAATTTAGATTCACAAATTAATTTGCTTAAAATTCACATGTGCATGATAAAAAAATTGTTGAAAAAGCCAGGTACAATTACCATTTATATGTTAATTAACATGTATAAAACAAAAAACAGTTAAAATTCACAATGTAAATATAAACTGTAGTAAATTTGTATGGAAGATAATTCACATGTAAATAGTCATTGAATTCAATTTTTTTCAATAATTGTAAATAATTTAATAACAACTCATGTAAATTTAAAAACATTCTTAGATTTAGATGTGAATTCAAGAAAAATACACTTATATTTTTACTATTTCAACGATCTGATGTCATATACAATTGAATTAACTGAAATTCAAGATGATTTCCTAAAAATTCACATGTGATTGGTAAAAATTTATTGAATAAATCGAATAGAATTGTCATTTATATGTGAAGGAATATATATCTAAAACAATACAGTTCAGTTCAGATTCGCGTGGTGAATCTGGACGAACTTGAAGTATAAAAAAACAAAAAAATTTGTCTATAAATTTGGATGTCTATTTAAAGAGGATGAAAAATTATGAATTTTGGTATTTTTAGTTTTTTTTTTGAAAAAAAGAATAAGCTTAAAAATTAAAAAAACACAAAAAACGAAGTGAGTTTTTTGCTATAATCCTCTATATTGGCATCTAACTAGTAAATGTACATCCTTTTTTATGGCCGTAGATCTTTTGCATTCCTACCACACGATTGGTTCCTTGTTTTAAATTGGTTCTCTATTGAACCCAACCGTATATATATATATATATATATATATATATATATATATATATATATATATATATATATATATATATATATATATATATATATATATATATATATATATATATATATAGAGTTAGGATATATTAAAAACTGTAATTATTGTGTGGACGTAAGGACCAATCACAACACAGGATCAGCTAAGGGTACTTTAGTAATTTAATTTATAAATGAATTAATTAAATATAAAATTCACCCTACAATTATGGAAGATTTGACCAATAATTAAGGTATTAATTCCTACAATTATGGTAACTAACTCATTCCTCTTTATTAGAAACATAATTGACTCATCTATTCCAATTTCCACCCCTGATCAAGATCTCGTTCTCCACCAGGCAACCATCGCTGGCCACCACCAATCGTTGGTTCACCGGTACAGCTGACCACCGCCTCCATTATCATTCAGACAGGTTAACAACCATCATCCCACCTTACAACTCTAACATCCGTCACATACACCACCGATTATCTGCTTCCTCGTCAATACCTCGACCACAATCTGATACTACTCAGGAAACTCAGGTTTAATCAATTCTCTTGATCACCATTTACAAGTACCACATTGTGTTTAACCATTACTTATATATCTATAGTAGTAATGGGTTATTTTGGTTGCAAATGTTCAATTTTTTTCAGTACACGTACACACTACACATTATCTGGTTCTTTTTTCAGTTGCGTATCTACTTTTCTAGGGTTTTCTTTATAGATCTATTTTTTCCTTAAAAACATAATCAAATTCTTGTTATGGATCTATTTCCAGTTGTGGATTTATTTTGGTTTAAGTTACCCCATTATTATGAAGCTTTTTATTTCTGATTTTGGGTGTTTGTATTTACAGCAATGTAAATGGGGGATGAGAGTGCTCTCCTGGAGCCAGATCTTGATGGTTTTATCCTCAAAATCTAATTGGAAACACCCATGCAAGGGTTCCAATGTTTGTACGATTGGGATGCCTTCCCAAAGCATGTGTGATGAAATTTATACCACTAGAAGGAAGGTAATGGTAGTTGTTATGGTTTAGCATTAAAATACTCACTAGATATGTCATGCAAACGTAGTGTATGCCAAGGACCTGTTTCTAGTTGGGTGGGTATTTGTTGTTTGATTGATTCATTTTTTCTTGCAGATCTATAAAGTTCCACGTGTAAAAGAATCAAATGAGTTAACCAGCTGGAGTATGCATTATATGCACTATATTTTTTCACCTCTGTTTTCTGATAGGTAAATCTATTTACATATAAGCTTTTTGTGTTTACAAGTTCTATAAATTTCATTGTGTATACAATATAATATTATCATCGATTAAATTCATACATGTTAACTTGGAGGTTTTGGCGAAGTCAAGTAAAGGCATGAAGAAACGTTTGATGAAGTATACATGACAGTGTGTATAGCATCTTATCATTCAGTAAACCTACTTATATATCTATAGTCACCATCACCATCGCTAATTCCTTCATCCCGCTACTCCTTGGAATGTTCCCATCAGAAATGTATTGGCCATCGGAGGTCCGTCCAGGAGCGGTGAACAGAAGTTCAACAAGGGCACCCTCAAGCTTGGCTTGAAAGATCTTTGTTTACTTACTGCATCAGCATGGAGACCTTATATGGATCAAAAATCCTGCTAAAATTGATTTCATTGTTATGGGTGAAAAGCAGAGATCGATCTATGTGAGAATATCATTATGATGTTTCATGGTAATTCTTTGTGCATTCACAACACACGAAAAATCAAGAAGAAGCCCTAAAGTTTGATTTCAATGCAGTCATTCTGACAGAATGTCATTCTCACAAAATATAATTCTTATAGAATGTCATTATGTTTTTTATGTTAGATTCTAGTATATTATTCTTGTAATTTTGATGTTACACAATCTAATGTAAATCTGATTTCGTATGATTTTGTAATTCATGTAATCATGATTTTGTAATTCATTCTACCAGAATGTTTAACTTACTTTCAAAATATGCAGTAACATTCTTTAAGAATAATAATCATTCTACTATATGCTTTTGTAGTTTATTCTAATAGAATGTACACGATTAAGAACTTAGAATGCTTTTGTAGTTCATTCTAATAGAATGTACACGATTAAAAACTTAGAATAAGAACTGGAATTAATTATACAATTTTATTAGAATTTGTAACAGATCCAAAGTGTGAATTACAAATAAAATTGAATTCGAATTTGAAATTTCAAATTAAATCTGAAATTTTTTACCATAAAAATCTCACATTCCATATTTGAAAAAAACATAAAAAGTCCATATTACCCTTTAGAATGATATAATTGGAAATTTGATATTTTTTTAATTAAAAAAAGCAATATTCTGTTATTAATTACAACCATTGATGATTATTATTCTACGCACCAGATTTGTCCTTACGTCCACACAATAACTATGGTCCTTAATATAACCTAGCCCTATATATATATATATATATATATATATATATATATATATATATATATATATATATATATATATATATATATATATATATATATATATATATATATATATATATATATATATATATATATATATATATATATATATATATATATATATCTGGGGTTAATCAAGAACATAACACCTCCATCTCCACCATTTTTTCCGGCGAAGAGCTCTGCGATGAAATGAGTTTTGAATCAATTAAAAAGAATAATAAAACAACCCATCTCTCTCTCTCTCTCTCTCTCTCTCTCTCTCTCTCTCTTCTTTTCTGGTTAATCAAGAACAGAACACCCACATCTCCACCATTTTTTCCGGCGAGTAAGAAAACCTGCAACTACAAACCGATGGTGCTTTTTAAGGATGAAATGATTTCATCGAGGATTAGCTAATTAAGTTTTTCTTCTTCGAATCATATCACTAGTTTTAACAGTAAAATTATTGTTACAAATTGATTATGAAGTGTGGTGGGAAGGGAAGGGGACCAAGAAAGTAGGTCCTGCAATAAAGGGTGATCTTTTGATTTTTAGTATTTAGATTCTTGTCATATAATTTATTATTATTTCAAAGAAAAGAAGAGGGGTTCACGTTGATGCATTTGAAATCTTGTACCATCTTGGAAAGGCGGATATGATTATAGATGCCTTGAATTAGAAAGAGTATCTTTTGAAAGATACAACCACATGCGTGAGTGTGGCAAATTGATTACCTGAGTTGATTCGGGTAGCACAGAAAGATGTGTGCAAGTCTGAAAATATGAAAAATGAATGAATGATTGGAGATTAGATGAAACTAGTTGGAAATCACAATGATTCAAAACCCATGATGGTTGTGAATGTGAATTCCAAAGCAAAGTGAAATATGAAAATTCATCTTGAAAAGATGCATTTTGTACTAGATATGCAGCATACCCGGAGCAATACCAGACAGGATAGGTCGATAAAACCTATGTGTTGGTGGCCGGGATTGAAGAAAGATATTGAAAGACATATGAAAAGTATTTGATTTGTACGTAAAGTAAAGTCAAACCGTTAGAAACATGCGAAGAAATTTACCGTGGTTAGTCCCAGAAAAGAAATGGGACAACAATGTTATAGACTTTGTAATAAAGTCTCTGCAGGTACCGTATATTGATGAACGAAGTGACCTAGTGATGCAGATTTTAGAAGATATGCTTGAAAATAGCATAGCAGACCCTAGTAGAAGATGAGAAGATGTCTATCTTGGATAGAAATTTGCAAGAAATAGCAGCCTACATGCTTGTAGTTTGATGACTCATACGAAGAATGGTATGGAATACTGTGTTACTCTCCAATTTATTGGATTGAAGATGTGGTAAAGCCGTTGGCTAGATCTTAGTTTGTTGCACAAACTGGAGGAAAGACTTGCTGGGTACGAACGAATCTGAAGAATAGTTAAGACATTGTAAAACGGTATGTGAATCGCCGAAAATAAGCCTTTGAAATTCCAAGTAAAGGAATATGGTAGCATTGAAAGTAATCCTTTGAAAAGGTTAAAATCTGTTTGGGACGACAAGAAAGAAATTATGTATTGATAATTTCCAACAAACTCCTTATGATGAAATGAGGTAGATAAGTGATTAAGGTACCCGGGACAACCGGAGAAATGATACGAGAACTGTGATATAACCACGAGATAAGAAGACTAGTATGGTTAAGTGCTTATGCAATACCATAGAGATTCTGACATGATGTGGAAGACCGAAAGCGATACGAGGAAGACATACCCTCAACTCCTTGTATGATTTCGAGGACGAAATCTTTTGAAGGAGGGGAGAATTTGTAACGCCAAGACATGTTTTATTATATAATTATAATAAAAGGGCAAAATGGTCATTTTACCTTGGAAGGGTAAATTGGTCTTTTGGACAGAAAAGTATTTAGTTTGAAATAATATTTTGAGTTTTGGACTTAAAATGTTATAAAAACGGAGTTTTGGTCGTTTTACCGCAAAAGGGTAATTTGGTCATTTGACCATGTGAAGGACCAAAAATGAAAAATATTGTTGTTTGTGGCAAATGTATAAAGAATGAAAGTTTTATTGTAATAAAACTTGATTTTGTGGTCAAAGTTCAAGAAAATGAACTTAGGGACCAAAATTGTAAAGTTTTGAAGTATAAATATAAGAGAGTTGACTCTCTCTTTGACTAGCTAATTGTGCAGCAACGGGAGGAGCAAGGAGGGTGCGATTTCTGCAGGAAGTCATGAAATTGAAGCATGGAATTGGAATCATGGCTTGGAATTGGTGATTCCTAAGCTTTGAAGGTTAGTAACTTGATTTCTAGCCAAGCTTTTGTGTGTTCTTGATGGGTTTTTATGGAGTGGACTGAAATCTGTAATTTCAGCCATAATCCATGATGTTTATATGATTTCTGGGCTTAAACATGTTCATGTAGTAAGAACATATGTTAAAAATAGCAAAGTAGATTGCTATTGTTGATAAATTGAATTGTTGCTCAAGAACCCTAAATCATGGATTGGTGTGATTAAGGTGTTTCTAATGGTTTAAAACCTGTTATTAGTCAAGGGTTTTGGTCCTAGAACAAACCCCAATCGATTAAGGACTGGATTAAGGACTTAATGGGCCAAAACTGCTTGCTACAGTGCATAAATCGCGACTGGCCAGGAGGTCTGCCCAGGCGAAGGGCGCAGTGCGCCCAGGACCAGGGCGGGGTGCGCCCAGCCCTAGGCGCAGTGCGCCTCCAAGCAGGGGCCAGGCAGGAGATCAAAAATGCTAACTTTCGTTTGGCTTGTCCGTTTTAGCTCAAACTTGAACCGTAGGCTCGCTATGGTCTGAAAAGTTTGGGAAAATTATTAAATTGAGTTTTCGACCCCTCGGGGGCACTGTAGATCGATTCGAATGCCTCGGTGAATAGTAAAATTCATAAAAAGTTAGTAAACGGAAAGTTTATTAACTAGGCATTGTTTGCAATGATATTGTATTGAACTCTATTGTATTAGAGTCAATTGGAATGATTATTAACCTATTATCATTTGGTATATAAATGAATATATAGGTATGGGACAAAATGGTTGTGGTGCACGCAAAGGCAAGAAACAACCGGGATTTAAATGCAGCTAACATCCAGGTGAGTAATCTCACTGATATCATTTGTGATATATGATAATTGAATTGTTACAGGTTGAAACAGCTTCGAGGGACGAAAACGACAAGTGTAAAAATATATGTAAAAGACAAAACCAGATAAGCCGTGAGTCATTGTGATGACAAGAACGGAACTGTGAGTCAATACATATGTATATACACTATGATATGACAAGACCAGATAAGCCGTGAGTCTGTTATAGACAAGAACGGAACTGTGAGTCAATATATCTATGTAAACTATTATATAGACAACAGCGGGCTAACCCGTGAGTCTAGGCAACAGCGGGCTAACCCGTGAGCCATAGTTTATTTTGATGAGTCAAACTCATATAGACAACAGCGGGCTAACCCGTGAGTCTAGGCAACAGCGGGCTAACCCATGAGCCAAGGCAACAGCGGGCTAACCCGTGAGCCATATTTGATTTTGTACTACATGATATTCTGGTGCGGCCTATACGGCTATGATTTTGGATGTTATATCCAACGGGTGCGGCCTATATGGCTATGATATTATTATATAGAGACGATGCGGCCTTATGGCTACGATTTCGGGTTGCTGAACCCAAACTGGTGCGGCCTTCGGGCTATGATTCATACGCTGGAAATGTTTTGGTGCGGCTTGTATAGCCATGACAAATAATATGACTTATATAGTCATGAAATATGATACAGTCAGATATGACTAAGAAACAGGGGACATAATTGATAATTGAGAATTTGTATAATATTCTCCTTTATATACTTACGGCCTGGATGGCAAATAGAATTGATATGACCGGTATGCAAATAACATATTAGACATGATAAAGTGATTTGATAATCACATGATATGACGTTCCAGTCGGTAAGACTATATAGTAGGATACGAAATCCTAAAGTACATGATCAGCTGGTAAGGCTAGTAGTCTGGATCAGATATCCAGACAGATTTATAATGTTAGTCGGAAGAGACTATAAAATGGAATTTGATTTGAAAAGAATGATTAGAAAGAAACTTATCATATATAGTGATTTATATATGAATAAATTTCTAATGCTTGTTATTTGTAGATATGATTACTCACTGAGCTTTATAGCTCATGATATTTGTTATTGTCCCTGCAGGTTAGCATGATACTGATAGGGGACAAGATAGAGTCCGTGACTTTGAAGTAGGACTCATAAATGCTGTCAGTAGCAGCCCGGCTTTAAAGGAGAATTGGTATTTTATACTCTCCTTGATACACTTGTACCCGTTTTTATTAAAATATACCCCTTTTGTAATGGTTTATGTATAGAAACCTTTGTTTAAAATGAAAAATTTTTCAGGGGTGTTTTTGTTTTAAAAGTCGGGTGTTACAAGTTGGTATCAGAGCCGTGGTTTAAGTGAACTAGGTGTCTATAGAGTATATTCCTGGACTTAAACCCTGAGATAGTAGACATGATGCATAGTTAAGTGTATATAGTTGTTATTATACATATATAACCTAACTGTTGCCGACTTCTGACGTATAAGAAGTATGAACTGTGAATCTTCTTGGAAGACATTTAGGGCGTGAAGCTCAAGGAAATGGACCAGCCCTTTCGCAAGGCTCCGTTGTATGAGAGCCAAAAAGGGGACGAATAGCAGAAAATCCACATGATGAGCAATATTAGCTGATGTGGTCGGAAAAAGAAATCAGTTGTTCACCTGATTGATATTAAAGGTGAAAGAACAGTAGCCGAGACTACAAGAAAAGCAGAAAATATTAGTGGACTTCTCAGAAGATGTTAACACGATTTAGGTCTAACCTTAAAGGGAAGGGACCAGAACGAAAAGATGATGTGGTATAAGAAGTGCATAAAAAGCACTTAGAACATTTTAGAGTTGAGACTCTACCGTTGACATGCTGAAATTACAGAAAATGAGAGCATATTGCTCGAGTTTGTTGTATGGGACGGAAGTGGTTCCAGCGTGGGACTATAGATCACTTCCTTATGAAATACTCACATGCTAAATGTGGAGTAACGGGTGATGAACCCAAGAAAGAAAGAAGAAATGAATGGTTAAAAAGGACCAGTGGTACCTTGAGCATTCCAGCAGATTGTGGAAGAAGCTCGTGAGGAGACTGATATGATCTCCGATATAATTGTTTTGAATATAACTCGTGTATGTTATATTTGATCCAAGAAGCTATGCTTTGGATTGGTGACACTGATGCCTTGCTAGAATATTTCATCAACGATTTTGGATGAAATTTTGGAAGAAGCTATAGCAGATAGGACGTATGTTCTAGATATTGAACACCTGGAAAGTAGTCTGCCTAGGATTTACGGGACCATTTTCCCTATGAATCTAAAGCCGATGACTACCGATGAATTGGAAGCGATTGTGCTTAGTAATTGGTTAGCAATGACTTATGCTAACATGAATTGTAGAAACAAGAACAGTATGGTTCTTAAAACAGAAATGAAATGGATGAAAATCCATGATAAATGACTGTTGTTGAGAATACCGGTTATTTTCTTTGCCTAAACTCAGAAAAAGAGTTAGTAGAAGAATGATATTATAATTGGCATACATGGTATTGGCCAAGTTAGATAAAGCAGTCATAGTAGTGTACTATTTTAAATAGATTCACGGATGTTTCTGTTGAAAAGAACTTCCAAGATTTCTGCCAGATTGGCGAGAAGAGTTTATGATTAAACTAATTTTGGGAGCCGTTTATGGTATACGGACACGATATTGATTTGCATCTGTAGAGATGGCAGAGTTGGAAAATAAATAGAAGAAATTCTTGAATTGGGATCTCTTATGGCCGTATGTGTTATTGTATAGAGCCCTATATTGTTTGAAAAGAAGAAAGACAAGTTGATGCATATGTGCATTGACTACTGAGAATCTGATATTCTCGAAACCAGATCGAATATGAAGTACGTTTGTACCAGATATTGGAGTTACTTCACTGAGTTAAGTGATATGTAAAATTTTCCAAGTATGAAAATTTGGCTAAAAGAAGTTTTATATTCTTTGGGCATGTTAATAATGCCAGAGATGATGAAGTGTATCCAGTGGAAATGATACTGTGATAAGACAGAAACCGCCTTGGAAATTGACTGAAATTAGTAGTTTCCTTGGATTGGCGGGTTAATTTAGGAGAGTTGTAGAAAACTGCTCCTTGATTGCTATCCAGTTGACTAAGGTTGACTAATAAAAAGTATAAAGTTTGAGTGGGTAGAAAGACCACAGGTATCTTGTAAAGGTTTGAAAAAAACCTTGGGTGAAACTCTGACATTAGCATTGATGCTAAGCGGAGAAGCTAAATTGGATCATTGAAATGTATCCAAAATTGATTGTAGATTCATGATGTTGCAGTAGCAACTATGATTTTGGTATTGAAGCTTTGAAAACACTACTTATATGGTGTAAAGCTTACTGTTTATTCAGATCATAAGGGTTTGAAATACTCTATTGATCAAAAATAAGCTAAATATGAAATGATTAAAATAGATGGGTTACTTAGAGATTTCGGGTATGAAATCTTGTACCATCTTGGAAAGGCGGATATGATTATAGATGCCTTGAATTAGAAAGAGTATCTTTTGAAAGATACAACCACATGCGTGAGTGTGGCAAATTGATTACCTGAGTTGATTCGGGTAGCACAGAAAGATGTGTGCAAGTCTGAAAATGTGAAAAATGAATGAATGATTGGAGATTAGATGAAACTAGTTGGAAATCACAATGATTCAAAACCCATGATGGTTGTGAATGTGAATTCCAAAGCAAAGTGAAATATGAAAATTCATCTTGAAAAGATGCATTTTGTACTAGATATGCAGCATACCCGGAGCAATACCAGACTGGATAGGTCGATAAAACCTATGTGTTGGTGGCCGGGATTGAAGAAAGATATTGAAAGACATATGAAAAGTATTTGATTTGTACGTAAAGTAAAGTCAAACCGTTAGAAACATACGAAGAAATTTACCATGGTTAGTCCCAGAAAAGAAATGGGACAACAATGTTATAGACTTTGTAATAAAGTCTCTGCAGGTACCGTATATTGATGAACGAAGTGACCTAGTGATGCAGATTTTAGAAGATATGCTTGAAAATAGCATAGCAGACCCTAGTAGAAGATGAGAAGATGTCTATCTTGGATAGAAATTTGCAAGAAATAGCAGCCTACATGCTTGTAGTTTGATGACTCATACGAAGAATGGTATGGAATACTGTGTTACTCTCCAATTTATTGGATTGAAGATGTGGTAAAGCCGTTGGCTAGATCTTAGTTTGTTGCACAAACTGGAGGAAAGACTTGCTGGGTATGAACGAATCTGAAGAATAGTTAAGAAATTGTAAAACGGTATGTGAATCGCCGAAAATAAGCCTTTGAAATTCCAAGTAAAGGAATATGGTAGCATTGAAAGTAATCCTTTGAAAAGGTTAAAATCTGTTTGGGACGACAAGAAAGAAATTATGTATTGATAATTTCCAACAAACTCCTTATGATGAAAAGAGGTAGATAAGTGATTAAGGTACCCGGGACAACCGGAGAAATGATATGAGAACTGTGATATAACCACGAGATAAGAAGACTAGTATGGTTAAGTGCTTATGCAATACCATAGAGATTCTGACATGATGTGGAAGACCGAAAGCGATACGAGGAAGACATACCCTCAACTCCTTGTATGATTTCGGGGACGAAATCTTTTGAAGGAGGGGAGAATTTGTAACGCCAAGACATGTTTTATTATATAATTATAATAAAAGGGCAAAATGGTCATTTTACCTTGGAAGGGTAAATTGGTCTTTTGGACAGAAAAGTATTTAGTTTGAAATAATATTTTGAGTTTTGGACTTAAAATGTTATAAAAACGGAGTTTTGGTCGTTTTACCGCAAAAGGGTAATTTGGTCATTTGACCATGTGAAGGACCAAAAATGAAAAATATTGTTGTTTGTGGCAAATGTATAAAGAATGAAAGTTTTATTGTAATAAAACTTGATTTTGTGGTCAAAGTTCAAGAAAATGAACTTAGGGACCAAAATTGTAAAGTTTTGAAGTATAAATATAAGAGAGTTGACTCTCTCTTTGACTAGCTAATTGTGCAGCAACGGGAGGAGCAAGGAGGGTGCGATTTCTGCAGGAAGTCATGAAATTGAAGCATGGAATTGGAATCATGGCTTGGAATTGGTGATTCCTAAGCTTTGAAGGTTAGTAACTTGATTTCTAGCCAAGCTTTTGTGTGTTCTTGATGGGTTTTTATGGAGTGGACTGAAATCTGTAATTTCAGCCATAATCCATGATGTTTATATGATTTCTGGGCTTAAACATGTTCATGTAGTAAGAACATATGTTAAAAATAGCAAAGTAGATTGCTATTGTTGATAAATTGAATTGTTGCTCAAGAACCCTAAATCATGGATTGGTGTGATTAAGGTGTTTCTAATGGTTTAAAACCTGTTATTAGTCAAGGGTTTTGGTCCTAGAACAAACCCCAATCGATTAAGGACTGATTAAGGACTTAATGGGCCAAAACTGCTTGCTACAGTGCATAAATCGCGACTGGCCAGGAGGTCTACCCAGGCGAAGGGCGCAGTGCGCCCAGGACCAGGGCGGGGTGCGCCCAGGCGCAGTGCGCCTCCAAGCAGGGGCCAGGCAGGAGATCAAAAATGCTAACTTTCGTTTGGCTTGTCCGTTTTAGCTCAAACTTGAACCGTAGGCTCGCTATGGTCTGAAAAGTTTGGGAAAATTATTAAATTGAGTTTTTGACCCCTCGGGGGCACTGTAGATCGATTCGAATGCCTCGGTGAATAGTAAAATTCATAAAAAGTTAGTAAACGGAAAGTTTATTAACTAGGCATTGTTTGCAATGATATTGTATTGAACTCTATTGTATTAGAGTCAATTGGAATGATTATTAACCTATTATCATTTGGTATATAAATGAATATATAGGTATGGGACAAAATGGTTGTGGTGCACGCAAAGGCAAGAAACAACCGGGATTTAAATGCAGCTAACATCCAGGTGAGTAATCTCACTGATATCATATGTGATATATGATAATTGAATTGTTACAGGTTGAAACAGCTTCGAGGGACGAAAACGACAAGTGTAAAAATATATGTAAAAGACAAAACCAGATAAGCCGTGAGTCATTGCGATGACAAGAACGGAACTGTGAGTCAATACATATGTATATACACTATGATATGACAAGACCAGATAAGCCGTGAGTCTGTTATAGACAAGAACGGAACTGTGAGTCAATATATCTATGTAAACTATTATATAGACAACAGCGGGCTAACCCGTGAGTCTAGGCAACAGCGGGCTAACCCGTGAGCCATAGTTTATTTTGATGAGTCAAACTCATATAGACAACAGCGGGCTAATCCGTGAGTCTAGGCAACAGCGGGCTAACCCGTGAGCCAAGGCAACAGCGGGCTAACCCGTGAGCCATATTTGATTTTGTACTACATGATATTCTGGTGTGGCCTATACGGCTATGATTTTGGATGTTATATACAACGGGTGCGGCCTATATGGCTATGATATTATTATATAGAGACGATGCGGCCTTATGGCTACGATTTCGGGTTGCTGAACCCAAACTGGTGCGGCCTTCGGGCTATGATTCATACGCTGGAAATGTTTTGGTGCGGCTTGTATAGCCATGACAAATAATATGACTTATATAGTCATGAAATATGATACAGTCAGATATGACTAAGAAACAGGGGACATAATTGATAATTGAGAATTTGTATAATATTCTCCTTTATATACTTACGGCCTGGATGGCAAATAGAATTGATATGATCGGTATGCAAATAACAGATTAGACATGATAAAGTGATTTGATAATCACATGATATGACGTTCCAGTCGGTAAGACTATATAGTAGGATACGAAATCCTAAAGTACATGATCAGCTGGTAAGGCTAGTAGTCTGGATCAGATATCCAGACAGATTTATACTGTTAGTCGGAAGAGACTATAAAATGGAATTTGATTTGAAAAGAATGATTAGAAAGAAACTTATCATATATAGTGATTTATATATGAATAAATTTCTAATGCTTGTTATTTGTAGATATGATTACTCACTGAGCTTTATAGCTCACGATATTTGTTAATGTCCCTGCAGGTTAGCATGATACTGATAGGGGACAAGATAGAGTCCGTGACTTTGAAGTAGGACTCATAGATGCTGTCAGTAGCAGCCCGGCTTTAAATGAGAATTGGTATTTTATACTCTCCTTGATACACTTGTACCCGTTTTTATTAAAATATACCCCTTTTGTAATGGTTTATGTATAGAAACCTTTGTTTAAAATGAAAAATTTTTCAGGGGTGTTTTGTTTTAAAAGTCGGGTGTTACATATTGCTTCCCATCTGCCTCGATTTGTTCAGAATTGAACTCGCCAAACTGAAATCGAGTCCTAATCGTTTTTCTCCATTATTGTAATTTACTCTAAGCTAAAGCTTTGAGTCGTTTAGCTGCAATTTTCTCCGAACGAGAAGTAAAAAAGCCCGGTAACTGTCCCCTCGTTATCCACTCTTTTACTTGCACAGAACATGCAATCTATGTACTTTCCACTTTTAGCAAAGAAACCGAACGAGATCTTTTTCGATTCTTCACTGGTCATGGCTTTGTTAAGAGAGAGAGAGAGAGGTGTTGGGGGGGGGGGGGGAGGTGGGGTGGGGTTGGAATTGTTTTTTTTTAATTTATTTAATAATTATACAATTAAATAAAAATGAAAAAGAAATTAAAAAGGGTAAAATTGTCTTTTAAATTGACATTTGGACCATTATTGAAAGTAAATCGGAACATTTGGACAATTATCGATGTTTTTTCAAAAGTTGGTCGATTATTGTAAATTCTTGCAAACCACATGAACCATTATTGTAATTTACTCAAAAAACAAACACCCCTTACTTTCAACAGAAATTTAAATGCTTAAAAACTAATAATTTTCAATGTATTCTAGAAAAAAAAGTTTTTTAAACTTAGATGGTGTCATAATCATGTAACACCCTATTTCTAGTTTTTTCCATGATATTTGATTAGTATAATAACGATCTCATATGATTATAAAAATATTAATATCCAATGAATAAAATTTTCTATTCAATATGTAACTAAAATTCATAACTCGATTATTCGATTATCTGATTTTCCTCAAGTAATTGGACACTTCTTAATTTGTCAAAAATCAACCAAGTCATTGATAATTACATTACGATTTTAATATTAAGAAGTTGCTGAATAAAGCAATTCGCCGACAAGTGGTTTAGCGTTTTCTTTCTTCTTTGGAGGACCATGCTATATAATTTAATAATAAGTATACAAATTTTGGGTTTATTTAAAATCATGGCATGTTTCTTTTTCCGAAAGAACACATATTTTCCCCAAATCTTGAATCGGTAAGATGTTTTTTATAATATTATATTTTAACTGTTCAACATGGTTTCCACGTTTTGTTTATAGCCATCTAGACTTCGATACAACACTAGTTAAAACCTACATGTAAAAATCTAGAAAAAAAAAAGACCATACTTGCCTTTGTCATTCATGTTTTACGAAGCAAAATTTCCAATAAAATTCTAGTATTTTAAATGAGTTTATGAAATAATTTTAAAATTAATTCTTTTTTATATAAAAGGACATGATACCAATTAACATATTCAATTCAATCATCTCTTTTGGTACCTAATTATTTAACCGGTTTTCAGAAAACGAAAAGTAAACTCTTCAGTAAAGTATCAATTTTTTGGGTTAGTTTATTAAAAAATCTTAAAGTTAACCTTTTTTTACACAAAATGACAGAATACCAGCTAACATATTCAATATCGGCATGAATTACATTTGTCCAAAATATATAACAATAGTACCCGGCAAAAGTTAGTATTTAGTATTGATAAAACTGAAACACTGAAAGTCAAATACCGTTAATAACGATTATGGCTCGGTCGTACTATACATAATTTTAGAAGGAGATGACGCGACCGAATATGAGATCACGCATTAACATCCAAATGCTCTCATATCACTTATAAACAAAAACATGTTCTTAAAAACTAATATACCTTATCGAAACTTAGGAGTGAGAACTTTAGCTATCGGACACGGTTTTATCAATTCGAATATGAAGAGTTGGTTACAGTCATGTACTTATAGATTAGGTGGGACAGCGGGAGCAAGGGTGGGAGACGAAATCGTCTATGTGTAACATGGCGGAACTCAAATTTGGGTCATGGAATCTTATTTTTTTTGTTGGAACTCGAATTTGGGTAGGGTAAATGGTAAAAAGCACAAATCTTGCCCCTCCCATAAGTTTTTGACGATTTGCAGTATTTTTCTTCATGTTTTGGTCATTTTCACCCCTAAAACTATCTAGAAAATGTACGTAAGTTCTTGGTGTGAAAGTGTGTATAAATGTAATTTAAGCAGTACTCAAGAGCAATTGAAAGAGTTTTCTCATCCAATTGAAGAAGTGAAGGGAACAATCTATTAGGTTTTTTATGGATTAAATTTCATAATTTTGGATGATTTTAGGAACGCTAAGTTTGAAAATTTGCTTACTTGTTTATATCGTAGTTAGATAATCGAAGACCAAGTGTTGTTGACATGGTATTATGTTAAACTAACATGAATGGAAACTTCAATTATGAATTGTCATATGTATGGTTTGTGTGAGGAAATTAAGGTTAGAAATTATAATATAGATTTTTTAAACATATTATCCATTGATAATTATATGTTTTGAGTAAATTGCTAGAATTTACACTCATGAATTGGAATTGAAAGCATGGACTCTTGGGTAAATGAATTGCAGGACGTTCTTATAATTCATTGACAAGAATATTAAAGCAAATTATTTGCATTTATCACGAGTATTAAAATATGATTGATATTTATGGGTTATTACCTTAGTCAAGATTGTTATATTGGTTAAATGAGGTCAAGTAACCAACTGATTAGAGAAATATTTATATCTC
Organism: Cichorium intybus; assembly: GCA_023525715.1. Classification (NCBI taxonomy): domain Eukaryota; kingdom Viridiplantae; phylum Streptophyta; class Magnoliopsida; order Asterales; family Asteraceae; genus Cichorium; species Cichorium intybus. The sequence goes on along the minus strand of CM042010.1, from coordinate 150,872,309 downwards.
TTGCAAAAGACATTGTTGGTTTAATAATCAATGAATAGGTTGGTTAAAATGCTAGAGGACACTACTAGACAACATGGAAAATGTTATGAAATGAAATTAAAGAATTGGATTAATTTTGCAGACATGGAGCTACTTAAACATGAGGAACACAGATTGATGATTTGTTGACCATTCCACTAGGATAATTCTATAGGAATTAAATAAAGATTGAAGAAGATCAAAGGCAAAGAGAAAGTGAAATATTATAGTTAGTTGACCTAACCACTAATTTGACTACACTGAGACATTTTCCCAAATTGGAATGCATTTCAAAGTATTTTATTCAATATATGTGTTTATAAAATGCAATATGTTTTGAATTATTGTTAGAAAAGGCTACGAAAGCCTATGTAAATTATCTATTGCTTATCGCATATTGCATATGGCATTTGCATATGAATGTATGTTTTGAGAATGCATAATGTGTTTGGGTTGTGCATCATGATGTGTGAACTGTATAACTACAGATTGGATTGTTTCTCTGGTTCCTTGATATAATATGTTCCTAAATGGGAGGGAATCCCAAAACAACTCCTAAATAAGGTAGCAACCTTAAGAGTCAAGTAATTTGGAATGATGATTCATTCTTACATGTTCCTAAACAGGAAGAAACCCGCAAACGAGCTACACCAATGTTGATTTCATTCTGTCTTTAACCCCCCCCCCCATACACACACACACATACACACATACACACACACACACACACATATATATATATATATATATATATATATATATATATATATATATATATATATATATATATATATATATATATGCACACTCACAAGCTACTTGATTGTTCGTTCGTGGTGAATGAGAATGAATATAAGTATGGTAATATCTTGTTGATGGGATATATCTCGAGTAGTCAACATTTTTCAAAGTGTACGAAAATCCACACACGATGGAAAACAAAAAATGTTTAAGGCAGCACAAGAACGAGTAACGGAGGATGTCAAATGGGGTTTTGGTGTCTAAAGAAAAGATTCCACATAGTGAAATATCTCGTACATGCATGAGAAAATGATAAAAAATAGTCAAGAATATGTACGTGTGTATCATATTACACAATATGATAATAAAAGAAAAGAGTCAGACAATCTACATGGATAATACATACGATGCGGCACAGCCTCACAGACAATTTGTATCCGACAGTCTCCAATACTTCGCAAGAGTTATAGAAATACATAGCGCCGAAACGCACAACAATCTCCGCCACGATTTGACGGAGTATCAATACGAAAATCGAAACGAAAACGACGAAAACGACGAGGAGGAGTAATTTTTAGTTTTTTATTATGTAAATTTTTATATATAATTATGTAATTTTTAATTTTAACTTTGTAATTCTTATTTTTTAATTAGGTTTAATGTACTTTTAAAAATTAATGTAATTTGTATTTTATAAATTTTTTTATTAAAAATAATTTAGACGTAATATTTTAAGTGATATAAAGTAATAAGTATTTTTTCGATGGTGTAGTAGAGAATTGAGAATAATATAAGGGTGAGGTGAAAGCAATTTTGATATGGGGATGAAGACATGATACCCCATGGCCTAAGGAAAAATTAGATAGTTTATTTATATTGGGCTAACTTAGTCATTTTAGTGAATATCTTAATCGTAATAATTGTAATCTAGATTAATGGATACTTCGATAAAAAGAATAATATAATTGGATGAATTTCTGCATTATAAAAAAACCAACCAATGATATTATTGTTCCTATCGTAACCCACAACTAAAAGTTTTAAACAAATCAAGAACGCGTTTTCTCAATCTTTGTTCATTTGCTACTGCTTTAAATAACATCACTTTAATTCACAGATTATAATTTGTTGGACAATGACATTCGTATTTTCATATTCGAGAAGGAAGCATCTTGGAAGGAGTTTAATACTCATGTCACAATGCATATATACATACATGTGTGTATTGCATCAAGTCACCTGAAATTAACTTTCTTGAAGCACATTCATCTACTCTAATGCATATCTCGCCCATGATCTAAAACCCCATAACGTTTATTGAATGTCTAATTATCAAGAGGTTGCTAGTACGAGAAGTGAAGATCAAAACTCTAATGGCGATGATATAAGAGACATACATGCATTAACCCCAAGATCCATTCCCCGTCCACTTGAAACATCTCTATCTATGGCTACAAGCGATGGAATCTTCCATGACGATTTTTCGAATATGAGTGTGACTAACAGTACGTTGGTGGTGGCGGGATCAGTGAGAGGGGGCATGGGAGTTGAAAATCATATGACTGGAGAAGTCTATGACGTTGATGGTATGTTATCACCTGTACATGGTAGAAATGGGAGGGAGGTGGTGGTGCCGGTGAGAAACGTGAAGAAAGAGGAAGTTGAATCGAAGATAACCGCATGGAAGAATGCTAAGATAGCCGAGATTACCAACAGGTTCAAGTGTGAAGATGCAATAATAAAAGGGTGGGAAAGCGAGATGGTTCAAAAGGCGACTTTAAAGATGAAGCACGTCGAAGTAAATTACACGTTCACTTCGCCAAACTTACGTTTTACAGTTCTTTAGATGCGTATGTTAATTAATCACTCAAATCTTTCTTTTCTTGTTCAGAGGAAGCTGGAGGAGAAGAAAGCTAGAGCCATGGAAAAGATGGAAAATGAGATAGCCAAAGCACATCAGAAAGCGGAGGAAAGGAGAGCATCCGCTGAATCAACCAGAGGAACCAAGATGGCTAGGATTCTCGAAGTGGCTAACTTGATGAAAGCTGTTGGAAGATCTCCTGTTAAGAACTTCTTTTAGGTCTCAGTTTAATTGATTTACAAAAGGGGTTTGTGTGGAAAATTGTGTAATAAGGACCCCCAAAGCTAAAGCTTCTTCACGTTTTTTTATTGAGTTGAAGTGTATTGTATGGGAAGTGGGCTATCTGTTATTCATCTTGTAAATCAAACAAAAAAGCTGTGTGCAGGGAGTGGTTGGTAGCAGAGAGTTTAAAGACTTCTTTCTTGCTTCATGTGTGTTGGGAGTTGGCTTTTTTCCATTGTTAGCAGAAGTGTACGTTATCTTACATTAAATCTAGTTACTTATAAGAAAATACTTAAGTTTTACATGTTTTGTTCGGTTATTTCCTAACTATCTTTATTGTGTCAATTAAACCTTTAATGTCACAATGACATTTTGATCTACCCCTTTTTATCCTTTTTTATTTATTTATTTTTTTTTGCCTTAGTGGCAAAAGTGTCGGTAATGACCATTTAACCCTATTGCTTTAGATCATTAACGCCTTGATGAGGGGGGTGCGGGATAATTGACTTTGTCAATCTGCTCTCTGAAGAATTCCAATCCGCAGCCACTAGAAAACCATGATCTAGAACAGTTCCTTATGTTTGTTACCATTCCTTGATAATCAGGCAGAATCTTGGTGTCAATAAATATTATGATCAGCTTGTTATGAAAAGTGAATAGATGCTTTTGTGATATGCCCATAGATGTTTGATAGAAAACACGAACCAAATCATCCCTTACAACAGGCACGTCCTTTACTCTTCTAAATGTAAATCTTCTTACTCTTTGAATTCCACAGAAGGAACATTTGATGTCATCCCCAAATACTAGCCCACCTTCTGCATCCAATTAGTTAGTTGCACAATCTAGTGAGCTAAATGTTGAGTCTTCCCATATGGACACAAATTTCACCCCTTCTTCATCTAATGATACCCAACAGGTAGATTCTCTCAATAGGGAATCCACAAATCTGATTTGGCCTCCCTATAGGAGAAGGTCATTAAAAGATAGACCCCCACCCAAGATTATACAGCGTCTCACCTTGGTCAACTTAAAACTTTGACATTCTCTCCATATGATGTCACAATATCAAGGGATACCCTATAGTAGGGTAGAGGTTCTTAAAAATCTGTTTACTATCATGAGACCTCTACCAAATGTCCAATTCTTACGCAAACTCTCATAGAATTTTAGACACATTACATTGGTTGCCAACATTGCAACTAGCTAAATCTGCAAATCAGGCCTCACGAATTTAGATATGGCAACTGGAATAGAGATACTGGAGATCCCAGCCCCCATTCCAAAATCCTCATCCTCGTCGGGGAATATATATGAATCCCCATCCCCCAACATGGAATTGGGATCCCCATATGTGAATATTGGATTTTTCCCCGTTACAAAATTAGCCTTTTATGTATTATAATGATATAATTATAAACTTTAATCAGTCAAATATTAATAATAGAGTACATTACACGAATGGTCCCTGTGGTTTGGCATAATTTGCGTGCTTGGTCTCTAACCTCTTTTTTTTAACTCGGACGGTCATTATTATTTTTTTGTTGCGCATTTGGTCCCTATCATACCTGAAATGACATTTATACATTTCTTTATGTTTTATTATTATTTTCTAGTTTAAAAGAAATTTAATAGACTTGTAGATCCCACCCACACCCTCTTTCCCATTTGTAAAGTAATTAAATGAATGTGCATACTCTCTCTCCCTCTCTCTTATACTTTATCTCTCTCATATCCAATGCACCCAAAGAACCTTCCAGTGCTCTTCGCTGTACCCGACAATCACCAGACTACCGAAAACAATCGGATTACCGTCGGAGGTCGTCGACTCCCCTTGTTCCTTCCCCCTTTCCCTCTTTCTGTGCATTCCCTTCTGCAAAAACCCTAAAATAAATGTATTTGAGGTGGTGGTGAAAGTCGACCATGCGATGGTAGTGAAAGTCATTGGACGAATTCTCATGCCCCCGACTCTTACCCCTTCCCTTCTCTAGATGGATTCTCTAACTGTATGTTGGCATCGGGCCTCAATGCTCGTCGAGTTCGATGATTGGAGGATCACCACCTTTCCTCCATCTGCCCATCTCCCTGCAAAAAACCCTAACCCTATCGGACATCCTATTTTTCTTGGTTCTTCTTCATGTGAATCCAGATTGTGAACTGAAGACTACACCTTCTGTTATTTTTTTTAATAGATTGCATCTGGATTTTTTATGAATAAATTGTATCTGAGTTTTTTGTAGCAACAACTGTACTAGTTTTAAATTATTATGAATCAATTGTATCTGGGATATTTGTATTTGATTTTTGGTTTCGTCGGAGCCAGTAGGGGATCGGAGATTCAGGGTTGGAGAGAGAGAGAGAGAGACGTGAGAAAGAGAGTCTAATCGAGAGTTATGGGGTGGGGTATAAGGTTATTTTATTTTTATTTTTTCTAAATTTAAAAATAGGGCAAATTCCAAAAAAAACAAAGTTTTCAAAAAAGTTCGATTTTGACACTTTGTTATTTTTTTCAATTAAGTCACTAAGTTTTCCAATTTTTTTCTTAATTAAGTCACTATGTTTTCAATATTGACCACTTGACCGGCCAACTCCGTTTCCAGCTGGCGTGGCATGGTGACGTGTCGGTATATGATAATGTGATGCTCACACGGCATGTTGACGTGACACCTTGGTGTCAAAATTGAAAACTTAGTGACTTAATTGGAAAAAATTGAAAACTTAGTGACTTAATAGAAAAAAATAACAGAGAATGAGATATGAATGTTTGAAAATGGCAAAAAGTTATCTAAATAGATTTATGCTTATGTTTAAGGGACTGTAGCGTAAGATCTGAACATATTCAAACAGAAGTCGTAAAACAAAGTTGTAGTATTACTTATGAACTTTCCGGGGATATAAAGTTGCTAGAATTTGGACATCGTATATGAAAGTTATGTCAATCACAAAAACGAAGAAAAATCATTTTCTTTGTGAAACTCTATGAAAAATCATTTAACTTGCGGATAAACCCCTGACTGGGTAAACGAGCTAAATTAAAAAGCTTTCTAAAAAAGAAAATTTAGGGTCTTTTCGAAAAAAAAGACATTAGGGTTTTTTTGAAAAGAAAAAGAGTATATATAACTTGCAAAATCATGTAAAGGGACTAAATTTAAAACTTTCTCTAAAACTTAGGTGTTTTTTGAAAAAAAAATAAAGTTTTAGGTTTAAATAGAAAACACTTGAAAATATAGGTTTTTTATAAAATAATCTATCTCTCTCTCTCTCTTTATATATATATATATATATATATATATATATATATATATATATATATATATATATATATATATATATATATATATATATATATATTTGCAAGTTAAGGATGAATCCGATTACATGAGTCGTAATATTCTACAGCTACGCTAGGTACATCAGGCTAACTACGGTTCTTCGTCTTCAACCCTTCGCCAAGGAGACTGCACAGAGACTAGACTCACACGTGCAATCGGCAAACCTTGGTGCATAGCACACGCCCACCCCGTAAGGACGCCCTGCAGGCAACTGACTGGGTAAACCAGCCCCGGATACACGCTCCACCGGCTAGCACAGAGGCTACAAGCTGGCCGTAATATCTTTGGCTAAACTTGCATGGAGTAGGATTCGAACCCACAACCTCTCCTAAGAGAGGCATGGGCCGTAGCCATTCCAACCACCGCTGAAGTGTGTTATATATATATATATATATATATATATATATATATATATATATATATATATATATATATATATATATATAAGCTGACAAGAAGCTTATGTGGTTAAAAAAACTTATTAGCAGAGCTGGGCATTAAGCATGAAGACTACATTCTATATTGTGATAGTCAGAGTGTAGTTTACATCGCGAAGGGTTCAATGTTTTATAGTATAATAAAACATATATAAATGAGATACCACTTCATTGTAGAGTTGATTAGTCATGATAATTGTATCGAGAAAATACTTGGTAAAAAGAATTTAGCATATATGTTTTACCAATGTCAGTTTCCATTGGCCTTATGGATAGAACGTGACATACTGGAAAAAGGTGGTTAAGCAGTTTGCGTTTACGAAATGTACACGTCTTGGTAGACAATTTGTTTGTTAATTAGTCTTTAAGTGTGAGATTGTTTAGTTGTGGAGTCTGGTTGATTTTAGATTCGATATTCACTACAGCAAGCAAGCAATGTGGATATTTGATAGCTTTGGAGTCGAAATCAAATACCTAGCAATAGATATCGATGTAATTATAAACCTTATTACGAAATCAATAAACTTCTCTAATTTGTCTATGGACATAGCACAATTACTCGTGTAAACCACGTACGTGTTCTTTAATTTTTCTTTACATCTTTAATTGTACATGTGTTTGTTGTACGAAACCTAATAGGCCGCTCCACATTAGGTTTTGTTAACAAAAGAAGAGTATTTTCCAAAGACACTCCTCAATTTGTAAGTTAATTCATTACAAATTTAAGCTCATATATTAGTCTTGTAAAGAGATTTTTGAATTCAACACGAACAAATTTATCCGTCCATCCATCTTGTAGGGAAAATTGAGATAATCAACAACATATATTATGTTTACGTGTAAAAGACTCGAAACAAAATCTTTTTAAATATTTTTACATATGACATAACATGATGTTACGTTCTTTGAACATAGACTACAACGAATATGTAGGTACATGTAGTTTACAACCATCATATAATCCAACTTGATCATAACATTCCAAAATAAGAATCAAAATGGGATACCTGACGATCAACAACAAGTTGAAAGCAGTCAACATATGCTTTAAGTTGTACATATCGCATACTTCAAACAAAAAGTAGTATATGAAACATAGTCCAAAATCATGAGAAATTGACAAAAAAAATAATTAAAAGGAAAAGAGGCATGTCACTTAGTTATTCCAACCATCATAGTTTTATATAAACTTATTATTCCTCCAATGTTTCCAGCTAATGATACTAATCTAAATTTATGAAAAGATTACATCATCTCTTTTTAAAAAAATCAAATATTATAAAAATAGATATACAAAAGGCCTGTGAAGCCCTAACATGTCTTGTTTTTTCGCAAACTCTAATTACGATAAGGGTGAGCCTTACATATAAAATAGTATGAAAACAAATATATTTATTATTAAGAATTATAAGACAGATGTTGTTTTTGTGGATGTATACGCGGGCGAATAAGGTTCTGGCAGGTCACGTGAGACCTTCCCACCTGGCGGCAGTGAAGAATGAGGGCTTTTGAATAAGAAGTCTTTTGGAGTGCGTCGGTGGTTGAACTTGGACCAAGTAGCCACACGGCCCACACACGCCGTGAACGGCAACCTGAAACGGACAGCCTCCCTCATTTTTATATTTTTCAATTTAATTAATATATTTCATATTTCACTTTAATTTAGGATGGTGCTATATTTACCCTCAACACACACATTCATGAGAAATACATATAATAATTATATGTGTAATTTGCTTTATCGTAGGAGAGGAGGGTACGGATAAAATGAGCCTGAATCTATTATCATGATTGTGGGGACAAGGTAGATAGATGTGGCAGTGGGTCAGATTGTCTTCATTCCGGATTCAAACCAGCTAATTAAGAATGTTGGATATATCAATGCAAAACCAATGTGTTTAGGTTATGTTTTTTAGACAAGTTAGCTTTGTTTGGAAATTTTTTTATACTTTGAGACAAGTTAGCGTTTGGTATATGGACATGACTGGATTGAACAAGACGAGATTGGACTGTACGAGACTAAATTAGTACTTATCCATAGTGTTTGGTCACATTAGGACAAGTCATAAAACTACGTAAAATTAATTAGGTTGTCATCAATTTTTAAAATATTTGTACCATACTATAATTATAAATAAGCAACATCGTATGTGTGTGGGGGTTAGCTAGGGTGGGGAGATGGTTGGGGTTTGGGGTTAGGGTAGGGGTGTGGGTGTGGGTGTGGGTGTGGGTGTGGGTAGTGTTGGGGGTATGGATGTAAGTGTGGGTGTGGGTGTAAGGGTGGGGATGGGGCATATGTTCGGAAAGTAGGTATGGGTGCGGTAGGGGTGGTAGTGTGGGTGTGGGTGTAGGTATAGGTATGTATGGGTATGGGTAAGGGTGGGGTAGGGGTGAAGGGTATGGTTGTGGGTAGGGTAGGGATGATGTGGGTGTGGAGTTTTGAGGTGGGGGTGGGAGTGGGTGGGGTGGGCTTAGGTGGGGGTTGGGGTGGGGGTGGGGGTGGGTGGGGTGGGCTTAGGTGGGGGTGTTGGTGTGGGTGCAAGTGGCGATAGGCTGTAAATGACAGACGGGTAAGAGGAATTTTTTGTCATTTGGCTTCCTGTTCTACCTTGTTCCACCTTTTGGGTGAGACTAAAATTTAATAATTAGTCTTATTTGACTTGGTCGTTATTCCAGTTCCGTCAACGCCAAACGCTACTTCAAAGTGACTTGTTGTGTTCTGTTCCATCTAGTACTACATACCAAACGCTACCTTATTGCATGTCCCTGTCGTTTTCCAATCATAATTATTTTAATAAAAATGTGTGTACTCGTTTGTGATTTGAAAACGTAAATACAAATGTAACATGAATCGAGTGTAAATTTGAGATATGTTAATATAAGATATAAGCATTTGGATATATGAACTTGTGGCAAGTGTTCTATTTGGAAGGAAAATTTGGCATTCACTCAACTAGTAGTTGTTAAGAATCACATATTCATATATAGCTTATTAGAACATTCTCATTATAATAGAGAGTAATGGTTGAGATTCTATTGGGTCTAATGCATATGATGCATGTGGCCTTAATGGAATTGTATCTAGATACTTCAACTTGTTTATCTTATATCTTAGACGTTTTTTCTTATGGCATGATGTATATGTTATGATTTAAATTAAATAAGGTGGCTGGGATACTATAATAGTTATGTATCTTGGGATGATTACCTAAAGGTTTCTTTATAAGAGTTCGGAATTACATAACACGCTCAAATTATTGTTTTTGTCATTTATAGATTATCATATATATTATGAAGAATGTCTCATAAAGCTTCACACAAATACTTAATTTGTTTTCTCTTCTTTAAAGAGGCAAGTGGGAGCTCTATGGTCCATGGAATAATCAAAGAATTGCGTTATATCATACCTTCCATAGTTACTAGCAAACGACGTATTAGAGTGTGTTTAATTTGAAATGTAGAGACACAACAAAAAAACACACAAGGAATTTGAGTTTCATACATACCCTTTGAATCGAATATGGAAATATATAATACATTTATCTAGTTAGAAATTTGAATTTCGGGATTTATAGCAAGGTTGTTCAATATACAAGACCTCTTTATCAACGTTAAATACTAATAAATGGTTTAGAATTGTACATGCACATATGTAGTCCATAATAAACAACTAAGTGTAGTACATGGTTGGGATTCTCTTATAAACAAGCGGTTCTAAGAAACATAAGCCATTTAATGCAAAAGATCTATATGGACAACACAGTACATTGTTTGTTGTGATCGATAAAACTTGATCCCTTTACCTATGTATAGACGTTGAGGAAAATTTTCCTCTTAGATAACAAGAAAAAGTACTCATTAGTGTTCATTGTCATATTTGGAATATGTAGATTATCAACATATGACTATATGGCAGGACTTCTTTAGAGTACATTTTGAAAGTCACCTTAAGCAAAGACGATTTATTGTTGCATCAAAATAACTCAAGAAGTCCAGTTATCCTAATGACATGTATGGGGTTCATCTGAAGCAAACATCAAGTGTATTCTTCTCCTATTAGAATGTCAAGTAAGTTGATCGTGCATGTAAAAGAAGGATTGCAAGTTTTCATTAGAGCTAGTGGGTTCACTGTCAGTTTCCATATCTAATATGTTATACACATAACAATTATTTGAAGTCGGTGCATCCTAAGCTATGCAGAATGTCAACGTGAGTTTTAGAAATACACTACTATAATAAGATCCAGAAATATGGTGTTGGAATCAGGTTTTATACCAAATACACATAGACAAAAGAAATTTGTCCATGACAAAGTACAAACATTGGATCTTAAAACTAGTTCAAGATAAATGATTTTAGTTTTTAAGTCATACCGGTATACATGGCATTAAAACACCACATTTAATGAGGTGCATGATCCACTACGGTTTGAGTTAGCAAATAATCAGTGACTTACTAAAACTATTTGTAAATAATTAGTAAACACAAATATGACATAAATTTGCAAAATAACCAAAGTAGTGAAGTAGTCTATCATATTGGTCAAAATGACACTTTCCACATAAAAATATTTACAATCATACATTTCGAGCGAGAATTACAAAGCATTGCAAGTTACGACAAACAAACAAAAATAAGTACTCAAACTTTTTCGTGAATGAACAATTAAACACACAATGTGTCAAATACAATAAATAATAACGTATCTAATACAAATAATTCTACCAAGAAATTCAGATAATCAAATGCCAAATAAGATCAATCAAATATGAGCATATAAACATGTAAAATGCAAATTACGATGCATAAAGTTTATTTCTAGTTAAACACGTTGGAATAAAAGTGCTGAAAAATGTTGGCATGCAATTTGACACGAAATCACAAAATATGTCAAATATCAAATAACATATAAATAATGCATTACTACAACAAAATAGTGCATCTGCTACAAACAATAATTATATGAAAAATCACAAAATATTTAAGTCTATAAAGTCAACGTATAACTTTTAATCAATTGTGTTATTGTTGACGATTCATGCAAATAATAAACAAGCTCACATATTGCATATTATATTTCAATAACATGTTTATCACAAGCTTTCAAAAAATTTACCTACACGTGAAAGAAAACTAAATCACATGATTTCTAATTCATTATTCATCAAGAATCAAGAACATATCTGTAACTCCTGCAATTTGAGGTTAGAATTTTCAAGTTATTTTTTTTAGTATGGACCAAAATTGTTAGAATGTTAACAATCTGGGGTTAAATTAGTAGTTGTTAAGTTAAGAAATGTCAATTGGGTGGCATATTAAAATAAAGTCAAAAATTAGAAAGTTGAAGGTTCAATCCTGCCATGTTGAAAGATTGGATTATCTAAGAGCCCCAACCATACTTGGCTAACAAGGTGATTACTAACAAGTAGGTCATGGGTTCAAACACTGTCACTAACATAACAAGGAGTAGTTTAGGAGTAGGAGTAGGATAGATTTGCCGTTCAAAAAAAAAAAAAAAGAGCCCCAACAGCCCATTATTCTTTGTTTATAGAGTAAATTACAGTCTTGGCCCCTGTGATTGACAGGTTTTTTCAGTTTTAATCCATGTTTTCTATTTTCACACTTGATGGTCCCATGGATGCCAAAAGCTTACACTATCGGTCCATATAAAAAGACCAAAATATCATTTCTAATTTCTTATTCCTTTTTCTTTTCTCATGATTAAACCATCAAATTTCCTTTATCAATGTGGGGCTAGGTTACATTAAGAACCACAATTATTGTGTGGTCGTAAGGACAAATCTGGTGCGTAGAATTCAAATGATCAATGGTTGTGATTAATTACAGAATATTGATTTTTTTTAAATTAAAAAATTATCAACTTTCCAATTATATCATTCTAAAGGGTAATATGGACATTTTATGTTTTTTCAAATATGGAATGTGAGATTTTCATGGGATTAAATTTCAAAATTAAATTTTATTTCAAATTCGAATTTCTTTTTAAATTCAAACTTCAATTTTGATTCTACATCTGAGTTCTTAACCATTTACATTCTATTAGAATTAATTACAAAAACATACATTAGAATGATACTGCAAATTTGAAAGTAAATTAAACATTCTGGTAGAATAAATTACAAAATCATACTTATATAAATTACAAAATTATACAAAAATCAGATTTATATGAAAGTAATTTAAACATTCTATTAGAATGAATTAAAAAATTATATTTACATTGTATTGGGTAACATCAAAATGACTAAAATAATATATTAGAATAAAACATAATATATATTCATTCTGACAGAATATATATTCATTCTGACAGAATATACGATCATTCTGACAGAATATACACGGTTACTCTTCAATACTTCTACTGTATGTGAAGCGTATCCACCAAAAACTCATGCGGTAACATGTCTAAATAATTGATATTTCTGGAATCATTCTTAGCATCTTGAATGTTGAAGAAATTGCTATTCTGGAATCAATCTACACTTCTCGAATCATTCTTGGGGTCATGCGGTTGATGAACAAATACAAAGTCATATTCATAAACTTTTTTCATTCTGATATAGACCTGCAAATCATTTTGAGGGGTGGAGGTGAGAGATAGAACACATAGTAACAAAATTTGGGTGAGTGATGAACAAATGATCATATATGTAGTCCTAAACACCTTGGTGTTTGGGATTGATTATTAGAACTATGTCACAAATGATCATATACACAAAATAAAGATAGAACACATAGTAACTTTCGGAATCTGGAAACCATGAAAATAATTGCTCAAATATATATAAAAAAAAGATAACCTAATGTTGGATGTATTTCTTCACGGTTCTTGTGATGTCAATTGTAATTAACAGAAGTAAACAGAGACCAATAAATAAATCTCAATAAGCTTTGTACTATAACCTAAATCCCAAATAAATCATATACCGATTGAGAATTAGACTTGAATTTTGGAGGTGATTAAGAAATTAACTAATTTTTTTGCAAGATTTTGAGAAACCCACATAAACCCAACAAAAATCAAACACACATTACGTAAATTTTGAATGTAATTAAGAATGAAAGAAGCTTTTCTTACTAAAAGCTTGCGAGAAACAATGAAATACGTCCTAAAACATGACGGAATCAAACACCCATTGAGGTAAAAGTTGGATTTTTTTTTCTAAGGTAAATCAATCACAAGTAGATTGAAAAACTAAAAAAACAGAAAAAGTCGGACACCAAATGAGATAAAGATCGAAATTGGACGAAATTAAGCATAGTGGACATAAGATTCTTAGATTAACAGCAAGAGCAATGAAGCCTACAGGTGAAAAAGAGTAAAACGGGAACCTGTTGAAGAGCTCGATCAGAAGGAGTGACGGACAAAAATATTTGATGAATTTTTCCACATACAAAAGGCGAAGGAATAGTGGTGAAGGCTTTGTGATATCACGATTGCAGGTTGATGGCGGCAATGATGGCTTGCTGGTGACCGGCGATGGTTATAGTCGGAGGTGGTGGATCGTTGATCGCTGGAATTGACGTAAATTTCCTAGGGCTGGGAATGGAAGGTTAATATAATAAATGTGTTAAGAGGCAATTACCAGTTTACCATAATTATAGGGCTCAATTCCATAATTATAGGCATTAATTTAATTTTAATTAAATGATTTAAATATTAATTGACCAAACTACCCTTGATGATTCTAGGCTTCTGATTGGGTCTTACGTCCACACAATAATTATAAGTTTTATTATATCCTAACTCTATCAATGTGAACCGGTGAAGAGTGTGAGCGTAACAAGGAAGGATTATGGGTTGGTCCATCAAGCAATCACATTCCTAATCTAGTCATGCTTGGCTAAGTTTCATTTGGTTAATATTGGGTGAAATCCAATAACATTTAGTTTTTTTTAATGGTTTACTAGTTCTAATTGTTCTTCCATGAATGCAATTTAAGTTTGAATTTCTTAAAACCTTTTTGTGTTCTTAGTCATGTTTATGAATATGAATGTTTGAATGTCTGATGTTACTTGTTTTACAAATTCCTTAATTGATTTCTAAAACAAACTAGTGACAACCAACTCAAGCGGGTGTTTATGAATCTATTTTGAGTTGTAAAAGTGTATCCTCTAAAGGAGAATTTCATGATTATAGATTCCTTTAGCCTTGATGATTTTTGAAACTTAATGCTAATAGAGATTACATGAATTAAGTGTTTACTTGATTTGTGGGTTTCTATTAAGAAGGTTTATTAAGAGCTTTTCTTATTTCCCTACACCTTAAGAAAAATCAAGGTGATTCAAGCTTTTGAATTACCACAACCAAGTTGGAAAATATCTAGAATTATTGCACATTAAACCAAGATGATAAACTATCCAATGGTTATTGTGATTGAATCTCAATATTAACTATTTTACCATCATTGAATTTAGTTTATCAATTTAAGTCATCTTTTATTTTTTTACTTCATTTGAAAGCATTGCTAGTTTTAAGATTTTAAACAAACAGAAACCTGTAACGCCCGGTTTTCCATACAAAGTATACCCAAAATTCCTAAACATAATCACAGTATAATAGGGTATACTCGTACTCAAACTACGTAAAACAAGGTGTTATCAAGAAAGGGCACATACAAAATTCCTCCTGGGTTAAACCAAGCATTACAAATACTCAAACACAAATCTTATCAACAAGGGACAGGTGCTAACTTGTCCATCTCTCAATTCCATGTCTTCCCATATCACTGCTGAAGGCATCTGCAAAATAATCATACAACCAAAGAGTAGGCTTATAAAAGCTTAGTGAGTAATCTCTCTACTCGATATCCATGCAATATTTATCAAACTATATAAACAAACATCAACAATTTAAGCCTTACACATAACCCGTTGTAATATCTTAGTATACAACTATGCTCTTCATCTTGCTAAATATATTAGCCGCATAAGCAACTGCTAGTCACCATCACTTGTTAACTAAAAAACTGGCACCACAGTCAACGCTGCTTATCAACTCAATCATAATCATTTCTCATATACTCGCTCAGTCATCGACTATACTCAACGGTAACAGCCCTCGCGGCTATGTCTATACAACTAAGAAGCTCATCAGCTCTGATATCTCGATATGTTATCATCATAACAATTTAAATTAAGTACTCAACTCATTAATAACATCCACCGAGAAATGAAATCACTCAAGCAAACGGTCACAGCCACAACATCATAATATACATCAAATATCTCAACACAATAGAGTATATCTCAATACTAGAGATTACTCACATGGGTTCAGTCGGAACGTGTCACCCTTAAGCTTTTCATATCTGCCTCCTTCCTATATGATTCAAATCTGATATAACATCACAGATCAGGTCTCAACCCTTCTCAAACATTCCCCCAAAAAAACTTGGCTAAAAGATCAAGCCAACAAAAAATACACAAAGTCTGCCAAAAGGGGGATAGCGGCGCTATCTCTAGTATAGCGTCGCTAGCAGTTAGTGTCGCTTTCTCAAGGATAGCGTCGCTATCCTCGTTGCACAGTCCCTTTTTGCGACTTTATGGTTTCAGCCATGAAAACTCCACAATTAACACGCCATAGGTCGGGGAAACGTAATACAAACATATATTAACATCATTTAACACAAGCACCACTCAGTTTCATGAATTGGAACAATTGGGGTTTCAACCCCCCCCCCCCCATACACCAAAAATTAACTCACTTCTTTGATTTAGGAGTTAAAATCACTTCCTTGATGTTAGATTAGCATTCTCAAGCTTCCTCCTATGATTTCTATAATTAATTTAGGGTTAGGTTCACTCAATAGCCACTAAAATTGATTGGGAAGTGTTTTTACCCGAAAATAAGGCTTACAGGCATAAAAACTCTGTTGACTCACGACCATAGCGCCGCTATCCTCCCAAGATAGTGTCGCTATCTCTCAGCTCTCTAAATGGGCATTGTACTTTTGGATAGTGGCGCTATCCTCTATAAATAGCGATGCTATCATTCCTGTTCAGCTCTATCTCCACCAATTTTTTGTATAACACCCTCCACAACTCAAATTTACTCGTAACAAGTTCCCAAATTGCAAATAATACACAATAAAAGACTCTTACCTCTTCTTACGCATCATGCGACTCAAAACACGAAGGCAATCACAAAAGATCGTCATACTTCTACTTTAAGCAACTCACAGCTAAAATCACACTAACTATAAGGTAATAACTCAACTTACATATACAAGCACCTCGAGAAGAAAACGGGTCTTACAAAACCCCTTCCCCATTTATTTTTACTCGTTTTAAAATCAACTATTATGAATTGATCGCATAGAAAATTTAAATTGAGCCAGTCTCCGTGGATTGATCACTATTGCCATTATACGCATTTATGTGTTAGAAACTAGGGTACTTATTTGTTAGCCTCGACAACCACCACCAAGATTGAATCCCTTAATATTTGAACATGGGCAACTTATTTTTTTTAGTGTGTAGTTCCCAAGTGATCCCATTAAGCCCCCGTGACGGTGGTTGGTCAAAGTCTTAGTAGGATTAATATTATATTATTATAAGGCCTATAATTTTTCTAGTATATTATTTATTACATATATTTCATATCCAATGAAAATCCATTTAACTTACAAAATTCGATAATTCTTGAACAAGTTACTTTGTTGCCTTTTTAGTGCAAACCATGGTGAATAGTGTTGCCTCCATAACTACCAACCACATATGGTATTTATTAGATCAACAATTATCAAATTTACAAACGTGGCAACACAATCCCACGTGTCGTTTTTCTTAATACTGAACATCATAAACAAAAAACACAACTAATATCATTCAGTCGGTGATAGATCAAATACTTGGTGTTTAAATAGACAATGCAGATTGTAGAATGTATTGGAATCAATATACATACAAACAAATTCTATGTCCATCGTTTGGAGTATCTAGAGTGCCAACACCATACACCATCTTGGCCATCACTATATACCATTCATATACGGTTGTCTACTTTACCTTTTTATCTTTCGTTTCGTATTTTAATTGGCTTTGATTGTATTGTGCATGCTCTTAGAATTAAGATTAACAAACTAAGTGAAAGTTATTGCAACTTTATATTGATTGTATTGCTTACTAGGGTTTTGATTTTGATTTTTGGTAAGAGAAATTATTTTGAATCTTGATAAATAAGCCTACAATTTGTTGAAATTTACCATTCTAAATGTAATTTCAACTTTATATCCTTCTCTATCCTACAAAAGCTCACATGCTTGGCTTGTGGGTATATTACTTCTACTAACCTGATTTGAAATGATTAGATGAAACAAAAACAACTTGACTAACCGGTTACTTGGTTTATATGTGCACCTATAATTTGATAATACCTTTAAAAGTTCATAAACTATATATTATATAATAACTTATAATATATTTATCAATAATGTAGTTAAATAGCCCCCGCGATGGGAGAGTAGCGATTAATGCCAAATTTCATACATAATGTTTAAATTTTAAACTTTGAATGAACAAAATACTGCTAGCCCTAGGGCGGGTTCGACGAGGGATGTAGGGATATCAAAAATCCCCATGGTACCCCGAACCAATATGGTGGTATTTTCTGAAAAAATCAGCGGCGGAGGAGAGATTAACCCTCGTTTTAATTTCGGGGTGGAGGTGACGGTTGGCAGCCCTATCACGAATCCCTGCAGGGGTTCCACTAATATATATATATATATATATATATATATATATATATATATATATATATATATATATATATATATATGTGTGTGTGTGTGTGTGTGTGTGTGTGTGTATATATATGTATGCATATGCATATGTATATGTATATGTATATGCATGTGTACATATATATGTATATGTATATGTATATGTGTGTGTATATATATATATATATATATATATATATATATATATATATATATATATATATATATATATATATATATATATATATATATATATATATATATATATAAACTAGGATCATATATAACTAGATAAATATTGTGTAACCTTGTAACTAAATATAGACCAATCATTTTAAATTTGGATAAGACATAATAGTAATTGACATATAAATTAATTAATTTTAAATGAATAAAATCCTATAAATCCGACAACCGCGTCCTATAATTACAGAAACTATTTTTTTTCTGAATTCTGATTGGTTCACAAAGTCACACAATAATCATGAGTTTTAAAATAACATAACTCTCTCTCCCTCTCTCCCCCTATATATATATATATATATATATATATATATATATATATATATATATATATATATATATATATATATATATATATATATATATTTATATATATATATATATATATATATATATATATATATATATATTTATATTTATATATATGGAGAGGGAGAGAGAGTTATGTTTTATATATATATATATATATATATATATATATATATATATATATATATATATATATATATATATATATATATATATATAATTTTTAGTATTGAAAAATCCATCGAAGTTTTTAGAAAAAATATAAACAAACAATATTTTTAAATAATATAACTCCAAATGTTTAGTAGTTAGATGAAAAAACTCTATCCAAAATATTTAAGAAAGCCTTAATTGAGTTATCTACATATTATTTTTAACTTATAATAATTTTCTATATTACTTATTATTTGGAAAATGGCAGGCTTTAGTAATGTGTTTTTAATAAATTTGATCATGACTTTCATTTTGTTCGTATACATAATAAAGAAAAGGAATGCATATTCGATCAATTTAGAAAGGTATATGAATTTAGGAAGAATAGTAAACAAAAAATCATGATTATGTTTGATATATTTGAGTCAAACTTATGTATTTAGAGGATTTTATATATAAGTTTAGCTACATAACAACCACATATTTCCTATCCATTATATATATATATATATATATATATATATATATATATATATATATATATATAGGGGGAGAATTAAGTTATCCTAAAACTGATAATTATTATGACTGAGTGGACCAATCAGAATTCAGGAAAAAAATAAGTTTTTGTAATTATAGGAGTCGGTTACCAGATTTATATGATTTTTTTTATTTAAAATTAATTGATTTATATGTCAATTACTATGATGCCTATGTGGATTTAAAATTATTGATCCATATTTAGTTACAAGGTTACACCATATTTATCAAGTTACATTTAATCATATATATATATATATATATATATATATATATATATATATATATATATATATATATATATATATATATATATATATATATATTTATCAAGTTACATTTAATCATATATATATATATATATATATATATATATATATATATATATATATATATATATATATATATATATATATATATATATATATATATATATATATATATATAACCAAAAATATTTTTAGCGCAATGAAAAAGAGATTCCAAAATCAATCGGAGCCAGGGGAAATCCAATGATTCAGTGGCAGCGGTGGTGGAGACGGAAAAACCTTGTGATTTGGGGGTGGGGAAAACTAACATCGTCCTTTTTCATCCCGTTGACATCCTATTGGGAGGTCCAGAGTATATAATTTTATTCTTTTTTACATATATCAGCTTACATATTTAAAAATATGAATATTAAAAGGTAAATTACACCTTCTGAACGGTCCATCCTAAACCCAATTAATGACTAATTACATAGGGATAAATCGAGGAACACTGATAATATTTCAGATGTGTAAAATTTAAACCTTAGACACTTGTTATAAGCACATGATAGCCAGCTTAGCTGGTTTGATGCGTGGGGTTTTATACCCGTGTGGGGCAGAGGTTGGGAGTTCAACTCCCGTAAGCCTCGTTCTGTTGCTCCATGTGGTGGAATTTTTCCCTGGAAATCCCTTTGGGGGCTGGGTTTGCCCGCTTTGCGGAGCTCGAACTCGGGGTCACCTGTGAAATATTCGGGTGAGGCTTCCACTAATTCGTTTGCCGTTTCCAAAAAAAAAAAAGACACTTGTTATAAAATTTATATCCCGATCGTTAGGCTCCGATTACAAAAACAAAATATAACATTAAATGATCGATATAACTTATTACCAACGTATGAAATAAAAAATGGCCAAACTAATATATTTGTGCGAAATAAATTAAGCAGCAATCAAGGAAAAGAGGAAGCCCTCCTCAGCTGCACAAATGGTGGCCTACCCGACACCGCTCCTCTATATAACATTTTCCAAGGGCCACCAAAGAATCTTCTTAGTCCACTTCCTCATAAAATAATACAACCGCCCCCAAAATATTGTTTTATTTTTTCCACAAATATAAATCTTTTTATAATAATTATTAGAAGACAAATACATAAATCTAGACGAAGAAAAACCGATTTTTTATTTTGGATCACATAGATCTAATTTCATAAGTTGAAAGGGGAAAATGGAAAAAAAGAAAGAAAGAAAGAAAGAGGGCCCGGTATGCAAGTTTCTTGAACCGAATGCGACCAAAGAGCCATCTCCCCCTCTCTCCCTCAAACTCCCTTTTCCTCTCTCTCTACAAATATGGCTGTCTACGTTCTGTTCTTGAATCATCACTTATTTCCTCCGCCATCCTCACTTTCCTAACCCTACGTTACCTTCTCTTTAATTAAGGGATCTCGCGTCTACAAGACTTTGAATACAGATCACTCAAACTCTGCTCCTTTATTGGCCCACTTTCGTTCTTCAGATTTTGTTAATCGTATAAATATCGCTTTACTTCAGGTAATCTCGTTCAAATCTGCGGTTTCTTCATTTAATTTTGAGTTGGTGGTGGGTTGTTAAAAAAACCTGTTTTGTATAATAAGTTCTTTAGATTTCAAACGAAAACAGAGTCGTTGTCATTGTTCTGTCGGTTGTTTCTGTATTCTCGCCAATTACCCTGTTCAATGCTTGTATTGCTTGTTTTCGTAAAAAAAAAAAAAAAAAAAATCGTTCATTGCATTTTAGGGTTACGTAAATTCTGGGTTCTGGGTTTTGGGTTTTGATGTTCGTATCAATGTTTCCGACATTGAATACACAGTTCACGCATTGATCTACTTAATTAATCGATATCTTTCCTGCTTCCTCGAAAGTGAGTATGCGTTTTTGTTTAACCATTTATATTCTAATAGTTTAATTTTTTTTTCATCAGGTTGCATCTTAGTCTGTTGAAGAACTCGTTTAATGGTGAGTGAAATCTTCATGATGACGTTTTAATAAAATCCAATGCGAATTTGCTCAAACTTCTTACCTTTTTCCTTTTCCGTTAAATTGGAAATTAGGGAGAAGCTCCAGCTTTCTTTCTTGATGATATGCAAAGGAGTTTTTCGAATGGGTTTGATCTGAAACTCAAAGGCTTCGAAACAGCCACTGTTATTGGAAACAAAACAGTACGATATCAAACCAAATCTAATTCATTTCCACTTCTTAAAACCTTCTCCCATTTCAAACATGTTCTCAATTTCGTATTCAGTATGTCATTACTGGGACTGATGATCCAACATCAACCGAAGTTCGTATTCTCAACAAGTCTACAGGAGAATGGTGAGTTTTCTTAATTTCTTTTATTGTCTTCTCGATGAAGATATTGTTTTTTTACCCCATTAAGATCTTGTTTTTGTCACTTACAGGGTGATACCAACCGTTCTAGGGACAAAACCAAAGGCACTTAAAGGCCACTCATGTGTGGTTTTAAATGAAGATAGAATCTTGATCATCAAAACCAATTCCAAATCTAACGAATCTGTTTGGTTTCTTGAGGTGGGTGTTTCTTCAATTAATCACATCCCTTAAAAAGTATGTATTTTGACCGCTAATCTTCACCCATTTCTTGATATTGACTCGATAATCTTCCTTACATGTTACAAGGTGGACACACAATTCATTCGTGACCAAAAGAAGAAATTTGACACCGAAGTGGTTGCATGGAGCAAGGGCGTTATCGGTAATACTGAACGCCCCGTGGTGATTAGTGGCCCTTCAGGGGTAGGCAAGGGTACATTAATCAACAAGCTCATGAAAGATTTTCCAACAATGTTTGGGTTTTCGGTTAGCCACACAACCCGTTTACCAAGAGAAAAAGAGCAAATTGGAGTTCATTATCATTTCACAAAAAGAAGTATTATGGAAGAAGAAATTAAATCCGGAAGATTTCTTGAATTTGCTGCGGTCCATGGGAATCTTTATGGGACCAGCATTGAATCTGTTGATGTTGTTGCTGATGCCGGAAAGGTAAATATTTCTGCAAATCTTTAATCTTTTTTATTGAAAATAAACAATTAATATTTCAACTTTACATAAATTTTTTTTTGTAGAGATGTATTCTTGATATTGATGTTCAAGGAGCAAGATCTGTGAGGGCAAGTTCTCTTGAAGCTATTTTTATTTTTGTTTGCCCACCTTCTTTTGAGGAGCTTGAGAAGCGACTTCGTGCAAGGTAAATTATTTTTAACTCATAATAGCAATGTACTTTCATTTCTTTATTGATAATAACAATGTTGATTTGCATAATGCTATTATCAGTAAAGAAATTTAAATACGTTGCTATCATGCGTAAAGAAATGTAAACTACATTGATATTATGAGTAAAGAAATGTAAGTACGTTGCTATTTCTTGCAATTTGACTCTATCTTCGAGTCAACTAATAAAGTTTGTATTTGATTTGGTCAACAGAGGAACAGAAACTGAAGAACAAATCCAGAAAAGACTTAGAAATGCCAAGGCTGAACTTGAACAAGGAAAGTCTACGGGTCTTTTTGATCATATTTTGGTGAATGATGATCTTGAAGCTTGTTATGAGCGACTTAAAGTGAGTAGACATTTTTTTAGCTCTTTATCATTTGTAATTTTGTTGTGGAATCTGACATTATTTCTGATTTTTATGTAGAATCTTTTGAGTATTAGTGAAAACATGAACATTGCCCCAAAAACCTGTGAGGTGTTTGATTTGCCTGTGGATCTTTCATTGACCAAAGTCAACGAAAAGATCGTTATAAAGAATGCTGAACAGAAGTACGTATATTTATAAATATATTTTTTTGATTATTTTTTGGTAATGAGTAAACTCATTATGAAGTCTATTTGATGGTTGCAGGATTGTGCTTGATTTATCTTTGATGAAAGGAGGGGCACCTGGGCGGACAAGAGGACTAGAGATGCATGTGATTGATCCATTTATGGAAAATGGAAATGGATGCAACTGTTGAAAGCCAATCTTTTTGGTACTTCTAACTAGACATGAATTACCATTTTGGTTTTTTATTTGAATGAAGATGAAAGAAAGTAACTTGTAGTTTAGATTTCCCATTTTGTGGGTTTTTTTTTTTTTTTTTTTTTTTTTTTTTTTTTTTTTTGTGTTTTAAAAGTTATTTTGAATGAGGGACGGAGTAACTTTGAGAATTTCAATTTTGGAGAATGGACAATGAGAAAGGAGATGAATCTTGGTCATATATTCAATCGGAATCTTAAACATTTACTTTCTGTTTTGGGTGGTTTACTTTTCGGGTTACCAAGTATGGATGATTTTGAACCAAAAAGGTTAAAGTAAGAAGGTTATTTTATGCATGTACATATATGTGATTTATTAAAGATGTTGTACTTTACAAAAAGGGTCATTCATTTTCCATAACAATTTCATTATGCAAATTGGATCTTATGTTTTAGTTATTTATTTTGAAACCATGATACTTGACTTTTGTTAACAAATTATTGTTCTTTGTCAATTTTCAACAAAAGAAAATTGCAAGAATATGATTATTTTTTAATCAAACCGTCTATAGTTTGATTTTATATATATATATATATATATATATATATATATATATATATATATATATATATAGAGAGAGAGAGAGAGAGAGAGAGAGAGAGAGAGAGAGAGAGAGAGAGAGAGAGAAAAAAAACAATGACCAGTCTCGTATGACCATCTGATTTTGCAAGTTGAATCTTGAAAGTGTTCATTTTTGGTTTTCTATTTTCAGTGCGTAGCCTTTTTAATACATCATACTTGGGTTTTATAACTTCACCAATATTGTGAAAATACAAAATAAACGATTCCGCAATCTCAATTTAGATTTTGTAATCTTTTCATAGATTATTAGATTTTACAGAGATGGGGCCCAAAACATTTGGTTTGTTCCAATCAAGGTTTTACACCAAGATCTTTGGCTGTTGGTGTGTTGGATCTTTGTGTATTTAAAATGCTGACTTGTCGTTCTGTGATTGGTCAAAGTTTTCAGTGGCAGTTGGTTCCTTGCAACTGCCGGTGCCAGAGATTAGAATGGGGCAGCTTTCCACTTGCAAATATGTGGTGGGGAAAAAAAAGTTATTGCTTTTAGCAATCACAACACTTTATAAATACTGTAACATTGTGTTGTCATTGTCAATGTGACTCTTTATTGAAAGCACAAGTCTTGGTGAAATGTAAGATTATGTGTAGGATTGATGTTATGTTTGTTTGGTGCCGAAAGATCAAGAAAGTCGGTGGAAATATGGAAGATATGCAAGAAAGTCACGTGAAATAGAAGGGTATTATGTGAAATGCAAAATCATATTTACATCGGTTAATTAAATAGCGATATAAGAGCATCTACAATATAAGCTTTTTCAAAAAAAATTAACCAAAAAACTTTTGAAAATTGAAATAGCTATCGGAAAAGTTCTTTTTAACATCAAAGTTTTTTTTTCTAATGTTTGTTAATTAACAAGCTCTTGTTATTAGCTTTTTCAAGGGTTTAGTAGGTCTTGTATGTTTTCAACATAGACTACTTATACAAACGAACATAAAATAAAATAAAAACTAGTAGGTCCTATAATAGAAAAACTCTCCTATGTACCACTACTAGACGCGCCAGATGTGTCCTGTCATGGTCGTGTTTGTGTCGAGTCAAAATATTAAATGGATTGAAAGAGTTTGACCATAAACCGGCCAGTTTAATAAACATGTTGTATCGTATCAGACCGTTTATTTTTGTGTTGAGTTAGCGGGTTTAGAGGTTAAACATTGTAATTATGTGTCATGTCGCATCATGTTAAAATATTATCAAGTTGAAAGAGTAGAAGTTGGTAAGTAAAAAAAATACAAAAATGAAAAACTAAAAAGAGTAAATGGAAGGTGAAATGGAAATTTTGATCATAAGTTCAGAGGGCAAAGTGAAAAGAGTAAATGTTGGAGAAGCGGATGAACGATATCACAAGGATAGGAGAGTGACTAAGTGGGACTGTGAAGTATATGAGAGAAAGAAAAAACTAAAACCTAAGCTTGACTTAAGGGCAAAATCGTTTTTACATTAGAAAGAAACCCAAACCTAAAGTTTTTATTTCATATTTGGTTTTAGTTTTGTGTTTGTTGAATTTATCCAAAGAATTAAAAAAATTGCATATAGATAAACGGGTCATGTTCGAGTCATTTCGAGTTAAAACTCTCAATCCTAACATTACCCGTTTGATAATCTTGTTCTGTCGTATCAACCCGTTTAATTAAACGAGATGAAATCTCTTTCCCAAACTCGTTTATTTCGTGTCGAGTTGATATCGCGTTATTGTTGCACATATTTTGGGCGATATCAGGGTACTTTTTGAGTAAATCAATGTAAAACGAGCTAAAAATACTCACTATACTTGGAAAGTGATATTGTGCAAAATTTTAGGACAATTAAGCGAAAAGGATGAAAGCTGGAGCGGAATCAGGGAAAATGGAAAATGCTAATATAATGAAGATAGCGACGCCATATGAAGACATCGCGACGCTGTTGGGAAGAAATAACAATGCAAAATGAAGATAACCCTCGCGTAATATCGAGATGTTTGTTACCAGAGCGGTGCTATCTGATACCTTACTACCTTAGCGCCGCTATCTAGGTCGCTTATAACCTCTATAAATAGTCGATTTCTCCACTCCAGAGGCATCACTTGGCAGTCACACACAATACTTACGTCCCAGAAAGCAATTGTGGCGATTTCCTGAAGATTTTGAAGCCCGAATCTCATCTTTGACATTCGGTTTATTTTCATTTCATCGTAAGCAACTTTATTAGTTTCATTTCTGAAAAACTTCTTTGTTTTGATCTAGCCATGTCAGGCTAGAAACCCTAGATCTAGTTCTTTGTTCAGACTTGTTTACCATTTAGATTGAAGCATATGACTTGATGTTTGTCTATGATTAAATCCTAGTGATCATTTTCTCGTTTCAATTTTAGTCTTGAATTTGATTTGTTTTTTATTGGCTACTTAGATGAATTGAGTTCTTGAAAAGTTAATTGACTAATAGAACACCTAATGTAGTTAATGTTTGGTAACAAATAACAAGCGTCCTTGTTATAGAACTTGATCACATGTTTTTCATACTTCCGAGGGTATGTAAAGAAATAAACATTGTTGGAAAATTGTACACACACTTAATGCAATTTTTATATACAATCTAAGAGCGTGTTTAGGTTACAATATAAAGACTAGGTTTAGTCAAAGAGCGTATTTTGATTGAACACATTGACAAGTAAAAAAAGACATGAGAACACATTTATGCTCGTTTACTCCAACTTAGGAGTGCATTTCATAGACAACATCAAGACATAATCAATCTGGTATGGTAAACATCGAGAACCTAGAACTAGACTCGTTGCAACTCTTGTTAAAAACTTAATTATTTGCATGTTATTTATCTTATCTTCTCTTTCATTTAAATCGCAAAAAACCCCCACTACATGACTTTTGTACTTGGTACAAAGCGGTGTAAACTTTTAATCTCATGTTTTTGTGGTTCGACCATGCTTACCCTGTACTATATTTTAGTGCAATATAGCAGTGCTTTTCTGAACATATTAACATAAATTTTCAATCTCATTTGAAAGGTCTGGCAACGGCAAAAAATGAGAGAGGTGCGGTGAGTTTCCACCGCAAGGGGGTTCATCACATGCCACTGCACTCGGTGTAGTGTTACCGCATCTCATGCGGTACCACCTGACATCACTGCACCACTACGATAAATACACCCACCGATGTTTTGAAAATAAAATAAACTTTTTTATAAAAAAGGTATACCAAAAACTTTCCTCCACATGCACAAATAACGCAATTCAAAGTTTCAATCTGAAATTAAAATTGTTATATTGCAGTTGCTGAAACTATGCTGTGCCATGGAAACATGATAACATGGGAGTTGGCGACTAGTGCCTCGATGAATGGCGGCCGTAATACAATAAACTCAAGGTAGCGAAATTGATTTGGGCCCACACAAACGTTGCAACAATCTGGATAAAATTTAAAGATAGGCTCGAGTGACAATGCATACTTCAATTTGTACTGTCATTTGGATGTATGCTGAATATATCTTTCTTTCAAACCATCACAACATTTTGTGAACAGTGATCTCGACATTTACCTGGATTTGATCAAATGGATAAATAAGTAGTCTTAATTAGATAACTAAGATAGATGAAATATGTAAAATGATGTGGAAAGAGTAATTAAATGCTTACAACTTTTACTTTTATTGTCTAAATTATCTTAATAGTATACTATTAAAATTTACAACCATATTTGATACATTAGTTTTTATAAAATATTATAATAATCACCCTAACCCAACCATCCCAACCCAGTTACCCACCATTTTACCACCTTATTGTTGTTTCTTTGTTTTAGCTACATAATTATAATTCTATATTTAAATAGCAAATAATATAAGTAAAAAAAAAAAAAAAAACAATCACTGTTTTTGTAAACCACCCTTTTAATTAGGATAAAAAGTGCGTAAGAAAGTGCAAAAAAGTGCCACTACGGAAAAGCTTAGTGGTGGAATTTTAAACTAAAGAAAAAGTGGATGAAAAAGGTTAAAAGAAAACAGCCTTTCGTGCATCTTTGCTCGAATTTTCGTCAAGTCATGCATGCTTTTGACTTTATTAGAAATTAATTATCGTATATATTAAACATAATAAATTAAAATAACTTACATTTAGTGTGACGGTGTGAGCTTTAATAATTACTTTGAACAAAGTGGACCGTATAACGATTATTTAGTATCACAGTGTTTATTTCGCAAACCGTAAAAAAGTTATTATAGTTTTTATTTCTTTCCATTTTGGCACCCTTCTTTGATATAAAAGTCATCATTGATCCTAACTTTTTTCAAATTTGACAATTTACCGGGATATCATGTCATTTTTCTGGTTACCATCGGATGTGTTCTCTTTTTTAATACCGTGAAACTTATGTGTAGACGTGGTAATGGAGCAGTTGACCCTGATCTGCTTTAAATCCGTGTAAAATTTATGGGTTTTGATCATTGTTTGTGATCTGGTTACCCGTTAGCAACCCGTACTTGTTAACCATTTTATTAAAAGGGTTGAGTTTGGATCACTATCGATCCGATCCATTAATAACCCGTCTCGTGTAAATTATAAAAACATAAATTTATTATTTATAAATTATTAGTTTTACAACTTAGTATTTACTTATATGTGCTTACTTTTGTCCAGGTGATCAATGCGTGGATCGGTCGGACTCTGTATTTTTTGTAGATGCATCTCAATGTCTACATTTTCTTATGCGTGTTTGCAATACTAAACATTTGTTTTGTTTTGGAATTGTTATTTTAAGTATTAAGGTATATTATAAGTTTCTTTTATTATGAAAATTTTTTTGTAAGTGTTAAGTAAAAATACGATTCATGTTATATTTGTTGGAATGCATACTTATTGTGTAACTTTAATATTGTAAATGGGTCGGGTAAAAAGGTTGGGTATCTGTTGATCCGGTGGGCAAGCGTATGAGTTTGATTATTCAAAACCCTGCGGGTTACGACTTGGGTGCAGTGTCGATTCGCTCCAAACCCGCTCTATTGACAAGTCTATTTATGTGGTAGCTAAATGATATACTTTAAAACTTAAAAAATCTCTTGTCGATGAAATGACTCAAACTCGGGTCTCCTTAACAATAAAACATACTTCCCTTTTTAGGATCATTGTCATTTGACACATGGGTTTTTGTCATAAGAAACTATTGAGTCATTATGCCACATAAGCTTCGTGTCACAAATAAAGCAAACTCATGATGTTGCCAACTAAATGGTCAAATTTGAAAAGAAAATTAGAAACAAGGATGCCTTTAAGATAGGTAAGGGTGTTGACATGAAAAGTGTAAGAAAATAAAGGCTTACTTCAATTTTCCCATTAATTAATTTGTAACAAAGCCAAAAGGATGATACTTAAACTGAAATAGCTAAAATAATTTGATAAAATTGTGATATATAAGTAATTGATGTAAAATTTAAAAGGAACAAAATGGCTAGAAATGAAGACTGGGTCGCTACAAAAATTCATAAGAACAATTCGTTTTCTTTCAAAAAGTAATCACTGGTTTTTATAAATTTTATAAAAAGCTATTCTTCACAAAAAAATTCAAGAACGACTAACCCTATTTATAATGTACTACCAAATTTTAACTTCTAAAAATGAACGAAATATTAAATATAAAAAGACCTAAATCACAAAAAATGTAACTAAAACTTTAAAAACATAACAAAAGACAACATTCTTTTAGCCTATTTAAAACCGGAGAGCTGGATCCTTAGGCCAAGTTACCATGTCAAGCCACCATATCAATGACTTTGTTGTATCATAGAATATTATTAATTATAATTATTATTAAGAGTATAAAAAAATATAAAATCTTAGATATTAGTTTCTATTTGTAAATAAAAGAAATCTAAATTTTTTACAATTTATTTTTGTTTTTATATAAAATAAGTTACAATTAACTATTTCAGTTTTATGCAAAGAAATTGCACAACACCCCCACTTAAGGGGTAACTGTTATATTATAAATGTGTAAAATTACATAAAACCAAAACTACTTCAAGTAGTTTTTGAATCAGTAACTTTTTGTTAAAATGGAAGCTTGAAGTAGCTTTTGAATCAGTAAAAGCTAAAAACTCCTGCAATAGAATGAAGCTTTTTCTCTTTTCTAGTTTTTCTTAAATGTTAAAAAATAAAAACTCCAAAACCCCTCAAAAAATGTATGCCGAACACGTTATTATTTTTCGTTAAGAGTGAGCTGATTGCCCAAGTTTATAAGTAGTCTAAGGACTCGAATCTAGTGGCGACTTGCATTTAGACTAATTTGCATAGTTGCTAGCTATTTGTTCGAATTGTTTCAGACTTGTTTACTAGTAGGTAACGTGTTTATTTATAGATATATGTGTTGCACGTTATATAGTATGTGTTGGTATTTTATTTTGAAGTTTGAACGTGACGTTATTTATCTAAATGCCTTCTTAAATAAACTATTTAACTGAACGAAAGCCTACTTAGATGATTAATAGATGACAGCAAAATGTGTAATGAATGCTTATTAAGTAGAAATTTGGGATAATCAGAAATATGACCATAATATTATGAAAAATACCGCTCAAACGTGTTTATTTATAGATATATATGTGTATACCGCATAGCGTCACATCCAAAATAGTTTTTCAATTAAATGAAACTTTTTTTTTTTTTTTATAACCGAGGACCCCACCCGACCCATCCTTTGGATGACCCTGATGAAGGAACCTCGGGGCCCACGCACACCTGGCAGCAGGGTGGTCCGGGTCAATCACCTACGGGGTAGAGAGGTGGCCAGTGATCATCCCCTGATTGAAACCTAAATGAAACTTTTTATGCCCTTGTAGTTTGAACTGGTTTGGTTTTACTATGTTTTAAACTTTATGTTAGATTCAACTAAGACCGTCTTCGGTTTACATCAATTTTTTATTTTATTTTTGAAGTAAAAAATGGTATAAAAAGTTGATCATCTTCGATTCATCTCTATTTTTTCCACTACTTTTACTTTAAAATGTATATTCCTAATATATTCTTTTTTCTTCATTTACAAAAATTGTCAAAATCTCCTTTCTATTTATTAACTTTTAATATATAATTACTCTATATTTTTTTTGTAATAATTTCTAAATTATGTTACAAAAACATAATAACAAAATAATTTATTCGTATATAACTAATTTAAAAAAATTATGATTTTTTTAATATATTTTTTTAATATACGTAAATTATGTTATCAAAAACTTAATTTTTTTAAAAAGTACGTAAACTTTCATATGAATTTGATATAAAAATATTTAATTTTGATAATTATAATTAAGTAATATCATTTAATATATAACATGATTGTAAATATTTGTTATTATATTTAAATAAACTAGAAATGCATAGATATAAAAATAGAAGATTGAAAATGACAATTGATACATTAATTTTATTTTTAGTGTAAATAAATATAGTATTACTCTATATTTTGATTAATAATATTCAAATACTCAAAAATAAAATTAGTAATAAAGTTGGGATGGAGAAAAATGAAGTTAAAAATATAATAACTCTATTTTTAGAGATAGTTTGAGATGCCTTAAAAAAACAAAAGAAATTTTTCATAATTTCAGATTTATTCTTCGGATTCCAAATTCCAAATTTTCAGATTTGTTACATTTACAACGCTTAGGGGCCGTTTGGATGTGCTTATAAAACTGCTTATTGACTTATTGGTTTTTTGTAAAAGTCATAAGTCAATAAGTAAAGACCTCCTTACTTATTAAAAACTGCTTATTTCCCCTTTCTTGTGACTTATAAGCAGTTTTTAATAAGTAGACCCTTATTGACTTATGGCTTTTCCAAAAAACCAATAAGTCAATAAGGAGTTTTATAAGCACATCCAAACGGGCCCTTAGTCTAAAAACGGAAAAACAAAATGTAACTTTTTTGTCAAAAAAATAATACTTTCGGGGTGACAATTAATCTACAACAAATTTGATTTAAGTACGAAATGCACCATTTTGGAGAGGTCATTTTTGAAAATGACTTGAAAGTTGGTCATAACGGGATATTCCACATTTCTTCTGATTATTTTTGTAATTATCCCCAGAAAAATCATATTAATAGATCCAACCTCAACAAAAACAAAAAGGCACATTTTTTTCCTGCATAAATATCTCAAGCATATCAATATGTACCATGAAACCAATCAACCGAATGAAACCTCTAAAAGTGACAATGAACCAAAAGATACCACTCAAATGTTACCAAACATAAAGATAACAATAAACTCAAGTCTACTTTTCCTCCTGTCAATTGCTGATTCAAAAAACTTTAATCATCAAAAACATACATCAAAACTATCAAAATACCTCAATGCAAAACAAAATCCATGGAAAGACATAACCAAAAGGAAACATGTCTATGGGTCAGCAATGGTGACTTCAACCTCAACACCAGGTTCAATGGTGATTGAAGTGATTTGCTTCACAACATCTGGTGAACTGAAAAGATCAATCACCCTCTTGTGGACTCGAAGCTCAAATCTGTCCCATGTGTTTGTTCCTACACAAACAAATAAAGTATTCAAATATTCAAGAATCATAAACTGAAATACAAAGAAATTAGAAACTTTATAAAGAATTTGGATAGTTGCAGAAAGCTGGTTCCTTTCTGGTAAAATGGATGAAAATTCAATACCTTCACCACAAGGGGACTTCCTTGTTGTGATGTTAAGAACCTTGGTTGGCATTCTAACAGGTCCTTTGACCCTTAGTTTCTTGTCTTTGGCACCACGAACCAAATCAGAACAAACTGTGATTTATAACAAATGAAAGTCGATTAAATTTCCGTACATGATAAGATTACAAGAACAAAGAAGATCGGCATTGCATGTACTTGACAATTAACGTATATGAAGACAGTAATACCTTTTTCAAGGTTCTTAACATTCTTGGAAGAAAGGGTGATTCTAATCTTGTGAATCTGTTCTTGAGGCTCTTCAAGTCCCGGTTTTGTTGGCTTCATTGCTGTATACGCCATCTTTTATGCTTCTGTATGATGTAAACAATAATGTTTCTAACAATTTTTCAACAAGAGAATCTTAACAGTTCTAAAGGTCTTCTTGTAGTTCTAAACTAAGCTAAAAATCAGTGAAAACGCACTAACTCGTGGTGTAATAACGAGTCAATGTGCAATTGGACTCTAAAGGATTGGTTCCAATTAATTTTTGAAGAACTACCAATGCAACAGCTATGAAACTATTTTAAGTAAAATGAATTAGGCCTAACAACTCAAATATCTTCTGTAACGCAATGCCGCTGACTCCATCATGTGATTATCAATACAACAACCAATAATCATCACAAAAATAGTAAAATACAATCAGAAACCACAAAATCAACAAGAAATCGGTGGAGTTAATGGAAATTTTGTCTGCTTCCTATGTATCCACAGGCATTTTACCCAACAGATTCTTGGATCTGGTGGTCATTCTCGACTTGCAGAGAGACCAAACAGAGAACCAAACTTAAATAAAGATTGCATAAAGTAGATGGAATTGAGAAGGTGACATAAACGGAATTACGGAAAGCAAAGGAACCTGCAAAATTACTCCGGCGAAGGTTAGCTGCTTTGCCTTTCTGCCTCTGCCTGTGTTGATGCCCGGATAACAGCAGATGAAACCCTAGGTCAGTTTATACCACATATGATAGCATGTAAGGCCCATAAACGTGGGCTTTATTAGGTTTGCATTGGTTGGGCTAGGTCCAATACAAGAATTATATTATATTTTAAAATATTCTTGAGATTATGAAACATTTTGTTCTATACTATTAAATAAATTTAATAAAAATAAGAAAATACCATTTTTATATTATTTTTCCATGCGCCTAAGGCAAATACAATATTGTTTTCATTTCTTTATATTCCTTTTTCTTATTAAAACATTTACTTTTAAAATTCATCTGTTTTAAGGCGTACCTAATTATTCCGTTTTTTAATTTTGTTGATATGGACGCTGAATTATGAGTAGGATTAACCTTTCTCGTGTCATTTCATTGTCAATTTCATGATTTGTTAATACAACAATGGGGGTTATATTTAAGGTAATGTTATCGGTACCTTTCAGGTATCATGATTATTTTTTTTTATTTTTTTGTATGTAGGTGTGTGTATGTTTTACTAAATATATCATTGATTTTGTGTATTGCGGTATTATATATAATAGCACCTTATATTTGTAGTAAATAATGATTAATTTTGTTAGTCAGTCCGCTTAGAATAATGCATAATAGTTTTATTGGCCTACATTAAGCTTTGTATAAATCCTGTAACTAGTTTTGTTAATGATTAAGCTCATTTCTCATTTTTTCCACAATAGTTAATATGGTATCATAGGGTTACATTTTCGCTAATTCTTTCATATAAATTTAGAAAGAGATATCGACACTATTGACCACATTCTTAAAATTGTTTGAAGACAATCATCATCATCATCATCAATATTATTATTATTATTAAATAACTATTTTTCTAAAAAAATTGTGAATTCCTAACTACTCTTCCAATTTTTGAAATATTTTTTTTCTTTTTCTTTTTCATCTTCCAGATATCCACTTTTTAATGAAGGTGAGTGGTTTTTTCTCTTTTATTCTCTTTATTATATTATTTTAATATATATTTAACATAAAAAACCATTGATTTCAAATTTGAATAGATTAGTTGATTCGGGTTTCTTTTTGGTGGATTTCGGTTTTTCAAATTCAACTCATGGGCGGGTGAGTTTTGGATTTTGGTTTTAACACGTGGATTTTGGGTTTTGGGTTTTAACTCATGGGTCTAGGGTTTTGATTTTCAGTTTCAAGTCGGTCATGATACAGATTAGGTAATTAGGGTTCCAACATCCATTGTCCATTGTGAAGTCGAGAATGAGAAGGCAGAACTAAAATGGCTTTTTTGAAAGTTAATTTCTAATTTTTCTTTATATATATATATATATATATATATATATATATATATATATATATATATATATATATATATATATATATATATATTGTTTAGTATATAATAAGTAATAGATGATGTTATACGATTTTGGTTTCGGGGTCGGTTTTTATTTGTTTTTTCAGTCGTGCCCCGCGGTAGAATCTCAGTTGGTTGAGCTGCGGAAATCCACACAAGAGGTCCAATATTCAAATATTGGCATATCCAAAATACCGTTAGTGTTCTGATTCACCTCCCACATGAACATTGTGATAGGTTGACATGAGCCACTCAGATGGTGTGGTTCAACATTTTTTATAAACCAAACTTATGGTGTCGATTATTGTTTTAGGTTCGATTTTCGGTTTCAATTTCGTTAGCTTTTTTGTTTCCGATTCAATTTTTGCTTATCCCAAACAATAACTAGTCTGAAATTGATCAACAAGATAGAAAATCATAAAACAAGTTCAAAATTCAACGTAAAAACAAGTTCAATGATCATGAACTAAGTTCAAATTTTGTTATTTAGTTCGAAAAAGAAATTTTGAAATTTGCTTTTAGTTCCAAACATTTTGAAAATTACACTTTTAGTTCGAAAAATCAATTCTCAAAATTGCTTTTTGTGAGAAAAATGAGTTCGAAAATTGAAAAGGTTGTTAGAAAATCACGTTTTTAAGAGAGTGGTCGTTTTAAAAAATAAAATATGTAAGTCTTCAAACATTTATAAAAATGTGGTCAATGGGGTTAATGTCTCGTTCATAAATTTATAACCGTTGTTGAATTTTAATGGCATTTGATCATTGGTTCGATTAAATATATTCCTATTCTTTATCAAATTCTACTCTGATTACTTGTTTCGTCATATTGCTCTTCTTGATCATTATGTTATTTGCTAATTTTTTTACAATATCAAATTCTTTGAATTCCACTTCTATTGATTCTAATTCAAATGATGATCCATCTTTTCTCCATCATTCTCATAGACTTGGATTAGTGTTGGTTTCTCAAACGTTAACAAGTGATAATTATGGAGCAGATCTATGTACATCACATTATCCATCAAGAACAAACTCGATTTTAATGACGGATCTCTTTCACAACTAACTATTGATGATCAAGTTAGCTTCAAATCTTTTGGACCGGGGAAAAAATTGACGTTATTTACTAGATTCTTAATTTTGTTTCCAAAAAGATTTCATCTAGCATCATCGTTATCACAATTGTATTCAATATGTGGAAGGAATTGAAACAAAGGTTTTAGCAAGGTAATGGTCCTAAGTATTTTTCAAATTAAAAGAGAGTTAATGGATTTAACGTGGGGATTAGATTATGTTAGCACCTATATCACAAAATTAAAAGTCATTCAGGAAGAGTTGTCTAATTACAATATCCATTGAGTTTGTGGAAAGTTCGCGTATGGAGGAGCCAAAGAAAATGGGCATGCGGTGAATTTCCTAATGGGATTGAACGAAAATTATGTACAAGTCAGAGTTTAGATCCTTTTAATGTATCGTATTCCATATGTGAACAATATATTATCCTTATTCATTCAAGAAGTAAGACGATGTGATGTTAGTAATGTTCAAGCTCATACAATGACGCTTAATGTTCGTACAAAAAACAACAACAATAACAATAAAAACTCGTTCTTCTTCTAATAAATCTTATGAGAATTTCAACAAAGAGTCTTTGTTTTGTACACATTGAAAAAGGACATAACACATTCAATAAAATTGAAGTCGCCTTTATGAATTCTACCCGATTATATGATACAAAATAATTCGGATGAGCCTCGCGCTAATTCCATTAGTACAATTCACCAATATTCAAATAATGAAATTGAAGTAACTAAGAAGGCTAATAGAATGAATGATTGTACTAGTCTCACACAACATCAATATGAAAGCTCAATTCCTTGCTATCGGGAAAACTTGCTTCAAAAACATGGTTACCGCTTCATATTAAAATTTATCACGTAAATATCAGATTCACAATCTCTGTTATGACATGTTATCAAATATTTGGATTCATGATTTGAGGGCTACACAACATATTTACAAAATTTCATAGTATTTTTATGAACATTCAAAAGTTTGGTGGTACAAGGTAAGATTACATAAGCGTACACTTATTCAAGTTCGTTCGAAGAGTGACATACAACTTGCTGATGACTTGTATCACAAATTTGTGCTTTATGTTCTCTAATTTGAACTAAATTTCACATATGTTACTCATTTGAAAAATAAAAAATACAAATTGTTGACCTATATAACAATCTTGCTTTCATCAAGCAGATCATGCCCACGAAGATAATTATCAAGGGTGATGTTTATGAAGGCCTCTATTTGTTTGACGTTCCAAGTGAAATATGTGTGTAAATGT
The DNA here is from genome assembly GCA_023525715.1 of Cichorium intybus. Classification (NCBI taxonomy): domain Eukaryota; kingdom Viridiplantae; phylum Streptophyta; class Magnoliopsida; order Asterales; family Asteraceae; genus Cichorium; species Cichorium intybus. Next base: position 150,834,482 of record CM042010.1, on the reverse strand, counting down.
TGTTATTTCACTTTAACAATTGCATCGCGGATTTAGACATCCTTCTAATGACAAGCTTAAATTTGTTTGCGGGTATATATTTAAAAATTATATGAGAATAACCCAGTTCATTTAGTGTGTCTTTAGCAAAGCAAAAGAATCTTCCTCTTGTTTTGATAAACAATGTTTCAAATAAGTCTTTTGATGTTGTAAAATACGACGGATCCAAATTGACTTTAGACAATATTAGCTCAATGCGGAATAAGATCAAAATTATCAAACGGTAATAATCACAACGAAAATACGAATAAAGTAAATAAAATAGAGACACGAGGATTTACGTGGAAAACCCAAATCGGGAAAAACCACGGGCGGAGGAAGCCGAGAACCAATTCACTATACTTTGCGGTATTTACAAAATGTTTGGAGAAATATAAAAATACAAAGAGTTTGAAACTCTTATGTATTTACAAGAGAAGAGATGTTTTGGTTTTTTTTTTTTTTTTTTTTTTTTTGGTGTGGTTTGTATAAACAGATTTCCTTTCATTTATATAGGAAATCAATGGGACACCACATTTGAAAAACATTAGTAAAATAGAATAGAAAAATACTTGGCAGCAGCTAGCCATATTTGAAAACAATTTTGCAGCCTCATATTCCTTTCTTCACGTGGGCTTTAATACGCAGCCACATCTTTGACTAACCAATAGCTTTGAAGGCACTTTCCACAATCTCCACCTTGACTTCAAAGTGAGTAAAACTTGTACACCCATTTGGTAAAACCAACAGCTCTTCAAATTCCAAAACTCCATAAGAAACTGCAATCATCATATAGAGAAAAAATTGATTCTGACAAATGAAATACTTCTTCCACCACGAGCCTAATCAGGCTCAACTGCGATCAGAAATACCCATTAAGTCCAAACACAGTTTGAAATTGGCTATTGGAAGACTCTTAGTGAACGCATCAGCGGGATTATAATCTGTATCGATCTTTTCTATGACACAATCACCTTTTTCAATAATATCACGCACAAAATGATAACGAATCTCAATGTGCTTTGTACGGTCATGAAACATCTGATCTTTACTCAAGAAGATAGCACTTTGATTATCACAGAATATTGTGGTAACCTTTATTCTATCATCGAGTTCTCTAAACAATCCCTTTAACCAAATATCTTCCTTAACTGCTTCTGTAATCGCCATATATTCTGCCTCTGTAGAAGACAGTGCAACTGTAGACTGTAACTGGGCTTTCCAACTAATAGCACAACCGTTCAGTGTAAACACATACCCTATAATGGATCTTCGTTTATCCAAGTCTTTGCCAAAATCTGAATCAACATATCCAACCACTCCAGTGTTAGATTGTCCATAACATAGACACATAGAAGACGTACCGCGAAGATAACGTAAGATCAACTGTACTGCTTTCCAGTGTTCTCTTCTCGGGTTCGCCATATATCTACTAACCATGCTAACTGCATAAGCCAAATTAGGTCATGTGCAGATCATAGAGTATGGTACGCGTGCCATGTACTCCATATCAGTCTCAGTAGTAGGACTTAAAGCGGATGACAACTTGAAATGAACTGCAAAAGGTGTGTTGACAGGCTTTGCTTCATGCATATTAAAACGTCTTAGGACTTTCTCAATGTAACCTTTTTGAGAAAGATGCAAGATCCTAGACTTCCTGTCAAGAACAATTTCCATACCTAAAATTTTCTTGGCAGCTCCTAAGTCCTTCATTTCAAAATCAGCTTTCAACTGGTCTTTTAACTTCTGAATCTCCTTCATATCTTTTGCTGCAATCAACATGTCATCCACGTACAAGAGTAAGTAGATCTTTGAACCATCGTCACCTTTCTTGAAATAAACGCAGCTATCATAGGTGCACCTGTTGAATTTGTGACTGGTCATGAAAGAATCGAACCTCTTGTACCATTGTCTAGGAGACTGCTCGAGGCCATAGAGAGATTTCTTCAATTTACATACGTAGTCCTCCTTGCCAGGAACTACAAAACCTTCAGGTTGTTGCATTAAAATCTCTTCCTCAAGCTCACCATTTAGGAAAGCTGTAGTAACATCTAGTTGCTCCAACTCATAATCATTTGAAGCAACTAACCCCAACAATGCACGAATAGAAGTGTGTTTGACTACTGGGGAATAGATGTCAGTATAGTCAACGCCTGGAATTTGACTGTAGCCTTTAGCTACCAACCGAGCTTTATATCTTCGTTTCTCATTTGGGTTAACAGGTTCTTTGAGCTTGTAGACCCACTTGCATTTAACTGGCCTTTTCCCTTTTGGAATAGGAACTAAATCCCAAGTACCATTTCTTTGCAAGGATTCCATCTCATTATGCATAGCAATCATCCAATCACTTGAGTCTTTAGATTTGATAGCCTCATCATAATTTAAAGGCTCCGTTTCCGACTCAATATCATTAGCAACAATAAAAGCATAAGCAACAAGTTCAGCTTCAGCATACCTCTTTGGAAGAACAATTTGTCTTCTCGGCTTATCTCTTGCAATGCTTCGAGTAGTAGCTTGTGGTTGTGAACTTGTTGTTTCTTCAACAACGACATGCTCATTTGGCAAGGAAGACTCTTGTTGCTCAACTGGACTTGGAATGGTGACAGGTGAAGTAGGAAACTCCACCTCCATTTGAGCTTTCTCTTCATTTGCTTTTGATGATGCGACTGTATCTTCTGTAGAGTCGGAAGTTTGATGAATCATAGCAGACTCGTCAAAAGTAACATCTCTTGAGATGATGATTTTATTTAGATCATTGCTCCATAACTTGTAACCTTTAACTCCTGGATTATAACCAAGAAAGACACATTTAAGTGCTCTCGGTTCTAACTTCCCATTGTCAACTCGTGCATAACCTGGACATCCGAAAGGTTTCAGATGTGTATAATCGGCAGGTTTCCCGGACCATAATTCATACGGAGTTTTCTTTTCGATTGCTCGTGACGGTGATCGGTTGATAACATAGCAAGCAGTAGAAGCAGCCTCCGCCTAAAAAGACTTTGACAATTTGGAATTTGAAAGCATTCATCTGACCTTCTCCATAATGGTGCGATTCATCCTTTCGGCTACACCATTTTGTTGAGGCGTATGGACTACCGTGCGATGTCGAGTAATGCCTTCCTTCCGGCAATAGGTATTAAACTCTTCTGAGCAAAACTCTAGTCCATTATCCGTACGAAGATACTTTACTACCAATCCTGATTGCTTTTCAACCTGAACTTTCCAGTCTCTGAAGGTAGAGAAAACGTCTCCCTTATGTTTTAAGAAGAAACACCACACCTTCCTGGAGAAATCGTCAATGATAGTGAGCATATAGTTAGCTCCACCTTTAGAAGCAACTCGAGCTGGTCCCCATAAATCCGAGTGGACATAGTCGAGTGGTCCTTTCGTTGTATGGATACCACTTGCAAACCTCACTCGTTTTGCATTGCCATATACACAGTCTTCACAGAACTCCAAATCAACAATCTTTTATTGACCAAGTAAACCTCTTCGACTCAATTCTGTCATGCCTTGAAAACTCATATGGCCGAGTCGAAGGTGCCAAAGACGGGACTGATCTGGATCAGAAAGAGACTTTGAAACAATAGCAGCATCACTCAAATTTTTTGCCCGTCAAGAAAGTAGAGGTCTGAGGTTTTTCGACTGGCTCTCAGTTTGTCGGAACCATCTTTGAACACCATGAGAACTCCACCTTTACCGGCAAACTCGTATCCTTTTTTATCAAAGGAACTGAGAGATAACAAGTTTCTTCTGAGGTCAGGGACATATCTAATATCCCCAATGGTTCGGATAATGCCATCAAACATACGGATTCTGACTGAACCATGTCCAAGAATTGGACATGTAGTATTGTTACCCATCAACACATAGCCCTGGTTAACCTTTTCAAAAGTGTAAAACCAACTTTTGTTGTGACACATATGAAAAGTACAACCAGAGTCGAGTATCCAATCACCAGTGGAATCCAGTTTATCTGAATAAACTGTCAAGAGTTCTCCAATACATTCGACCTTTGCTACATCGGCTTCACCCGAAGTGCTAGCTTGTTTACCATTTGTTGCAGCCTTCTCTTTTTCTTTATTCTTCAACTTGAAACATTCTTCAAGCACATGTCCCTTCTTGTGACAATAGTTGCAAAACTTTCGTTTGCCTTTAGATTTGGATCTGGTTCTGTTGGAAGATTGAGAAGTTCTACTTCTCTCTGTTGTTCTTCCTCTGGCATTCAAACCTTCGGCTTTAGCATCATCTGAACCACCACCGGTAATATATTTCATCTTCTCTTTAGAATCCAAAGCTGTAAAGACTTCATCTAAAACAAGAGTGTCACGGCTGTAGATGATCGTATCACGAAAATGGCTATAGGATTCGGGCAACGATGACAGCAAAAATAAAGCTAAGTCTTCATCTTCATACTGAACATCCATATTCTCCAAGGTATTTATTAACTCTTTGAATGTGGACAAATGTTCAGCTAATGAGCCTCCTTCAATCATCTTGAGATTGAACAACCGTTGCTTTAGATGCAACTTGTTCGGTAAGCTCTTTGTCATCAATAACTGCTCCAACTTCAGCCACAAAGCAGCCGCCGACGTTTCTTTTAGAACATCTTGTAAAACATCGTTTGATAAGTGCAAACGAATTTGAGATAAAGCCTTCAGATCTTTCATCTCCTTTTCTTCTTCGGTCCATGTATTGGGCATCCTTTCGAAGCCCAAGAGCGCCTTGTGTAAATCCATCTGAATGAGAATATCTCTCATCTTTACTTGCCACAACGGAAATTGGGTATTTCGATCCAGCAGCGGAATATCGTATTTCACCGAAGACATGATAAATTACTTGATAAAATGATCCCAACAAGCTAATATCAAAACCCGGATGCTCTGATACCAATTGTTGTAAAATACGACGGATCCAAATTGGCTTTAGACAATATTAGCTCAATGTGGAATAGGATCAAAATTATCAAACGGTAATAATCACAACGAAAATACGAATAAAGTAAATAAAATAGAGACACGAGGATTTACGTGGAAAACCCAAATCGGGAAAAACCACGGGCGGAGGAAGCCGAGAACCAATTCACTATACTTTGCGGTATTTACAAAATGTATGGAGAAATATAAAAATACAAAGAGTTTGAAACTCTTATGTATTTACAAGAGAAGAGATGTTTTGGTTTTTTTTTTTTTTTATTTTTGGTGTGGTTTGTATAAACAGATTTCCTTTCATTTATATAGGAAATCAATGGAACACCGCCTTTGAAAAACATTAGCAAAATAGAATAGAAAAATACTTGGCAGCAGCTAGCCATATTTGAAAACAATTTTGCAGCCTCATATTCCTTTCTTCACGTGGGCTTTAATACGCAGCCACATCTTTGACTAACCAATAGCTTTGAAGGCACTTTCCACATTTGACATACTTCATTGTGATGTATAAAGGCTATATCAAGTAGACTATTATCAATATTATATTTATTTTGTAACTATTGTGGATGATTGTACAATATTTACTTGGGTTTACCTAATAAAAAACAAGTCTAATGTTCGAAATGTGGTTCCAAGACTTCTGAACATGATTTTCAATCATTTTAGTTCCACCATTAAGACATTTCAATTTAACAATGTGAAGGAGTTACTTTTTACAGATTTGTTTCAAGAAAAAGGAGTACATCATCAATTATCATATGTTGAATGCCTATAACAAAATTTTTGTTATTGAACAAAAACACCAACATATTCTAAATGTTGTAAGAGCATTGTATTTCAAATCAAATATTCTGATCAACTAATGGTATGAATGTTATTGATGATTGTATAGTTGATCAATCTCACACCTTCCAAGGTAATTAGTAATATTTCACCTTTCCAAAATACTTTTTTTATACTTTTGGCTGTCTAGTTTTTAGTTCAATACTTCATGCTAACAGAACCAAATTTTTTTATACTTTTGGCTGTCTAGTTTTTAGTTCAATACTTCATGCTAACAGAACCAAATTTGAGCCATAGGGCTAAGCCTTGTGTAATTATTGGTTATCCTCTTAAAATGAAGGCATACAACTTATTGAATCTTTCTATAAACATAATTTTATCTCAGGGGATGTTATATCTCCTGAGGATATCTTCCTTTTTACTAATTTTTCCCATAAAAGCTTTAATGGTCCTTTTCATTTGCTTGTTCTTCAAAAGGCGTTTGACTCTCAGTCTGAGCTTAATATTTGTCAATATACTTCCCTAGTTGATCCTATGTTTCATTCAAACTATATTTATCATGCTACTTTTTCTGTACCAGAGGACCCTACCCAACCCATCCTTTAGATGACCCTCTCGACGCAACCTTCGGGGCCACGCACACCTAGTAGTACTTGTAGTCCCGTTCAAACTCATATATGGACAGAGAGGAGGCCAGTGGCCTTCCTCTAATCATATATAACTTTACTTGTCTATGTGGATGGCATTGACATCACATGTGCATCTATCAAAGAAATTTTAACATGTCATGGTGCTCAAAAGTGATTGTCTTAAGATCAAGAATTTAGGGAACCTACAACACTTCCCTAGTCTTGAAATTTCTCCTTCAAAAGCAAGAATGTGTATATTCCAAAGATAGTATACTTTACAACTACATGAAGACATGAGACTATTAGCTGCTAAACTTACAGAACAACATATGAATTCTAAGTGCAAATCCTCTAACTTTGATGGTGACCTGTTGGAGGTGACTCGTCACAGTCGTCGATGCGGTCAAAAGTACTAGATTGAATACCTTAGCACACTAGCTAGTGGAAGTAAGGGTCGAACCATGGAGTCAGTGGTTGAAATCTGTGTCAAAAAATAACCTCTTTATAGACGGTGTAGTTCCATACACTCAACGAAATCCAAACAGTACAAAATTATCGAAAACATAAACTTGCGATTATTAAACTACTCAAATCCAAATCTCGATCAAACCAAACTAACACGTTCTGATCCCGAGGTATACTCAGAAAATCAGAATCGCCAAACACGAGCAAACAATCAAACAAACAATAATGAATAAATCGAAATCGAAACCGAACAATAAACGTAACCGAATGATTGCGTTAAAAGCTAAACCAAACCAGAAGCTGAATATTTCTGACTTCGTTCGATAATCTAGATCTACGTGATCCAGCGGGTTCAACAAATCAGTAAAGCATAGGCAGCCAAAAACACGAAGGTGGTCGTATGTAGGGTGACGGTTATATAGGCGATAATGAGGGGTGTCGTTTTGAATGGAGGTGGAGGGAAGTATATTTAGTATATGGGCTGCCATGTGGAGGGCTTCAGGCCAGAATGGAGGAGGGAGGTGGGAGTGAAGAAGAAGTGTTCTCATAATATTGTTTATGGTACGAAGCATACGTTCAGACCTTCCGTTTTGTTGGGAGGTATGGGGCATGAGAAACGGAAAATAATGCCATTAGACGCAAAATGATCATGAAAAAGTTGGTTGTTGTATTCCCCCCATTATCACATTGAAATTGTTTGATGGTGCCACCAAATTGATTTTTAATTATGTTGGAAAAGTGAAGAAATTTGGAGAAAGCTTATGTTTTATGCTTTAGAGGGTAAATCCAAAGGTAATGACTGTAATGATCAAGAAAAATAATATAATATTTCAAACCACCATAACTAGAAACAGGAGATGTCCACAAGTCCGAATGAATAATCTCAAAAGGCATAGAAACAGTAGAATCAGACAAATAAAATGGAAGTCTAATATGTTTGCCAAGATGACAAGCTTGACACATTACATTATTTTTTGATAAACGACACGAAATAAAACTACGAGAAGATAAATGCGTCAAGACTTGATCGCCGGGGTGACCGAGTCGTTGATGCCACGTGGAGGACGAAGTGGTGACAAAAGCATGACTTGTGGAACCGGTGACAGGATAAAGTGGCCCCGAACTATCACAGCGGATTAGAGGACGGCGTGTCTGATAATCAAGAACAGTAAAACCGTAAGGGTCAAAATCAATTGAGCAGTTATTATTAGTAGTGAATTTACGAACGGAAATAAGATTTTTGATGATGTTGGGTGTTATGAGGACGTTTTTTAAATGAAGGGGACGATAAATATTTGGAATCGGAAAGTTTGTGTGTCCTGAGGTCACGACAGGAATTGCAGAACCGTTACCGATATAAATAGAACGAGGATAATTTTTATTACAAACGGAATTGAGTATACCTGCATTGGCGTGAACATGATCCGTCGCCTCGGTGTCCATGACCCATTCGTCGTTTGCCGAGTCATTTAGAGTCATAGTGTTAAACATATTAGGGAGCGAAGTGGGTTGATCGGCATTCCCGAGAAAGGCCCACGGGGGCTGTTCCGGACCCGAGTGCTGAAAATGGGCCTGGTGGCTGTAATTGACGGACTGTTGGGCTGAAGTGGGTTTGCTGCCAAGAATTCCTGGTGCGCCAGAAGTGGGTCTGGCCCACTGTTGCTGAAATGGAGCCGGCAAATGTTGTTGTGGGTAAAAGGCCAACATTGTTGGGCCAATGAATAAGGAGCCCAAGGGAAATGTTGTTGGGGCATCCACGGTGGAGTAAAATTCCATTTAGTTTCACTTTGTCCCTGATTTTGACTATAAGGTGGCCGGCGCTTATTATTTTGGTGATTTTGTGACCCACGATTTTTTTTGTTGCCACGGTAGGAGCCTCCCCCACCCCCACGATTAGAAGAAGACCCAACATGGAGCAAAGATGGTGAGGATGCGTTATTGTCGTTGGAGGCTGTGGGAATACGAGAATTTGAAAGACGAGTTTCGTGAACCGAGAGCATAGACCGCATCTCGGAAAAACTAGGAAACGGTTTAGTGAAACGAATAATATCGGCAATGTCGTCAAATTTACTGGAGAGACCGTTCAATGCATGCATAATAACGGTTCGCTCTTTCATTGGTTCGCCAAGTCCCTGGAAGATCGGATAATTTCTTTACCTTTTCACAATACGCATGAATGGAGAGATCGCCCATAGTGATGTTACGGAGTTCGGTCTCTAACTGCATAGCGGTGGATTCTTTATTCTCGTAGAACAAAGAGTGAAGATTAAGCCAAACTTTTCGAGCGTTGGCATTGGTGGAGTAAGCGGAGGTAATAAGGGGTTGAGAGATGGAACCAAACAGCCAAAGTTTAACCATAGAGTCGAGTTTCTCCCATTCGGGATCCGTAGGGGGTGTTTTTGGGGCATCATAGGTCGAATCAATGTGATCCAAGACATCGTACGCAATGCAGTGAGCTTTGAAGAGATCGCTCCAAGGTTCATAGTTGCGGGTTGGTAAATCAAGGATGAGAGGGACGTAGGTTTTGACATTAGTGATGCCGTAAGCCTTGTGGGTGATCTTAGGATTAGAAGTTGTGTCGCCGGACATTGGGAAGAGAAGGAAAAAAAAGAGAAGAAGCGTGAAGATGAAGAAGTTTGGAGGAAACTGTCGTTGATGAGAGTCGACAGTAGGAGAAGGATCGGCACTTAGGGTTTTAGGGAATGGCTTGATACCATGCTAGAAGATTATTTTCCCGTGAATATGATTCCATTATATCACCCAATAAATACAAAGCCACATGGGCTAAATACAACATGGATAATTACAATGGGCTAACTATGGGCTGCTAACAAATATAATAGTAAATACAATAATATACATGAGTCCGCTAACAATCAGAACCGTTGAACACACGCGATAAACAATACCGAAAAACAAGAAATAAATCTAAAACTAATAATATACCGACTACTGATTGCTGAAATACAAAAATATGAGTCGAAGAAGCCTGGGTTCCACTCAAAGGTCGGATCTTCGCTCCCGAATCACGAACCGGAGGCCTCTATTTATAGTTGCGAAATTTGCCTGGACGCGGCGCGCAGAGGTGAAATCCGCGGCGCGTCCTTATTTGTAACCCCGATGTTCGCACTTTGAATTTGAAACTCTGATTCGATGCACAGCTGTCCCGCGATGCGCGTGTCTTCTAAACCGCGGCGTGCGTATGCTTTCTCTTGAAAGTAGACTTCATTCCAAACTTCACCATTTTGCACGCTTTTAACCCCTGTATTGTATATAATTTGCACACAAGCACTAGACACAAAAACGTGAGTAATATAACAGTTTCAGATATATATTTTACTTAGAATATGGCTCAACGACAACTAAAATACTTGATATTACTAGGCGTCGTCAGGATGATCAATCGCAGTTCATTCAACTTATTCGCAGGTTATTGTACTTGACCATAACAATACCTAATATTATGTATGTTGCTTGGACAAGGTCTTTTTGGGTGACTCCCTTATATCGTCATCACTAGACAAGTTATTATGTCTTTTTAGGAGACTCCCATATATCATAGAAGTCTGAGAAACAAACTACAATGTATCGTTATTCCACTAAAGCCAAATATCATGTCATTGTTGTTATAACATGTGACATTATGTATTACTATTGTTGTAAAACTCGGCCTACTCGGTTCAGTACTGGGCTAAGTACTCAAAATCCGATTTAATACCGAGACGCTTTTATGGAAATCAGTCAAAAAACTCGGTCAAACTCGGAGCAACTCAACCCAACTCGGTACTACTCCGTCAAACTTGGAAAAAATGGTCAAATTCGAGAAAAATAGGTTAAACTTGGAAATTTTGACTTTTTTAAAATAAAAAAAATAATTGTTAAGTAATTAATTTAGCATGCATCATATATTTATTTACTAAACATTATGTTGTTTAATTTTAATTTTGTTCAATTCAATTCAAAATTGATGCAATTATGATTGTATTTAGTATTTTAGTGTGTATACATAAAATATGTTCATATTTTTGAGTTTATTAAATGTGTATGTATTTTTGACTTTTAGTATTTCAGTCATTAAGTGTGTATAATCATATAATACGTATGCATTTCTTTCTTAAATGTGTATATATATTTTGACTTTTAGTATTCCAACGTGTATACAATTATAATATGTACATATTATACTATTATAATATGTACATATTCACTTTGTCGAATACTCGTCGAGTACTTCCCGTCTGATCGAGTACTTGCTGGTCCTCTAACCATGGGACCGCCTAGCAACCTTTGCAACATTGTATATAAGTATATAACAATGTAGTAGAAAGAAATGAATTTGTAACTATTTCATTGTCGTAACTTATTATGTAATAATTTTTTATTTATTAAAGGATTAATGTCAACTAACTTTATTTTTCAAAAATATGATGCAAATTAAAAATTAATAAATATATATACAAGATAGTTTATTAACATATGAAAAACAAAGATAGATTACTTAATTTTTAAGAATTCTTTTTAAGAAAAAATAACTATCGAATAAGTTTATAACAAAACTTTTAATTAATAAAGATGGATGGATTTTTTATTTTATTTTTTGGAAATGTTAACATGTGAAGATGCTTTAAATAATCTACATTCAAAAACAAATAAATAAACATACACGAGTTGACTTCTTCTTGTTCCATGTTGAGCCTTCAGACACAACAACAGACAATCAAATCGCCAGGAGATCACGATTTCACGAGCCAAAACCGAGAGAGTTTGGTATCACGAGCTTCCTGGCTTTAATCCGTACTAGAAATAAAGTTGTCAACATAGTCATAATTAACATCTAGGTGTTCCAAATAATGCATATTTAATTTCAAACCCTTTTAAATACCCACGACATAATTATTCTTTCTTTTACTAAATCTCAAACTTGTACCGACAAATAATTTCAAGTAGTATTAGAGTTTAGACTGAAATAACCTTACATATTTTATTCTATAGCGGTTTTTATTCATCAAAATTTTTCTAATGGTTTTGTTATCTAATCTCTATTTGTGTTCTCCAATTATACAAATTGAAATCCATAATGTGAGCAAAAATCTTACTTGAGACATATAATGAAAAAACTTAAGACATTTCATTAGGCAAAAATTTACAAAACTACTGATTCCACGACGCCAAAAGTTGGATAAATTCATTAGACAATCTAACTTTTACAAATCTAAGTTAGCAAATATAAACAAAAGACAAGTACAAAACTGAAGTTAATGTCTGCATTTCGCAGTCATTAGTTTCCTAACCGTCAGAGTCTGATCCAATTTTGGATCCTTCCTCTGACGGTATTTCACAACATGCAGAAGGGTGCGGTGGACGATCAACCTCTACCGCACCCTCCAACACATTCACTATCTCTCCCATCGGAGGCCTCATTCTCTCATCTGACTGAAAACACCAAAACATAATTCTCAACACACGCTCCAACTCATCACCATCAATGCCACCTTCCACCGCCTCATCAACAATCTCCGCCACATTGCCGCCCACCCATTTCTCATACGCCCAATCACAACCACCATGCTCAACCTTCGGATCACCACTCACCACCACCAACACGATGGACCCAAAGTCCCGTATGTCCCTCGCACACACTCCACCACCACCGCCACCGCCACCGTCACCGTCACTGCCAAGAAAACCTCCAAGACCGAATTCGTTGACTTTAGCTTCTAAATGATCATCCAAAACTACGTTTCCACAACCCAAACTTCCATGGCCGATGAACTCTCGACACCCCATGTGTAAGTACGAAACTGCCCTTGCAACGTCTAGTAAAATATTCAATCTTTTCCTCCAAGTTAGCCTTTTTCGTACACCCGGGTTTTCCAAACAACTCCCGAGTGAACCATTTGTGAGAAACTCGTGAACCAAAAACCTATAATTCGAGTCACAACAATAGCCCTCTAATCTTACAAGGTTTTTATGATGAATAGTTCCTAGTTTCAAAATCAATCGTCTAAATTTTCTTGGGTCAACGTTCATGGCACTATAGTCTTTGACTACAACGGGCTGATTTTCCGGGAGAACGCCTTTGAATGTACTTTTTCCGATCTGCTGCTTAAAATTGTCGGTTGTCTCCTTCAATTCGACATACGTCAAAGCAAGAAAACCACTAGGGTTAGGGCCGTCTTTTGAAGAAGCTCGAGTCGTGAAAGCATACCTTCTTCGATAAATCCAAAAGCCCGTCAGGCCCAAATGAATCACGATAAACACGAAAATCGTAACGCCACCGACTCCGATCACACAAGAAACGCAAATTGCACTATCTGGATGTTCTCTTGGGGAATTTTGTGAGGGATTTGCAGGTTTAGATTTGGAGAAATTGGGGATAACGGCAAGGGGATCGGAGCATCTTTTGACGAAAGAAACTGAATTTACGGAAAAACCCGATTGGCCGCTAACGTATTGTGTTTTCTTAATTCGGCATTTTGGGGTACCGTCGTTCATGAAGGTTGAGGCGGTGCAGAGGTGATCTTGTTCACATAAGTTTTGACATTGGTTGGAGCTGACTTGAGAGATGATTGTTTCGTTTGGTGGATAAATCGCGTATAATGAAGTATGATCGAGTTTAACCATGGAAGAACCGGATTTGCAGGTTTGTTGATATGGTAGCAAGCATTTGGAAGACGGAGCTGACGATAGAGAATACGGGCATTTACATACCGGAGAACCCGATTCGTTAAACGCACAAATCCCGGACATCCCGCAAGTTGCAAAAACATCACATTGATTTTGAACAGCTTTCCAAACTAATTTCCATGAGTTTTTTGTCCATGAGTGTAAACGAAGGTTCCCGTCCACGTCCAATCGAAGGAACCGAAATTTCACATCCGATTCATCATGATCGTCAGAAAAAACCGACCAGACTGGGGTTGACATATTATCGAACAGTTGGAGGGCGCCATTGGAAGCAAGAACAGCTCGAAGATCCGATTGATTTGATGTTGATGTACTTCTCCAATAAACAACATCGTTTTCCCACTTGAGTTCCAAATCTCCCATGACTCCGATTCTCAGACTGAAAAAACTCGAAACAGAATTTCTGCTAGCAGCTCGTAGCACTTGAGATGAAGATAAATTCTGGCCTGGAACGAGTGTATCAGACGGAGTGTCGAAGCTTTGCCAAACAACGTCTTTGTTATTATTCATAAGAACGAGATTCCCATCATCTTGTAGAAGTGCTGAAGCAACGGACGAATTTGTGGTTTTGCTTGCCCAAACAACAACATCTCTTGTGGAATCAAAGAGAACCAATTCTCCATTGTTAGTGAGCTCGAAATATGATTTATCTCCTACTCTCAAGTCTCCACCAGCAACCCAAACAACCGGTTGTTTCTCAACTGGTATTAACCCTAAGTTTATTATACGGATCCCAATACCATATTCATTTAAGGTGTTAAAAAATCGAATCGCAAAATCCCCATTTGGGGAAGCCCATTGATCTTTTGACTCCACCGATAGCCTTGAACCCAATGGAATTTGTGAAAAAACCACCGGTAAAAGAAATTTAAGGAAAAAGATTGAAATAAAGAGTGATGATTTCTGTCTTCCAAGCATACCTGCATATGCTTAAGACTGCAATCTTTATCTCTGCACATTCAAACAATTGAACTGAATTTAGCTTAAAGATTTCGTGAAGAAGAAGACGCAAATGGTTGCTAATATGATTAAATCATTAAACAGTATAATAATAAGAAAATTAGCATGTGAAGAATGAAGAATCGATATTGATCATTTGGTGGTCCACCATAACTAAACCATGGACAAAAAGAAATGAATATTCAAATGGGTATGATCTCTGATCAAACCTAGTGAATTTATTGATTGGTTGGTGAATTGAATCTTTGGTAAAAATGGGTCCCAGATTAGGCAGATAGGATGATCATTAGAGCATAAGTAATCACTTTTTTTAACTCAAAAACAATTCAAGAAATTGTGCTACACAATTCATACTTTTATCGTAGCAGATTTGGTGAAAACAACCTCATGTTTGAGATATTTAAAGTTGAAAATGCAAAATATAATATTAACAATTGTTTGTGAACGCAATTGAAAGTAAACCTTACAAAAGCATGAAAAAGATAATACAATGGGAACCCACAAATTAAACGGCCAAGAATAGCACAAAAATGCGGAAACCAAATATGGAAAAACCTAAAATCATACAATTGGACCCATTCAATCACTTTCATATCTAAGTTTCCAACAAGTTGATGCATTTATCAGGGAACTAAAGAGATATGAAAGTCAAAGCACACATAAAAGATGGAGTGTGAAGTGAAGATATGTTTGATGTAAAAGATTGAGTGAAGTGAAGATGTGCTTTATGTGTATTATACATGAGAAAAATAAGAAAAATGAAAATCCAACGGTAAAGTTGAATAAATGCACAAAATGGGGGATTTTGGACCATTGGTGTATTAACATATTTAACACAAGATTTAGCAAAAAGTCAAGAATCTTATGATGGGTATGGAAGATTATGAACTAAAATTAGGGATAATGCGAAGGCTGATGTTAAATTTTGAGTAAATGCAGAAAAAAGATGGGCATCGAGCTGAATCTGATAGTGTACTTGCACACTTACACGCAAGATTTACAAAAATTCCAGAATCTGTTGATAGGTATGAAAGATTATGAACTAAAATTATATGAATACATCAATAGATGAGCATACACAATCTCGCACACACACACACACGCACATACACCATAAAAAGTGGACAATTTAATGATGGTGAATCAAATAAAATCATAGAATGAACTTTACATTATAGAAGCCGAATTAATTGCAGAAAGATAAGATATTGGGGTAATAGTAATTGTACCAGGTTGGAAACCAGGTAAGAGGAAATGGGGTTGAAATGGTAAAGATGTGACCAACCAGGAAGGAGATGTCAAATCCAGTTGAAGCGCATTATGGGAAATTAAAGTTTCTGGTCGCCGGAAGGAGCTGACCGTCGTTTGCCGGAGGAGGAGAAGTCTCCGGCGAGGATACCCGTGAGCGGAGTGGGAGGGGGAGCAGAGAGTACAGAGCCAAATGGACTGCTCATGAAAAGGAGTTGTGGACTTTTGTAGCTTGTTCTTTTGTCTTTTAGTGAACAGTTGTAACTTTTGATGAAATTGAAGAAGGGTAAAAGAGGAAAGTGCATTATTTTATTTTATTTTATTTAATATCTCATGAGAGGTTCCATTTATGGCTTTAATTTCCTATCGTAATTTTCTAACC
Source organism: Cichorium intybus (assembly GCA_023525715.1). Taxonomy (NCBI): domain Eukaryota; kingdom Viridiplantae; phylum Streptophyta; class Magnoliopsida; order Asterales; family Asteraceae; genus Cichorium; species Cichorium intybus. The sequence goes on along the minus strand of CM042010.1, from coordinate 150,818,379 downwards.
ATAGTTGTGAATTTTGGCAAAACATCCAACGTTTTCCTAAAAAATATGAAGCAATCCATTTGCGTGATTGAAGAGTGAAAGAGAAGTAATTATTTAAATGTTTAATATGCATCATAGCAAGAGCAAAATGTTTATAAATCATAATCAAATAACGAATTTTTAATAGAACATATATGATAGATATGTGTAAGCAATGCTTCTAAGGGGCCGTTTGGATGTGCTTATAAAAACTGCTTATTGACTTATTGGCTTTTTGGAAAAGCCATAAGTCATAAGTAAGGGTCTCCTTACTTATTAAAAACTGCTTATTTATCTTTGGTAAGGGTAAATAAGCAGTTTTTAATAAGTAAGGAGGCTCTTACTTATGACTTATGACTTTTCCAAAAACACAATAAGACAATAAGCAGTTTTATAAATACATCCAAACGGACCCTAAATTTTGGGAAAAAGCACAAAGACATTGTAATAATTATTGAGATAAGATTAAAAGGAACAAAATCTTTTTTCTAATTAAACTAAGATCTTTTATGTACAATCTATAATAATAAGTTGAAAATGTTTGTTGGTATGATGGCCCAAAGGTTTGTCACGTGCACAACAGGTCTTTTAGGTCTAAAAAGAAAAAAAAGAAGAAAGAAAGATGTTTCTGATAACTTACAGATTAGTCAAAAGTCAAAGAATAATGTGCAAGTTGTTTTTACTTCTTGGAGGATAAATACATCAACTTTATCAAATATATAATAAAATTTGTTATTGACACCACAATATAACAAAATATAAATAAAACTCATCATCGTATTATGTTTAATGAATATCATATATATTGAAGTTGCTTGAAAAGAGTGGGGTAAGATAAACAATTATACAAGTTGGGGCTAACCCACTTGGTTAACTATATGATTATTAACAAGAAGGTCATGGATTCAAACCACTAACAGATAAACAATTATATTTTGAGAGATAAGTTGAACCCTTGTAAAATAAGTAAAGACAGAAAGGAAAAAGTCCCAACTACATAGATTCCAAGGGGCAGGTGGGGAATGTCGGGAGATACAACTCAATTTCATTTATCAACCTTATGATTATTATTTATTACAAGATTACCATACGTTCATGCCCTTACCTCGGTGTAAGAATCTTCCCCCAGTATAAGGCCATGCGTTAGGCTGTGAGAGGGCCCTTAGGGTCTTATGTGGAGCTCGGAGGTGCTTTGGCGGGTCCGATTCGGTTTTTTGATAATCGTTTTTGGTTAAAACCTAACTGGTTTTGATCGGTTTTTCTTAGAATGAAAATGAGTAAAAAATCAGGTTTTTTTTTTTGATTTTTTACCTGTTCGGTTCGGTTCTACAGGAAAAAAAAATCAGTTTGTAAATTTTTTAAAGCCTATATCAAACCTCTGGTTCGGTTTAAAAAAACGGTTATTAAAAACCGGTCTACGTTTGTGCACCTCTACACCACGCCACCCAAGTAATCTACCACCGCACTAGGCATTTAAAGTGTTCGGGCATTTAAAGTGTTCGGGCACAGAGACCAACCATTTTCCCCCTCTTTTGACTGTTTACCATTGAAAATGTGTGTGTGTGTCTATATATATATATATATATATATATATATATATATATATATATATATATATATATATATATATATATATATATATATATATATGAGAACCCAAATATTCGTGAGAATTTAAGAACTCTTATACTAAAATTTTTTATTAAAAAAATGATTTAATGCACTAAGTCGCTTATATTTAAGACATTTTGTCAAAAAATTGAAAAATAAATGTGTATATACGAAAAATACATATGTGCATTTTTATGCAAATGTGCATACCTGCACCTTAAAAAATCAAATTTTTTAAGATTTTTTTGACGAAATGTCTTAAATATAAGCGAGTTAATGCATTAAGTTATTTTTGAAAAAAAAATATTATAGTCTTGGAGTTCTCAGGCTTCATCACACGTAATTAACCAATAACGAAGTAAACTAGTTCTAGAGTACTTACTTGAGGTGTAGAACACGATGCCGCAAGAGAATTCCAGTAAAATCGAGTTTGATCGGGTGCTCGTTCGACTCATTCGCGGAGTGTAAATGGTGTGTGGTGTAAAAGTAATTTCAGATTAGGGTTAAAAAGGGTGAATTACCTGGGTTCGCGAGGCGTGCTACCTTAAGTGGCGTCGCGAAATGGTGCGAAGGCCCCTACGCATCAGGTCTTCTTTCTTCCTAGCGGCGTGATAGGTTACCTTTGGTGACGCGAATATGTCGCAGTACTTTTCTTCATTGAATCTGCAAATCACCCCACACTTGGGCTAAGCCATATCTTGCTTGGAGTGACTAGCGACATTATGCAAAACAAATAAAGTCGTTAATTACCTGTGATGAAGCCCGAATCAACCCTAATTGGGTGTTCGAGACTGATTTTGGGAAAAACCCAATGTCGAAGCCTAGGGTGTGTTATTTGCAAAATTGACACCCTATAAGACTTAATCAGAACCTCTAGAAGCTTTAGTGTAGATAGCATGGTCTAGCATGGTCTGATTCGATGCAATTGAGGTTTACGACGCTAACAACGAACCTTAGTCCTGCGACCCAAGAACATTCAACCTTTGTGACTCGAGTCTTAGAGTTCGCGACGATAACTGTATCAGGGACCAAAATGCAAAATTTCTCACAAATTTTTGAGTTTTGAAGATGGCACTATGTACAGAACAACCGGTAGTAGCAGTTGCAGATTTACCCAAAAAGAAGTTCCTGGAGTTTCCACCGACATTAGAAGAGAGTCGGGGGTATCGATCCCGACTTCAGTCAATCGCGGCCCAAGCCGTAGAGCCGGCCTCCGTATTCGATCGGGATTTCCTAACCCAGGTGGGGTTATGGGACCAGATGCAACGCCTCCTTGCTCGTATCTGGACCAGTACTGACGGGGCACATACTTCACACGAGTTACTGACAACTCATGTTCGAGTTCTACTCGACATACATCTCATGTGTGTATGTGTGTGTGTGTGTATATATATATATATGTGTGTGTATGTGTGTGTATATATATATATATATATATATATATATATATATATATATATATATATATATATATATACTATACCTAATAAATAAAAATAATTTTTGCCACATGCCTAATTTTTAAAGACTATTATCCAGCCGACACGTGTAATGCTAATAAAGCTAAAAATCAGCAAACAAAACAATTCCAATTCATCGCGCTCAAATCTTCCATTAATGCTTATCTCCTCAACAACAAATGCTAAACTTCACGAAAGATCGTATAAATCACGCATACAAAAATTCATTTATACTCATCTTCTTCGTCTCCCCGGTACAAGTGCTCCGGTTTAGGGTTTCTCTTAGTCGTCGTCGACGTTTTTCTCCATTAGTCTTCTCTTGCACCAGAACAGAGCACCATCGGAAATTCGCTGCAAGACCGTACAAGAGGACCGTTATCGCTTGCTGTATCAGGTTTTATTTCTTCAAAATTTGCTTAATTTCTTAGTAATTGGTTTTGTAGACTAAAATATCATCCATGTATCATCTTCCCCTCTTCTTCGATTTCACTTTCCTTCTTCTTAGTACACTTTTAGAATCGATTTCTAAATCAAATTAACTCAACCAACAAACGCACCACAACACCACCACCTCTCTCTCTCTCACTCCTCTTTCTGATTATTCGTTCACAGGCATACAACCAACATCAGTTTATGATGTTGTCAAGGTACTTACCACTTTTCATAATTCTATAAACTTCTAGGGTTAAATGGGTATTTAGGTAATTTTAATGGGGAGGAAATTCTGGTTATTGAATCTCTACGGTTTTATGATGGAATGTTGAAACGTATCTGTCAAAAGGATCTTTATCAATTTCAATGGAATCCAATTTTGTACTCAATTTGCAACCAAACTCTGGAATTGAGTTATATCATGTGTTTCCTTGGCAGGAATCCCAAGGAACTGCACATATGTTGGTATGGATGATGATGTTTTTGCTCTCCTTCAGCATAATACCCATCTATATCTTCCCAATGTTATAAATTTGAGGTAATATACTACTACACATCTTGGTAGGTTTGAAACTTCAATCTTATAGCTGTTTGTGGGACCTGGCCTGAAAGTTTTCTTTTTGTTTTTTGTCACTTAGCTGTTCCTACTCAATAAGAGGGTGCTATGTTATTAAAGTTGCCAAAAAGAATAAATTTTATAAAAAATAACAATGAAGTAGTCATTAATGTGAAATTGTATGATACTATTTATTCTCTATTACTGAGGGATGTTTTCTTTATAAATAGGCATAGGCATGAAGATTGGTCTATTGCCTGAAATTGGTGAAATTCTAAACAATTTCAGGAAGTATTCGTTTCTTGATCCCTGTCAACACTTTCTAAATCAGCCAAATTGTTTGCTTGAATAGAATATATACTCCTATTAAACTGAATTTGAGTTCTTCTAATCATTATAAAAAATAAAGGGTAATCTGAACACCAATTGGTTGATTGTTTCACTCAGACATGGTCTTTTTTTTCTTTCATCATAGACCCCAAGGAAAGAAGACATGTCTTATTTTCTTTCATCATAGACCCCAAGGAAAGAAGAAACTGGATGTAGCTTCTAATTTTAGAAGGAAAATTCGAGTAAATATCTTTGCCTTTGTGCAGAAAAGGTCCCTCCAAAACCAGTTACCCCTACCCCCACTTCCTTCTTAATCACCCCATCCAAAGTCCCATCTCTCTTATTTTAGTGGAAGTGGCGGTTCGTATTGTAGGGGTATTATTGGCACAAATGCAAAGATAAGGATATAGAATTGTTTCAATTATTGTACATTTGTACGTATTATAGCAACCCACTTTCTTTTCTTTCTAATACTGCATTGTACACTTTTTTCTTTTATAATTTGCCAAATCCACCTGTCTGATAAATAGTGGGTAGGTTTATCAAAGTAGAATGTTGTAATAGGAAGAAATGAGAGTAGGATGCTATGATAAACAAATCAATTAAAGTGGGTTGCTATTTCCTTCGTTAGCAAATGCGTTTCAGGGAATGATATGGCGGAGGAAGGAGTTGATCAGGAACTACTTGCGGAAGCGGAGAATGTGGCTCTTCTTCAAGCCGCCAACTTCAATGGCCACAAATGGAGCATTTGTGCAGCTTTGGATATTTACACTGTTCACCTTTGCTTATTATGTAACTCATTTCTATTCAATTATCACGTCTTTTGTTTTTCCTTGTAGGACTAAATTACATTAATGGTCCCTGATTTTGTTATATGGTACAAAAGTTTATTTTTGGTATATGGTACAATTGTTATGAAATTTTTATTGGAGTAATTTGGAATTAACTTGAATGAAAAATAAAACAATTAACAATTATCACAACCACTGTTTATACTCACCTGTTTGTGCGTATTCTTCTGTACAAGTTCCTCTGTATATGATTTTTTTTCCGGTTCCTTTTTTGGGTTCCATCCTCGCTTGAATCTTGATAAAAGATGAAACTTAAGACATGTCGTAACTCATCTGGTAATGAAATTTAGGTCCACCGTGTATATTATTGGATGTGTGTGTGTTACGGTCTGTGTTTATTGTGTGTGTCATTATGTTTTCTTGCCACTGTTACTGTTTGCCTTAGTATGTATGGTTGGTTGTATGTGAAATTTATGTATGGTTTGGTTATCCCCGGACATAAAGCATCTCACATCCGCAATAAACCTTGCAGGTAGAATTTAGTTTCTTGGGTAAGTTTATGTAGATAAGTAGTTTAATACATTAAATTTATTCTGTTTGATCTGTTGGCGATAAAATATACGGAAAATGCAAGGAGGCTAAACTACAAAATTGCCCAAAATATAATGGTGTTTCAATAATTTGCCCTTATTAATTTGCCAAACTTTCTGAACATGCAATCAATTAATGTTTTATTGTCTTTATTACGTTTTTTATGTGGGCTAGGAAGGTTTTTATTTCTAAACATCTACGAATGTATTTCCATATTTTCCCTTCCTTAACTATCTTCCGCGATTGTCGATACAGGCGTACAAGTGGGATGGACTATTTGTGCAACCCGTGGACGTTTGAGGGCTTGGTTTGCATGATTACTATGAGGTAATTCTTTACTTCTTTCTTATTATAATGTACGAAACAACAAGGTAATTTCTAAACACCATTTTTAACAATCTTACTTTTTCGGTATATAACTTTGCCCAATAAAGGTTCTTGAAAATCCAATGGATTTTAGCAAAATTAATAACACGATGGAGGAAAAAGGTGGGTCAGGTTATTATAATATCGATGTGAAATTAATAAAAATGCCAAGAATTATAACAATGAGAGAAATTATGTTCATGCGATGGCCAAGACTTTAATAGCAAATTTGAAGAAAAATGGTTTCAACTTTTTCCTAGAGCTAACGAAGAGGTAAAATTCAATCAAATTAGTCAGTGGTTTTATCATTACGTCTTTCATTTTCAGTATTATTTTTTTTACTTTTGGTACTTATTTTTAATTTTAATAATATTTTATTTAAACATAGCATTCGTAACTCCTAACTAAAACCAGTAAAATTTATCATATCATATAAAATATCAAAATAAACAAAATTCACAAATGACAATTTTATCATCTGCAATATTGATATTTTTCATATTATTTTATATATATTTTAATCATCCCGTGTATTACACGGGTTTCTAACCTAGTATATATATATATATATATATATATATATATATATATATATATATATATATATATATATATATATATATATATATATATATATATATATATATATATATATATATAGGGGTGGGATCAACATAGAACCAAAATTAGGCATAGAACCATCCTCTTGACCATTAGATCAAATTAGGGTGATAAGGGTATGATGGTAAATTAGACGTATATGTTCATTTCTGAACATAAATATATGTTCATTGATGAACATTGTCTTCTAAATCCCAGAATTTGTTTAGAAACGAACATTAATAACATTGATTAAATATATGAATATACACACATGTTCAGAAATGAATATTGAGGAACATTGACAACATATAGAAACATACAACATGTTCAGAAATGAACATTGATGAAATATACAAACATACACATATGTTCATAAATGAATATTAACGAATATTGATAAATATACAAACTTACATACACATGTTCATAAATGAGCATTGATAAACATTAATGAAATATTAACACAAACAAGTTCAGATATGAATATTGACGAAATATACAAACTTACATACATGTTCATAAATGAACATTGATGAATATTTAAACAAAAACTCAAATTTTCATAACTGAACGTAGATAAACATCAACCGTTTTCTTTCTCTCCGACCTACTGCCTCAATCTCTTTCTCTCTATCTCTCTCTCGTTCTCGCCTGATTCATTTTCATTTTTTTCTGTCCATCTGTAACGAGCTCTCTTCGTCTGTTTCATCTTTTATTCTTTTTCTCTTCCTTCTCGCTTGTTGCATTTTTCAGCAAACACATAATTAGAAACGGATCCAAATACGTTCATTCATGAACATGTGTTCATAGATGAACATATATTCAACAATTACGAGAAGTATTACAGCAACAACTAACATTATATTCATGAATGTTCATTAATGAACATGGGGATGTTCATTACTGAACATTCGTTGGAAAAACAACGCCAAACATAGAATTAGAAGCAGAGCCAAATGTATGTTCATTCATGAACGTGTGTTCATAGATGAACATATATTCAACAATTACGAGAAGTATTACAGCAACAACTAACCTTATATTCACGAATGTTCATTACTGAACATGGGATGTTCATTACTGAACATGGGATGTTCATTACTGAACATTCGTTGGAGAAACAAATCTGTTCATTAATTAAGACACGGAAATCAGAATAATTGCTTGATATCGCACATCAAAAGTTCCAGATTGAGTTTTCTAGTGAGGATTCATCAGATCCTATCAATCAGAAACTTAATTTTAAAAAATCCTCATTCTGTAATCATATAACGCATAAAAATTAGATCCATCAGATCTGGATCTTCTACCTATCTTGCTCGAAAAATTAGATCTGGATAACAAACCAGAATTCACAATTTAATATACCAATTTTTTTAAAACTCACAGATCTGAGACATGTTATTTCTGGCGGTGCTAGAGCGGTGACGGGGAAGAGGAGGTGATGAAACATGCTCTTTCCAGATCTGAGAAAATTCTGCAGTGTATTTCACATTAGATCTGAGACTTTTTCTTTGCTCTCTTTCCAGATCTGATAAATTTCGATGAATTATAGAAAAATACTCCATATATGAGACAGTGGTGTAGAGAGAAAATATGACGGCTGTTGTTTGATTTTGGTGGAAGCGGCAGTCGGCGGCGGCATGTAGTGGAGATTAAGGCGGCAGGCGGTGGCAGGTAGTGGCGACGGTGGTGGTGGTGGTGACGACAGATGGAGGTGACGAGGTTAGGAATTTTTTGTTCTTAAAGATTCATGAAAAAGTTTGAAGAAGATGAGGGGTTTGATGCATTAGATCTGATGTTAAATTTATTATTAGGGTTACACAATATGGATTACCGAAATTACCCTTCCAGCTTTATTATTGGATTAAAATTAATTGTATTTAGAAGGAATAATCATAGCCATTGATTTAATGATCCAATAACTTAAAATGGGGTTCTATGGTTCTATGGATAAAAAGGGTCTCTATGTTGATCATATATATATATATATATATATATATATATATATATATATATATATATATATATATATATAGACTAAAGTTCAAATGAGAACCATTTTTTTCCTAGGAACCAAGGAACCTTTTGACTGAAATTTTTTTTTTCAAAAAAAATTACATAATACACCCAATCAATTATATTTAAGCCCTTTTGTAAAAAAAAATTTGAAAAAAATAATATATATACACGAAATGTGCATATATGCACGAAACGTGATCATATACACATTTGCGAAAAAGTGCATATATGCACATTTCGTGTATACATATTATTTTTCAAATTTTTTTTGACAAAAAGTCTTAAATATAAGCGACTAGGTGTATTATGTCATTTTTTTTAAAAAAAAAAATTTCAGTTAAAAAGTTCCTAGGTTCCTAGGAAAATTTTGGTTCTCTCTTGATCCGGACTCTATATATATATATATATATATATATATATATATATATATATATATATATATATATATATATGATGTTGATTTGATCGATCAGTAAATTCTGAATTACGTAATCATTACGATTATGTCAAGTGCGCTTGATTCCTATTTTCTTGATTATACATTTATTCATAGAGAAATTGTATTGGTTTCTAATTTTTGTTCCTAACTTTATTCCTAACCATTTGAAATGATGACAAGTGGATTAAAATATTATTAATTTTATTAAACTTTACACTTGTCATATTTTCAAATGGTTAGGAATAAAGTTAGGAACAAAAATTAGGAACCAATACAATTTCTCTTATTCATATACTTACATTAGCACACATAATTGTTAAGTGCCAATTAAGGTTTGTTACGAGATAGCATTTATATGATACTCATTGAGTTTTTATATTATAAAGAGTATGTCTTGTATGTTGTAATATGGTAGTCATAACAGTTGTTGATGGATTATGATTTTATATGTTGTAATATGGTACTTATAATAGTTGTTTATGGATTATGATTTTATGTTTCGAATCAACCAAGCAACCTCAATCTTAAAAGTATTCAAAAAATTTTAATAGTATATGAAAAAGCACTTGAAAATATTCCAAAAATTTTAAGGCTATGAATGTGTGATTGTTTGTTTTTGTTCCTTTTAAAAGGATTAAATAAAATAAATACATGTGATCTAGTTCTCAAATTTATTCGATTTCTATAATGAAAATAAGAAAGTGAAACAAAGATACTAGTGAATATAAAACTTAACTACTTTCATAGTTATAAGTAGATGTTTGAAACAAAAGCAATATTAGATATGAATAGTTAACTCTGCTTTAATCATCATAAATAAATGTTTGACTTAATAAAATTGAACAAAAAGATTGCAAGAGTTTAGCATACCTCCGTTCAAATAGAATTTTTATTGTATCATTTTACACATAAAAGAGGTGAAATAACAACAAAGTGTAGTGATGATTACAAATCTTATTGTGGTTTTGAAGCATATGGAAAGATACAATAAATACTTTCATATCTTGTTGAGACGCTCACAACACGTGTGATGAATTGCAAACTTACACTCGAGACATTTAAAAATCATATTGAACTGTAATATATAACCATATATATGGCAGTTTCCATCAGACTAAGACCTTGAGCAAATGAGAGAGGGTGTCGGTGTCCATTGGTGTTGAGAATGCCTCCAAACTTTATATTCACAAAATCATAAATATTATACATTTGCATCTTGCTTTGAAGTATCAATGGAGCACAGAAGCATGTACGGACTGAACACAATCATGACAATGATAGAAAGATATATTGGATCCAAATCTTCCTCACAAATTTCACAGAAGTATTGACTCTTATGGTTCTCAATTGGGAGGTAACTTAGGTGCATGAGATGCTTGTCATATGTGTACTTAATTGTCTCGGGTAATAGCAAAGCACATTTCGGATATACATAGATATCACAAATGTTTGTAGTTGTATACAAAGGTGGACGTTGAATAGGCCAGCGACACATATGACAGGACGCATTATCGGAATATTTCGAACTAGTGAAAGAATGTGATTAGGGTGAGCTTTATGTGTAATTTATTGAGGTATAAATGCACATGTAACATCAACATAGTATCCATATTGGACACAACAATAGGTAAATCCGTTGCAAGATAGACTACAAACAGCACAATAGAACACACCGAAAAACATATGAGGAAGGATGTTTGAGTACTTGAGAAGAAGGGTATGTTTTGGGTGAGCTTGGTGGTATTTTATTTCTTGGGGCAGTCGAGTGCACCACTCATGGAGAGCAAAGTCGCAACTCTCTGCACACTTGTAAAATGGCATGGTGGACGTGATTGGTCTGAGACATCCATTACATATAGCAGTTGTGTCTTTTCAATGGGTTATGACACATTAACAACCAAGAATTTATCTTGTTTGAGGAGGAGGTTTGCTCATTGCATTGTGTCTGATCAACTAGAATTAGACGGTGTTGGTGGCTGATGTGTTTGAATTTTACTTGATCACTTGTGTGTATTCTAGATCCTCCTCTTTCTTGGAAAAACAAGAGTTTTGGTATGCTATACGTTGCATCAGGGAGCGGGAGATGAAGAAGATGAGGATGGTGTTGAACACGACTCCTTTTTTGTGGGAAACACAAACACTTTTATTAAGACCACTTAGGAAGATATTACACTTTTTGAGAGACTACTACACTTTGATTTCTTGGAGTGTTTCTTGGATTCTTGGGATTTGTTGGGATGGTTTGGAGGAAATGAGTTCCACCCCTATTTATATTTATAGGTGTTTCCACCTCCTCTTAGGAACTCTCTAGAAATTTCTACATACTTAGTATTTACAAGATCATTCTAGAACTATCTATCATACACTATATCTATTACTAGCTTCCATATGCTTCTAGAACGTTCTACCATGTTCTAGAGTACTCTAGGATGTTCCAATGTCTTCTACAATCTTCTAGAAGGTTCCGCAACCTTCTAGGGTCTTCCATGCCTTTCTAGAATATTCTAGATTCTTCTGGTACGTTCTAGATTATTCCATAATGTTCTAGAATCTTCTAGAACATTCCAACTTCTTCTAGATATTGGGCCAAACTTGTTGGGCTTGTCTTGATTGGGCTAGTGATGATACTTCAACACTCCCCCTCAGCACTAGCCCCCATTCGTCGTACCATGTTCAGCTGATAGCGAAAGCCCTCACATTTTCCAATACTTAGCCCTTTAGTAAACAAGTCGGCTACTTGTTCATCCGTCTTGATCTGCCGCATCTTGATTTCTTCCTTCAAAACTTTTTCTCTGACAAAATGATATTGTACTTCCACATGCTTTGTTCTAGCATGAAATACTGGATTTTCAGCAAGACAAATCGCAGATTGGTTGTCACAATAAAGTGGTACCGCATAGTCAACTTTCTGATGCAAATCCTCCATTAAGAGTACCAACCAAGTACTTTCTTGAGCTGCTACAGCCACTGCTTTGTACTCTGCTTCTGTAGTAGACAATGATATTGTTGGTTGTCTTTTGCTACACCACGAAATTGTTCCTGACCCGAGCTTGAAAACATACTCAGTGGTTGACCTTCTGGTATCGTGGTCTCCTGCATAGTCAGCATCACAATATCCAACTAGTTTGCAATCTTCTCCTCTTTTGTACAAGAGACCATAGTCAATGGTTCCTTTAATGTATCTTAAGATCCTTCGAGCAGCATCCAAATGAGGCTTTTTCGGACTTTGCAAGTACCGACTCATAACTCCAACGGCATAAGAAATGTCAGGCCGAGTCAGAGTTAGGTAAATAAGACTACCCACCAGTTGTCGATACATTGTTCCATCTTCCAACTCTTTTCCTTCATGTGCGCAGATCTTAGCATTTGGCTCTATCGGTGTTGAGACTGGCTTGCATTCTAACATGCCAAACTTCTAGAGTATATCTCTTGTATATTTCTGTTGGCAGAGAAACAACCCTTCTTTTGTGCGATCAACTTCTAGTCCCAAGAAGTGTTTAAGTTCTCCTAACTCCTTCATCTGGAAGCGAACCGATAGATTTTCTCTTGTTAGACGAATTTCTCTTTCATCATCCCCAGTGATGATCAAATCATCCACATAGACCAAGACAACTGCTAGTTTTCCTTCTTTTTCTTTGATGAATAGGCTTGAGTCTGCATGTGCAACTGAATAGCCACTACGTGTAAGAAATTCAGCAATCTTGCCATACCAAGCTCTTGGCGCCTGCTTCAACCCATAAAGATGTAACGCCAAGACATGTTTTATTATATAATTATAATAAAAGGGCAAAATGGTCATTTTACCTTAGAAGGGTAAATTGGTCTTTTGGACAGAAAAGTATTTGGTTTGAAATAATATTTTGAGTTTTGGACTTAAAATGTTATAAAAACGGATTTTTGGTCGTTTTACCACAAAAGGGTAATTTGGTCATTTGACCATGTGAAGGACCAAATATGAAAAATATTGTTGTTTGTGGCAAATGTATAAAGAATGAAAGTTTTATTGTAATAAAACTTGATTTTGTGGTCAAAGTTTAAGAAAATAAACTTTAGGACCAAAATTGTAAATTTTAGAGGTATAAATATAAGAGAGTTGACTCTCTCTTTGACTAGCTCATTGTGCAGCAACGGGAGGAGCAAGGAGGGTGCGATTTCTGCAGGAAATCATGAAGTGAAGCAAGAACTTGAATCCATTGTTAATAGATGGTGATTTCTAAGTCAAATGAGGTTAGTAAATTGACTTTTTAAGTCAATTCTTTGAATGTGTTCTTGATGAGTTTTGTAGCAACTCAAAACTACATTTGCAGTGATGATTATGTTGTTAAGTTGATGTAATACTTCCATTAAGTCATACTAATAAGGACTTAACTCAAGAAAATGGAAGTAGATTGCTATTAGTGATGAATTTGAAGTTTTGGGGTTGTTAGAACTAAGAACCCTAATTCTTCATTTTGATTGATTTAGTTGTTTTGAATGGTTGAAAACCTTGTTAAAGTATAAGGTTTTAGCCTAGAAACAAACCCCAAACGATTAAGGACTGGATTAAGGACTTAATGGGCTAAAACTGCGTGCTACAGTGCACAAATCGCGGCTGGACAGGAGACCTGCGTAGGCGCCAGGCGCGGTGCGCCCAAGACCAGGGCGGGGTGCGCCCAGGCGCAGTGCGCCCAGCCCCTGGCGCGGTGCGCCTCCCAGGCAGGGGGTCAGAAATGCTATTTTTCGTTTGGCTTGTCCGTTTTAGCTCAAATTTGGACCATAGGCTCGTTATGGTCTGAAAAGTTTGGGAAAATTTTTATATTGAGTTTTCGACCCCTCGGGGGCACTGTAGATCGACTCGAATGCCTCGGTGAATAGTAAAATTCACAAAAAGTTAGTAAACGGAAAGTTTATTAACTAGGCATTGTTTATAATGATATTGTATTGAACTCTATTGTATTAGAGTTAATTGGAATGGCTATTAACCTATTATCATTTGGTATATAAATGATTATATAGGTGTGGGACAAAATGGTTGTGGTGCACGCAAAGGCAAGAAACAACCGGGATTTAATGCAGCTAGTATCCAGGTGAGTAATCTCACTGATATCATATATGATATATGATGATTGAATTGTTACAGGTTGAAATTGACTTGTGGGACGAAAATGACAAGTTTGAAGATATATGAAGACGACAATACCAGATAAGCCGTGAGTCTGATAAAGACAAGAACGGAGCTGTGAGTCAACAATATTGACATGGCAATACCAGATAAGCCGTGAGTCTATAATAGACAAGAACGGAGCTGTGAGTCAGTCGATATTAATGGTACGACAATACCAGATAAGCCGTGAGTCTATAATAGACAAGAACGGAGCTGTGAGTCAAACCTATATAGACAAGACCGGATAAGCCGTGAGTCATTGCGATGACAAGAACGGAGCCGTGAGTCTAGGCAACAGCGGGCTAACCCATGAGCCAAGGAAACAGCGGGCTAACCCGTGAGCCATAACTAATTCTGGATGTTATATCCAATGGGTGCGGCCTTCGGGCTATGATTTCTGGATTTTATATCCAACGGGTGCGGCCTTCGGGCTATGATTCTGGTGCGGCCTTCGGGCTATGATTTATGGATTTTTTATCCAACGGGTGCGGCCTTCGGGCTATGATATTTGGTGCGGCCTTTTGGCTATGATTTTGTTACAGGTACATGGTGCGGCCTTTTGGCTATGATATCGGGTTATTAAACCCAGCTGGTGCGGCCTTCGGGCTATGAATTATATATTGATAATGTTTTGGTGCAGCTTATATAGCTATGACACAGAGTGCGGCTTAAATAGCCAGGATATACGGTGCGGTCCGATGTGACTAAGAGATATGGGACAGAAATAGTTGTATATGATTATATGTGCAAATAACTGACGTGGCTTGATAATTGCAGGTTATCATGTTATAGTCTGTAAGGCTATAATTCAGGATGTGAAATCCTAAGAGATATTTGGTCAGCCAGTAAGGCTAGGAGTTTGGTTTCGATATCCAAACAGTTATATGAAAGTATTTCTAATACTCGTTATTTGCAGATACGATTACTCACTGAGCTTTATAGCTCACGATATTTGTTATTGTCCCTGCAGGTTAGCATGATACTAATAGGGGACGAGATAGAGTCCGTGACTTTGAAGTGGGACTCATTAGATGCTGTTAGTAGCAGCCCGGCTTTAAAGGAGACTATGGTATTATATACTCTCCTTGATACACTTGTACCCGTTTTTATTAAAATATACCCCTTTGTTATGGTTTTACTTATTAAAACCTTGATTTTAAATGAAAAATTTTTCAGGGGTGTTTTGTTTTAAAAGCCGGGTGTTACAAGTGAGCTTTTCTCAGCTTGCACACTCGATTGGAATTAGGTGCATCCTCAAATCCCTTTGGTTGGTTCATGTAGATTTCTCGGTCCAACTCCCCATGCAAGAAAGCATTCTTCGCATCCATCTGCCATAATTTCCAGTCTTTACTAGCTGCAAGTGCAAGCAGAACTCGTACAGTAGTGATCTTTGCCACTGGACTAAACGTTTCGTCATAGTCTAGTCCATACTGTTGAGAGAACCCCCGAGCTACCAAGCGAGCCTTGTATCTCTCGATTGATCCATCTGGGCGACGCTTTATTTTGTAAACCCACTTACAAGATATGGGTTTGATGTCTCTTGGTTTTGGCACAAGCTCCCAAGTTTGATTCTGCTCCAAGGCTGTAATTTCTTCTTCCATAGCCTTTTGCCAAACTTTGTTTTGTGATGCTTCTTCATATGTATTTGGCTCTTTAACACCATCATCTAAAATGGCCGCATTAGCATACTTGGGATTTGGCTTTGGGATTCTTTCTGACCTTCTTAGTTGTGTAGGTGGTGTTTCCGTCTCAGTAACGTCGTATGGTTGAGTTACTTCTTGCTCGCTATTATCAGTGTCCCTTTGGTCTTCAGGCGCATCAACACTTGACCAAATGTGTGTAGTTTGCTCCCCCATCTTCTGTTGTAGAGTTTCTTCCATGTCTTTTGAGTCAGGTAAAACTTTCTTCTCCGAGGACCACCATGAAGATGCTTCATCAAATACTACATCTCTTGAGGTATAGCATCTTCCATTTGTTGGATCACAACACTTCCACCCTTTTCTTTGATTGTCATATCCAACAAATATACACCTGACTGCTTTCTTGTCGAACTTGCTACGTAAATGACTAGGCACAAATACGTAGCAAACGCATCCAAATACTCGGAAGTAGCTAACTGTAGGTTTCATATTCCATAGTATCTCAAACGGTGAGATGAAACCTAACCTTGGTTGGGGAAGTTTATTGATCACATGGGCAGCAGTTCGCATTGCTTCAGCCCAAAATCTTCCTGGGACATTTTTCGCGTGTAGCATGCTTCGACAAATTTCTGCAAGATGTCGATTCTTTCTCTTCGCTACACCATTTTGTTGGGGTGTGTTGGCACATGTGTACTGATGACGTATTCCACATTCTTTCAGATATTGTTTAAATTCTTCTGAGTTGTATTCTCCCCCGTTATCCGAGCGTAAACAACGGATCTTCATTCCCACTTCTCCTTCAACTGTTGTCTTGAATTCTTTAAACTTTGAGAATGATTCAGACTTTTCTTTCATGAAGAAAACCCATACATATCTCAAGTAGTCATCAATAAATGTCAACATGTACCGCATCCCACTGACTGATGTTTGCTTGACTGGGCCGAACACATCCGAGTGAATTAACTCTAGCGGCTTCTTTGCTCTGAACTTTGACTCATTATATGGTAATTGATGAGCTTTACCATACTGGCATCCAGCACAGACAACATCTGTTTTGACTTCAAGTTGAGGTAGGCCTTTGAGCATGGATTTTTCTATTATTACCTTCAATTTGTGATAGCCAACATGTCCCAACCTCGCATGCCATAGATCAGCTGTCTCATTCTTTCGAGTCTTGTCTACATAGGCAGACTCTGCCGAGAGCACATAAACAGACTCCACTCTCCTTCCTTCTATTGTTGGCTTTTCGAAGATCTTAAGATCTTTATAGACCTTCACATCTTGTGGCCCAAATAAGACGTAGTTTCCTGATGATGTTAGTTGTGACACTGACAACAAGTTCTTCTTCATACCCGGCACATGAAAGAAATTTTGTAGTGACACCAAGTCAGATTCATTACTAGGCACGATTTTTGTGTTTCCAATATGAGCAATCGGCAACCGAGAATTGTTAGCTGTAAGTACCACACGACTCCCTTTATACTCCTTCAAGTTTTGTAATTTCTTCTGATCGCCGGTCATGTGGTTTGAGCAACCTGAATCAATGATCCAGTCTTTCTCATAATCAATATGCTCTCTCATCGTTGCCATGAGTGCTAGCTCATTTTCTTCCATGGCATATAGGGCCTCAGCATCCCATTCATCTTCAATTTCCTTTTCGGAAGTTGTTGTGTTATTTTCGATGGACTTTTTCTTGGACCAACAATCTTTGGACATGTGGCCCCACTTTCCACAATTATTGCAATTTCCTTCGAACCTCTTCCCTCGAGAACTCTTGTGGTTGGTCTTTTGAGTTCTCGATGGTTGTGCGGTTCTTTGATGACATTTTTCTTTGTCAGTATTTTTGTATCCACCTTTAGCAATCGGCTTGAAATTTCTCCGACTTTTACTTGTATAGAGCGCTTCATCTTCACTCTTCAACGTGATCTTGCCCATTTGCTTAGTCATGGCTTCTTGACTAGCTAGCAAGTTCTCAAATTCTACAAGAGATGGTTGAACAGGCCATCCTTGTACATCAATAACGAAGCTTCTGTATTCCGGTCTCAGTCCATGGATGATGATCCTCTTCATTCGAGATTCTCCGATGACAGAATTTGGATCTAGTTCAGTAATCTCCCGACATATAGATTTGACCTTGTGGAAATACTGAGCAATCGTCATGTCATGTTGCGAGATTGATAATAGCTCGTTCTCCAAAAGTTGTAGTCTCGTATCATTCTTCTTTGAGAAAAGTGTCACAAACGTGTCCCATGCTTCTTTCGGTGTCTTCACGTCCCGAATATGTTCCAACATCTCTTCTTCAACTGTGGTCTTCAAGGCAAACATTGCTTTGCCTGCTTTGACTTTCCATTTGCGCAATGCGCCGTTAACATCTTCTACTGGCGGTGTAGTTTCGCTTCTGCCAACGACCTCCCAAAGGTCTTGTCCTTGTAAGTAGGACATCATGCATGTTGCCCACGTGTTGTAGTTGTTGTTGTTGAGTTTCTTGATTCCTCCCACAACTTGGAGATCACCCATCGTGTTGGTAGTACCTCAGTAATACCAAACAAGCTTGTTTTGATACCAAACTTGCAGAGTCACAGACTACTCACGACAAGAAGAAACACTTACTAACAATATCAAGAAACCTTGCTCTGATACCAGATTGTTGAGCACGACTCCTTTTTGTGGGAAACACAAACACTTTTATTAAGACCACTTAGGAAGATATTACACTTTTTGAGAGACTACTACACTTTGATTTCTTGGAGTGTTTCTTGGATTCTTGGGATTTGTTGGGATGGTTTGGAGGAAATGAGTTCCACCCCTATTTATAGGTGTTTCCACCTCCTCTTAGGAACTCTCTAGAAATTTCTACATACTTAGTATTTACAAGATCATTCTAGAACTATCTATCATACACTATATCTATTACTAGCTTCCATATGCTTCTAGAACGTTCTACCATGTTCTAGAGTACTCTAGGATGTTCCAGTGTCTTCTACAATCTTCTAGAAGGTTCCGCAACCTTCTAGGGTCTTCCATGCCTTTCTAGAATATTCTAGATTCTTCTGGTACGTTCTAGATTATTCCATAATGTTCTAGAATCTTCTAGAACATTCTAACTTCTTCTAGATATTGGGCTAAACTTGTTGGGCCTGTCTTGATTAGGCTAGTGATGATACTTTAACAGATGGTCAACATCTTTAAAACTTATAATGGTTTTGCCAATGCCTGATGAATTGAAAATGGAATAACAAGCTTGGTTAGTATATCCCAGATAAGGCTAAATGTAATTATTCATTCATGATATTTTGAACAGTGAATGATAATGAAAATAAAGGATTCATTACCGGCAGACAAGAAGATGGACATGAAAGGCTCTGTTCTTGATGTTGCACAATCCACATGAGCATAGTACATACATAATACATTTATCACATTTGTATATCCAAAGATTCTCCGAATCATAGAAAGAAAGACCACATACTCTGCATCTAGGATTGTGTTTGGCTGTTTGATCTTCTATTGGGAAGGAATATGAAATGGTGAGTGGAAAGTATGATAAAAAGGCTCATTTGTGGTGTGTTGGGTCAGTAGAGTTTTTGTTAGGAAAGCACATTCACTGTGTATGGTGAAGAGAGCACAACTGGTGCATTGGTAGAAGATCCCTTTATGTTCCTTCCCACAATCACTACACTCACATAAAATGGGTTTAAGGTTTACACGTGTTAGCAAGTGTGGGTGGCGCAGATGATGGATGATATTTTTTCCTACTTCCAGGGCACAATTTATGTCAACGAAGAAATCACATAAATTACAATAGTAAAGTATTTCTTCAGGCTTGTGACTGCACTTACAAATACGATATTCCCAATCGCGTTGCATCAATTGCCCCCATTCAGATATACCGAGGATAAGAGGATGTGAGTGTAATGCATGCTCCAACATTTTCAGGAGCTCGCTGCAAAATTTGTGAAGTGAGAAATCACATGACGGACATTTTAGTAGTACTTGTGGTATGTATTGATTTCTTGGCAACACCTCTCACATGTGACGCCATGAAAGCACTCTTGTACAGTCTGATCACCACCCTCATCATCGCCATCATTATCTTCTTCTTCTTCTTCTTCTTCTTTGTGGTGCGGATATTCTGGCTGCAAATCAATTAGAGTTAATGGATGTTCGTGTTCAGATACCTTCATTATAATTGTATTTCTCTCTTTACGATATGACCTTAGACTCCATAAGTTAACTTATAGAAAAGCAAAAAATATGCTCGTCCCCGATTCAAGAAATTAAGTGGGCCTTTTCTTCTTTCTTATGCAAGTTTGTTTGTCTTTTTCTTTTCTTGTTATTAAGTTTACTTAGTAATTATTTGATAAATCAAACCAACCAGGTTAAAGTAGGGTCGTTTGGAAAGGATGATATGTTCCCTCTAAGTTGCCCATACCCTTGTAGAAGGATGATACCTAACCCTGTAGGGGCAAGAACAATAAAAGAAGCATTTTTCCAAAAAAGAAAGAACAAGCAAAGACGATTTTTGGTTGGAATTGTGAACAATTCAGTCAATAACGAATCTCAATATTCATTTGACAAGGCGTATAATTTATTTAATTGCTTGCCTTAAGTAGAGCCACCCTCCATATAAATTATCTTACATACATGTCACAAATGGAAAAGATCTAATAATGTTGCTTTTCCATCATCTCTGTCATTATCCAATATGATAACAAGCACTATATATTAAAGAATATTTCCATGTCGAACTAGCTGACCTTAAACACAAACTAGCAGTAAAAATGAGAACCTTACACACTCATGAATCTTAATAAGGGTTTTACATTTATCTTGTATATGCTACAGAACTTTGTCCTCACAATTCAAGCCACTGACCTCGTCTTTGAAAGTCAATATAGTTTGCCTTTACAACTACCACAATTCTCATTAGATTAATGAGAATTGGACGTCGAAAGCTCGAGTTTATTGAATATGCTCTTATTCCAGGGGTGAAAAACCCTCCATTTACAAGTTCATGAAAATATAACTTTGACTTTTTTAATTTTGACTACAGCTTTGACTCTTTTAATTTTGACTGAATTGATTGACCTATCCTTCTTGACTTTATCAGATATATATTTTTTTGGAAATTAACATATAAACATGCATTCTGTTGGCAGCAAAAAATGACGTCATGATTACTAGGTCAACAGACTAGATTCATACCAGTTGGATCAAAGGCTCTTGGTGTGAACAAAAACACCAAAATTGTTTCGGCCTTGTTAAAAGCAACACCAATTTACAATAGCTTACATAACAACCATCAAAAGTCTAGGAAGCCAATACTTAATTATGATCCACCACGCTTCGTTTTCCCGGGCAGCATCTTCTTTGGCGTGGTGGCTGCCCGAAACGCAGACGGGCAGAGCTCATTGACACTACACAAATTACAAGAAGGCCGAAGAGGAGTACAAACTGTCTGCCCGAATCCCACCAAAAGTGGATTTATCGGGACCCATTCCTCCTTCGGAAGCCACATCTCTAACGCCTCTCGTGTCCCCTCCGGTGTCTTTGTCCCCAAAACCCAACCAAGTCGGTTACAAATCCTATGCACATGCGTATCCACACATATCCCTTGAACATCATTCCACCCCACATTCATAACCAAATGACCCATTTTTGGACCAATTCCGGGAAGTGACAACAACCCCTCGAGTGTATCCGGAATGTCCCCGTTATACTTCAACAAACATATTTTCGCGATTTTCTTCATGTTAACGGCTTTTCTTGTGTAAAATCCAACCGGGTAAATCAAGTTTTTTAAGGTTGATTCATCCGCTTTCTCCATTGTTTCTGGTTTGAGAAGGTTGTTGTCGAGGAGACGTTGTATGGCTCCATGGGTGATGTTGTCTTTTGTTTGGCTTGAAAGAAGTGAAGATATTAAAACAGCAAATCTTCTTTCTTTTGGTGGAAGAGAATTACCGGCTTTTTCGCATCCCATTGAGTCTACTGGAGCGTCTTGTAAAGATCTCATTTCGCGAATTTGTTCGAGTACTTTTTCCCAATTTGAAGGCGGGTTGACCGGTTTGACCTCGGTTTTGGGTTTGGATAGAGGAAGGTTCATCACACGTGGTTTACCGTATGCAAATTCTTCGATGTCAGGTAGGATACCGAATTTCTGGTCATGAGGCTCTGTTTTTGTGACTGGTTCGGGGTTTCTTGATCTCTTTTTTCTGACAAAAACACGGAGTTCTGATGCAGAAGTGGATTCAGGATCTGGAGATGTCATTTCTGATTTGATAGATGATACTTTGGTATGCATTCTGTAGGTGAAGTTGGTTTGTCCCAAAGCTACCGGAAGAATCGTGTGGTTGTATCTGTATTGCACTTGCTTTAAGTTATGAAATTCAAGAAAGATTATGAAATGCCAAAATTGTATCTCTAGTTTAGGAAAGAAAGCGGTTTACGAAATTTTGTTGTGTCGTGTTTACTCATCTCATGTTAAATGTAGAGGGGAGAGAAATTTTAAGAAGGGAAAATGTAATTAGGAGTGATAAGAATATACCGTGGTTGTATGAGCATGGGAACCAGTTGCTGATGCAGCAGATACGTCAAACTAGTAGCCCGCCATCAGGTTGTAATTGTGTTGACAAAATACTGAAAGAGGAAACACAGTAAGTTATCAATGGAGATGCCGAAAACAGGGTTTACAGCATTTGGTTCGAAGGAGGGTTTTCTAATTCTCTTAAGACTAAACCTAATATCAATGTGCATCCGATTTTGTAATCAATCGTCCATTTTCCTTCGCAACTCAAATTACCAAACACACATTGGAAATCGTCTTGACCCGACTCCATAACCAATTGCTTAGTATATGACTAAAACGGCGTAGCTTACACAAGTTAAATTGCGAATATAGCACATTTATGCACCATGAGACGAACATATTACATATATCTATTCAAGGGTTCTTGTTTCGCGCAACGGGGAAGAGTCTATATATGTGGAAGAGAGAGAGAGAGAGAGAGAGAGAGAGAGAGAGAGAGAGAGAGAGAGAGAGAGAGGCGTTCACTTACGATCGCTGGAACAGTCGGAGAATATATGTCGCCGGAAGATCGCAGTTTGTCTCTTGGGTTTCTTCTAACTTGAATTGTACCGATTTTTGTGACACGGTAACACTATATGGAATAAACGGATGTACCGTCGGTAACCCTAGCCGTAAAGGTAACCGGGTGCTTGGTGAATATGACTAACCAATTAAAAAGAGACATTGTTGTTTTGTGGGTTAATGTCATCGTAACCTAATCAAATATCGTTTTTGGTTTTAAATGGTTTATAATATTTTTTTAGGTATTTTAAATCATTAAATTTTAATTTTATTTGTTAAAAAAAAACAATATCTTTTAGCATGTTGTCTCTTTTAGGTGGCATCCACGTAATGATTTGTTGATTAAAGTGGTCTATGGTTTATGTGGTATTGAAATAGCTTCCACTTGGATTTTTCTATCAAAAAACATTTTATAATTTAAAAATTATTTTTCTATCTTGTCTCATTCTTTCTCATTTTTGCTTCCATTTGCTTTCACTGTAAAACTCTCGAAAAACGTGTGCCAGGATCTCTCTTCTATGTAAGAATCCTCCAGATTGTCAAACCTCCCCTTTCCCCAATTACCTCTGCACCTTCCAACGCAAATATCTTAATTCTAGTGATATATTTACATCGTGCAACTGCAGGTAACTACTCCCAACGCCTTCATCTAAACAAGGAAGAAGGACGAGTTTATTCAAGTTACAGTTGGAATGAACGACTATAGTGAAAACCATAGTGTACCGTGAGTGTCTACGTCATCTCAATGACGGTTTGATAGTTTTGACAAAGTTCTGGAAGATAAATGATGTAAACCTTTCAAGAGACCGGCTCCTGGGCCGCCATCTGGCCCTAAAATCCCGAAACGGTGGAGTAACACTTCGTTGTATTTCATTCCGCTTGCGAGACGAACACTCGCAATACAAGCCGTTACACGAAAACTACTACACTTTGTATCTTCGGGATTATACGGAATTACATGAACGACACTTATATTAAAAAAAGAATCGAAAGACTGCTCGAACTCCTCCTGTTGTGCACCCAAAACACCGCTCTCTTTTCTGTTAAACTTTTATTGGTCTCTACACACTCCACTAGCACTTTCTCCTACTGCAAAGTTGACGAAATTGCCATTGCAACAGCCAAGTATCTATGAGCAACTTTCATCAGCAGATCATCTCTGACAAACTGAACTAGAGGCGTACCCTAGACGTCTACGGAAGAAGATTCTAGAAACGATAGTTTAATATTCTTAACTGATACATTGATCGAAGTATTAGATCAACAGAAACCTTTTCCCTAAAAATTGCATGATCTAAACATTCAGATCTCACAATCTTCGTTGGTTCCCGCCATTACCATCCTGATGCTGACGTCATCGATATAGTGATGATGACGTCATCGATATAATTGTACAGAGCTAAAACAAAAAATAGTTATTCAATCGAAGTGTTGGATATATAATGATAGCAATTCCTATTCTGATGACTCCACCGGGCAAAGGAACGTTTGTTAATGGACTTCCGTCTGCTGTTACCATTGCAACCTGCATGCAAACGCCTTTCATCTCCATACACTTGAAGAACGTAACCGAGAAGCATTAGGCCCAAACGGGTTGTTGCATGCTTTAAGAGACAGACCAACGAGAGAAGCTCCGGTTAACCATTTTTTTTTGGCTGGCGTCGATCGATTGTTGTGCAACTGAAAAGAAATGCAACAACTAACCACACATAAAACATGAACGAAAACAATAAAAATTGTTAGTGAAATTATAAATGTAGTAAAGAAAATGACAATCAGCAATCAGTAAATTTAAATATTAAATATTAAAAATAATTTTTAAAATAAAAAATATTTTTGATAGGAAAATCTATGTAAATGCCATGTGAGTGCCACATAGACCACTTTAGTCAACCAATCGTTACTTGGATGTCATTTCAGAGAGGCAACCCGCTAAAAGGTGTGACTTCCTTTTTTTAACAGGTAAAATAAAATTTTGATAACTTAGAATACCTAAAAAAATACCTGGGACTATTTAAAACCAAAAAAAAAGTATTTTATTGGGTTTTTGGTGACATTATCCATAATTTTAATAGATATAAAAGTAATATAATTATTTTTTAACATACAAAGTAATATAAGCATAAGATGAATCATTGAAGGCTATATGTGAACTTTTTTGTAGGTTTCTCTATTTAAATAAGGGAAAATTTCGAAAAAACACTACTTTATTTTTTTTTTCAGAAAAAACACTGTTATTTTGTTTTTTTTTCTGAAAAACCACTGCTTTATTTTTTTTTTCAAAACCCACTGTTGTTTATAATTTTTTTAGAAAAATAATTGCTATTTATAAATTTTTTTAAAAAAAACTACAATTATTTTATAAAATTTTTCAGAAAAACCACTTAGAACAAAAAAACTTTTCAAAAAACATACTTTTTATGAATAATTTTTTTCTCTAAATACTACGTAACTTCTATCCATAAAATAGTATTTGGTAACCATTAAAGGTAATAATAGTTCCATTTTTTTACTAACACTAAAACCGAACTGAAAATTTTCGTTTTTACCTTCAGAAATGCTATGATACAAAGATTTTATTGCTTTAATTACATATAAGAAACAAAAATGAACCGAAAAAATTTGGTTTTTCTAAAATCTGAAAACCAAACCGTTGTTTTTTCAAAACATTTTGGTTTTTCAGCTTCAAATTTTCAATTTTTTTTGGGAGGGGGGGGGGGGTTTACGATTTTGGTTTTATTGCACATCCTTATCAACCACAAAATATTTTCAGTTTCTTATGATTATACTTGAAGAACATATGGATTTGGTGGTTAATAAGGACGTGCAAAAATCCAAAATGGTAAAAAGCTGAAAATTTGAAAACGGAAAATCCAACATGTTTTGAACAACCAATGGTTTGTCTTTTGGGTTTAAAAACTATTTTTTTCGGTTCAATTTGGTTTATTATATATTAAAGTAATAAGTATGTTTCAGTCTCGTAGTATTTTCGAAGATAAAAACGAAATTTTTTAGTTTGATTTTAGTTTTAATAAAAACAATCGAACTATTATTATCATTAGTGGTTAATAAACACTATTATGTGGACATACATTATGTAGTATTAAAAACAAAGTATTCATAAAAATGATGATTTTTGAATTTTTTTCGTTATAAGTGGTTTTTTTTTTTAAAATTTATAAATAACATTGACTTTCTGAAATTTTTTATAAATAACAGTGATTTTTTTAAATAAAAAATAGAATAAAAAATAAATCAGTAGTTTTTTCAGAAAAAAATTGAAGATAACAGTAATGACTTTTCTGAAAAAAATAAAACAATGATTTTTTTAATAAATTGACAAAATACAATTGTTTTTTTTCAAAACTTCCCCTTAATGCTGTGTTCCCGAGTCTCATTTAACGAAAGAAAGTGAGAGAAATGGGTGGAACTGGGAGAAAAAGAAAAATTTTTATGTTCCCGAGTTTTTTTTACGGAAGGAAGTGGAAAGAAGAGAAATAAATTGGAGGGTTAACATTCCCTCCTAACTTTTCTTCCGATTTGGAAGGAAAGAAAATTACTGGTAAAAATAACACTTAATTATAACTTTTCTTTCAATTCCTTTCCACTCGGAAACACATAAAATGTTTCTTTTATTTAATTTTCTTTCAACTCGGAAACACGAAAATATAACTTTAATTTCCTTTCATTTCACTTCTTTTCTCTCCTTATTTTCTTTTCTCTCCATGCTAAAACTGGGAAACACAACGTAAATAAAAAAACATTTAATGGATAGCCTCCCCCGAATGAATCCATGAATTACTCCGCATAAGTAGAGAAGAAACCGGTCTTTGGTCTAGCCGTTGTACCCCGGATCTTCACGTAGAATTCAATTTCACTGGTGACACTTCAGTTTTACTCTGGATTACGTCTGGTTAAACGATTCATATCATCGGATGGGTCATTGAAGGAGTTAGGTTTCTCTTAACAGATAATCCTGCAAAATCTCCCTTTTCCAGTCGCAGAGATCGAGGGGGAAAAACAGAGAGATCAGAGATGAGTGCCACAAGTAGAACTTGTTACAATGATGTATTGCCCTTTTCAGCAATGATGATGATCGAATGCATTATTGTAGGGGGAAACACATTATTCAAATCGGCCACTTCTCAAGAGATAAATTCATACGTTTTCACCACTTATGTCTTCCTAGTCGGTTTCCTTTTCCTCATACCTTGTGCATTCATCGTCCGCAGGCAATTAATATTATTATCGTTTGTTGATTTCGTGATATGCAGGACCCCTATTTCGAATTGAATTTCTTGTTCAATATTTTTTTTTTTGCAGAAGATCAAGCATCCCGCCGCTGAAGTTCACCATTGTTGCCAAGCTTTTTCTTCTTAGCTTGATTGGGTAATTTACCTTAATCCGAGTCTTACCATCTGTAGAATTTGTTGAGTTTGGTACTTTGACTCTTTCAATTTAAATGGGAGGAGGAATGTTCTAGTCTACAGTTCTACTAGTATCAAGGGTAGGAGAAACCCTAATCTTTTATAAGCGTTGACCTGAATTTCAAGGACTTGCAAGGAGCGGATTTGGTAAAAGAACTCAATTTTTGGAATTAAATAATGTACCATTTCGAGTATGAAGAAATTTATCAGTCGTCTTTGTACAAAATTTCGTATGAAGTCATCCAAATCCTGCTTTTAACCTGCACGTTTGATAGGGGAGCACTCAAAATCATGTATCGAGGCACAATTTGGAGTTTCTTTTAACATATAATACCATAGTTATGGAATAATAGTACTTGCAATGCACTTTACAATTGTGTCAAAAAATTTCAGTAAACTTGATGCCTTTCAATTTTGAATTTGATTTCCTCTATTCAACCAGTGATTGTGATTGTGGCTATGAATATAATGATTGAAATGCTGTAAATTGCAGGTACATGTCTCAGATATTTGGATACGTTGGTATCAAGTACAGCTCTCCAACACTGTCTTCGGTTATGAGCAATCTGGCACCCGCTTTCACCTTCATTCTTGCATTCTTCTTCAGGTACTCTTACAAATTTTATTTTACTCCATTAATTCTTCACATTATGACCAGACAACAAGAGAAAATTTTGGCATCAAGTACTTTTTATTTTCTGGTCTATCAGGTTAGAACAGCTGAATTTGCGAAGCAATAGCAGCCAAGCAAAAATTGTGGGAACAGTAGTGTCAATATCTGGTGCACTTGTAGCAACACTGTATAACGGCCCATCTGTTACCATATTATCTGATTCATCAAGCTTATATTGGATTATTGGTGGGATTTTACTCGCAAGTCAGAATTTCCTACTTTCATTCGTTTTGGTTTCCCAGGTACCAAAATTGTAAATTTTCCAGATCAGAGCTTTCTAATGCTTGCATAGTATTATAGCGAACTTGAGTGTTTTCAGCAACCATGCAGGCACAAATCATGATCCAGTATCCAGTGGAATTAATGGTGGTTTTCATCTTTGGCTTAAGTGGGACGATTGTAGCAGCATTTGCAGGGTTAATTATGGTGAGAGATTTAGATGCTTGGAAATTAAAACCTGATAAGATGCTGGCGTCTATAATTTACATGGTAAGAAACTTTCTTTTTGTTGCATTGAACACGTAGTCTTCTAGCTTGAAAATTTTCAGTGGTTATATTGTTTATAGGGCATCTCAACTGGATTTCTTAGTGGTTTGATTCAAGTATGGACTTTGCGGTTAAAAGGACCGGTGTATGTAGCCATGTTCAAACCATTGTCGATTGTGATTGCAGTTGTTATGGGTGTCATATTCCTTGGTGATTCACTCCATCTCGGAAGGTTTTTTCAATTTCTTTTTATAAATATTACTCCTTAGTGTCAAATTTGAGCATTCTTGGTGACAATGAAGTCGAATTTCGGTGCAGTGTTGTTGGGGGCATAATTATCTCATTAGGGTTCTATGTTGTATTATGGGGAAAAGCCAAAGAAGATGTTAGTGTTCATGTTCATTACAAGGAAGCATCATCATCTTCCCAAACCAGCCCTCTTCTGCAAGCGCATGCTCTCGAAGAAGGGCAACAATGAGACTCAAATTTGACCCCGGAATCATAGAGAGGTTCTACTTGTACCCACTAAAGAAGAAAGGTTAGAAGTTGGTCTTAAATTATGCTTCGAATGTATAGCCATGTTTTTATGCTCTTGGTCCTTTGTGTGTGTAAAATATATCACATGATAAATGCTTAAGCTTATATCTATAGATGGCCATTTATTCTTGAGGTCGAGGTTTGTAAGACGGTGTAGTTCCACATAACTTATTTCTCACTACTTTTATTAGGGTTCATGAACTTGACTTTTAGATTAGAGTCGAAGACATAGGACGTGTTTGTTTTTCTTCAAAAAGACTTTTTCTCCCCAAACCTCTTCCGGCGGGTAGACGTTTTAGGAAAAGAGTGTTTGTTTTTCTGAAGTGAAAGTAGAAGAGAAAGACTTTTTGAGATCTTTTGCCAAAAGACCTAAAAAACAGCTTTTCCCCTCTTTTTCACCCTACGCTTTCTTCTCTGCCATTTTTGCGATTTCTCCCCAGCGTTCAAGGGATCACGACTGCCGGCTCAACTCCGGCCGTCGATCTCGCTGTCGGCCCTCTGGTCCACGTCGCTGCCTCCGCTCCACGCCACCGCCTCCGGTCGACGCCGCCGCCTCCCTCGCTCCAAGCCTCTAACAACCAGGTACAATACGGTTTCTCTTTGATCTGAAATTCCATCTCTCAAATCAACGAACCCTAAACCCAAATCAGTTTTTCTGAAAACTTCAAGAAAACCCATTAATTGTTGATCGAATCCATGTATTGTGTATTGTATAAAAACAGAAGATTGCTAATAATGACATCCATTTCGTGGATTTGTGATTGAATTGAACCTTATACCCTTTGTTGTTTCAGTTACTTTGGACAGCTGCAATCTTTGTCGTGTTATAGACTGATTTTGCTTATATTTCTACTAAACATTGTTCTTATAAATTCTCAACTTCTTTACCTTTAGAACAAACATACAGGTACAAGAAAGAAACAAAGAAAAAAGTCCAAAATCTAAAAGAACACCCGGCAAAAAATTTAGAAAAAATAAACCAGAACAAGAACAAAAATGTTGCTTGATTGTCGCTTAATTCTTAAAGGTATGCATTGGTCTTGTCCTGTCCTATGTATTGTGATACATAATAAATAAAGAGGGCCCAAGTGTAGTGTACAGAATCCTAATAATCCCAACTATAATCCCTTTTTCCATAACTACTAGAATTCCCAAATCTTGATGCTGAAAACCGGTGTTGATATCCATTTGAATTAGAACTTTCATAACAAAGTTCAAAATTAATGGGTTTTAGTGATCTTTTCAAAAAACTTATTTGGGGTCTTGTTAATTTAATTTGGCAAGTTACTTGTATATTTAGATTATTTTTCATTCAGTTTTGTTCACTAAGGTAACCCAATTTGGGTTTATGCTTTGTATGACTATTATTCGGTTTTGTTCACTCGGTTCCCAATTTTGCAATCCTTGAGTTGGGTTTATAACCTAATATGATTATATATGAAAATTTTGTGATATTTTACCTAGTTTGATTGATACTTCCATTATCATCTTTTAACTTTTGTAGCCTTGTAATTATGATATGTAGCTTGTCTAAATGGGAGACAAACTACTGTGGTCGAACGAGCAAGTGAAATGTTTATTAGAAACATGTATTGAAGAGGTCAAAAGAGTTGGTAAAAAGGGAGGAAGCATGCATAAGGAATCATGGGCTGTGTTAGGGAAAGCTTTAAAAGAAAAGTTCAACATGGATACAAATCAAAAACAATTAAAAAATGCATTTGATAATTTGAAAGCAAAATACGTAGGATGGACTTATCTGAAGAACAAGACAGGCAATTTATATAATCCTGAGACAAATACATTCGCCTTAGGAAACACAGAATGGGAGGAATTTAGAAAGGTGCGTCTACATAAATTTCTTTAAGTTTGTGTCCAATTTTAGAAACGATGTCAAAAATACTAAAACTTTTTAATTTGGGTTTAGGGTCATCCAAAGGCGGGATCATTGAGGACACACCCACTGCTTTATCCTAGTCTTTGTGTATCTTTATTTGATGGAGCCAGTGCCACGGGTAAATACAAATGGACCTCTGGCCAAACGATATCTACGAGTGCATCATCAACTTCTCTTCGGGCCCAAACACTTCAAATTGAGTGCACTCCTTTTGATAACCTAGAAGATGATAATGAGACTTCCTATCAAAGTAGTGAACCTAGTCAACCAGCTCCCGATGCTTTTACTACTCCAGCTCCCGGTGCTTCTACTCATCCAGCTCCCGGTGCTTCTACTCATCCAGCTCCCGGTGCTTCTACTCATCCAGCTCCCGGTGCTTCTGCTGATAGGCCCAATAAAAGGGCTAAAACCTCCAAAAACTCTGTTACTCTTGATGAGTTATCTCTTGATATGCAGAAGGCATTACAACATTTTGTCAAAAGCAAGGAAGGACCAACAGTAGAGGAGTGCTATGAGAAGCTGAAGCTGGTTGGATTAGAGTCGAAAGATCCATTTTTTATTGGAGCATTTTACATCTTTGGACATTCCATGACTATGAGGGAGTCATGGATGATTTTGCCACCGGAGCCTGAGGTCTTAAAGGAATGGATTAAGATGACCGGTACCACATTGGGGGTCTTTAAGTAGTCGTAATGCTTTTTTCTTTTAGTCGAACAATTATGTGTTTCTTGAACTTATGTTAAACGTTATGTATTTTGGTATCATTTGAACAATTGCTTGAAATGAATATTGCTAGTATTAGTATTGTATGTTTATTTGGAACAAAAGGTGTGCTTCTTTGAATATGATATAAATGTTTATGTTTTTTGAACTTATGTTTGACGTTTTTTTTACCGTATTGAGATTTAACAAATCTTGATGTTTTAGCAGGTTTATAATGGACGAGGAAAAGAGGCTATTGCTATTAGTTTTTGTGTATTTGTTTATTCGATACTTTTGGAGGAGAAATCTAAAAAGAAAGCGGGATAATACTTCGGCGATGTCCGGACATCAGTTTACGTTAGAGTTATTAGAAGGAAATGATAGACAATGCATTGAGCTCTTACGTATGTCACGCGATTCGTTTGTCCGACTTTGCTCCCATTTTAAAGTAAAGGGGTGGTTAAAGGATAGTAAACATATATCGGTTGAAGAAAAGATGGCGATGTTTTTGATGATGCTCGGTCACAACCAACGATATGTAGTCATCAAGCGTAGATTTCAACACTCAAAACAAACAATTCATAAATATTTTTATGAAGTGTTGAATGCAATGATGACGTTTTCAAACGAAATGATAGTACCGACTACTTTTAGTCCAAATCCAAACATCCCGGGACATCATAAGAGGTTACGACGGATTTTTAAAGGAGCCGTTGGTGCGCTTGATGGAACTTTGGTACATGTTGTTATCCCTCCTGACGAACAACATTTATATAGGGGAAGGGGAAAATGCGATTGTTATCAAAATGTATTAGCAGTATGCGACTTCAACATGATTTTTACGTTTGTCGTGGCCGGCTGGGAAGGGGTGGCACATGATTCTAGAATATTATCTGAAGCTTTAGCAGATCCAGATACACCATTCCCAGTTCCACCACCAGGTATGTTTACATTTTTTAATATTTACATTTTATTTTGAAGATTAATTATTTATTTATTTTTACAGATAAATATTATCTTTGCGATGCTGCTTATACACACATTCGAGGGTTTATGGCCCCATATCGTAATGTGAGATATTGGATTGGAGATTTTCATCGAAGACGTGCATTGAACAACAAAGAAAAATTTAATCACTCACATGCAAAACTTCGAAATGTCATTGAGCGTGCTTTTGGTGTCTTAAAATCACGATTCCCTATTTTGAAGAGAATGCCTCCATTTCCGTTTATTACACAAAGAAACATGACAATTGCATGTTTTGCTCTTCATAATTTTATACGAAAAGAGGGTTTCAGTGATGAGTTTTTTTCACAATACGATCAAGTTGATGCGCCAATTCAAAGTGATGATGATGAGGGGGAGGAGGCCGAGGATGACGTACAACCACATGGAAGTGCAGCGGACCGGGAGTATATGGTTAATCTACGAGATCAAATTGCCGACCATTTAATGCAAAATATGCGAGTTGTATGAATTTTTAGTTAATTATTTGTCGTGTTTAACAATTGAGATCTTTGGCTTTTGTTTCTAACTTTTATTAAGACTTTCTTTACATTTTGTAGTTAAATTTATCTATCGTTAATTATTAGTTGAATCTAATGTCTTTACTTTTAATTCTTAAAATAAATTGTTCCATGTTAAATTTCATTTTTTGTGAGTTTGGATAGGGGTAGGTGGGTGGAATTGGACAGGGGTGGGGTAGGTAGGATGGGTAAGGTGGGATAGGGGTAAGGGTAGGGTGGGACGGGAGTGAGCGATAAAAAGAATAAATTTTTTAAAAATATATTTTAGGAGGTAGGGTGGGGTGGGGGTGGGGGTGGTGCTGGGGTGGGTGCTGGTGGGTGGGATGGGTCGGGAGTGGGTGATAATTTTTTTTTTGAGGTGGGTAGGGTGGGGGTCGGTCGGGAGTGGCCGGTGTATTGGAATGATTTCAAAAAAATAATTTTTTAGGGGGTAGGGTGGGGTAGGGGTGGGGGTGGGGGTGAGGGTGGGGTGGGTGAGATGAGTCGGGGGTGGGCGGTAAAAAAAATTAATTTTTTTTGATGAGGGTGGGTCGGGATTTGGCAGTGTATTAGAATTATTTCAAAAAGACATTAAAAACAAACACACTTTTTAGGAAGTCCGAAGACATAGAAAAAGACTTTTAGTCCACCTCTTCTTCTGCAGACATGGAAAAAGACAAAAGACATTTAACATCTTCTAAAACAAACACAACCATAATATCTGTTGAGGAAGACGATCAATTACAATACGATTGATATTTAGGAAAAATACTTAAGCACAAAAAATGTATATATAGTCCCTATACTATCGTATGTAACTTGTGTGCTAACCCACCGCTTACGGAAACTGAAAACAACATAACATATTTGTTTTGTTTAAGATATCAAATAGTTGATATATGGTAGAGATCGGGAGAGATGAACGGTCTTTCCGGTTATATTTTGACAAATGAAGTGATAGTATATCTAAGAGTGTGAAAGTAACCTTGACAACCGTGATGTCTGCTTTAAACAAGAGATCTAACATGTATTTTGCATAGCATAGCTAGTTCCCTGGCAAATCAAATAGAACCTTGACCAAAGAAGTATTATTAGTGACCATGATCCTTCCTTCATCTAAACCAGTTTAGAAACAAGGGGACAACACTAGAGATCAATAATGTCGACACTTGCACTTCATGGTAATAAGCATGTCACCCACATATAAGATAAGAGTGCCGACATCTGCCTTAACAGTACGAGCAACAACCCAGAATCATGGTGACAAGATGAGAATCAAGGTGACAATACTGGAACCCAATGAGTAGATAGTAGTGGTGTTGAACTTCTCAAAACGAGCATGGGGTGCTTATTTGAGACCATTTGGATTCTCGAGGCGTGCAGACATGGCATGATGGATAATTGACCCCATTTGGAGGACGCATGTAAACTTCCTTAGCTAGATATCCACAGGGGAAGGCGTTTTTGTCATCAATATTAGGGGTGAGCATGGTGCGGTTTTTGGTCAAAACTGAACCGCAAACCGCATTATGCGGTTTTTTAAAACCTAAAACCGCAATTTGTAGTTTCTAACGCGGTGCGGTTTTGCGGTTTTTCCATGCGGTGCAGTTTCGTTATTAACCGCATAATATAGTGGTGTGCGTTTTTTTTCCTATGGTGCGGTTGTATTTTGACTATATAACCGCAAAAGTTCAAAATCGACACATTTTTAATTTTTTTTAGTATTTTGACTATATAACCGCAAAAGTTCAAAATCGACACATTTTTAATTTTTTTTAGTATTTTGACTATATATTTAGTATATATTGCCGCTATCAAAATACAAAATAGAACTCATTTGTTTCTTTGTACTTAGTATAGTAAATCATGAAACAACTAAAGTTTATAACTTACAATTGGTGAAAATGACAAAGGAAATTACCACTATCAAAATACAAAATGAAATTGCCGTTCAAACTCACTCTTTTATTTAATCATTAATTTCATATTTAAACTTAATAATAAGTAATATATATATATATATATATATATATATATATATATATATATATATATATATATATATATATATATATATATATATATATATATATATATATATATATATATAGAGAGAGAGAGTAAATTACAATTTTGGTCCCTATGGTTGTCTCGAAATTGCATATTTGGTCATCCTTTTGGTTTTTCACATTCATGGTCCCTGAACTGCACTTTTGCTTACACTATTGGTCCATTGGCCAGGTAAAAATACCAATATACCCTTTTTAATTTCTTTTTCCTTTTTCTTTTAAAATATTAATTAATTAATTAATTAAAAATAATAATAATAAACGATTCCACCGGAAATTTGGTGATCAACTTCTCCGGCATCGCCTCCTTCCCCGATTCCGTGACAAATTTGCGAGACCCCAATTTCTTTTGTTTCAATTCTGATTGACAGAGGTTGCGAAGACACCGGCTAGCCACCGTCGGAGACCTTATTTTGGCGAGCATTTACGAGACGTGAGAGACACAAGAGAAACTCAACGTTGGAAACCTTCAGAGGCTGCCAGAAACCTCCACAAACCTCCATACGCTGTTGATTTGCACTCTAAATATGTTGATTTGCACTGCCAGTCTACATTATCGACCGTTTGCACCATCGATCTGCGCCGTCAACCAAAAGTCTGCATCATTGACGTTTGCACCCCTAATATTATTGAATTTCATTTTCTCTCTTAAGTTGCGTCAATCGCTAGGTATGTCCCTCATCTTTCTGTGTTTTGGTCAGAATATACTCCCTCCCTCTTTTTCTATCTCCGTTAGAAAAATCCTTTCATTCTCGCTTTTGCTACAGTTTCAAGCATGGCTTGGTGTCTTGACTTCATGTCCAAGAATGGACTTTGTATTCTATTATTGCAATATTGATTACGTATAACTACAATTGAGAAATTATGGAAATTACCATCGATTCATAAGAATTTTTTATTTCCATGTCTGACCATGTTTTTGAAGATAACATGGGCAATTGGATTTAATATAGTTTCCATATCAATGTGTTCTCCTGCACGCAGGTATCAGGAGAAAAAAAAGAGGCGACTAAGTAATTGATTTTGATTTTTAGGGTTTGATGAGTTTGAATTCTTTGCGTTTCAACTGGATTTGGTTGCAGGGTTATTATCGGGTTGTTTGCATTTTATGTGGGGTTGGGTATTTTCCGGTGGCCGGAACCCTGTTTCCTCCCCTCTCTCCTTCTCCAATCACCATGGATCCGAAAACCTCCTGGGAGTCCTTGCGAAAGCAGGTTTTTCTTTCTTATTCATCAAACATTTTTCTATGCGTGATTTGTTGTGATTCTTCCTTTAATGGCTCGAAATTGGACTGTTAAACCATCGCTTTTTTTCTTGAAAAGTGCGTGGCCTCTGGTTGCACCTACAGGACGACCTTTGGCAACTTCGCCATCTTCTAAAACCGATTTAGATGGCTGTAAATCGTCATGTTTGAACAACTGCAGTTGCTTGGCTGTGTTCTTTGATAACAGTAATGGAAACTGTTAATTGTTTGAAATTTTCTTTTTTTTTAATTACCAAAATAATAATATTTCAAAAGAAAAAAGAAAAAGAAATTAAAAAGGGTATATTTGTCTTTTTACCTGGCAAATGGACCAATAGTATAAGCAAAAGTGCAGTTCAGGGACCATGAGCGTGAAAAACCAAAAGGATGACCAAATGTGCAATTTCGGGACAAACACAGGGACCAAAATTGTAATTTACTCATATATATATATATATATATATATATATATATATATATATATATATATATATATATATATATATATATATATATATATATATATATATATATATATATATATATAATTATTTAATACATGGTAATCGGTGCGGTTCGGTTATTTGCGGTTTTTCCAAAAGTAAAAACTGCACCGCACTGCAATATTGCGGTTTTTGTAAAAGTATAAACCACACTATCGGTTTTCGCTTCGGTTTCGGTTTTTCGGTTTCGGTTTTTGCAGTTATTTTTTGTTGCGGTTCGGTTTTTGTTTACCCCTAATCAATATGGCATATAGTCTAATGACGAATAACTGCAATATCAAACACACTACAATAAAGGTAATTCATGTAACAAGAGCAAACTTATAGTCGATCCTATACTCTTGATTGAAATCGTTTGCAATAAGGCATGCTTTATATTGATCAACTATATCATTTAATTTGGTCCTAATTTTGTAGACCCACTTAGAACCAATGATAGACTTATGCGGTGAAAGCGAAACAATGTCCCATGTTTGGCTCTTTGCTAAAGCTTGTCCTCCATAACTTGTTGCCAAAGTGGAACGAGCGGAGGAACCCGAGTATCAACCACTATATTTTGCAGTGTTTATAGAGTTTGAAGAAAGAGAAAAATACTAAGAATTTTCTTTGGTAGTGTTTTGTAATCTGTATTGTGTGTCTAGACCATCAGAGCTATATATATATATATATATATATATATATATATATATATATATATATATATATATATATATATATATATATATATATATATATATATATATTTATATATATATATATCAAGTGAGTAATAAAGGAACCGCCCATTTGATATAACATGATTAAAGGAGAAAGTTGATTCTTGCCACCACCTCATTTTTGTTGGCAACATTAAATGCTTTTGATTAGGAAAACATCCACTAATTCCAACATCATTTTGAAGACATCTTATTTACCTTTACTTCAAAATGAGACATGATGAATTTCCAGCATGCTTAACCATCAAATAAAAATTCCAATAGCTCATCAAACTCCATAAGACCCTGCAATCCACCGTATAAAGAAAATTTGATTATGAAAAAGAAAATAATTCCTCTCCTACGAGCCTATGCGGCTCAACTGCGATAAGAAACATCCATCAAGTCTAAACATAATTTAAAGTTTGCTATTCGAAGAGTTTTAATGAACATATAAGTGGGATTATAATATGTATCAATTTTGTTTATAACACAATCATCTCTTTTAATGATATCACGCATAAAATGGTAACGAATATCAATGTGCTTTATTCAATCATGAAACATTTGATCTTTACTCAAGAAGATGACACTTTGATTGTCACAGAATATCGTGGTAACCTTTATTCTATATCCAAGTTCTCTAAACATTCGCTTCAACCATATATCTTTTTTTGGTTTCTATAATCACCATATATTCTGCCTCAGTAGAAAACAGTGCAACTGTAGACTGTAACTCGGTTTTCCAACTAATAATACAACAATTTAGAGTAAACACATACACTGTAATTGATATTTGTTTATCCAATCTTTACCATAAATCAACATATCCAAGCATCTCAGTGTTACCAAAATGTTAACACATAGAAGATGTATCGTGTAAATAATGATTGATCCACTACACTGCTTTCCAATGTTCTTTCCCCGGGTTCGCCATATATCTACTAACCATGCTAACAGTATAAGCCAAATCCTCGCTTATAAATCATTGCATACATTAAAGCACCCCAATGTAAATAAAATGTAAACATATAGAAGACATACCATGCAAATAATAAAAGATCCACTATACTGCTTTCCAATGTTCTTCCCTCAGGTTCACTATATATCTACTAACCATACTAACAACATAAGCCAAATTGAGGCGTGTACAAATCATAACATACATCAAAGATACAACAGCACTAGAGTATGGAGCATGTGCCATGTAAGCTATATTAGTCTCAGTAATAGGACTTAAAGTGGATGATAGCTTCAAATGAGCTGCAAAATGTGTGTTGGTAGGCTTTGCTTCATGCATATTGAAGCTTCATAGGACTTTCTCTATCAAATTTTTATGAGAATGATGCAAGACCCTTGACTAAGTCTGTCACGAACAATTTCCATACCAAAAATCTTTTTGGCTGCTGAGTCCTCCATTTCAAAATCAGCCTTCAACCGGTCTTTTAATTTCTAAATCTCCTTCAAATCTTTCGCTGCGATCAACATGTCATATACATATAAGAGTAAATAGATTATTGAACCATTGTCACAATTTATATAATAAATATAGCTATCATTGGTGCACCTTTTAAATTTGTGACTCGTCATAAATGAATCAAATCTCTTATACCATTGTCTAGGAAACTGCTTGAGGCCATAAAGATATATATTTAATTTACACATGAAATCCTCATTAATCCTTCAGGCTGTTGCATAAAAATCTCTACTTCAAGCTCACAATTTAAGAAAGTTGTAGTAACATTAAGTTTCTCTAATTCATAATAATTAAAAGGAACCAATCCCAACAATACACAAATGGAAGTATGTTTGATAACTGGGGAATAAATGTCAGTTGAATCATTATCGAAACCTGACTATAACCTTTAGCTACCAATCAAGCTTTATATATTGGTTTCTCATTCGGGTTAACAGGTTCCTTAAGCTTGTAGACCCATTTGCATTTAACCGGCCTTTTCCCTTTTGAAGTAGGAACTAAATCCCAAGTGCCATTTCTTTGCAAAGATTCCATCTCATTATGCATAACAATTATCCAATCACTTGAGTCTCTAGACTTGGTAACCTCACACAATTCACAGACTTCGTTCTCGGCTCAATATCATCAGCAACAATAATAAGAGCATAAGCAACAAGATCAACTTCAACATACATCTTTGGAGGAACAATTTGTCTTGTTGACTTATTTCTTGTAATGCTTGGAGTAGTAGCTTCTGGTTGTGTAAGTGTTGAATATTCAACAACATGCCCATCTGGCGAAAGACTCTATTGCTCAACTGGACTCAGAGCTCCACTTCCATTTGAGTTTTCTGTTTACTTGCTTCAAATTATGCATTTGCATTTGATGCATCTATACTTTTATAAGAGTCTACAACAAGTTGTATCATATCAAACTCATCAAAAATAACATTTATGGAGATAACAACTTTCTTCATATCAAAGCACCACAAATTGTAACCTTTTACCCCTGGATTATACCCAAGAAAAATGCATTTTATTACTCTCGGTTCTAGCTTCTCATTTATCAGTACATGCATAAACCGGACATCCAACACGTTTTAAATCTGTATAACCGACAGGTTTCCAATTTGTATAACCGGGTCAGTGGTTCGTGACCGGTTATACAACTTAAGTGAGGTTTTTTTTGTAACAGAGGACCCTACTCGACTTATCCTTTGGATGACTATAATGAAGCAATCTTTGGGCCCACGCACATCTGGAAGCACACATGGTCCATGTCAAACTCCTATAGGGATAGAGAGGAGGCGAGTGATCATCCCCCATCCCCTGATTGAAACCCAACACTCTCTATGGAGAAAGAGATAGAGTGTGATTGGAACCCACGACCTCCCTATGGGGGAAGAGAGAGAGAATCTTACGCCTTATCTAGTAAGCCATTCCCTTATCGAAACCCACTTACATAAGGTTACGAGTGATGACTTTGGCATTTGGTGATACATGTTTTGAATGATTGCATTTCTATATTATGCATCTCAATAAATTGTTCTATTTAATCCCAGTTGGTTAATTGAAGTGTTATATTTGTTGTAACACCCCTTTTCTCAAACCATATTTAAAATACAAATACAGTTTTCAAACATATTTTACAACTCGTGACTATATAATAGCCACATAAATTTTTGTTTTATTTTACAAACTTAAACTCGAGGGGTATTACAGACTCAATACAGATAACCATAATTTAAACTTACAGTGTACAAAACGGTCCCAACTGCAACCTTCGCTCCCTTCACCTAAGTACATAGCATTTCAAAAACATAGTATACGTGAGACATAAAGTCTCGTGAGTAATATGGGTTTAGACCCAAAACTTTTCTATTCAAAACTTGAAATATTAAAAGTACACTGTTCAAAACTGATTTATATCATAAATCTCAAAATGTTTTACTATCTTTACTTTTAAGCTTTAAAAATACTTTCTTTCTCAAAACTGCTTTCTTTCTCTTTTTCTTGTGACCAACTGAAACTTATGAATTAAGTTATTTAATTCATTCAACTAGCTCCCCTCGCGGGACAGAACAGATCCGCCCACTCGGTTATGCTCATTCTATCTCCCCTTTGTGACTTGGAACGAATTCAAGCACAAGGGTATACTAATCTAGACAACTACTTCGCGACGGGAGGTACCATCCCAGTAGTGTCTTCTGATCCCCCGATTATGTGGGTGATCCTAGTCCGGACAACTGGCTCATACTTCTTTCTTTCTTTAATTCTTACTTCATTTCATCTCAAATTGGTCAAAATGGGACACAATTTGTAAACAACTCTTACTCAAACATTTTATAACTCTTTACTAAAAATACTTTCAAAACTGCTTTTGACATCTTAGTTCCTATAAGGAACTTCTTTCAAAATACTTTGCAAACCATACTTTAAAAATCTGCTTAAAACACTAAGCCCTTGTATAGAGCTTCTTTCAAAACTATTTTCCAAACTTTAGTATTTATAAACATTTGGAAATCTTACTTTTCTGAAAATAACATTTTGCTATGTACTATAGAAATCCTCATAAAACTCACCTTGGTTCTACTACGGTTTACTAAGCTTTACGTACGGCTTTTCCCTTCCCGTGTTCAACAACGTTTGAAGCACCACCTATACAAGTAATATATATAAATACTCAATATAATTAACTCTATAATGCTAAAGTCTCATATGATATAACTCCAGGTTATAATAAATATATAACCATTAATAAACTCGTTTTACGGTTTTCTCCAGAATACGCGTATATTGCTACAGTACCCCCGAGGGATCGTATTTCAGTTCCGACTCTTTTCCATGAATTCTTAGGCCATATTAGACTTGTGTTTCAAATTTGGAGTTCATTGGACAAGTCTAGCTCAAATTCCAAAATCAAGTTTTTGGCATGAATAGTAATTTTAGCCACTGCCGCTACAGTGACTTTTCCGCAAGGTCGGATTACGGATTTGACCATTCCAGACATGTTCTTATACCATTTTAGGGTTATGGCTAAAATTTCAGGTCAATCGGACATGTCTAGCTATGGTTTCTAGCGTTTGGAATATTTGAAATTTCTAACATTTTTGGTCCCTGTCTGGAGGCGCACTGCGCCTGGGCGCACCCTGCCCTGGTCCTGGGCGCACTGCACCTGGCGCCTGGGCAGTGTCCTGATCAGTCGCGATTTGTGCACTGTAGCACGCAGTTTTCACCCATTAAGCACTTATTTCTGTTCTTAATCGTATGAGGTTTGTTCTAGGACCAAAACCCTTGACTAATAACAGGTTTTAAGCTATTAGAAACACCTTAATCACACCAATTCAAGATTTAGGGTTCTTGAGCAACATTTAAATTTCTCAACAATAGCAACCTACTTTGCTATTTTTTAACATTTGTTCTTACAACATGAACATATTTAAGCCCAGAAATCATGTACAATTCATGGATTATGACTGAAATTACAAATTTCAATCCTCTTCATGAAAATTCATCAAGACACACAAAAGCTTAGGTTTACTAACCTTGTTTAGCTTAGGAATCTTCAATTCCAAAGTTTCTCTTGATTTCTTGGCAACGATTCTTGAGCCTCTGCTTCTTCTCCCTTGCTCTCTCTAGCTCTCTCTCGTATCTTCTGTAATGTTCCACAATTATGAGAGGATAACTCTCATATATCATTGATATTTAATTTTTTTATAAGTTATTTACACTTTGGTCCCTTAAACCTCAACTTTCATTCAAAAATGGTCCTAAGACCCATAACTTTGCAACCAAAGTTCCATTAACTTCTAACTTAACATTTTCTTGACATTTTGGTCATTTCCATGTCAAATGACCATTTTGCCCTTTTTGGCCATATTTCACTATTCATGCGGTAAAACTCCAAATTTCATATAAACTTTTATTTCTTATTATATTATTTTACAAATACATATTATTACACATAATAGTCGTACAACATGACAAAAGACGGTTTTACCCTTTTTGACTTTTTCGCGGGTTCTTACATTTGTGATATAAATCTTGTACTTAGTATGCTTCATAAAGCCTACTAAGTACAAGAAAGGAATGAATCTAGGGTTTAGAAGGGTATGAATCTAATAGGAGGTGCTAAGGCATATCGACTATAAAATATCATTTTGTAAAAAAGAAAACATTTTAGTTTTCAGTGTGTTCATTTAACTTCTAGTTGGACTTAAGTTGATTGATTTATTAAAACAAATTGGATATAATTTTGTAGGGACTTTTGTCATCATCTAGTGTTTTTTTTTAGCATTCAAAAGGGAAAAATATTTAGTTGCTATTTTCAATTTTCAAGAAATTAGTCAAAAAGGTATTTACAATTTGGGTAATTTCTATGATGTATTTTGTATACTAAATTTTTAAATGAATATGTTTTCTTAGCATTACAATTGTGT
This sequence comes from Cichorium intybus, assembly GCA_023525715.1. Classification (NCBI taxonomy): domain Eukaryota; kingdom Viridiplantae; phylum Streptophyta; class Magnoliopsida; order Asterales; family Asteraceae; genus Cichorium; species Cichorium intybus. The sequence continues at coordinate 150,774,662 of CM042010.1, read as the reverse complement.
GTGTGTGCGTGTGCGTGTGCGCGTGGGTGTGCGCGCGTATGCATGTACGTGTGCGTGTCCTATCCCATAATTGATGAAGAGAACCATTCGTTTCGTCTCTCTAACGCTTAGTTTCCGAGTTTTAGTACGAAGAGAAAAGAAAAGAAAAGAAAATAATGAGAGAAAAGAAAGGAAGAGAAAGGAAAAGAAAGATATATTTTTGTGTTTCTGAGTCGAAGGAAAATTAAAGGAAAGAAATATTTTTTGTGTTCACGAGTGGAAAGAAATAGAAAAGAAATATAAAACTAAGTGTTATTTTTAACAATCATTTCATTTATTTCCGAATCCTTTCGAATCGTAAAAAAAGTTACGAGAGAATATTATCTGTCTCTTCTTCTTCTTTTTTTTTTTTTTTTTTTTTTTTTTTTCAATTCCTTCTGTAAAAATTAAACTCCACAACACAAAAAATTTTCTTTTCCCCTTTCAGTTCCATCCAGTTGTCTCGTTGCTAAGGCTGCAGGGAGTGGTGGCCAATGGCCAAGGGATGGCCAAGGGGTTTTTGTGGGCCAGACAATGATTGACAAGCTTTGGCCATTTTGTAGGGAGTGGTGGCCAGTGGCCAAGGAACTGCCAACCAAGGGGTTTTCTAGCCGTTCAGGGGTATTTTGACATTTCTTGAAAGTTTTTCCTGGCTTGGCATCTCGCCAAGCCCTTGGCGAGTTCATTTTGGCGAGTGGCAATGGAGTGGTGATGGCGAGTGGAGTTGGCTCGCCAAGAGGGTTGGCGACCTCTTTGGCGAGTGCTACTCCATGCAGCCTAAGTATAAGGTAATTAAATCCACATCCAAATCCATCAATCCATTCCGTTTCATATCAGATTTGTGAAATCGATTGTAACCATGACACCATTTTACAGGTTGCAGCACCCCCACGTGTTGGTCTCGTTGCACCAATTGACGTCATTGTTCCTCCCGGAACCACCGGATTGAATCCATCACAAACTTCATTTTTCCAGGTTAGTAGTAGTACCTTCGTTTTCTTCAATGGATCCCAAAAATCAAAACGATAATCTCTAATTTCTTTCCCTTCCGTGATCTGAAAGAAAAGGTGCTTAACATCCCCACCAAAATTAACAAAGGGACGGTGGAAATTCTAACTCCGATGGAGCTAATTCAGAAGGGTGAGAAAAACCCTTCTCATATGGCCATATTGTTCAATATGTTTACGAAAATGGATCAATTTTCAGTCCAGAATTTCTTCACCTCACAGAAGATAATCTCGTCTGAAAATTCTCCACCGGGCTTTCCCAAGTTGCTGCATTTTTATTGGAGATTAACTACCCTTCATTAGCTGCACCACCACATATGCTAAGCAATGGCTATAAGAACTTGTTATCTCTTGTTGTTGCAACTGAGTACTCTTTCAAACATGCTGAGAAAGTCGAGCAGTTTTTAAAGGTGAACATTATTTATTTGATTTTTAAAGAAATGTTTGTTTAGTTTCTTGAAATTTGGCTACTTTTTGTATAATAATAGACACTACCCTTAAAAGGTTATGAATTTGAGTAAACAAATTATCGTTATTTTAGGCTTATAGAAAATATATATTATTCCCCTAACCTCTCTGATCTCGATACACCATTTGATCTCCATGGAACTACTCACTATCTCCATGTCTGTGTATGTTAACCGAAAATTCCCGCATATAACATTAAATCAAACTTTTAATTTACTGTATTTGGGATTGGATTTAAATTGATGCATGATTTCAATACCCTAAAACTACACCAAGAGCGAAAATTTCATTTTTGATGCTTTAGTGGCTTTTGAAGATGCACAGGGAATCCGAAACGGATATGAACTGAAAGGTATAAACTAATTATTCCTTATTTTCTTTGTCCATAGAGCACAATGTATATTGAAGTTGTTTACAATGAGATTGAAGAGATATAGAGAAGGTTGATTTAGTTAAAATTTCTTCTTGTAGTGTAAGACCAAGAAACTAAGAGAACAGAATGAGGAAACAGAAGATATTATGGAAGCAGTTGATTTTGTAAGGAACTTTAACCTACACCTTATGTGAGTACAAATTATAATAAACCATTCAAATTTTTAATCTACTTGTTTTAGTGTACTATAAACATCTACAATTAATATTTATATTATCAATTGTAAGAGATGCTTTATATATGTTTATTGCTTGAATTTTCTTGGATTGATTATAATTAAGACTCCACTTATTTCTAGGGAGTCTTGGGGTCCTGTTTTCTTTTCTTTTCTTTTTTCTTTTCGGTATAGGTTGTTTGGATAAAGTGTTATATGGGTAACAGATATATGTATGTCTAGAAGAAATGTTGTATGAACATCTAATGTCTCCTTTCTGGGTTGAATGAACAATTTGAACAACGATAGACGATCAATCTACCCTTTTATTTGATAATTGTTCTAAATGTACATTTTAAGTGACAAAATGTTATAACTTATAAATATATGAATTACTTATATAAAATTATTATTATAAATAATTATATAAAATCTTAAGTATTTGATACAAAAGTTAGAGTAAACTACAAAAAGGGTTATTTTATCTGCACTACAAATCCTTTATATACACTAATTCATGATGATATAATCATTTTACAGATTTGATGGGTGGTCTGAAAAGGAGTAATACGTTTAAGAAAAAAAGGATTAATATTTTTATATTATTTTTTTAATTACCATTTCTCTTTATGCTTAACGTTGTTCCTTTTCACTTTATATATATATATATATATATATATATATATATATATATATATATATATATATATATATATATATATATATATATATATATATATATATATATATATATATATAAACTTGTTCAAATGAAAACCACTAAAAAGTTAAGAATCGTGAGACCCGATATTCACACATTAATAAAACATGTTTTTTTCGGTTTTTATTTTTTCACACTTTTTTATTATGTGAAAATACATTAAACTTAATAAATTTCATTATTTTTTAATACATTGTATTCACAATATAATAAAATTTCTAGTTATTAAATTGTGAATTTTAAAACATAAACACCACTACCACCACCACTGCCACCTCTACCACTTTCATGTATGATTGTCTCATATTTAGTTACAAGGTTACACAATATTTATCAAGTTATGCCCCTGTCCGGATATAAAATGATTGGTTCATATTTAGTTACAAGGTTACATAATATTTATCAAGTTATATTTGATCCTAACCCTATATATATATATATATATATATATATATATATATATATATATATATATATATATATATATATATATATATATATATATATATATGTTGAGAACCACTAATTCACAGTTTAATAAAAAATTTACGTTATAATATTCACAGTTTAATAACTAAAATTTTATTATATTGTGAATATTGTAAAACATATTAAAAAATAAGGAAATTTATTGAGTTTGATGTATTTTCACATAATAAACAAGTGTAAAAAAATAAATAAATGAAAAAAACATAATTATTAATTTGTGAATATCGGTTCTCACGGTTCTTAACCTTTTAGTGGTTCATATATATATATATATATATATATATATATATCATTACTGGAATATATATATATATATATATATATATATATATATATATATATATATATATATATATATATATATATATATATATATATATATATATATATATATATATATATATATATATCATTACTGGAAAAGTGAGGTAATAGCTACCAAAGTTAGTGACGGGAACTTTTCCGTCGGTAATTACCGACGATTTTCCTACGGAAAAGTGACGAAAATCTCAACCCTAATATTACCGACGACGTACCGACGGTTTAGCGACGAAAAACAAGGTTGTCGGTAAGTTGTCAGAAATTTCAAATTGAATATTTACGGAAACAAAAAAAAAACATTAATGACATAAATGGAAACTTACAATATATTTAAATTATTATAAAATTAAATCAAATCATATTTTCCTAAAATATATTAATACATCGATTATAAACGTAAAACCTAATTATAAATTTATATTTAGTAACAAAATAACTTTACATAATATTTATATGTTAATATAATTCGAATATATATCTATGATATTTTACAAGTGATATAGTATTTTCGATAAAAATGTTTTTTATATCTAATTCTAACACATACTAAATATATTAAATTTAGAAGTAAAAATATTATATTACAAATCGTTTGCATAAGTCAAGAGTAAGCATAAGTCAAGATAAAAATATTATATTTCAATCAACGTGTCAGAATAATAATTTCGTAGTCATTAAATTCATAATGAGTCTCCAATTATTTGTTAGTGTAAATAGGAGTACCCCTACAAAAATTGTCTTTGTGGTTTAGTCCAATTTGCACGCATTGTTTCAATTCGGATTGTTCATTCTGGCAGTCCCCATGATACTTTTTTCTTACGGTTTCCATCCCTAATATATAAATAAAATGATTGTTTTACTCTTATATGATTTTTTAAGTTAATATTATTATTTAGATCCTTATATTGTAATTACATTTATAGGACCCACCGCCTTCCCTTGTTGGAATTTTCACTTCCATCCCTCATCCCTCCCCTTCTTCTCCAATATACCAGCACCAGCAGCGACAAGGCTAACACCAATCATGAGGCCTGCAATGGTTAAACGTGGATCCAAGTAAGGTGGTAAATTCGTTTTAACCAAACTTCACTAGTACAAATCACATCGTTAATTGAATTAATACTTGATTGGACGATATACACTTTTGGAAAGCTTAAGTTTTACATAATACGACCTAAACATATATCCATAAAAAAACCAACTAATATTTTCATGAAGAAATTTTCCTTAAAATATGTTTTCCACTTAGTTGCTACTAGATCCTGGATATATATCTTCGTAAAAGTGAAATATGATTGAGAACTTATTAATTATATTAGACTATGGGATATGGGGACAACCAAAACCACCGCCACGTCACCAGGGGATATCCTCAGGACACAACCAAGAAAATGTCCGACAGTCCTAGACCTTCTTTTTTTAATTTCCACATCACATTTTTTGGTAATTAAAAAAAATTGTTTTATTTTGATTGGCCAGACTAGTGATGAAATTGTGATATGGTAATTAAAAAATTGTTTTTTTGATTGGTCAAACTTCACGTTCCAAGAATGTTCCTAGAGAGACAGTCGGATGACACCAACAAGAGGGACATACCTAGGGGGCGGTGTTCACCCACGTCCCCGGTGCTGACTAGACAAGACGCATCCCGCGTCCAAATGCACACCACATAGTCTTAGTGAAAACAATGTATTTTGTATGAGAATACATGATGATACATATATTAGATAATGATAATACTTTAGAGTTTACGGTGCTTTAAAGTTGTGTGGCTTTTGACTAGTGAAAGGACCACTTCTATCATTTTGCCAAGGAGAGCCGGCTTACGCATAATGACAATAGCGAACTATTTTGTACTTCTTTACCAAGAGAGTGGGGTTCCTTGACGCGGTTATACAACTCACGTGAGGTTACGAGTGAGGACTTTGACATTTGGTGATACATGTTTTTGAATGATTGGACTTATATTTTGTGTCTCACTAAATTGTTCTATTTAATCTCAATTGGCTAATTGAAGTGTTATATTTGCAATATCAACCTTGTACTTAGTAGGCTTTCATAAGGCTAACACTTTATTTTAATCGACATAAATCCTACGATTTAGAGGGGAACGATTCTAATAGGAGGTGCTAAGGCATAGTGAATGCAATTGGAAGACATTTTTGGTGAATCACTGGTTCTGCCGTAAAATAACATTTTGTAAAATAAAATAAAAACATTTTGGTTTTTTGTGTGTTCATTTAACTTCTAGTTGGACTCAAGTTGACTGATGGATTAAAACAAATTGGATATAGTTTTGTAGGGGCTTTTGTTATCATAAAGTGTTCCTTTCTGGCATTTGGTAGATCATGACATTTAAAAGGGAAAACGAATTAGTTGCTATTTTCAAGAAATTATTTGAGTGAAAAAGGTATTTATAGTTTGGGTAATTTCTACGATGTATTTAGTATACTAAACTAGTGGGAGCCCGTGCTCCGCACGGGTTCGGAATCGCTGGAGCACGGGTCCGAATAAATGCTAAAGATAACTGCAACTGGATCCAATGAGCAAGGAAAGCTACACTCCGTTCGTGATCCTCTGCCGAGAATCCCTCTCGGCCAATAGAGTTAGCTAGTGCATAAAAAAAAGGAAGTCTTGCGCCGGGCATGATCCCGGTGTCGAGCAGAGCAGAGCGAATATTACAGGGATTCTTTTATTAAGACCTTTCAGATAGATAGCCCTTCTTCCGTTGTTGGTAGTTCCTCAGGTCGGGCTGTTTATTTTTCAGAGCAGTGAAAGATTTGGAATCCATAGGGATCATTAGTGCAAGATTTCAAAACTTGAACTAAAACTGCAATTTGCTGTAAACCACATGGACCAAAACTATAATTTACTCCAAAATTAATTATTTTCGTAACTTCAGTTTTAACAGTTTTTATAACAGTTTTCGAAAGTTGGATGTTTTCAATAAGAATCCTTAAAAGTATAAAAACTAAATTAGAAACAAAGAACAAAAGTACGTTGCTATTTAAAGTACCTTTCAGATTAGATTTTCTTTCCAACCCTCACAGTGCGCACTGAACACAATACCGCAAAGTACATTGCTATTTTAAGTATCTTTGTTCTGTTTTTAACTTTTTTTCTATACCATATATATATATATATATATATATATATATATATATATATATATATATATATATATATATATATATATATATATATATATATATATATATATATATATATATATATGTCCACAACTTGACGACCCTATTGGGTACAGATGCCTTTGGATAACAAAAACATCACCTGGAGCTGCAAAATTTTACCACAAACACATAAGTTTCATTGGTGACCATAAAGTGTTAAATGAAAATTATACCAAATTATTTTTATTTAAAGATATGGTTCTGTTAAATTTGGCCTCTGTATGCAAATTTCTACCATATTTCCTTTCTCCTATAAGTGAAAAAGTTGAGAACTAATAATTAAAAGTTCTAATCCCTAGTTAAATGATAAGTTGGGAATTAATAATTAAAAGTGCAAACTACATAATTTCAAAGTCAAAAAAGAAAAAAACGTAAACATAGAGAATTTTAAGTTGCATACCTTTTTTATCCATGATATAGTTTAGAAATAAGTAAAGCCAAAATTCAAAGAAAATACGAAGATTTTTTTTCCTCTATCTACAATGAAGTATGTAGAAACAATGAATTTGGGTTAGAGACAATGAATTTGGGTTAGAGAAACTATACACTATGTCATATGTTCATCCATATTTACTCCTTCAGCGGCTGTACAATAAGCAAATATAACAAATAAATAACAAAAATCGGATTGAAAGTTTTACGAACCTTTTGATTTTTATAGATGCAGTAAAACAATTAACAGGACCTAGATTAAATGCAGTCGTTCAAAAAAAATAACCCTAAGTTAAAAATGGCAGAATGTGAGAAACAAATCCACCTAAAATAAAAAAATCATCAACCCTATATTGAAAAAGACAGAGTAAAAACCTTGTATTCCAAGAGAAATCCAAGAGAAGTCCATAGAAAGAACAAATATACCAAAGTCAAAACTTACCGGAGGTGTGTGAATGATATGATCAATGAATTTAGGAAAGACAGAGGTAGACGGCCATCAAAAGGGGTCCCCATAAAAACATATCAAAATATAGCCCAAAAATGTGATGCTAGCATTCCGTTTCCTTTCCTCAAGATTAAGGAGTCCCTTCAAAAATTCCAAGAAATTATATTTAAATGACAAGAAATAACATATGAGCAACCAATACACTATTTTAAAAAATAATTTTTTATCGGAGCTCATATCTCATTTGTCAATGTCCAACCTCCTCACTCACACACAGTCACAAACAATAAAGTTTAAAACTGCTAATCACATAAAATTTGGTTTTTATGCTAAAGTAAGACTTCTAAGTTTAATCATCCCACAGACCTTATGCAAATTTAGAGTACGATGCTATTAGTCCACATCTGAAAACAACTAAAAAACCAAAAATTCTATTAGTCCGACACACACACATGTTATTATTGTATATGAATAAATAATTCAATTATATATCAAATGCAATATTATAATTTCTATTTTCTAATGCCATTTAGTTCCAAAAATAGAAACATGAAATAGTTAATTTGAATAACAAAAAGGGTTCAACATAGATAACCTCAGCCAAAAAAGTACAAACCATGTATAATATGAATCTAGAATAAGGAAGCATGTTACCTGAGCCAGCCATGGATGTACTAATTAACAATTTTTTGTGCTCCACTTTAGCATGAGGTCAGATATTGTGGCCCTGTTAACAAAATCAAAATTGCACTACTTTAAACAATTCAAACGACGACAAATATAGCAAAACCAAAATTTAATAAAGAGTAATTAAACACTCATATTTAGGTAAGAGTTAAAAACCATCTTTGCTTATCATTCCATGCGACGCTCCTTTTTATCGACCATTCAACTTTCTGATTAAAAAAAACGATACCCCTACTTTAAAAACGAATTGTTCTTATAATTCATATATTTGTTCTTTTAAGCACCATTTATCATATTTGTAGTCTTTGTGTTAGGTTTTCCAAAAATCAAGTGTACAAACAACTAACCAAAATCCAGATTTTCTAGAAATCCAGGAAGCGTTTTCCAGAAATCTAAATACAAAATGAAAAGCTATACCTTAATATGATCAAGAGTGATCGTGAATGAGAGAGTTAGCTTCAATTAGGATGGATTCACGGCTACAGAAAATCTGCACCGAAATTGACCAAATAACATAATCATTAACACTAATTCTTCAAACAACCTACAAAAAATAATGTAAATTGAAATCAAGGAAATCTAGGTCAAGATGATCAATGAATATTTTCAGCAGTTGGGAGAAGCATACCAGCATCGGCTAGGGGTGGAGGACGACGATGGAAAAAGCATACATGATGTTTCCGAGTGCCCTCTAGTCTTTGTGTTAGGTTTTCCAAAAATCAAGTGTACAAACAACTAACGAAAATCCAGATTTTCTAGAAATCCAGGAAGCGTTTTCCAGAAATCTAAATACAAAATGAAAAGCTATACCTTAATATGATCAAGAGTGATCGTGAATGAGAGAGTTAGCTTCGATTAGGATGGATTCAAGGCTACACAAAATCTGCACCGAAATTGACCAAATAACATAATCATTAACACTAATTCGTCAAACAACCTACAAAAAGTAATGTAAATTGAAATCAAGGAAATCTAGGTCAAGATGATCAATGAATATTTTCAGCAGTTGGGAGAAGCATACCAGCATCGGCTAGGGGTGGAGGACGACGATGGAAAAAGCATATATGATGTTTCCGAGTGCCCTACTTCACGAACAGATTTGTCCCTATTTTGCAACTCGATCCGAGGACATTTTGTCAAATGAGCAAAGTGGAAGTTAGGGTTTCAATGAATCTTCAACTTAATCAACATAAAAGCTATTTAAAATAGCATAATAGATACAGAGGGTTTGTATAGATGTAATCGTAAGATGGAAACTCACGAAGATTAGGGCTTGAGAGGGTAGATAGCTTCGGTTGGTAGAGAGAGAGATGACACAGGAAGGAGTTGTGGGTGGTGGCGACTATGTGAAGATGAAGCGGTGGGAGTTTGGCGAAGGTGGAGAAGAACAACGTGACTGGCAGAGAGTAAATGGTGAGGCGGTGGCACGCTTCCATATGAAGGGACGAAAGGATTCGACAAAATGGGAGATCCGACCCGGCTACATACTAAAAAACACAAAGCGCAAAAAAAAACGTACACCATATGACGGAAATTACGGAAATTAATTAATAGAGTAATTGTTAAATGAGTATGTTTATTAGCATTTCAATTTCTCTTGTGTAAATCCACCGTAGAAATTTACCAATGTTTACTTCCTACATGTAACTAACACACACACACACACACACACACACACATATATATATATATATATATATATATATATATATATATATATATATATATATATATATATATATATATATATATATATATATATATATAGTCCGTTTCAAGAAAGAACCAATATTTTCCTAGGAACCGTAGGAACTTTTTGACTGAAATTTTTTTTTTTTCAAAAAAATGACATAATACACCTATTCGCTCATATTTAAGACTTTTTGTCAAAAAAAATTTGAAAAATAATATGTATACACGAAATGTGCACATATGCATTTTTTTCTCAAATGTGTATATGATCACGTTTCGTGCATATGTGCACATTTCGTGTATATATGTTATTTTTTCAATTTTTTTTATAAAATGTCTTAAATATAAGCGATTAGGTGTATTATGTCATTTTTTTTGAAAAAAAAAATTCAGCCAAAAAGTTCCTACGGTTCCTAGGAAAATATTGGTTCCCATTTGATATTTAGTATATATACATATATATATATATATATATATATATATATATATACCATATATATATATATATATATATATATATATATATATATATGGTATATATATATATATATATATATATATATATATATATATATATATATATATATATATATATATATATATATATATATATATATATATATATATATATGGGTGGGTTCAATGCAGAACCAAATTAAATCACCTAACTGTAGAACCATGTTCATCAATGAACAACTGTATGTAACATGCAAACAAAAAATATTTCAAAATTTCAATTATCCAACTATTTTTTTGATTATCAGACACAAGAAACAAGCAATGTATATATTCATAACTCAATCAATAAAACAAACTAGCATATGTAAACATATGTTCATTGATAAACAAATGTTCATTAGTGAACATATGTTCATTAATGAACATATGTTCATTAGTGAACAACACAACTTACAAGCGAGAATCACAAAAATTGCCCTTGTTGGCATTTTAACAAGCACCTTGTGTGCACCTAAAAAGCTGAACTGTTTAATTTAGAAAGTGGCGAGAGTTGGGATACTCCTTTGCCATCTCTATCTTCTTCGGATCTCGATTGACGCCTCTGATTTGAATGTCCTGTCAATTGAAAACAATTTGGAACTCATTTAGGTTAAAATAGAAACAAAAGCACCTATTATTATGGAAGGGAATATAAACGTACATGTGGATCAGTGTCAAAATCAAGCTGTAATGGACCTTCTTCGTCCTCCCAAATGTTGTATATAATGATGCGTGTGCCTTGATCATTAAGAAAATTGAACTGCAAGTGAAATAGAAAAAAAAGTTTATGAAATCCAGGACTCTGCTTGTATTTCTAAAACAATTTCATAGATAAAACAATAACATTATTACCTGCTATCGGAATGGTGGTCGAAATCATCGTCATGTACCCGATCCAGCACCGCGAATACAGAAAAGGAATCGACAATCTCTTGGTTTTGCTCATCGGAGGAATTACAATCGCTATGCCTACTGTCCTTTCCGTTACCATGGCTATCGGATCATGGCGTGAACTTACAAGAGAGATGATTAGCATGATGAAATTGTTGATTGGGGTGTCAGTTTTGGGGTTTTTGGATTTATGTTCATTGATAAACATGGTTCTGCAGTTAGGTGATTTAATTTGGTTCTGTATTAAACCTGTCTCTCTCTCTCTCTCTCTCTCTCTCTCTATATATATATATATATATATATATATATATATATATATATATATATATATATATATATATATATATATATATATATATATATATATATATATATATATATATTTGATTTGATCGTTCCGTACAGTCTGAAATATGTAATCATTACAATTATGTTAAGTGTGCTTGATTCCTATTTTTTTATTAAACATTGATTCATACAATTATATAAGTACAAAGAACTTTTAAGTCCTAATTTAGGTTTTTACAAGATAGCATTTAAATGATACTTGTTGAGTTTTTATATCATAAAGATTATGTCGGTGTATGTTGTTATATGGTAGTCATACCAGTTGTGACGGAATATGATTTTATGTTTCGATTCAACCAAGTAACCTCAACCTTAAAAGCATTCAAAAAAAAAAAAATTAAGACTACATGCAAAAGCGCTTGAAAATATTCCACACATTTTACGGTTACGTAGATGTGCTTTTTTTTTCCCCTCTTAAAAGGATGGGTTATTGTCATAATGGCCCAATGAACTTTTATCATTTGTTTTAAATGGTCACTGAAGTCTTTATTGTGCATTCTAGGTCCTTAAAATAGCAAAATCCATGTCTAAAATACCATTTTGTGGGATTTGACCGGGTCATCCGGTTAACACGCCTACGTGGCATGGCTTATCTTCCAAAAGGTTCCAGAAAATAACTAATGGCAGTTGCAGTTGCAGTTGCAGTTGCAGTTGCAGTTGCTGTTGCTGTTGCTGTTGCTGTTGCTCCTCCGCTCTCTCTTCTCGAAGGTACATTTCTCTTTATCAAATTCTTTATTATTTCTCTCCAATTTCCCAAAAGCCAGTTTAAATCTCCACATAAATACTCTCATTGGTGTACTCTGAACTTTTGAATTCTTATTATTCCTTCTTTTGTCTGTGAAAAATGTCGCATACTTCTTTATTCTCAGGAAAATCGTTTTTTAGGTCAACAACTGTGCTTTCTACTTCAAATTCGATATAAATCTTACATGACAGAGTATAACATTTCAATTATTTGAAATATCTGTTACCAATTTGAATTTGGAAAGTCACAGCTTTGACCTAGAATGATTTTGGTGAAGCAGGCTTGGTTATAAAGTAACTGATTCCAATTTATTTCCAGCAATTTGGGGACGCTGTCAGTGAGGCTCAACAACACTCCTCGCATTACAATGACAACAAATATTCCTAGAAGTTTAAAAATCAGCGTTGAAACCGATTTAGATGAGCTTGATCTTGCACGATTTCCTTCAAGACCTCACTTGAAACCGATCTTTTGTCGGAATTATCCTCCGATTGTGTCCCGTCTATCGCGTCTTTATCTTGCACCTCGACTCCCTTGTCTACAACTTCAAAATCCGGAAAATCAAGATCCTCCACCTTCGCCTGTGTTAACCGTACTCCCTTGTTTAGCATCTGTTCTCTGTTTTTATATACATACCTGCTCATGTAATCGATTCTAGTGGCGCCGGCTGCAACTACGTTCGATGATAACGATAATAAAGAATCGATAGCCGTGAATGGAGTCAAAATTGTTGACTTTCTTCGCAACGACCAATCAAACGACGTAATTTTGCTTCCATGCACAACATGAGCTGATCCATATGGTGTTGTCGTGATAACAGAAGGTGAATCTTTGCCACTTAGAGGCAAAATCGTTGATTTTTCGAGATTGAATGCATCGAATTGAGATGGGTTTAAGTGAGGTTGAACAAGAAGATGATCAATCCCGTAAAACTTTGCTTCGAAGATGATATCTTGGATGTCTAAAGATTTAGCTTTCGACGGGAAATTATCGGTTCTTAAAACAGAAAGAAGTATTGAGAAGATCAGGCTCTCTGTCGATAAAAGGGATTTGATCATAAGAACTGAAAATATTAGAGAACAGGGTGTTAGAGCCAGCTAGGGTTAGGTTTGTTTGGTGGTTTGGAAGAGCTGGCCGCCGACGTCAATTGCGCCGACATTGGTGGATGAATGGTGTTTGGGGTTGTCGAATTTGTGATTATTTTGGGAGAACGCAACCGAGAGAGGACCTGATTGTGAAAAAGGAGGCATTTTTTTTTCTGAAAGATTAGATACAAATGTGATTGTTGTTGAAGAATTGAAATGGGGTTTGGCGATGGTGATGAATGAAATTGCTGCGAAGGGGTTTGGAAGTTCTTTTCTACCCAATGTTTTTTAACCGGTAAAACTTGGAAAAAATACCTCCGTTCCCCTTTTTAGCAGGTCAAGATAAATTTTAAGGACTTACAACGCACAAAAAAATACTTCAGCAACTATTTAAAATAAATGGTGAAAGTTCGTTGGGCCATTATGACAATAACCCTAAAAGGATTAGATATAATAAGACATGTGATCTCGTTCTCAAATATATTTGATTTCTATATTGAAAATAAGAAACCGAAACAAAAACAATAATGAATATGAACAGTTAACTACTTTCGTAATTATAAATATATGTTTGAAACAAAGACAATATTTGATATGAATAGTTAATTGCTTTCATCGTCATAAATAAAGGTGTTTGACTGACTTAATAAGATGGAACAAAAAGATTTCAAGAGTTTAACATACGTGTGTTAAAGTAGAATTCTTATTGTATCATTTTACACATAAAAGAGGTGAAAGTAGGGACAACAAAGTGTAGCGATTACTACAAATCTTATTGTGGTTTGAAGTATATGGGAGATACACTAAATACTTCGTATCTTGTTGAGACGATCCCAACATGTGTAATGAATTGCAAACTTACACTTGAGACATTTAAAGATCATTTTGTATTGTAATCTGTTAGGACATATTTCACATTCTCCATCCGACCAAAGACCTTGAGCAAATGAGAGAGGGTGTTGGTGACCATCGGTGTTGAGAATGCCTCCGAACTTTATATTCACGAAATAATAGATACTTCTATAATTGTAGGTATATGTATGTGTCTCGCTCTGAAGTATCAACGGAGCACAAGCAGCATGCAAAGACTGAGCACAATTTTGACAATGATAGAAAGATTTATGAGGATTCAAATCTTCCTCACAAATTTCACAAAAGTATTGACTCTTATGGTTCTCAATTGGGAGGTAACTTAAGTTCATGGGATGCTTGTCATACTTGTGCCTGATTGTCTCGGGTAATAGCAAAGCACATTCCGGATGTATGAAAACATCACAAGCCTTGCAACTAAATACAAACTTTTTTTCTTTAAAATGTCTAGAAGAAAAATCTTGAATGGAACCATTACACATATGACAAAACGCATGATCCGTTTTTTGAACCAGTGAAAGAAGGTGATTAAGGTGAGATTTATGTGTGATTTCTTTAGGTATGAATCCACATGTAACATCAACATAGTATCCACATCGGTAACAATAATAGGCAAATCCATTGCAAGGTAGAGTACAAACATCACAACTGAACACGCCGAAAGAGAAAGCAAGGCGGTTTGCGTACATGAGAACAAGGACACATTGCGGGTGACATGGGTGGTTTTTTATTTTTGGGGGGAGTCGTGTGCACCACTCATGGAGAGCAAAGTCACAACTCAGATGATCACACTTGTAAAATGGCATGTCAGCCACAATTGGTCTGAGACATCCATTGCATAGCAGTTGGGTCTTTTTCATTGGGTTATGACAGTACTCTAATAACAACAAAGAAGAATTAATCTTCTTTAAGGAGGAGGTTTGGCCATCGATACCAATTTTTGTCGGATGAATTAGAATTAGAGGGTGTTGATGACTGGCGTGTGTTAGTGTTAAGTTTACCTGATAATCACTTGTTCCCGTTTCTTGGAAAAACAAGTGTTTTGGTAGGCTGTACGTTTCATCAGGAAACGGGAGATGAAGAAGATAAGGATGGTCAGCGTCTTTGTAATTTTTAACAGTTTTACCAAGGCCTGATAAATTGGAAATGGAATAAAAAGGTCGATTAGTATATCCTAGATAAACCTAATTAATTGTATTTTTTTTTTCATTTATGAAATTTTATACATTGAATGTTAATGAAAGGAAGGGTTTATTTACCGGCAGACAAAAAGATGGACATGAAAGGCTCTTTTCTTGATGTTGCGCAATCCAGATGAGCATAGTACATACATTTATCACATTTGTATATCCAAAGATCCGCTGTATCATAGAAATCACGACCACATACTTTGCATCTAGGAAAGTATTTAGCTATTTGATCTTTTCTTGAGAAGGAATATGAAATTGTGAGGGGGTGAGTATGATGAAAAGCACCATCTGTGGTTTGTTGGATTAGCAATTTTTCTGGTAGGAAAGCACATTCACTGTGTATGGTGAAACCGTGACAAGTGGCACATTCAAAGAAAAACCCTTTATGTTCCTTCCCACAAGCACTACAGAGGCATAAAATGGGCTTTGTGAAAGCACACAGCAAGTGTGGGTGGGACGGATGACGGATCATCTTTTTTCCTGCTTCCACGGCACAATTCGCATCAATCCGAAAATCACAATGGATGCATTTATAAAACCATCCACGATTCTTGTGCTCACTCTGACAAATAGAGCAGTTCCAAGCATTACCACTGTTTCTCATGACAAGAGGATCTGGGTGCAATGGGTGCTTTAACCTTGTGGAGAGCTCACCACAGAATTTGTGAAGTGAGAAATCACAATCAGATGATGAACATTTGTAGTAGTACATATGATACATACTGATTTCTTGACGACACCTCTTACATGTCACACCATGAAACCCCTCTTTCTTAACCTTCTTAACCCCATCGCCATCTTCATCTTCTTCATCTTCTTCTTCTTCTTCTTCCTCGTCTTCATATTCTAGCTGCAAATCAATGAGAGTTAATGGATGCTCGTGTTCAAGTACCTTCATTATAATTGTATTTCACATCTTAGACTCCCAATGTTAATATATATATATATATATATATATATATATATATATATATATATATATATATATATATATATATATATATATATATATATATATATATATATATATATATATATATAAAAGAGATGCTTGTCCCAAGTCAAGAAATTTCTATTTTGCTTTTTAGAGGTAACTTTTCCATTTCCAAAGAATCAATCAACCAAGCATATTGCCAAAACCAAGTATATTGTTCCCTCCGAGTCAACTACATACTTGTACAAGGGTGATCATTGATACCTTCCCTCTAGAGGTGCACAAAAGAACCGGTTTTTTAAATAACCGAAAAAGAAAACCGAACCGGTTTTTTTAATAACCGGGTTTTTAATAACCGAACCGGTTTTAACCGGTTTTTTTTATCTCAAACCGAACCGGTTTAAAAGCCCCGGTTTTTCTTCCGGTTAACCGAACCGAACCGGTTTAAAAACAAAAAAAAAACCGGTTTGAAACTCAATATCGCTTAAAAAAAAACCGGCCAAAACCGAACCGGTTATAACCGAAACCGGTTGGACCCAAATCGGTTTTTAAAAAACCGGAACCGGTTTTTAACCGGCTTTTGTGCACCTCTACTTCCCTCTAAGCTACTCCTACCCATTCCAAATAGACTCAAAGAATGATTCTTTTCCTTTTCTTTAGTACTAGGAATGCCCAACCCTGCATACGAAAGAAAATCAAACAAACAAATTCTAAAAAAAAAGCCAAGATATTCTTTTGTTGGAACTGTGAACAGTTTTAGATTCATATGACAAGTCACAGAACTCGTTTAATTGTTTGTCTTAAGTAGAGTCACCCTTCATATGAATTAACTTACATACATGTCACAAATTTTGAGATCTAACAATCTTGCGTTTCCATCATTTCAGTCCTTATCCAATATGATAACAAGCAATAATCATTATACAATATTTCTATGCAAATCTCGCTCATCTTGAACACAAATTAACGATAAACATGAGAAACTAACTTACACACTGAATCTTAATGTAAAAAAGCTCAAGGATTTTACATATATCTTGGAGATTCTTATGAATCGACGTTCCAGATATTCAATTGAATCATACATGATGTTGTTTGGATCACGAATTACTTGAAACCGATACGCATTCCGGCATAGATTGGGAGCATCGAACCGGAGATTGTGAAGTTATGCGAATTGCGATCCCGTACCCGAACTTTGTGACTATGATCTTTGCACTTGGATTCCAACACTCGGAAATATATTCAAACCTCGTCAGAACCAATCGATTGCTGAATAATTCAACAAAACTAATATAACACAATCATTTCCCAAGAATCAACCAACTTCTAGTTGATCAAAGTCCAGATACAGGATATATATATATATATATATATATATATATATATATATATATATATATATATATATATATATATATATATATATATATATATATATATATATATATATATAGGGTAAAGTTCAATTGAGAACCTAAAAAAGCCTAGGAACTTAAGAACCCATTTTATGAACTTTTTTTCTACACAATATTTTTCAAAAGAAAATATACCAAAATTTTTGTTATGATGCATCTAGAAGATATCAAAAAAAAAAATTCAAAAAAAAATCATTTTTTTAATTTTTTTTTCATATGGGTTTAGGGTTTAGGGTTTAGGGTTTAGGGTTTAGGGTTTAGGTTTAGGGTTTAGAAATCTCTTAGACACTTTAAATAAAAAAATTGGATGCAAAAAAATCATTTTTTTTATTTTTTTTCATATGGGTTTAGGGTTTAGGTTTAGGGTTTAGGGTTTAGGGTTTAGGGTTTAGGGTTTAGAAATCTCTTAGACGCTTTAAATAAAAAAATTGGATGCAATTTTTTTTTAAAAATATTGTGTAGAAAAAAAGTTCCTAGGTTCCTAGGTTTTTTTAGGTTCTCTCATGATCTCGACCCTATATATATATATATATATATATATATATATATATATATATATATATATATATATATATATATATATATATATATATATTTCTTTCTGAAATTAACATATAAGCATACATTCTGTTGCCAGCAAAATTTAACTTCACCGTTACTAGGTCAACAGACTAGATTCATTCGCTATTGGTGTGAACAAAAAAAAGCAAAATTGTTTTGGCCTCCCTCCTGTTAAAAAGCAACACCAATTTACAAGAGCTTACTTATGATCCACCATGCTTCATTTTCCCGGGCAGCATCTTCTTGGGCATGGTTACTGCCCGAAAAGCAGACGGGCAGAGCTCACTAACACTACACAAACTACAAGAAGGCCGAAGAGGCCAGAGTACAAATCGTCTGTCCAAATCCCACCAAAAGAGGATTTATCGGGACCCGTTCCGGTAGTGCCAACAACCCCTTCAGTGTATCCGGAATGTCCCTGTTATATTTAAACAAACGTATTTTCGAGCTTTTCTTCGTGTTAATTGCTTTTCTTGTGTAAAATCCAACCGGGAAAAATCAAAATTTGTAAGGTTGATTCATCCGCTTTTTCGATTATTTCGGGAAAAATCAATTTTCGTGAGGCTCTGTTTTTATGATACTTTTGTGGACTACTTGGGGGTTTCTTGATCTCCTTTTTCTGACGAGCACGGATTTCTGATAGAGAAGTGGATTTGGAGTTTGGATTGTGGTCTGAAGATATCATTCCTGATTTGATAGATGTTGGTTTAATATGCATTTTGTAGGTGAAGTTGGTTTGTGCCACAGCTACAGGAAGAATTGTGTAGTTGTATCAGTATTTACGAGAAAATTAAACAAGTCTGCACTTGTTTCAACTTATGAATGTCAAAAATGATTAAGAATTGCCAAAATGGTATTATGATATTTTATTGTGTCGTATTTACTCATGTCATGTTTAAATGTAGGGGGGGAGAGAAATTTTAAGAAGGGAAAACGTAATTTGGAGTGACCACTTGGTGATGCAGCAGACACGTCAAACTAGTAGCTCACCATCAGGTTGTAATTGTGTTGACAAAAATAGTGAAAGAGGAAACACAGTAAGTTATCAATGGACATGCCGAAAACAGAGTTTACAGCATTAATTCGGTTCCGACGAGGTTTCTAATTCTCTTAAGACTTGATAATCTAATATTAATGTGCATCCCATTTTGTAATCACTCGTCCATTTTCCTTCACAACTCGAGTTACCAAACACACATTGGAAGTCGTCTTTTGACCCGACTCCACAATCAATAGCTGAGTATCTTACTAAAACGGCGTAGCTTACACAAGTTAAATTGCGAATATAGCACATTTATGCACCAAAGGACGAACATATTACATATATTTGTAATTTGTTTCGCGCAACAAGGAAGAGATTATCGAGTCTATATATGTGAAAGAGAGAGGTACAGAGGGAGAGAGAGACGTGCACTTACGATCGCTGAACAGTCGGAGAATATGTCGCCGGAAGATCGCTGATTGTCTCTTGGGTTTCTTCCAACTTGCGACACGGTAAGACTATATGGAATAGACGGATGTTACCGTCGGTAACCCTAACCATCAAGGTAGCAATCGTGTGCGACTGTGCGTTATGAATATGACAAACAAATTAAAAAGAGACATTGTTATTTTGTAACATTTTATTGTCATTTTATAATCTTACCAGTTTAACCACACAAGAAAATTTGGATTTACCTAAAATTCCAATAAACATAATTATGTTTATTGGATACCATTTAATTTCACGTTGATCAGTTTTTATTTTTATTTATTTATTTATTTTAACGGCAAATATAACTTATCTAACGTATTCTTAAATTACACCTAAATTTCCATATATGTCTCTAATAAGGCTTGAACCCGTTACTTGACAACTTAAACAAAAACAAATTATAAAATAGAATAGACTTTAACTTTAGTCCCTAAGTTTAGCTATAGTTTGCAACTTTGGCCCCTAAAGTTTCTTTTATCTCAATTATGATTCTTAGTTGAGGTTTTCTGTTATGGGATTTTCTCTTTTATTTAAACTTATATATTTATTATATTATATGCGCACCATGTGCCCCATTTCTTCAAAAAAAAAAAAAAATTTTAATTTTATAAAAAAGTAACCAACTTTTTAGAATATGTAAAACAACACCTCCAACTACTAAAACATCATCAAAGTGTAGCGAACTATTGCTTTGTTTTTTAAAATAACATTGCAACCCGTAATAACCCAATTTATGGGTAAAAAGAACACGTAGGTTATATACTACTTACATTTTAAGGGTCCTGTTGAGCACGACCAACGACGAGTTATTTGATTGCACAAAAAAGGAAGACAATGCTATAATTTGATGGATTCTTGAAAGTTTGATGTCATAATAAGAAATTTTGAAAATGGATTTAACACATTGCTATTACGGGTAATAACTAAAGTATATTGATATCAAACTTTTTAGATAATTTACGAAATGAATGTAACGACCTGAATTATACACCGTTTAAATATATAAAAACTCGAGATTAGCGGAATATTGTCCCATTTTTTTAATATATACAAAGTTTGGTGTATATTCAAGTGTTACAACGGATATGCGAGAGTCACGACAAGCATTCCTTCAGGTACAATGTCTCTTGAATGTCTTCTAGTCCAATCCTTACTTCCTTTTACACCTGGTCTATGGTACTTGGATACATATCACAAATTCAAAAAATCAGACATAAATCTGGTTAGTACATAATAATACGTCAACGTATTACTACTACGGGAATCACATTTCCTACGTTAGCAACATATCTACACATTTGCATACAAGGGAAACATTTTCCCTTGCCTTACTATTCATTCCCATATTACCGGTATGAGGTGCACGTTCCTCATTTCGATTACACTATCAGTACTCGATAATGGTGGAGTACATATCCTCCGACCATTTCAATTCTTCCTTTCCGTACCCTGTACCGGTCATGGGAATTCGTTATTCCCAAGTCACAGTCCAAAACCCTTGCCACCTATTCATCGAGGCAATTCCCCGTATAGGTTTCCCATATCTCTATCTTTCGAGGCAGTTCCTCATCAGGATCTCGTTTCCCTATCCTTCGAGACAATTCCTCGGTAGGATATCGTATCACCATCATTCGATTTAGTTCCTCGACAAGGTTATGTATCTCTATCCTTGAGGCAGTTCCTCGACAAGAATCTATCCTTCGAGGCAATTCATCGTCAGGATTCTGTATCTCTATCATCGGTGAAACGACCAAAAATTTATAATATAAATATGTAATATAAGATGTGTGTACTTTAAAGTTTTATATGTAATAATATGAGAAATTTTGGTTGAAAGGGGTAATTTAGTCATTTTTCACATAAAGGGTAAATTGGTCATTTGACCAATTGTGGAAATTGCTATAAACTTTATTTATGATTTAGGACTAAAAATGCAAGAGTTATAGTTCCAAGTTGTCAAAATAAGTGTTAGTGTCAAAAGTCCAAAGAATGCAAGCTTAGGGACCAAAAATGCAAAATTTTTATAAATAAAAATAAATATAAAAGAGTGATTTATCACTCTTTCTCCAGAAGTTTGTAGAGAAATAGAGAGAAGAAGAGGAAGATACGGGAAGAAGAGGAAGAAGATGAAGTTTCACAAGAATTGGAAGAAGGAATTGAAGATTCCTTAGTAATCAAGGTAAGAACTCCACTATTCATCATCTTCTTCATATGAAATCTGGAAATCCGTGTGATGAAGATCATGGGATGTTTCCAGGAGTTCATCACCATCAAGTTAGACCAAAGTATCAAGTAGATACACAAGAATTTTAAAGAGTTATTGAAGTTTTGGTAAAAATCCATAGAAATGGGTTTGAACTCAAGAACCCTAGAAATTGGGTTTATGGGTTTGAAACTGATTCCCATTGATTTAGCAAGTTCAAAGGGTCATAAAGAATGTAAGAAATCAGTTCTAAATTTAAAAATCAAACAAAATGGTTTTTGGTCAAAAATGGGCATTACGGGAATGTTTTGAGCCTTGGAATGGAATTGATAATTCCCTGGTTTAAAATTTGTAGAAATTGAAGGGTTTTAGTCTTGGAACAAACCTTTATCGATTAAGTGGAGTATTAAGCACTTAATGTGAGAAGAATTAAGAGATCATAGCATAAAATCGGGAAAGACTGATCTGCTGCCCGAAGGCGCAGTGCGCCCCTATCATGGGCGCGGTGCGCCCTGCGTCAGGTTGCTGAGACAGTTTCAGATCAAGAGTCCCCTGTCAAGTGAATTTCATTTCTTGGAAATGGTTCAAAACTTATCCAATTGACCTCAAATTTTAAACATAGGTCTAATATGGTCCAAAACTTTATAAAAAATTATCGGAATTGAAATACGACCCTCCGAGGGTACTGTAGTAAAATACGTATAAAATACAATTTAACTAAAGTTGAGTTATACATTTATTTGGACCATTGATGGTATAATAAAGACTCTAACATGTTATAGAGTCAATTAAAATGTAAATTAATGTATCATATACTATATATAGGTGCAAGTCAAATAATCGGACACCGAAAGGGTAAAGAACCGAGGGACGTCTAAACGACGCTTCAAGAATTATTTGGTGAGTACATGTAGCATTTTTATCCATTTTGGGATACATGGCAAGTAAGTAAGTATTTTTCAGATTTCATATATTATTTTTATATGTGAAAAATATTTGCAAAAATGGTCCATTTTCTAGTTTAAATAGAAAGTTGACTGTTATATTTGAAAGTATGATTCTTGGCGATAGCCTAAATTATGATAGAGATATGTTTGAGTCAAAAGCTTGGCACTTAGCCATTTCTCGTGCAAGTAATGTTTTAGTTTCGGAAAAGTATTTTATGTTTGACTGGTATTGTGACTAGCATTGTTAGCAAGGGAACTATGTTCCAACCTACCCGGGTTAGGTAAGGAGTCTACTGGGGACAACCCCTTCGCGAAGTAGAATGCCTCAGCACTTCTACTGTTAGTATTGATCCGTTCTTTCTAATTGTAGAGACTTGGGGTATCACTTATAGTGATTAACGCCCTAAGTATAAAAATCCCAGCAAGTTTATAAAACCAGTCAAAGAAAGTATAAAAGACATTATTTTTGCAAAGTTTAATATATGATGCTTTTGAAAAGTAAAAAGGTATAATATATGTATATTATGTAGTTTTGACAAAGATTTATATTACGAAAGTTTATAAAAGTTAGGAAAAGAAATTTAACAATTGAGTCTAAAACTCATGTAACTCACGAGACAATTTGTCTTACGTATTTTATATTTATGCCATGTATTCCAGGTTCAGGTACAAAGTTGTGAGACAGGTTGAAGTTGCTAATAAGCACTAGGTGCAAAGGAGTGGAGCTGGATACAGCTTCCATATTTGGTATTGGTTGAATCCGTTTCTCTTAAACTTATGGTTGTTTGATATTGTAAATGTGATACCCCTTTTGTTGTATTTAAACAACTACAATGGTTTTTATTAAACCGTGTTTTGTAAAATATGTTTTATTGTAATATAAATGGTTTGAAGAAATTGGGGTGTTACAAGTTGGTATCAGAGCCATAGTTTAAGCGAATTAGGATTGGATCATTCCACTCCTAGGCTTAGACTAGTAAAATAGTCAGTTAAAGTTAGTTACATAAATTGTCATGTCTTAATGAATTAAGACATTAATTGTTAATAGAATTATATGAGTACATTTATGAGTTAAAAGTAGTAAATTGATACCAGTGAACAGTAGAACCAAGTGGAAACATTGGGAACAATAGGTGTAGGTGATTATGGTAATATGGGCCCGTATTATCATAATCACAGGACGCGTATTGTGCCTGGTGTACTCGCAAGGGAATACTGGGAAACTGGTGAAAATGTAGTAAACTAATATTATGATGAATTATGAATTACTAAAGTACTTGAAATTTTATAGCAAGATGCGAACTCGAAGTGGTCAAGGATCGTATGCGGAAAATCCGGATCCTAATGCAAGCCCTCCTATTCCTCCTCGACAGCCCCAAGCCGTTGACGATGGCAATTCTAGGGGTGAGGCCAATCCACCTCCATTGACTTTGGAGGCGATTCAGAAGTTGTTACATGATTCACAAGTGCAAAACAGACAGGAAATGACTCGTCTTCTGGATGAGCGACTGGGCGAAAGATCAAAGTCACAACCTGAAGATAGCGAGAAAAGTGTGGCTCCTGAAGGCACTAATCCGAGACAAACTTCTTCTCAAGGAGATTCATCTTCCAGATCACAGCCTCAGTTCAAGACTAAAGGCGCCTGTACTTTCAAGGACTTTATGTCCTGTCGGCCAAAGGAGTTTAACGGAGAGATGGATCCGCGAATAACAATACGGTGGTTGACCGAAATGGAACAAGTTCTTCGCATTTGTCGTTGTGACGAGGATATGAAGGTCGAGTTTCGCATTGACCTTGTTCCTGGAGCAAGTCCCATTGCTCGTGCGCCGTACCGTCTTGCTCCTACAGAAATGAGAGAACTTATGTCTCAGTTGCAGGAACTTCTTGACAAGGGGTTTATTCATCCCAGCTCTTCTCCTTGGGGAGCACCAGTGTTGTTTGTCAAGAAGAAGGACGGTACTATGCGTATGTGTATAGACTATCGCGAGCTCAATAAGGTGACCATCAAGAATCGATACCCTTTGCCACGAATTGATGATTTATTCGATCAGTTGCAGGGAGCTAGTTATTTCTCTAAAATTGACCTTCGTTCCGGATATCATCAAGTACGGGTGAAAGATGAAGATGTATGCAAGACTGCATTTCGAACTCGATATGGTCACTATGAATTTTTAGTGATGCCATTCGGTCTCACTAATGCCCCAGCCGTGTTTATGGACCTTATGAATAGGGTCTGTAAACCTTTTCTTGACAGATTTGTCATCGTTTTCATTGATGATATTCTGGTCTATTCGAAGAGTGAAGCGGAACATGAAGTGCACCTTCGTGAAGTGCTGCGAACTTTGAAGAATGAACAGTTGTATGCGAAGTTGTCAAAGTGTGACTTTTGGTTGCGAGAAGTTCAATTTCTGGGTCATGTTGTTTCAGCTGAAGGTATTAAAGTGGACCCAGCTAAAATAGAAGCGGTGATGAAATGGGATGCACCGAAGACACCTACAGAAGTTAGGAGTTTCCTTGGGTTAGCTGGTTATTACCGACGATTTATCCAAGATTTTTCTAAAATTGCAGTGCCATTGACGCAGCTAACGCGGAAGGAAGTGAAATTTGTCTGGGGAGAAAAACAACAAGAAGCCTTTGAAATATTAAAGAAGAAGCTGTGTGAAGCCCCAGTACTATCTTTACCAGAAGGCACAGAAGAGTTTGTAGTATACAGCGATGCGTCTAATAGAGGTCTCGGTTGTGTGCTTATGCAACGGGGCAAAGTTATTGCCTATGCCTCTAGACAGCTAAAAGATGCAGAGACACGTTATACTACCCATGATTTGGAATTGGCTGCGATTGTATTCGCATTGAAGATCTGGAGACATTATCTTTATGGGACGAAATGCAAGATATATACAGATCATAAAAGTCTACAATATCTTTTCACTCAAAAAGAATTGAATTTGAGACAGACACGTTGGATTGAGCTTGTGAATGATTATGATTGTGAAATAATATATCACGAAGGAAAAGCCAATGTAGTAGCCGATGCCTTAAGCCGAAAGGTTCGTGAAAAAGTTGTTAAAGGAAGATCCATGAGAATTGAAGTAGTTTCAACTTTAATTCAGAAGATTAAAGAAGCTCAAGACAGTGCTTTAACCGGAGAGAATTTAAAGAAAGAAAAGCTTGGGAAAAAGGTGGGGTTTGAAGTGAATACTCAAGGGTTGCGCACTTTTAAGGGACGTATTTGGGTTCCTAAATACGGAGCAACCAGAAAGATAGTCTTGGATGATTCTCACAAATCCAAGTATTCTATACATCCTGGAAGTACGAAAACATATCAAGATTTAAAGCAACATTACTGGTGGCCGGGGATGAAAAAGAGAATAGCAAAGTATATATCCCACTGTGATACCTGTGCACAAGTGAAAGCAGAACATCAGGTGCCGTATGGTTCTGCGCAGTCATTACAGATACCAGCAGGGAAATGGGAAGAATTGACCATGGATTTTGTCATGGGGTTACCGAGAACTCGAAGGGGACACGATAGTATATGGGTTATTGTTGACAGATTGACCAAAAGTGCCCTATTCCTCGCGTATAAAGAAACTGCCTCACTTGGAGAATTAGCTCAGTTGTACATCGATGAAGTGATCAGACGTTATGGAGCACCTTTGTCCATAGTCTCAGATAGAGATCCTCGATTCACGTCTAACTTTTGGGATTCTCTACAAGAAAAGATGGGAACTCGAATCAAGATGAGTACAGCCTATCACCCTCAAACAGATGGACAAAGCGAACGTACTATACAGACCTTGGAGGATATGTTGCGATCGTGTGCCATTGATTTTGGAGGTAGTTGGGACCAGCACCTACCATTAGTAGAATTCTCGTATAACAACAGTTACCACTCAAGCATCAAGATGCCGCCTTTTGAAGCCTTATATGGTAGAAAGTGTAGAACCCCAGTATGTTGGTTAGAAGCTGGCGAAGCAAAACTCACTGGTCCAGAAATTGTAAAAATGACAAATGAAAAGATTGGAGTGATACAGACTAATATGAAAGCAGCACAAGATCGCCAAAGAAGCTACTCAAATTTGAAGAAAAGACCTTATGATCTAAAAGAAGGCGATTTGGTGATGATAAAAGTATCACCTTGGAAGGGAGTGATAAGGTTTGGTAAGAGAGGGAAGTTGAGTCCAAGATATATTGGACCCTTCAAGATTCTGAAAAGAATCGGTTTACAAGCATTCAAGTTAGAGTTACCACCAGAACTCAGGGGAATACATGATACATTCCATGTATGCTATCTCAAGAAATACTTTGGAAAGAAGGAGTTAACCATTCCTTTAGAAGAGTTAAGGGTAGAAACACCCAACAGACTAGTGGAAGAACCTGAGGCGATGTTAGAGGTGAAAACCAAAAAGCTAAGGAACAGGGAAATTGACCTAGTATTGGTCAAATGGAAGCATTCACTGGGCACAGACTTGACTTGGGAAACATTGGAAAGCATGAAGAAGAGATACCCTAATTTTACAGATTTTGATGCGATTCCGAGGACGGAATCCTAATTAGGGGGAGGTAGTTGAAACGACCAAAAATTTATAATATAAATATGTAATATAAGATGTGTGTACTTTAAAGTTTTATATGTAATAATATGAGAAATTTTGGTTGAAAGGGGTAATTTAGTCATTTTTCACATAAAGGGTAAATTGGTCATTTGACCAATTGTGGAAATTGCTATAAACTTTATTTATGATTTAGGACTAAAAATGCAAGAGTTATAGTTCCAAGTTGTCAAAATAAGTGTTAGTGTCAAAAGTCCAAAGAATGCAAGCTTAGGGACCAAAAATGCAAAATTTTTATAAATAAAAATAAATATAAAAGAGTGATTTATCACTCTTTCTCCAGAAGTTTGTAGAGAAATCGAGAGAAGAAGAGGAAGATACGGGAAGAAGAGGAAGAAGAGGAAGTTTCACAAGAATTGGAAGAAGGAATTGAAGATTCCTTAGTAATCAAGGTAAGAACTCCACTATTCATCATCTTCTTCATATGAAATCTGGAAATCCGTGTGATGAAGATCATGGGATGTTTCCAGGAGTTCATCACCATCAAGTTAGACCAAAGTATCAAGTAGATACACAAGAATTTTAAAGAGTTATTGAAGTTTTGGTAAAAATCCATAGAAATGGGTTTGAACTCAAGAACCCTAGAAATTGGGTTTATGGGTTTGAAACTGATTCCCATTGATTTAGCAAGTTCAAAGGGTCATAAAGAATGTAAGAAATCAGTTCTAAATTTAAAAATCAAACAAAATGGTTTTTGGTCAAAAATGGGCATTACGGGAATGTTTTGAGCCTTGGAATGGAATTGATAATTCCCTGGTTTAAAATTTGTAGAAATTGAAGGGTTTTAGTCTTGGAACAAACCTTTATCGATTAAGTGGAGTATTAAGCACTTAATGTGAGAAGAATTAAGAGATCATAGCATAAAATCGGGAAAGACTGATCTGCTGCCCGAAGGCGCAGTGCGCCCCTATCATGGGCGCGGCGCGCCCTGCGTCAGGTTGCTGAGACAGTTTCAGATCAAGAGTCCCCTGTCAAGTGAATTTCATTTCTTGGAAATGGTTCAAAACTTATCCAATTGACCTCAAATTTTAAACATAGGTCTAATATGGTCCAAAACTTTATAAAAAATTATCGGAATTGAAATACGACCCTCCGAGGGTACTGTAGTAAAATACGTATAAAATACAATTTAACTAAAGTTGAGTTATACATTTATTTGGACCATTGATGGTATAATAAAGACTCTAACATGTTATAGAGTCAATTAAAATGTAAATTAATGTATCATATACTATATATAGGTGCAAGTCAAATAATCGGACACCGAAAGGGTAAAGAACCGAGGGACGTCTAAACGACGCTTCAAGAATTATTTGGTGAGTACATGTAGCATTTTTATCCATTTTGGGATACATGGCAAGTAAGTAAGTATTTTTCAGATTTCATATATTATTTTTATATGTGAAAAATATTTGCAAAAATGGTCCATTTTCTAGTTTAAATAGAAAGTTGACTGTTATATTTGAAAGTATGATTCTTGGCGATAGCCTAAATTATGATAAAGATATGTTTGAGTCAAAAGCTTGGCACTTAGCCATTTCTCGTGCAAGTAATGTTTTAGTTTCGGAAAAGTATTTTATGTTTGACTGGTATTGTGACTAGCATTGTTAGCAAGGGAACTATGTTCCAACCTACCCGGGTTAGGTAAGGAGTCTACTGGGGACAACCCCTTCGCGAAGTAGACTGCCTCAGCACTTCTACTGTTAGTATTGATCCGTTCTTTCTAATTGTAGAGACTTGGGGTATCACTTATAGTGATTAACGCCCTAAGTATAAAAATCCCAGCAAGTTTATAAAACCAGTCAAAGAAAGTATAAAAGACATTATTTTTGCAAAGTTTAATATATGATGCTTTTGAAAAGTAAAAAGGTATAATATATGTATATTATGTAGTTTTGACAAAGATTTATATTACGAAAGTTTATAAAAGTTAGGAAAAGAAATTTAACAATTGAGTCTAAAACTCATGTAACTCACGAGACAATTTGTCTTACGTATTTTATATTTATGCCATGTATTCCAGGTTCAGGTACAAAGTTGTGAGATAGGTTGAAGTTGCTAATGAGCACTAGGTGCAAAGGAGTGGAGCTGGATACAGCTTCCATATTTGGTATTGGTTGAATCCGTTTCTCTTAAACTTATGGTTGTTTGATATTGTAAATGTGATACCCCTTTTGTTGTATTTAAACAACTACAATGGTTTTTATTAAAACGTGTTTTGTAAAATATGTTTTATTGTAATATAAATGGTTTGAAGAAATTGGGGTGTTACAATCGGGGCAGTTCCTCGTCAGGAGTTTGTATCTCTATCCTTCGAGGCAGTTCCTTGACAGGATTCCATATCTCTATTTTCCAAGGCAATTCCACGTTACACTCCTCTATCTATGTCTATTGCGTCAGTTCCTCATTACACACCTATAGCTATCACCATTGAGGCAGTTCCTCATTACACATTTATATCTATAACCATTGAGGCAGTTGCTTATTACACATAATACAAGACTTATTAGGATGTGGTGCTTGAACCAGTGAAAGAAACTGATTTAGGTGGGCTTGATGGGTGATTTCTTTAGGTATAAACCCATAACTAACATCAACATTGTATTTGCATTCGACACAATAATATGCAAATCCATTGCAAGGTATAAGACAAACAACACAACAGAACACATCCGTAAACATATGAGGAAGGATACTTGAGTAGTTGAGAACAAGGTATGTTGGGAGTGAGCTTGGTGGTTTTTTATTTTGGGGAGGGGGGGTGTTGAGTGCACCACTCATGGAGAGCAAACTTGGAACTCTGATGCTCGCAGATGTAAAATGGCATGGTGGACATGACTGGTCTCACACATCCATTGCATAGTAGTTGGGTCTTTTTCATGGGGTTATAACACATTAACGATCAAGAGTTAATCTTCTTTGAGGGGGAGGAGGAGGTTTGTCCATGGTTTTGCATATCAACTAGAATTAGTGGGTGTTCATGACTGATATGTTGTAGGCTTACCTCATCATTAGCTATGAACATCCAGACCCAGTTTGTTGGAAAAAGTAGTGTTTTGGTATGCTGTAAGTTTCATCTGGGAATGGGAAATGAACAAGACCAGGATGGTCAGCTTCATCAAAATTTTTAATGGTTTTGCCAAGACCTGATAAATTGGATATAAGTAGTGTAAATCAAATAAGGCTACGGACACTATAATTTAATTACTAAATGATAAGAAAAGCAAAGCAATCGTAAAATGATTTACCATCAGGCGACACTCTAATCGCACAATCGAGGTGGGTATAGTACATACATTTATCGCATTTGCATATCCAAAAATAATCCGGATCATAGAAAACATCACCACATACTCTACATGTTGGAAAGTGTTTAGCTCTTTGATCTTCTCTTGGTAAGGAATATGAAACTGTGAATGGGTGAATATGATGAAAAGCACCATCTGTGGTTTTTTGAATTAGCAATTTTTCTGGTAGGAAAGCACATCCACAATGTATGGTGAAACCATTACAAGTGGTGCATTGATAGATGATCCCGTTATGTTCCTTCTCACAAGCCTTGCAGTTGCACAAAATGGGTTGAGAGATTGCACAAATTAGCAAGTGAGGGTGGCACGAATGATGGATCATCTTTTTTCCTACTTCCACAACATAGTTTACATCAATATAAAAACCAGAATTATTGCAACAATAACACATATCTAGGGGTGTGCGATCGCTTTCACAAATAAGGCATGGCCAATTAAAAGCCATATATAGCTGGATAAGAGAGTGTCGGTGTAATGTGTGATCTAACCTTCTGGAAAGTTCAATACAAAACTTGTGAAGTTAGAAATCACATGATGAATCTCCAATACATTTGTAATAGTACCTACGGTACATGTGGATTTCTTCACCACACCTGCCACATGTGACGTCATGAAAGCCCTCTTTTGCAATTAGATACCACCACTATCATCTTCTTCTTCTCCTACATATTCTAGCTACAAATTAATGAGCTTGAGTGGATGTACTTCAAGTGCCTCCATTATGACGATATTTCTCTTTGTAATAATGATGTTACACTATCTTATTTATAACAAAGAAAAAGAATATATGCGTGTGGCAAGTTTATGAAACCAAGAACCCAAGTGGGCTTTGTTTTTTATATACAATTGTTTATTTTTGCTTTTTTGGTATACAATTGTGATCTAATCTTCTTTTCCCTTTTTGGTATTCAATCTTCGCATAGTCATTTAATTTGGTTTAAGTAATTAAAGAAACCAAGCTTCTCTATTTGTCTCTTATAATAAGGAATTTATGGTGATGGTTTTATATCAACGAATTGCTTAATTTATCATCTTTTTATGAATGTTTCAAACAACTTAATAATAAGTATACTATGATGCTGTAATGTGGGCATTGTTTTCTTAAAGTCTTCATTATTGTATATTTGCTTTCACATTTTCTTCTTTTTTCAGTATCATACGTAATGAATAAACACAACTGAAAACTATAAAGCATAATTCTTTTCCTTTTTCCTCATCTTTAACGTTTAGTTCCCGAGTTTTAGCATGGAGAGAAAAGAAGAGAAAAGAAAGAATGAGAGAAAAGAAAGGAAGGGAAAGGAAAAGGAAAGTTATATTTTCGTGTTCCCGAGTTGAAAGAAAATCAAAAGAAAGGAACATTTTATGTGTTCCCGAGTGGAAATGAAGAGAGATTAAATTTATAATTAAGTGTTTCTTTTACCGGTCATCTTCTTTCTCTCCAAATCCTTCCTGATCAAAATGAAAGTTAGAAGGGAATATTATCCGTCATTTTCTCTTCTCTTCTTTCTACTTCCTTCCGTGAAAAAAACACAGGAACATCAAAAATTTTCTTTTTCCTTTTAGTTCCATCCACATATATCCCTTTCTCTCCTTAAATGAGACTCGGGAACATAGCACCTCTCTAACAAGTAAGGAATAAGTACCAATTTTAAGTTGTACATCAGTCTTGTTTTATTATTATGTATAGTGGTTAGAGTTTATTCATGTTATGTAGATGAGTTTAAAACAACTAAATACCAATTGGAGTTAACTGTTAAAAGATCTTATACGGTGATCGTTTTCCATTTATTCAGAAAATGATATATAGGAAATTTGATAAATTAGAATACAAATGATTTGCATAGCTTAAGATGTTATGAAAGTTGTAGCAATATTTAGTTTTTAAGGTCTCACAAAATATGAAAGCAAGCAATCTGAAAAAGTAGAAAGCAAAGTGATACTCAACCATGCCCAACTGCCAATAAATTCTAAGGCAAACCAAAATTGATTTTTTTGTTATACCTATCACTATGTTATAAACTACTCATATACAATCATTCACATTGGAAATTATTTTTTATTGTAATTTTGTGCAACGCGTTGCAAAATTCAACCTCAAACAAATAATTTTGTATTTGAGTGACAATCCACCCACTAGATTAAATTCATTCAGGCTGCCACTACAACAATACAAAAGTAGGTAGGCGGGCTTTGCACCCGAAGATGGTACACCTCTAGAATCTATGTACGAAAAAATTAAATGACAACAAAACTAGGTAAGTAAGGAAAAACATGGATCGAGAGACTCAATATGATTAAAGCATGAGGATGATGATCATGTTACTACCTTGAACACAACAATTGTTTGCCCTTTTATTGAGTCTATTATGTTGGTTGTGAAAAAAATCCAAAATGTTGAAGCTCACATTGTAGAAAGGCTATGTTTGACAAACTAGCTAAAAAGCCAGTTGATAGTTGGAAAGCTAGTTGTTGGCTGATAGCTGATAAGCTAGCTAGTAGCTGATAAAGTATGAAGTTTAGTCAAAACTAGCTTATCAGCTGGTTGGATATAAAGACCCTAAAAGAGTATATGGAAAAGTGAGTTTTTATGATTATTAAGGGTATATTTGGAAAAAAAAATTAAAAATCAATAAGCTCGTTAAAACACTAGTATAAGTAGTTTTTTAAGAAGCTAGCTAAGCTGGCGTGTGAAAATGACAACCATAAATAACTCAAAAAATAAGCTAGTTTATCGGTTAGTTGTGACGAGACAAACATAACATAAATGTAGTAAAACTTATTTGTTGTTCAAGTTATCACTTTCCAACACTAGTTTACAATTTCTTTATAATTCTACAATCGATTACAGATGATACCAAAAGTTACTCAAGATGATATCAAAATGAAACTTAGTAAATCAATGATCAAGATGAAGGAGGGTCAAAATTTGAGAAAGCATCAACTTTAGATTGAACTAGTTTTTTGTGTAGCATGCACGTCAGCATATCCTTTTGTATGGCGCATAAATACATTTTTTGCATATAACATCGGCTCATATTTTGAGAAAATTATGAAGACAGCATTAGCACAATTTGGGGTTTCCGGCAACATGCATTGATTTAGAATTAGCAATGGTTTATGTAAGTCATGGCCCATGTGTCACGTACTGTATTATAAACTTATATAGAACATTTGTTATTGTACATTATCAACGTCCATTCTTTTATTTATATAATGATACAAAATTTCAGGATTGCATAAAAATTCACAAGAATAGAACAAACTTTCACATTAAATTATGGGTTTCCAAGTGGAAGGGGAAGAGAGAATTTTGGTTGTAACTCTTCTCATGGTGGCCGAAACTTATTCGGTTGGGGCCAAAATATAACCCAGTTAGTTTTAATTACAAGCATGACGTATTGTTTTTGAAGTGGCTTTATGATATTGACGTTTAAATGAGAAGCACTTGCTACATTGGGGAAACTTTATTAATGAAGATAAGTTGCAAAGTTTATAATTATGAAGATAACATTCAATAATGAAATTAGATGTTTTCAGGCTTTGGTTTATTCAATAGATTTGTTCCAATTCGTGGTGGAGAACATAATCGATTTCGGTTTTATACTATTGAGGTAATCTTGTGTAAGATCCTATACGGGTATACTCAAATAAGAAACCGAATGGTATATTCAGATGGATAAATAGAAATGAAAGCCTTATACCGGGTTGTGTACCATGCATTGGATAGTTGTAACTTATGTACAACAAAGTGTCAAAACATGTGAAGGGTATCAAGGAACGAAAAGCATGGTACTTAAGTGGTATACAAATTGTATTGACTTTGAACTCTAACAATTAGTTTCCAACAATATTAATGTAAAAAGGGAAAGAACAAAATCATGGACGAAATATATTACATGATAGATCACTGTGTTTTGCTTAAGACTAAGATAAGGTACCTTTAAAACTTATTAGCCACCATACTAAATTTATTAGCCTATTAGCCACCATACGGATTTACTTTGGACCTGTGGTAGTACATCTCTATAGAAGACATGCACCTCTTTTACAAAACAGACCACATTGGCAGCAAAAAACAATTATGTATAAGAAATGTACAAGTAGTTGATTTATATGGTGTTGACATGAAACCAATATAATGATGCAACCTAGGTGTTTCAGTTTTCAAAGAAAAACTCTTGCATAAAAGATTAGATCATGCAACATGTAATCTTATTTTCAAAAATTATTTGAGTTCTATGTCAAAAACAACCACCCGAAACCAAAAAAAAATACGAAAAGTAAATTAGCTTAGTAGTTATAAATAGATGTTACGGATTGCAAAAGTTAGCACACACACAGAAAGTTAATTTATTATTGTATCATCTTACACATAAAAGAGGGAGATATACAAGATAGAGTAACGACAATTACACATCATATTGTGTTTTCAAGCATGTGGAAGAGAAACTAGAACCTTCATATATTGTTCAAACAGTTGTGGCAATGAACTGCAAACTTACACTTGAGACATTTAACAATCAGGTCATACTGTAAACTGTAACGACAGATGATACATGGGCCATCCAACACAGTACCTTGAGCAAATGAGAGAGGGTGTGGGTGGCCATGAGTGTTATGAATGCCTCCAAACTTTATATTCACGTAAATGTGAACACCTTTATTATACAAGCTATAGGTCTTTGTCTCACTCTGAAGTATTAGAGGAGCACAAGTGGCATGTACAGACTGGGCACAATGTTGACAATGATAGAAAGATTTATGAGGATTCAAATCATACTCATAAATTTCACAAAAATATCGACTCTTATGGTTCTCGATTGGGAGGTAACTTAGGAGCATTGGATGCTTGTCATACTTGTGCCTGATTGCCTTGGGTATTAAGAAAGCACATGCGGGGTGTATATAAATATAACAATAATTGCACCTGTATAAATAGTATTTTGAAGCATTCGTCGATGTGAGACACATAATACAAGACTTATCAGGATGTGGTGCTTGAACTAGTGAAAGCAAGTGATTTGGGTGGGCTTGATGGTTGATTACTTTAGGTATAAACCCACAACTAACATCAACATTGTATTTGCATTCGACACAACAATATGCAAATCCATTGCAAGGTATAAGACAAACAGCACAATAGAACACACCGAGAAACATATGAGGAAGGACGTTTGAGTAGTTGAGAACAAGGGTATGTTGGGGGTGAGCTGGGTGGTTTTCTATTTTTTGGGGGAGTCGGGTGCACCACTCATGGAGAGCAAAGTTGCAACTCCGATGATCACAAATGTAAAACGGCATAGAGGACATGATTGGTTTCACACATCCATTACATAGCAGCTCGATCTTTTTCATGGGGTTATGGCACATTAACAACCAATAATTAATCTTCTTTGAAGAGGAGGAGGTTTGCCCATGGCTTTGCATATCAACTAGAATTAGAGGGTGTTCATGACTGATATGTTGTAGGCTTACCTCATCATTAGCCCAGTTTGTTGTAAAAAATAGTGTTTTGGTATGCTGTAAGTTTCATCAGGGAATGGGAGATGAACAAGACGAGGATGGTCAGCATCTTCAAAAAGTTTACCGGTTCCGTCAAGACCTGATAAATTGGAAATAACACTAGTGTATATCAAAATCAAGTACAGATATGCACATGATAATTTAATTACTAAATCATAAGAAAAGAAAAGCAAACGCAAAATGATTTACCAGGCGACACTCTACTTGCACAACCCAGATGAGCATAGTACATACATTTATCGCATTTGTAGATCCAAATATTCCTCAAACTATCGAAATAATAACCACATACTCTGCATCTAGGAAAATATTTAGCTTTTTGAACTTCCCTGGGGAAGGAATATTAAATGGTGAGTGGATGAGTATGATAAAAATCACCATGTGTTCTCTCTTGGATGAGCAATTTCTCTGGTAGGAAAGCACATTCACTGTGTATGGTGAAGTTGGTACATGTAACATCCTTAAGCTAGGGTAAATAAATTAATGAATAATAATAATAATAATAATAATAATATCTAATAATCATAGTAGTTACAATATAACAAATAAATTTATTTACTCATCTTGAAGAAATAATTAGTTTAGAGTAACTAATTAAGGGTAAATATGGAATTACCATATGAGGTTCTAGAAGGGGACTATTGTAACACCCGACTTATTAACAAAAATACCCCAAAAATTTTTATTTTTCAAGCCAAATATTTTACAATAAAACCATCAGTACGGGGTATCAGTTAACAAAATACAAGTACAAGTGTATCACGAAGTACAATACATAAATATTATACATTCTTCAAGCCGGGATGTCACTTCAAATTCAAAATCATCAGTCACGGACTTTGTCTTTTCCTTTAGCAGGGTCACGCTCACCTGCAGGGACATATCAAACAAACTGTGAGCTATATAGCCCAATGAGTAATCAAGCAATTAAACAAGCATATATAAGAGAATAACAACAATTAAACTCTTAAACAATTTCTGTCCCAAAAGTCATGGTCATTGCTGACCGCACCATATATCATAGCCCGAAGGCCACACCAAAATCATAGCCCGAAGGCCGCACCGAAATCATAGCCCGAAGGCCGCACCAAAATATCATAGCCCGAAGGCCGCACCGAAATCATAGCCCGAAGGCCGCACCGAAATCATAGCCCGAAGGCCGCACCAAAAATGTCATATATGATATAAGTGAGATTACTCACATGAAGGCTTGCTACAACTAGCATTCGTCGTTCCTTGCTTTCCAATGTATTCCGTAAGGTTTTGTCCCGTACCTATAATTCCATTTATTTTCAAAATGATTATAGGTTAATAACCGTTCCAATTAACTCTAATACAATAGAGTTCAATATAATATCATTATAAACAATGCCTAGTTAATAAACTTTCCGTTTACTAACTTTTTATGAATTTTACTTTTCACCGAGGCATTCGAACCGGTCTACAGTGCCCCCGAGGGGTCGAAAACTCAATATGAAAATTTTCCCAAACTTTTCAGACCATAACGAGCCTATGGTTCAAATTTGAGCTAAATTGGACAAGCCAAGCAAAAGTTAGCGTTTTTGATCCCCTGCCTGGCCTCTACTCGGAGGCGCACTGCGCCTAGGGGAGGGCGCACTGCGCCTGGGCGCACCCCGCCTGGCTCTGGGGCGCACTGCGCCTAGCGGCAGTGCAGGTCCCCTGGCCAGTCGCGATTTATGCACTGTAGCTTGCAGATTTGGTCCATTAAGTCCTTATTTCTGTTCTTAATCGCTTGGGGTTTGTTCCTAGGCTAAAACCTTACATTTTAACAAGGTTTTCAACCATCAAAACCCACTCAATCAATCATATGAAGAATTAGGGTTCTTAGTTCTAACAACCTCAAATCTTCAATTTCACCAAATATAACAACCTACTTCCATTTTCTTTAGTTAAGTCCTTGTTATAATGACTTAATGGAAGTATTACATCAATCTTAACACCCAATCATAACTGTAATTGCAGTTTTTGAGTTCTACAAAACTCATCAAGAACAACTAGTCAAGAGTTTGGAAACTTACCTCTAAACTTCCAATTATACCCTTGTAAATGCTATAATCCAACTAGCAAGTTCCAAGCCTTCAAGAACCTTCAATCCTCTGTAGAAATCAGCTCCTAGAACACTCCCGTAACTCCCAAAATTCTGCACAAGTGTTTTCTTTTATACCTCCAAAGTTTACATTTTTGGTCCTTGAAGTTCTAAGTCTTAAACTCTTGCCACCATTTACACAATTTATGACACAAATTCAGTTTATTATAACATTTTAAGTCCAAGACTTAAAATATTATTACAAAACAAGTCCTTTTCTGTCAAAAAGACCAAATTACCCTTTTGAGGTAAAATGACAATTTTGCCCTTTTTATTATAAGTATATAATAAACATGTTTTTGGCGTTACAAATTCTCCCCTCCTTTAAGAGATTTCGTCCTCGAAATCATACAAAAAGTTGAGGATATTTTTCCCTCATTTCACTTTCGGTCTCCCACGTCATGTCGGCACCTTTGTGATGGCGCCAAAGGACTATCACCATGATCTTCTTATTTCGCAGCTGTCTTGTCTTGCGGTCTAACACCCGCTCGGGTTGTTCTGGATATCTCAGCTTTTCATTCACTTCAATTTCAGCAAGAGGTATATGTTGAGACTTATCAAACAACGTTCTCCTCAAATGGGACACATGGAATACATCATGTATACCATGAAGTTCATCAGGTAAGTCCAATCTATACGCCACAGCTCCAACTCTTTGGGATATACGGAAAGGTCCAATAAAGCGAGGACTTAACTTCCCTTTCTTCCCAAAACGAATTAATCCTTTCCAAGGGGATACTTTGAGCATTACCATATCTCCTACTTGGAATTCTATCGGTTTCACCCGTTTGTCCGCATACTGTTTCTGTCTATTCTAAGCTACCTTCAAATTTTCGCATATCAGTTTGATCTTTTCTTCAGTCTGTGCTACAATTTCGGGTCCAGCCAACGGATTTTCCCCAACTTCAGTCCAGCAGGTCGGAGTACGGCACGGTGCTCCATACAAGGCTTCATACGGGGCCATCTGAATGCTGTAATGATAGCTGTTATTGTACGTGAATTCCACCAAAGGCAAATGATCTTCCCAGCTTCCACCGAAGTCAATGACACACGTTCTCAACATATCTTCCAAAGTTTGAATGGTTCTTTCACTTTGGCCATCGGTCTGCGGGTGGTATGCGGTACTCATAAGTACTTTTGTACCCAATTGCTTTTGAAGACTCTGCCAAAAATGAGAAGTAAATCTGCTGTCTCGGTCCGATACAATCGATGCTGGTAATCCATGTCGACAAATCACCTCATCAATGTAGATTTTCGCCAGTTGATCTACCCTGTACTTTTCTTTATATGGTATAAATTGTGCCGATTTGGTCAATCGATCAACAATCACCCATATAGAATCATAACCTCACGGTGTCCGCGGCAACTTTGTCACAAAATCCATGGTAATATGGTCCCATTTCTTCTCTGAAACCGGCAATGGTTGTATTTCCCCGTACGGTTTCTGATGGTTTGACTTCACTTGCAGACAAGTCAAACATCCTTCCACAAATCTTCCGATGTCCCTCTTCATTCCTGGCCACCAATACATCGGTTTTAACGTCCGATACAGCTTGGTACTGCCCGGATGAAGTGAATATCGGCTATAATGGCCATCTTCTAGAAGCAAATTCCGCGCCTCTCCTTGTTTCGGGACCCATATTCGGCCTCTGAAAGTCTTCAATTTCTGAGCATTTTCTTCCAGATGCTTCAAATATCCAACCATTCGTTCACTTTTAACATTCTCCGGCTTACATGCTTCTTCTTGTGCTGAACGGATCAATCCTGGTAACCGGCTTACTACACCCATGCATGCGGATGTAATTTTTAGAGGAACTTCTTTTCTGCTTAGTGCATCTGCCACCACATTCGCCTTGCCACGGTGGTACTGAATTTCACAGTCAAAGTCTTTCAACAGATCCATCCACATTTGCTGTCTCATACTAAGCTCTTTTTGGTCGAAGAGGTACTTCAGGCTCTTGTGATCAGTGTAAATGACCAAACTTCACACCGTATAAATAGTGCCTCCATAACTTCAATGCTAAAACCACCGCAGCTAATTCCAGATCATGAACTGGATACTTCTTCTCGGCATCTTTCAATTGGCGGGACGCATAGGCTATGACCCGTCCTTTCTGCATTAGCACACAACCAAGACCAATTCTAGAAGCATCGCTGTAGATCACATACTCTTCTCCGCTTTGTGGTAAAGCCAACACCGGTGCTTCACATAAAGCTTGTTTCAACTTCTGGAATGCTTCTTGTTGTTTTTCGGCCCACGTGAACTTTTCACCTTTCTTGGCCAACTTGGTCAACGGAGCAGCTATCGAGGAGAAATTCTCAACAAATCTTCTGTAATAACCTGCCAAACCAAGAAAACTTCGTATCTCAGTTGGGCTCCGGGGCGGTTCCCACTTCATCACGGCGTCAACCTTTGCTGGATCTACTTTCACCCCTTCGGCATTGATTACATGGCCAAGAAATTGAACTTCTCTTAGCGAGAAATCACACTTGGAGAATTTCGCATACAACTTTTCTT
Source organism: Cichorium intybus (assembly GCA_023525715.1). NCBI lineage: Eukaryota > Viridiplantae > Streptophyta > Magnoliopsida > Asterales > Asteraceae > Cichorium > Cichorium intybus. The sequence goes on along the minus strand of CM042010.1, from coordinate 150,733,368 downwards.
GACGAAGCAGCTCTAACATCTGTCGCAGGTGTATCTCATGTTCAGCTTGGCTCCGAGAATACACTAAGATGTCATCAATAAACACTATCACCGAGGTATCAAGGAACGGTCGACACACCCGGTTCATGAGATCCATGAATACGGCTGGAACATTGGTTAACCCAAAAGGCATCACTAAAAACTCATAATGACCGTATCTCGTTCGAAAAGCTGTCTTCGGGATGTCTGACTCCCTTATCTTCAACTGGTGATAACCCGACCTCAGGTCAATCTTGGAAAAATAGGACGCGCCTTGCAGCTGATCAAACAAGTCGTCTATTCTGGGTAGCGGGTACTTGTTCTTCACCGTGATCTTGTTTAATTCCCGATAGTCAATACACATGCGCATTGACCCATCTTTCTTCTTAACAAACAAGATAGGGGCTCCCCAAGGCGATGTACTCGGTCTGATAAAACCTCTGTCTAGTAGTTCCTCCAGTTGCTTCCGCAGTTCCACCATCTCTGAAGGTGCTAAACGGTATGGAGCTCGGGCAACAGGTGCAGCTCCCGGAACTAGTTCAATCATGAACTCAACCTGTCGATCTGGTGGCAACCCTGGAAGTTCGTCTGGAAACACATCTGGGAATTCGTTCACCATGTTCACATTCGCTACCCCTACTTTAATAGGTTGAGCCACCGATACATAAGCTAGATAGGACATCCCTCCTTTACTGATACAGCTTCGGGCTTGAGCAAAGGAGATGATTGGCATTCGCAATCGAGGTCGTTCACCCTGAATCTTTATCCATTCTCCATCCGGTGTTAACACTGTGATGTTTTTATTTCTGCAATCCATGTTAGCATAATTCGTTGCTAACCAATCCATTCCCACAATCACTCCAAATTCATTGGTAGTCATCGGCTTCAAATCTATAGGGAAAACGGTCCCGTAGATTTTAAGCTGACAACCTTCCAGGTGTTCGGAAACCCAAACATATCTGCCGTCTGCTATAGCTACTTCCAAGCTTTCATCCATTGGAGTTAACGGTACGTTCAGGCGAGACAACAAAGACTCCGATACGAAACAGTGAGTAGCCCCCGGATCAAAAATAACATATACAGGTATGGAATTAAGAGTGAAGATACCTGTCACCACATCTGTTTTCTCACGGGCTTCCTCCACAGTCATCTGGAAAGCTCGCGAGGCCACTGGTCGTCCCCTGTTCTTCGGCTCTTCTTTCTTTCCCACTTGATCATCCCTGGGCCTTTCACTGTATGCTCCAGATTTCAGTTGGGAACAATTCAGACGAAGATGATCCGTGGCTCCACATTGGTAACATCTACGCTCCGCCCGACAGTTAATGGCTTCATGTCCCGGTTTTCCACAGTTTCGACAATTCACAGATGTAGTATTGACCCAACAACTGCCAAAGTGCCTTTTTCTGCATTTTTCACACCACTTTCCTTCGTCCTTCTGGCTTTTTCCCCTAGACCCGGATTGTTGCGACTTTTTCTGAGGCGTCCAACCTTGGTCTTTCGCCTTTCTTTTTGTTTCAACGACTTTCTTTTCATCTTCTTGTCGCTTTAATTCGGTCTCCCTTTCTGTGGCTCGATCCACCACTTGCCGGAAAGTAGTTAGTTTCAACGGTTGCACTATTTCTCTAATTCGGGTTGTCAACCCCCGGACATACTTGTCGATCTTTCTCTTTTCAGTGTAGATATGGTGTTCCGCAAACCTAGCTTTCTCCAGAAAGCTAAGAGTATATTCCTGAACAGATCGGGAACCCTGTTCCAGATGCAGGAATTCATCCTCCAACTTCTGAATAGCTACTTCTGAGCAGTATTCTTCATTGAACTTTGTCTTGAATTGCTCCCAAGGTACCGATTGGGATGAATCAAGATCCAGTGATTTGTAGTAGGTTTGCCACCAATGTAGTGCACCGCTTGTAAGTTGGTTCGTGGCAAATTCCACTTTATCATCATCCGCACACTTGCTTACTCGGAACACCTTCTCCATATGCATGATCCATTCCATAGCTTTGACTGGATCATCTGTCCCCGAGTATTCCTTTGGTTTACAACCAAGGAAGGATTTATACGTACACCCAGCTTTCTTTGTCGAGGCTTCCCCACCTTGAGTTTCTTTTACTGCCCGGGCACGACTTTCTCCCTGGCTTTCATCTTCTGGCTGCCTGTCATGAACACTTTTTGCAGCCTCTTTAGTAGGATCAGGATTGGCACTCGGATTAGGATTGCCACTCGGGTTAGGGTTGTTCGATAATGCTGGCATCATTTGCCTAACCACTTCTTCCACTATCGCCCGAATATCAGGTGGATTTTGTCCCACCGGTTCCCGTGCTGGTGCTCTTCGCCCAACAGAGCCGCGTGACCTAGCTGGTCCACTTCTTGCAGTTCCACGCGAATTCGCACCGGTGGGATTGCTTCGTGTATTTCTCATACTTCAAAATTTCAGCAAACCGTTAGATTACATATATAATAACAAACTTATATATCTAACAGTCCATTTATCTGTTCTTCTCTCAGGGTTTAAGTCCAGGAATCTAGTCTAAGACACCTAGTTCACTTAAACCACGGCTCTGATACCAACTTGTAACACCCGACTTATTAACAAAAATACCCCAAAAATTTTTATTTTTCAAACCAAATATTTTACAATAAAACCATCAGTACGGGGTATCAGTTAACAAAATACAAGTACAAGTGTATCACGAAGTACAATACATAAATATTATACATTCTTCAAGCCGGGATGTCACTTCAAATTCAAAATCATCAGTCACGGACTTTGTCTTTTCCTTTAGCAGGGTCACGCTCACTGCAGGGACATATCAAACAAACTGTGAGCTATATAGCCCAATGAGTAATCAAGCAATTAAACAAGCATATATAAGAGAATAACAACAATTAAACTCTTAAACAATTTTTGTCCCAAAAGTCATGGTCATTGCTGACCGCACCATATATCATAGCCCGAAGGCCACACCAAAATCATAGCCCGAAGGCCGCACCGAAATCATAGCCCGAAGGCCGCACCGAAATCATAGCCCGAAGGCCGCACCAAAAATGTCATATATGATATAAGTGAGATTACTCACCTGAAGGCTTGCTACAACTAGCGTTCGTCGTTCCTTGCTTTCCAATGTATTCCGTAAGGTTTTGTCCCGTACCTATAATTCCATTTATTTTCAAAATTATTATAGGTTAATAACCGTTCCAATTAACTCTAATACAATAGAGTTCAATATAATATCATTATAAACAATGCCTAGTTAATAAACTTTCCGTTTACTAACTTTTTATGAATTTTACTATTTACCGAGGCATTCGAACCGGTCTACAGTGCCCCCGAGGGGTCGAAAACTCAATATGAAAATTTTCCCAAACTTTTCAGACCATAACGAGCCTATGGTTCAAATTTGAGCTAAATCGGACAAGCCAAGCAAAAGTCTAAATGGAAAATCTGGGGCGCACTGCGCCTAGCGGCAGTGCAGGTCCCCTGGCCAGTCGCAATTTATGCACTGTAGCTTGCAGATTTGGTCCATTAAGTCCTTATTTCTGTTCTTAATCGCTTGGGGTTTGTTCCTAGGCTAAAACCTTACATTTTAACAAGGTTTTCAACCATCAAAACCCACTCAATCAATCATATGAAGAATTAGGGTTCTTAGTTCTAACAACCCCAAATCTTCAATTTCACCAAATATAACAACCTACTTCCATTTTCTTTAGTTAAGTCCTTGTTATAATGACTTAATGGAAGTATTACATCAATCTTAACACCCAATCATAACTGTAATTGCAGTTTTTGAGTTCTACAAAACTCATCAAGAACAACTAGTCAAGAGTTTGGAAACTTACCTCTAAACCTCCAATTATACCCTTGTAAATGCTATAATCCAACTAGCAAGTTCCAAGCCTTCAAGAACCTACAATCCTCTGCAGAAATCAGCTCCTAGAACACTCCCGTAACTCCCAAAATTCTGCACAAGTGTTTTCTTTTATACCTCCAAAGTTTACATTTTTGGTCCTTGAAGTTCTAAGTCTTAAACTCTTGCCACCATTTACACAATTTATGACACAAATTCAGTTTATTATAACATTTTAAGTCCAAGACTTAAAATATTATTACAAAACAACTCCTTTTCTGTCAAAAAGACTAAATTACCCTTTTGAGGTAAAATGACCATTTTGCCCTTTTTATTATAAGTATATAATAAACATGTTTTTGGCGTTACAACTATTATGCAAAGCTAGAACTTAAAGTAGTGGTGGGGAGGGACTTTATTGCAAATATGAAAGAGTTAGTGGTGCTGGAGGGACTTGATTGCAAATAAGGAAAAATCTTGAGGTTTAAGTTGGGAAAACCTCACACCCTCTTCTCATTTCACGATTTTGAGAGAAGAGAGAGGGCTAGGGGCGATTCCAAGGGTGATTCAAAGGGAGAAGCTTATTTCCAGCAAGATCTTAGTGGTTTACATCAATCAATTGAAGATTTGAGGTAAGAAATCTAATCTCCATGTTGGAAACCCACCATTTTGGGAAGATCAAGCTTAAATTCGGGTTTCATGATTGGGGGAGATGAACTCTATGATCCCAAAGGTGTAGTTTATGATTTCTATTGATTATCTTCTTATAATTTGATGGTTTCATGCTTGGAGAACCATTTGGATGCTTGTTGATTTCCATGAACCCTAAATTTTGGGGAAAAACCCATCAATGGGTGAAACCTTAATGATTTGATTAACTTGCATCTTAAATGTGTTCTATGAAGAGCTTAAGTGAGTTCCTAGTGATTTCAATCCAATGGAAGAAGGAACCTCTTGAATTATTGATCAATTGTTTAGTTGGAATTGGATATTCCTTGATCCAAGCTCATAAAGTAAATTATGATTTAAACATGGATTTGATTCAATGAAGATGTTATTGGATGATTTGAGTGAGTCAAATGATGTGTAATGGAAGTAGAAATAATACCCTTTGATATCTAGAGGTTTGGGTTTGGATTAAACCTTGATGTGGATCAAAATGAAGGAGAAAATGACCAAAAATCGGAAGTTACAGTGCTCAGAACACGGTCCGGGTTGGGGAGAACACGGCCCGTGTCAGGATTTCCTAAAAGTCCTCTGTTAACAAACCCGGGCCGGGTTGTGTAGAACACGGCCCGTGTCAGCCTGGTCAGTCCTGAAACATTGGATTTTGAGCTTTAAGCGTTGGACTGTTGGTTCTAATGTTCAAGTATACTCTTAGGACATGTTTAACTAAGATTTTACTCTTAATTAGTGAAGTTTAACTAGTCTAGAGCTATTAGTAATGTTGAATATTATTTCTTGTAGGAGAGGAGTAATCGAAGTGAAGCAAAGAGTAACATCCTACTTTGGGACTTAAGAGAGGTGAGTTACCGGGAGTACACATCCCCCTTTTTAACTTGATGTTTTATTACTACTTTCATGCATACTTCTATGTGTTAAATGTTGCATAAACCTTATGTGTGCATGACATCAAAATGAGTCTTTTTCAATGTAATTCTTATAAATTATACAAAGAGGTTTTTAGAGACATACGGACATCCTATTTGTGCATTGCATTACATGTAGGATGGGGATTGACCGTGAGATGCCTTGATGACGAGTTTGACCCTTCTCAAACAAAGAGGGTGAGGAGTTAATATGAGTTTGACCCTTCTCTAAAACAAAGAGGGTGAGGAGTAGTTCCCGACATTAGGGAATTTGTATGAGGGAGTTGCTACCCCTCATGAGGCTAGTGTAATGGCCACTAGTCTTAGTTTCAACCCATACGGGAATCAAGTATTATGCTTCGTGCATTTGCTTGTGAACTTAGATGGGTGCCATTGAGGTGAGATGGACATTATGAGGTGGACATGGGTGGGGATAGTTGCATTGCATATGCATATCATGACCTTCTATTTTGAGAAAACCTTACGATGTTTTATTTCAATCTATAAATGTGTAAAAGATATTTTTTTTTGGAGGTTGTCTCGGGTGTTAAGGTTATCCTTTCCACTTATAATGAGATAGCCTCGGGTAACTCACTAGGCATTTCAATTGCCTAACCGTTTTGATGTGTACTCAGGTTTTGCATAAGAGCTCGTGAGGAAGCAAGGATTTTAGAAGACCACGAGTTGTGTGGCCATTTAGACCGTGTTTTGTACTTGAATTATGATACCACCTCGCTGCATGTTTTTAACTACCTTTTTGGATGATTTGGGACCGTATCTTCCGCGATATTGAGATTTCTTTAGAATTAATGATGTCTTTATTTTTAAATAATGTTTTAAATTATAAAAGCCCTGGCGAGGGGTGTCACAGTACAAGTGGTACATTGAAAAAATATCCCTTTGTGAATAATTGACTTCAAAAGCAAAAAGGAAAGCAAATGAATTATTTTCATGTGGGCCCCACATGAATAGTAATCAAATTCAAATCAAAATTGAGTTTTGCACGTTGGTTATTTTGAACGACGATTCTCCAATTAATGCTTCAACAATTGCAGCGCTCACATTTTCTTTTTTCAACATTCACGGCAAGAGCTTCCGGCCATTCATCCCTATATATAGGGATGATTATTTTCCAAATCAAATCGTCCAAAAAACAATCTGTTATATATATACATAGAAATATATTGTGAGGCTCTATGTATTAAAAGAAAAAGAGAGATATATATTTTCAGTTCCAAATCTTGTAACCTCCTCATTTTTCTCATATAGTGATTATCATCGGTTGTGCCCGTGGTTTTTTCCCGAAAGGGTTTTTCCACGTTAAATCCTTGTGTCCACATTTATTTTTCTTTATCGTATTATTTTTATTTTATTGTCGATATAGTTATTCATAACAAGTGGTATCAGAGCCACGTTGTTTTCTATACTCATTCTCAATTTATTGAGTATTATATCGACATGGCTACTTTGAAATACGATATTCCATTGTTGGATCGAGATACAATATTTTCATTATGGCAAGTAAAAATGTGAGCTGTATTGGCTCAGTTGGACCTTGACGATGCTCTGTTAGGCCGAGACAAAATGCCTGCGTCTTGGTCAGATGAAGAAAAGGATCGTAAAGATCGTAAGGCTCTCTCTCATATCCATCTTCATTTATCTAACAATATTTTGCAGGAAGTTATGAAAGAAAGTACTGCCGCCGCTTTATGGCTAAAATTGGAACAAATTTGTATGACCAAAGATCTCACAAGTAAGATGCACCTTAAACAAAAATTATTTTCGCTTAAGATGCAAGAAGGTGGATCGTTGCTGGATCATCTTTCGACATTTAAAGAGATCATCACTGATCTTGAAGTTATGGAGGTAAAATATGATGAAGAGGATTTGGGTTTAATTCTTTTATGTTCTTTGCCTAGTTCTTATTCAAACTTTAGAGATACCATATTATATAGTCGTGATACTTTAACACTTCATGAAGTTTATGAAGCTTTGCATGCAAAAGAAAAGATGAAAGATATGGTATCCACTGAAGGTTCAAGTTCTAAAGGAGAAAGTCTGGCAGTTCGTGGCAGACCAACAGATAAGAATGATTCCAAAGGCAAGAACAAAAGAAATTCTAGAAGCAAATCTAGATCCAGACATTCCAAGTCATGCAACTATTGCAAAAAGGAAGGATATGATATCTCTGAATGTTACAAGTTGAAGAACAAGGAGAAAAGAGCTGCTAATCAAAACCCCAAACCAAATCAAGATGATGAAGGAAAAGCTACTTATGCTGCTGAAAATAATTCTAATGGAGATGTTCTTGTAGCTTTTGCAGGGATCCTAAAAACCAATGATGAATGGATTCTTGACTCAGCTTGTACTTTTCACATGAGTCCTAACAGAAGCTGGTTTACAAATTATTAACCTATAGAAGGTGGCTCCGTATTGATGGGTGATAATGCACCATATAAAGTCACTGGAATTGGTTCCATTCAAATCAAGATGTTTGATGGTGTTGTCAGAACTTTATCTGATGTTCGACACGTTCCAGGTTTGAAAAGAAACCTTATTTCTTTAAGTACTCTTGATCTTAAAGGGTACAAATATTCCGGTGAAGGGGGAGTTTTAAAGGTTTCAAAAGGCGCTATGATTGTCATGAAAGCCGATATCAAATCAGCAAACCTGTATCATCTTCGGGGTACAACAGTAACAGGTAGTTCCAATGTTACTTCAAATTCATCTTCTATTTATGATACTACTAACCTATGGCATATGCGTCTTGGGCATATGAGTGAACTTGGTTTGACAGCATTAAGCAAAAGAGGATTACTTGATGGCCAATGCGTTGGCAAACTGGCATTCTGTGAACATTGTATTTTTGGCAAGCACAAGAGGGTAAAATTTAACACCTCAGTACATACTACAAAAGGCATTTTGGAGTATGTACATGCTGATTTATGGGGACTATCTCAAGAAGCATCACTAGGAGGTGCTCGTTATATGTTGACAATTATTGATGATTATTCAAGAAGAGTTTGGCAATATTTCTTGAAGCTTCAATCTGAAGCATTCTCTACATTCAAAGAATGGAAAGTTATGGTGGAAAACCAGACCGGTAAGAAGGTCAAAAAGCTTCGCACATATAATGGTATGGAGTTTTGTTCAAATGAATTTAATTCATATTGTAAACTAGAAGGAATTGTTAGACACTACACCGTTTCTCACACACCTCAACAAAATGGTGTAGCTGAACGTATGAACAGAACCATTATTTCAAAGGCTCGTTGTATGTTATCTAACGCAGGATTATTTAAGCGTTTTTTGGCAGAAGCTGCTTCTACTGCATGTTATCTAATTAACATGTCACATTCTATTCCACTTGATAAAAAGACTCATATTGAGGTATGGTCTGGCTCCCCAGCAAACTATTCAGATTTAAGAATTTTTGGTTGCCCTGCTTATGCTCATGTTGCTAATGGAAAATTAGAGCCCAGGGCAATTAAATGTATCTTTCTTGGTTACAAGTCTGGTGTGAAAGGATATAAGTTATGGTGTCTTGAAACTAAAATGATCATGATTAGTAGAAATGTAGTATTTAATGAATCAGCTATGCTACATAAAGATTCTTCTACTAATATTCCTGTTGAAAGTCAACAAAAGACAAGTGTGCAGGTGGAGCAATCTGTTAACTCAGAACATACACCAGAAAAAGAAAACTCTATTGATCAAAATCCATCAGTTGAGCAAGAGTCTTCTACTACTACTCCTATTCACCAACCACAACGTTCTATAGCAACATATAGACTTAGGAGGGTCATTCATCCTCCCAAGAGACTGATAGAAGAAGCAAATATTGTTGCTTATGCTTTAAGCGTTGCTGAAGAAATTGAAGGTATCAAAGAACCTTCAACTTACACGGAAGCCATTACTTCAGAACATTGCAACAAATGGATAACTGCCATGCATGATGAAATGGAATCTCTTGAAAAGTATGGCACTTGGGAGTTGGTGAAATTACCAAAAGAAAAGAAGCATATCCGTTGCAAATGGATTTTCAAAAGAAAAGAAGGTATTACTCCTAATGAAGAAGAATGATTTAAAGCAAGGTTAGTTGCTAAAGGCTATAGCCAAATTCCAGGCATTGATTTTACTGATGTTTTCTCTCCTGTTGTTAAGCATAGCTCAATTCGTACTTTACTTAGTATTGTTGTCATGCATAACTATGAGCTTGAGCAGTTGGATGTCAAAACAGCATTTTTACATGGTGAATTGGAGGAAGATATTTATATGGAGCAACCTGAAGGCTTCATTATCCCTGGAAAAGAGAACTTAGTATGTAGATTGAAGAAATCTCTTTATGGGTTACAGCAATCCCCAAGGCAATGGTATAAGAGGTTTGACTCTTTTATGTCATCTCAGAATTTTAAAAGATCATATTATGATAGTTGTGTTTATTTTAAGTCAGTCAATGGTTCATCAATATATATGCTTCTTTATGTTGATGATACGTTGATTGCTGCAAAAGATAAACTAGAGATAGCAAAACTGAAAGCACAACTAAGCAAAGAGTTTGAAATGACGGACTTAGGTCCAGCCAAGAAAATTCTTGGTATGGAAATTACTCGTAACAGACAGCATGGAAAACTATACCTAAGTCAAAAGAGGTATATTGAGAAAGTTCTTCAAAGATTCAACATGCATAAAGCCAAGCCAGTGAGTACTCTGTTAGCTGCACATTTCAAACTGTCTTCAGCATATTGTCCAAAGACAGATGATGAAATTAACAACATGGCGAAAGTTCCGTATTCTAGTGCAGTTGGTTCTCTAATGTATGCCATGGTATGTTCTCGCCCTGATTTGTCTCAAGCTTTAAGTGTTGTTAGCAGATATATGGCTAACCCAGGAAAAGAGCATTGGAAAGCTGTTCAATGGATTCTTAGATATTTATGCGGTACTTCAAATGCATGTTTACAATTTGGAAATTCTGGTGAAGGACTGGTTGGTTATGTAGATTCTGATTATGCTGGAGATTTAGATAAAATAAGATCTTTGACAGGTTACGTTTTTACCATTGGTGGATGTGCTGTGAGTTGGAAGGCATGTCTACAGAGCACTGTCGCCTTATCCACAACTGAAGCAGAGTACATGGCAATTTCTGAAGCTTGCAAAGAAGCTATTTGGTTAAGAAATTTATACGGTGAACTTTGTGGAGACACATCTCCCACAAATATTTTTTGTGATAGTCAAAGTGCTATTTATCTTACAAAAGATCAAATGTTTCATGAGAGGACGAAACATATTGATGTACGTTATCACTTTATTCGAGAGGTTATTTCCAAAGGTGATATTCGAGTTCAAAAGATTAGCACTCATGACAATCCGGCGGATATGATGACGAAGCCGGTTCCAGCAACTAAGTTTGAGCTTTGCTCAAGCTTGGTTGGTATGACAATCTAATTCCAAGGATTGTTGGCACACGATGATTTTATAATGAGGAGTTCTACAAGTGGAAATTCGTCTCAATGTGGAGTTGTTTGATTACTTATTGCTTTTAAAGTCAAGGTGGAGATTGTGAATAATTGACTTCAAAAGCAAAAAGGAAAGCAAATGAATTATTTTCATGTGGGCCCCACATGAATAGTAATCAAATTCAAATCAAAATTGAGTTTTGCACGTTGGTTATTTTGAACGACGATTCTCCAATTAATGCTTCAACAATTGCAGCGCTCACATTTTCTTTTTTCAACATTCACGGCAAGAGCTTCCGGCCATTCATCCCTATATATAGGGATGATTATTTTCCAAATCAAATCGTCCAAAAAACAATCTGTTATATATATATATACATAGAAATATATTGTGAGGCTCTATGTATTAAAAGAAAAGGAGAGTTATATATTTTCATTTCCAAATCTTGTAACCTCCTCATTTTTCTCATATAGTGATTATCATCGGTTGTGCCCGTGGTTTTTTCCCGAAAGGGTTTTTCCACGTTAAATCCTTGTGTCCACATTTATTTTTCTTTATCGTATTATTTTTATTTTATTGTCGATATAATTATTCATAACACCCTTCACGTCTTTTCCCGCAAGCACTATACTTACATAAAATGGGGTTTGTGATAGCACATATTAGCAAGTGTGGGTGGCACGGATGATGGATCGTGTTTTTTCCTGCTTCCACAACACATTTTACATCAATCCAAAATCCACATTCAAAGCAACCGTAACACATATCGGTGCATGTGATTGCTATCACAAACATTGCATGACCAATTGCACTTATATCTAGCTGGAAAAGAGGGTGATGGTGTAATGTGTGGTCTAACCTTTTAGGGAGCTCACCATAGAATTTGTGAAGTGAGAAATCACAATCAGGTGATGAACATTTGTAATAGTACCTGTGGTACACATGGATTTCTTGGCAACATCTCTTACATGTGACGCCATGAAACGCCTCTTTCTTAACCCCATCACCACCTTCATCATCATCATCATCATCTTCTTCTTCTTCTTCTTCTTCTTCATCTTCTTCATATTGTATTTGTAGCTGCAAATCAATAAGCTTTAGTAGATGCTCGTGTTCTGCTACTTCAAGTGCCTCCATTACAATTATATTTCTCTCTATACAATAATCATCTTAGACTCACTCTCTTATTTATAAAAACAAAAAGAGAATATATGTTTGGCAATTTCACAAAACCAAGTGGCCTTTTTTCTTACACACATTTCTTTATCTTTTGCTTTTTTGTTATTCAATGTTCCTTTCCAGAGAAGAAACCGGTGAAGTTATTTAAAAGCGGTTTCGCATAGTAATTTAATTTTCTTTAAGAAATTTACCAACCAAGTTCCCCTATTTGTCCTCTCTATAATATGAATTTGCAAGTAATGATTTCGTAGCAACAAGTTACATAATTTATCATGTATTGTATGAATGTTTCAAACACCAGTTAATAAATATACTAGGATACTATAATGTGGACATTGTTTTCTCAAAGTCTTCATTATTGAATATTTGCTTTCATGATTTATATTTTCAGTATGATACGTAAGGAATAAACACAATTGAAAACTATAAAGCATAATTCTTTTCCTCTTTCCTCATTTTTAAGTACCGCCTCTCTAATAAGTAAGGAATAAGTACCAATATTAAGTTGTACATCAATCTTGTTTTATTATTAACTAGTTTATTCCCGTGCTCCGCACGGGTCGTAGTTATGCGTGGTGGGGTTTTTTTCTGTAACTGTTATTTTTTAATGGTATCGTATTTATAATTTTTTGGGATTTTAATGGTTCTATTATTGTTTTGTTTGACTGTTGTAAGATGATTGTTAGTTTGTTCATTGTTTTGTTTTTTAAAATTCGATTACTATTGTTTTTTAAATTACAATAGTTTTTTTAATTTGAAATTGTAAGGAGGTAATTTAAAAAAAGAAATTATGTGTTAAGAAACCATAGAAGATCTCAGATTTTTAGAATATTTATGGAATTTGAATCAAATTTTTGCTAGCATATATGTTGATATATATATATATATATATATATATATATATATATATATATATATATATATATATATATATATATATATATATATATATATATATATATATATATATATATATATATATATATATATATTTATGTTGTTCGTTGGTGCTATAGCATTGTACTTTCCCTTATTTGTTTATTATCTCACCTTACTTTCATTTCTTTCCACAATAGCATTGTACTTTCAAACTTTTCTTTATTAAGACATTGTACTTTAAAACATCTACTATAACAATGCAAGTTGCTTTGTATTTGAATATTATTGCAATAATTCGGTAGATTTTTCAAAGAACAGTGTTGCAATAGGAAGAAAAAAAATAGAATGCTATAATGAACAAATAAACGAAAATACGTTGCTATTTGAGTGATATGTACGTCGTGGTCCTCCACCAAGAAGTTTGCCCATATGGTTAAGTGCTTCTTTCTCCATTCGACTCTTTTCCAGTTTTGGGATCCCATCTGATGGAGAATCAGTGAAGAAGATGACATTTTGGAAACCATGTTCTCTTTTAATCTATACAAGTGAACCATGTAAAAGAGAAAAGAAAATGCATATTGTTTACTCAATACATATTTTAAACATAATTTTTCCAGACTTATAGGAAAAAAGAAAATGTTAATTGCAAGAAAGTACCTGCAGGGTACCATGATGCTCTCCTTTTGTATCTTTTTTGTAAGCGTATGACACTGTTATTTGACGATTGCATAGATATTGTCCGTTCATTGACTGGATAAAAATACAAAAAAAATCATTAACTTTAAATAAAAAGATTTCACAATTAATTAAAAGTTTAAAGAAAGCACCTCAATAGTTGCATCAGAAACCTCAAAAGAATCATAGCTAATGAATCTAAATCCATGGAAATTCCCTGCCTCAGGATCTCTCGTGATCTATAACACATAAATTGTTAAATTCAATTTAATAAATTTTATGAAAACAGTAGAGTAAACAATATGGTGAGTTAGTATATATGTATATTTACCTTAGGGTTTGTAACAGCGACTCCAAAAGCACTGAAAGTGTGTTTGAAAATAGTAGAGTAAACATGTGTATTCTGATTTCTGTAGGTGTGTTTGATTTTTTTTTAAACGTTGTTTCTATTTGGTGGCATATCTATCTTGAACATGCTTGATTTCTAAGTTGACAATTGTTCGCAGGAAGCCAAGAAAGGAATTGAGGCAATCAGGCAAAGAAAAGGAAGAATTGGATAAGATACCAAAGAAATGAAACTAAGGTTCATTAGTTTTTAGGATTAAATGGAAAAAAGAGAATGTACATTGCAAGAAATAGCAATGTACTCTCTGTTTTTGCAATAAACCATAAAAAGTGATTAAACTATGTTGCTTTTTCTAAAATTAAGGACCAAAATTGCAAAAAATTAAATCTTTCTCCAGTTTGCTTTGAAAAAATAGGTTTTATTTTTTAATTTTCTTTGCAATCAGGGGCTGAAATTGCAATTTTTTTATCTCTATTAAATCATTGTAGTTTAAATTTTGTATCGCATTGAGGCAGTATACCTTGAAAATCAACCAAATCATAACATCCAACTTGATTTTATTAAATTGGCCATAGAAATTTTGCATAAACTCACAACAATACTTGAAAAACTTTGTAAATCTGAATAACAAAAGGTTTACCTTCAAGAATATATGTTTCTGGGTACAAACAACAGCTCTGAATACGTTTTCCTTAAACCACTTTTATTCACTGTTAAGACAAAATCAAAACCCAGGAGTATTAATCTTGGTGAGACATTTCCCTGAAACAATAAAAAACTCATTAACACCTCATAACAAATTAGATCAAGATTGAAAAAACGGAAAGAGGCAGACTCACTTTAAGCTTAGATTAACATTTAAGAACGAACAGTCAACCTGAAATACACACAAAATGTATATGTTTTTGAATTATACCCACAATATAATTTTAAGCACCCAAACTCTAATATTTTCTTAGGTTTGGAACCATGAAATTTTTTTCGTCTTGCCAGTAGCATCAATAAAAAACTTATCAATGAAAGCAGATACTCCAAGTCCACTTGAGGGATCGTCCTGAGTGCATACTGTAATATCATAAAGAAATTGTAAAACCATTATAAAGTTATAAATGTAGAAATGGGAAACAATATATATGAAAATATTTATCAACAGGTTGCATATGTTGCATTTTAAAAGCTTTGCCCAGTTGTTACAATAAATTCAGAAATTTTTTCTAACCATAATCATATGTTTTTATATAAAATTCATAAACAAAGAGCATAACTTACCCAACTTCGTGTACATTAGAAATAATGTCATCGGGACCTGAAATGCATATCTAATGAAAAACACGCCTATTTCATGGATAAATGTAAGGATCAATGCTGAAATACCTGTGTAGTTCTAAAATCCTTACTTCAAGGGGTAGTTATCCATTGAACCAACCCAATCATGAATCAACCACCACTTATTTTCACTTTTTGTAACAGTTAAAAACAACCAAAACACGAGTTTCAACAATAAGCTATCCACATCTGTTGGTTCCAAAATGGCTAACCTTATAAAGTGCGTCGCTTAGTTCGCTTGATAGATGCCTATGCAAACGATTTACATGCTTTCCTATGTCAAACTGAACCAATTCCATATATTATTGTTAAAAATCATATCGGTATATTTAAATACTTGGCGTCTAATTAAGCTAAAAGATATTAAAAAAACATTTACCTTAAGGCCTTTGGACGTTAAATCCATATCAGCAAGGGTTTGAAGCAACTCATCCACAAAAGCGACTGTATAATTTCCAGAAAAGACTTCAGTAGAGGTAGATAAATTAGGAAAAAGTTAGCATCAAACATAATAAAATCAACAAATAAAACTCATAAACAACTATAATTTTCAACCTGTGTTCAATAGTCATTGCATGAGGAGCAAATTAATGCGCTTACTGTGTTGATTTGCTGATTTGCTACGATGATAAGTGTACATCTAAAAACAAAGCAACTCATCCACAAAATCGACTGTATAATTTCCATTCGAAGGCCTCACCCTCATAGGGACAAATATCTTTTCTTCTGCACCTGCCTCTTGTCCATCACCTTGATACACGTCATCTCTAGTAACTGTAAGAAGACGTTCTCGATTGAGCATAATGGATTGCTATTTGACACTCTAAACTATCAAAATTTTTACATAACAACACCAAAAAAAATTTATATCAAACAGCAACATAAAATAAATTTTAAAAACAGAAAGTTAAAACACATAATAATATACACCATTGATCACAAAGATAAAAAACAAACCTGTAGAGGGAAATGAGTAGCAATAATGGCGGGGGAACATTTAGTGGTATAGTTATTATACTTGGAGCAGAGATAAAAAACGATACAGAACCTCAAATAAATACCAAAAAACCTCTCTAAATTGAAACGGGACGTTTTGGGACCAAAAGTGCTAAAATCAGATATACTCGAGACAAAAAATGTAATTTTCGTTTAAATACTTGGCAAAAAAGACTGTTTAATTTAAACTATTAGTGACCTAAGCCAGCATAACCATTCGGCAAGATCTCTCCCTACAAACTCTTGTGAATGCTCGATGTTCTGAACAACATGGAAATAATCTCCGGTACTTCTAATTGCCCGAACCTACAAAAAAAATGAGTACGGAAGTTTATATTAAAAGAAAATGAAAATATATAATAAGAAGAAAGGGGTTTTACTTGAAAATAAGGATCATCACCAACAATTGCTTGATCGTCCCAATTTGTAAACCACCAAAAATGTTCCAAACACCATTATGATTTTGACAACGTGCACACCTGTGGATTTATATCAGCATCACCATCAACTCTAATACCTTCACCTGAGCCTTAATAGTCCATCTTTATCTTCTTTTTAGTGATAATATCAGATGCATACTTCGACTGATTTGTGTTAAATGTGAATCATCAATCAATAATTCCTTTCCTTTCTCCAATATTTGTACATTCCCACTTTCTTTTTGCTATAAAGTGATAAAAGTATGTGATAATCAATCAGCAAAGTTCTTTCATAATGATTTTTTTAAAGAGGTATACCCCTGAGAATGACAAAAAATACTCCATTGCTTTGGTGTTCAGTTGCACACAAAGAGATCCTTCATCAACTACAAAGCGTACAACTTTTTACAAATGTGTCAAACAATGAGTAAGAACTACCCCATTATAAGCCACATTTTATGATTGGAGAATGATATTATCATACCTTAATAAGGAGATGATGCTCCCTAAGACGTTCGCATCCGAAATAATAAACCCGTTGTCCGTTATTCAAGCTTTCATACTTCTCTTCAAAATCTCTTTCAACCCTTGTGATTGACAAGGTCAACAGAAAACACTGTTACCGATAGACAAAAGTTATCCTAATCTGAACATAGCTCAACACCTTAAGGCCCTAAAATAAGAATCCATGATTTCAACAGTCAGTCACCAGATAGGAACATACATTTGGTTACAATATACAATAACACATTCCAACCACATTATTTCAATCAGAACCATAATAAAAGCTATAGGTCCAACTCTTTATGTGTGTGTATAATAGTAGCATATTATGTGTACCTTCCAAAACCATGTCTCTTGTGCTTTTGATATCCCAATTTGAGAGAAGTAAAACTCCCATCACAATTCCATCTGTTCTGGTTTTATAGAGGGAGAAAGAGGATAATAAGAACAATCGATGAAGATGAGTTGAAAATGTCTTTTCCAATTGAAAGATGAAATAAGTCGTAATTTCAGATAGAATGGCTAATAAGAAAATAATACATACCTTAACAATCGTATATCATATATCACCGGCCCATGTCAAGCTTAACACTCTTACAAATTTGCAAAATACAATCGGATTTAAAGTAAACAGTTCGAACGATGAAGGAGAGGATAAGTTTAGGGTTTGTAGTGGTGTTGTATAAGATGAGATAAAAGTGTACCTAATACGTGATTGTCAAACTCTTGCTGTTGCTGATGAACAATAAATAGTCGGCTTATTCAAAAAAAACACACACACCAAAAGCATGATTTTAATCGAGGAAACCAAAAGAATACGATGAATTGGAAAGTACACAAAGCTACTTGGAAATGTTAAGGGTTTTCAGTGAAATTTGCAGTCATAATAAAAAGACAGGGAATTGATAGGGCAGGACTCACGCATAGTTTGAAAAGGCCTAGCAAGTGGTTACTGTTCAATATGCTTTTGCTCTACTGACATACACCGAAACAACGTGGCTTTCTGCCTAAATAAACCAACAATATATCTAGATGTACAAAAAAATTTCACTAAATATTTTAGAAAACATATACCTAATGTTGGAGTAGCAGGTGAAGATAGCAATCCAAATCAAACCCAGACCAAACCATAGAACCGTAAACCTGTGTTGGAGAAGGAAAATATTGAAATCCAAATCAAACTCGATGGAAACAAAATCATACCAAATCTAACCATATGATCGTTCAAATCTGAAATCAAATCACTGCTCTTCTCTCTTTCATCATCTGTAGGAAAATGGTAGTGGTGGCAACGTGTGCGTGGTTTTACTTGAAGATTGTGTATCAGACTGCCCAAAAGGAACACTCCGTCCCCTTTCACCGTCGTCGTCGCTGAAACCGGCAACAGCAAAGAAGGAGAGGTGTCATGAAGAAGTAAAGAGAGGTTGAGATACTTGGCGAAAAGAGAGGGAACGGTGGGAGCAGTGGTGTCGGAACGCCATTGGCGAAAAAGATGCACCCCGCTAAAAATTCCAAGACCCCCCTAACCCCCTAAAACCTTCTAGAAAACCTACGGGTTTTCAACTATCATGAGAGAGTTGGAGAAGAGGGCAGAGAGGGGAGTAAATGAGGATAATGAAAACTGAATGAGATCGGAAAGAGAGAGGTGTAGAAGGAAGACGAATCAGCAGCAAAGAAGAAGGAGAGGTGTCATGAAGAAGTAAAGAGAGGTTGAGATACCTGGCGAGAAGAGAGGGAACGGTAGGAGCAGTGGTGTCGGAACGCCATTGACGAAAAAGAGGCACCCCGCTAAAAATTCCAAGACCCCCTAACCCCCTCAAAAAGGAAAAAGATACGTGTGAGATAACAAAAAACTTTTAAGGAAAAATGAACACGTATATGGCGCGTGGAAAAAAAAGAGAGGCCAAAATCACAGCACCCCCTTAAAAACCCAAACACCCCCCCCCCCCCACCCCCTATGAAACCTTCTAGAAACTTACGGTTTTTAATATATAAGATAATTAGGTATAGTGGTTAGAGTTGATTCATGCTATGTGGATGTGTTTAAAACAACCAAACATCAATTGGAGTTTGACTTTTCGAAGATCTGACACGGTGCCCGCTTTCCATTGATCTGTAAACATAATATATAGGAAATTTAATAAATCAGAATACAAACGATTTGTAGCGTAGCACTCCGTCCAAAATTTGGGTGCTTATAGAAAACATATAAATATCATTAAAGTAACAAATGCATAGAAAATGTGTCATAACTATCAACATGGTTGATCTATCTCTATGAACTAATTTATGAGATCACATAGCTAAAAACTTAGATTCAATTTTGTGCATCTTCTTTATCCAATTTTTATGCATAAAAAACAATGCTAATTTGATGAAATTAAAGAAACTTATTGATTTCATGTGTTAAAACAAGATTTAAAGAAGTGTGGAAATACAGGTAAGAAATTGGTTAACTGCCATGTACGTGCTTCCCCAATAAAACATAGATTCAATTTTGGACTGATTGACTTGTTTTACTTGGTTGCATTCTTGAGAATATAAATTGCCTTTGTGTTTCACCTGCATAGGTCTGGACTAGCTATTCTAGTTAGTTGGCCACCAGTGTGTTACTAAAAAAAATCAATGACATTTGTTAAATGTTGTCCCTCGTTAATCTAATTAGCTTTAAGTAATTTACCAACCAACTTTTCCTATTTGTCCCTTATAATATGGAATGTTTGTAATGATTTTATACGATGAAATTACATGTTTTATTATGTATTTAGTGAACGATTTTAATATCAATCGAAAAAAAAAAAAAAAAGATATGATATACATTGTTTTCTAAGTGTCTTCACTATTGTAGATTTTGTTTCGTGTCTTGTTCTTTAGTTGGTATAATACGTTAGGAATAAAGAGAATGGAATTGGAAACACACAAAAGCATGACTCTTTTCCTTTTTTCTTTATCTTTAGTACCACTTCTCTGATTTCTTTTGTTCATAGTTCTAAACACAAAGATGCAAATATATTACAAAAGGATGTCCCAAAATAGTTGCTACAACCCTTTTTACAATATAAATTATATATTTCATAATTATTATGCGTGCATGGCTGATTTTCTATAACATACTCACGGGAAGATAGCATTTCATACAAAAATCTAAATCTAAGCAACAACCCAACATGTGGAATATTATCACACACATGGCTGATTTAATACATTTATGTCATACAAACGAGTATTTAACATCCAAAAGTCTCCAAAGAGTTCGGATTTCATCATCTAACTGTTCCTTAATTAATTTTAACCTCTGTCAATTATACTTATCCATTGTTTCTTTTTAAGCCACATTACGTTGTGGAAAGTGACTTCAAAGATGGCTTTCTAGAATTCTTCTTCTTTGACAAATAAAACACACATGAGAAAATGAGATTTCAACAAATGTGGATTGTTGCTGCCTTCAAGAATGGATAGCTGCTGCTAATAATTTAAACATTTATGCTAGTATTTTTCAAAGGAAGTGTGCTACTGATTTCCTATATAAAGGAAAGGAAATCAATTTATACACCAACACCAAAACATCTCAATCTTCTCTTCTTGTTAATACATAAGAGTTTTATAAACTCTTTGTATTTTTTATATTCTCCAAATATTTTGTAAACACCGCAAAGTATAGTGAATTGGTTCTCGGCTTCCTCCGCCCGTGGTTTTTCCCGATTTGGGTTTTCCATGTAAATCCCCGTGTCTCTATTTTATTTACTTCATTCGTATTTTCGTTGTGATTATTATCGTTTGATAATTTTGATCCTATTCCGCATTGAGCTAATATTGTCTAAAGTCAATTCGGATCCGTTGTATTTTACAACAATTGGTATCAGAGCGTCCGGGTTTTGATATTAGCTTGTTGGGATCATTTTATCAAGTAATTAATCATGTCTTCGGTAAAATACGATATTCCGCTGCTGGATCGAAATACACGATTTCCGCTGTGGCAAGTAAAGATGAGAGACATTCTCATTCAGATGGATTTACACAAGGCGCTCTTGGGCTTCGAAAGGATGCCCAATACATGGACCGAAGAAGAAAAGGAGATGAAAGATCTGAAGTCTTTATCTCAAATTCGTTTGCACTTGTCAAACGATGTCTTACAAGATGTTCTAAAAGAAACGTCGGCGGCTGCTTTGTGGCTGAAGTTGGAGCAGTTATTGATGACAAAGAGCTTACCGAACAAGTTGCATCTAAAGCAACGGTTGTTCAATCTCAAGATGATTGAAGGAGGCTCGCTAGCTGAACATTTGTCTACATTCAAAGAGTTAGTAAATAACTTGGAGAATATTGATGTTCAATATGAAGATGAAGACTTAGCTTTATTTTTGCTGTCATCGTTGCCCGAATCCTATAGCCATTTTCGTGATACGATCATCTACAGCCGTGACACTCTTGTTTTAGATGAAGTCTTTACAGCTTTGGATTCTAAAGAGAAGATGAAGCATATTGCCGGTGGTGGTTCAAGTGATTCTAAAGCCGAAGGTTTAAATGTCAGAGGAAGAACAACAAAGAGAAGTAGAACTTCTCAATCTTCCAACAGAACCAGATCCAAGTCAAAAGGCAAATGAAAGTTTTGCAACTATTGTCACAAGAAGGGACATGTGCTTGAAGAATGTTTCAAGTTGAAGAATAAAGAAAAAGAGAAGGCGGCAGCAAATGGTAAACAAGCTAGCACTTCGGGTGAAGCCGATGTAGCAGAGGTCGAATGTATTGGAGAACTCTTGACAGTTTATTCAGATAAACTAGATTCCACTGGTGATTGGATACTCGACTCTGGTTGTACTTTTCATATGTGTCACAACAAAAGTTGGTTTTACACATTTGAAAAGGTTAACCAGGGCTATGTGTTGATGGGTAACAATACTACATGTCCAGTTCTTGGATATGGTTCAGTCAGAATCCGTATGTTTGATGGCATTATCCGAACCATTAGGGATATTAGATATGTTCCTGACCTCAGAAGAAACTTGTTATCTCTCAGTTCCTTTGATAAAAAGGGATACGAGTTTGCCGGTAAAGGTGGAGTTCTCAGGGTGGTCAAAGATGGTTCCGACAAATTGAGAGCCAGTCGAAAAACCTCAGACCTCTACTTTCTTGACGGGCAAACAATTTCGAGTGATGCTGCTGTTGTTTCAAAGTCTCTTTCTGATCCAGATCAGTCCCGTCTTTGGCACCTTCGACTTGGCCATATGAGTTTTCAAGGCATGTCAAAATTGAGTCGAAGAGGTTTACTTGGTCAACAAAAGATTGTTGATTTGGAGTTCTGTGAAGACTGTGTATATGGCAAGGCAAAACGAGTGAGGTTTGCAAGTGGTATCCATACAATGAAAGGACCACTCGACTATGTCCACTCGGATTTGTGGGGACCAGCTCGAGTTGCTTCTAAAGGTGCAGCTAACTATATGCTCACTATCATTGACGATTTCTCCAGGAAGGTGTGGTGTTTCTTCTTAAAACATAAGGGAGACGTTTTCTCTACCTTCAGAGACTGGAAAGTTCAGGTTGAAAAGCAATCAGGATTGGTAGTAAAGTATCTTCGTACGGATAATGGACTAGAGTTTTGCTCAGAAGAGTTTAATGCCTATTGCCGGAAGGAAGGCATTACTCGACATCGCACGGTAGTCCATACGCCTCAACAAAATGGTGTAGCCGAAAGAATGAATCGCACCATTATGGAGAAGGTCCGATGTATGCTTTCAAATTCCAAATTGCCAAAGTCCTTTTGGGCGGAGGCTGCTTCTACTGCTTGCTATGTTATCAACCGATCACCGTCACGAGCAATCGGAAAGAAAACTCCGTATGAGTTATGGTCCGGGAAACCTGCCGATTATACACATCTGAAACCTTTCGGATGTCCAGCTTATGCACGAGTTGACAATGGGAAGTTAGAACCGAGAGCACTTAAATGTGTCTTTCTTGGTTATAATCCAGGAATTAAAGGTTACAAGTTATGGAGCAATGATCTAAATAAAATCATCATCTCAAGAGATGTTACTTTTGACGAGTCTGCTATGATTCATCAAACTTCCAACACTACAAAAGATACAGTCGCATCATCAAAAGACAATGAAGAGAAAGCTCAAATGGAGGTGGAGTTTCCTACTTCACCTGTCACCATTCCGAGTCCAGTTGAGCAACAAGAGTCTTCCTCGCTAAATGAGTCTGTAGTTGTTGAAGAAACAACAACTTCACAACCACAAGCTACTACTCGAAGCATTGCAAGAGATAGGCCTAGAAGACAAATTGTTCCTCCAAAGAGGTATGCTGAAGCTGAACTTGTTGCTTACGCTTTTATTGTTGCTAATGATATTGAGTCGGAAACGGAGCCTCTAAACTATGATGAGGCTATCAAATCCAAAGACTCAAGTGATTGGAAGATTGCTATGCATAATGAGATGGAATCCTTGCAAAGAAATGGTACTTGGGATTTAGTTCATATTCCAATAGGGAAAAGGCCAGTTAAATGCAAGTGGGTCTACAAGCTCAAAGAACCTATTAACCCGAATGAGAAACCAAGATATAAAGCTCGGTTGGTAGCTAAAGGTTACAGTCAAATTCCAGGCGTTGACTATACTGACATCTATTCCCCAGTAGTCAAACACACTTCTATTCGTGCATTGTTGGGGTTAGTTGCTTCAAATGATTATGAGTTGGAGCAACTAGATGTTACTACAGCTTTCCTAAATGGTGAGCTTGAGGAAGAGATTTTCATGCAACAACCTGAAGGTTTTGTAGTTCCTGGCAAGGAGGACTACGTATGTAAATTGAAGAAATCTCTTTATGGCCTCAAGCAGTCTCCTAGACAATGGTACAAGAGGTTTGATTCTTTCATGACCAGTCACAAATTCAGCAGGTGCACCTATGATAGCTGCGTTTATTTCAAGAAAGGTGACGATGGTTCAAAGATCTACTTACTCTTGTACGTAGATGACATGTTGATTGCAGCAAAAGATATGAAGGAGATTCAGAAGTTAAAAGACCAGTTGAAAGCTGATTTTGAAATGAAGGACTTAGGAGCTGCCAAGAAAATTTTAGGTATGGAAATTGTTCGTGATAGGAAGTCTAGTATCTTGCATCTTTCTCAAAAATGTTACATTGAGAAAGTCTTAAGACGTTTTAATATGCATGAAGCAAATCCTGTCAACACACCGTTTGCAGCTCATTTCAAGTTATCATCCGCTTTAAGTCCTACTACTGAGACTGATATGGAGTACATGGCACGCGTACCATACTCTAGTGCTGTTGGATCTTTGATGTATGCTATGATCTGCACACGCCCTGATTTGGCTTATGCAGTTAGCATGATTAGTAGATATATGGCGAACTCGGGAAGAGAACACTGGAAAGCAGTACAGTGGATCTTACGTTATCTACGCGGTACGTCTTCTATGTGTCTACGCTATGGACAATCTAACACTGGGGTGGTTGGATATATTGATTCAGATTTTGGCAAAGACTTGGATAAACGAAGATCCATTACAGGGTATGCGTTTACACTGAATGGTTGTGCTATTAGTTGGAAAGCCCAGTTACAGTCTACAGTTGCACTGTCTTCTACAAAGGCAGAGTACATGGCGATTACAGAAGCAGTTAAGGAAGATATTTGGTTGAAGGGATTGTTTAGAGAACTCGATGATAGAATAAAGGTTACCACTGTATTCTGTGATAATCAAAGTGCTATCTTCTTGAGTAAAGATCAGATGTTTCATGACCGTACAAAGCACATTGATATTCGTTATCATTTTGTGCGTGATATCATTGAAAAATGTGATTGTGTCATAGAAAAGATCGATACAGATTATAATCCCGCTGATGTGTTCACTAAGAGTCTTCCAATATCCAAGTTCAAACTGTGTTTGAACTTAATGGGTATTTCTGATCGCAATTGAGCCTGATTAGGCTCGTGGTGGAGGAAGTATTTCATTTTTTCAGGATCAATTTTTCTCTATATGTTGATTGCAGTTTCTTATGAAATTTTGGAGTTTGATGAGTTGTTTTATTTGCTCTGTTTTGAAGTCAAGGTGGAGATTGTGGAAAGTGACTTCAAAGATGGCTTTCTAGAATTCTTCTTCTTTGACAAATAAAACACACATGAGAAAATGAGATTTCAACAAATGTGGATTGCTGCTGCCTTCAAGAATGGATAGCTGCTGCTAATAATTTAAACATTTATGCTAGTATTTTTCAAAGGAAGTGTGCTACTGATTTCCTATATAAAGGAAAGGAAATCCATTTATACACCAACACCAAAACATCTCAATCTTCTCTTCTTGTTAATACATAAGAGTTTTATAAACTCTTTGTATTTTTTATATTCTCCAAATGTTTTGTAAACACCGCAAAGTATAGTGAATTGGTTCTCGGCTTCCTCCGCCCGTGGTTTTTCCCGATTTGGGTTTTCCACGTAAATCCCCGTGTCTCTATTTTATTTACTTCATTCGTATTTTCGTTGTGATTATTATCGTTTGATAATTTTGATCCTATTCCGCATTGAGCTAATATTGTCTAAAGTCAATTCGGATCCGTCGTATTTTACAACAATGTAGACGTTAATAAGAAATACAAATAGTTACTTAAGTGAATTCATCAACATATGTCAAACATACTTTATAGGACATCAATGTTAAAACAAGTAAAAATATTCATAAATTCCACTTTTGACATGTACTCGGTTTTAAGACCTAACTTGAACTTATGTGGAAGTATTGTAGATGTTCCTACTTCCTTTGTCGAACCCACAGTGGATCCACGCCTTCCATCTACACAAAATTAGGTTTTTACTCAAATATCATCATAAACCGAAACACGTATTTAGAATTCAACAATTCAGCATTTTTAGCAATGTTTTGTAAGATAAGATACTGATTATATGTTCATTTACCAGAAGAATCTAGCAAAAACAATTGTTAAATGTTCAAGCCAGTATCTAAAAACACAATGTGTTTCAGGCTTTCAGCTACAACGCCATGGCTACCTATTATTCCCGATGTTTTCCAGAATGATTGGTGATCCAGCCATGGCTATCTCTTATTCGCTTCTTGCTAATGCTACAACCCGATTACCCTTGATAGATTACATAAAATTTAGTGTCAATACAATATCGCCAACAATTCAATTTAACCAAACAATGTGTACAAACAAGCAATTTCCATATTTTAGTATTTTAGGTCAAAATCATTTTTTTCTTTCGGTTTCTATGCAGGTCAATCTATAACTCGAAATCAAACTTATAACACACCTATGATCGTATTATCGTTTCATTATACTATTAATTGCATAAATACATTTGCATTAATTTGTATTCACTTTGAACTCTAACAATTAGTTTCCACCAATATTAATGTCAAAAGGAATGAACAATATGATGGACGAAATATATTACATGATATATTACTCTGTTTTGCTTAATACTATGTTTTGCTTAATACTAAGACAGGGTACCTTTAAAACTTATCAGCCACCACACTGCTTTGCTTTGGACCCTGTGGTAGTACACCTCTATAGAAGACATGCACCTCTTTACAAAACAGATCGGATTGGCAGCAAAAAACAATTTTGTAAAAGAAATGTATAAATAGTTGATTTATAGGGTGTTGACATGAAACTGATATAATGATGCAACCTAGGTTATTCAGTTTTTCAAAGAAAAACTATTGCATTAAAAGATTAGATCATGCAACATGTAATCTCATTTTAAAATTTTATTTGAATTCTATGTCAAAAACAACCACCCGAAACAAATTAACAAAGAATACCAACAGTTAACTAGCTTCATAGGTATAAATAGATGCTTACGGATTCCAAAAGTTAACATGCACACGGAAAGTTCAATTTATTATTGTATCATCTTACACATAAAAGAGGATGATATACAAGAAAGAGTAACGACAATTACACATCATATTGTGTTTTCAAGCATGTGAAGAGAAACTAGAACCTTCATAAATCGTTCAAACAGTGGCAATGAACTGCAAACTTACACTTTAGACATTTAACGATCAGGCCATACCGTAAACTGTAACCACAGACGATACATTGACCATCCAACACAGTACCTTGAGTAAATGAGAGAGGGTGTGGGTGGCCATGAGTGTTATAAATGCCTCCGAACTTTATATTCACATAAAGATGAACACCTCCCTGATACATGATGCTATGGGTCTTTGTCTCGCACTGAAGTATTACAGACTGAGCACAATTTTGACAATGATAGAAAGATTTATGAGGATTCAAATCTTCCTCACAAATTTCACACAGGTATGGACTCTTATGGTTCTCAATTGGGAGGTAACTTAGGTGCATTGGATGCTCGTCATACGTGTGCCTGATTGCCTCGGGTATTAAGAAAGCACATGCTGGATGCATATAAATATCACAAACGTTGCAATTGTATAAAACATGAGGTTTTGGAGGACGACTCGACTGCCAAAAACGCTTGTGACAGATAAGACAAGACTTATAAAAAAGATATGGTTCTTGAACTAGTGAAAGAAAGTGATTCAGGTGGGCCTTATGGGTGATTTCTTTAGGCATAAACCCACAACTAACATCAACATCGTATTCGCATTCGACACAACAATATGCAAATCCATTGCAAGGTAGAGTACAAACCTCACAATGGAACACGCCGAAAAACATATGAGGAAGGACATTTGAGTATTTGAGAAGAAGGGTATGTTGGGGGTGAGCTGGATGATTTTCTATTTTTAAGGGGAGTCGAGTGCACCACTCATGGAGAGCAAAGTCACAATGCAATTGAGCACACTTGTAAAATGGCATGGTCTCCATGATTGGTCTCACACATCCATTACATAGCAGTTGGGTCTTTTTCATGGGGTTATGACACATTAACAACCAAGAATTAATCTTCTTTGAGGAGGAGGTTTGCCCATGGCTTTGTGTATCAACTAGAATTAGTGGGTGTTCATGACTGATATGTCGTAGGCTTACCTCATCATTAGCCATGAACATCCCGGACCCAGTTTGTTGGAGAAAATAGTGTTTTGGTATGCTGTAAGTCTCATCAGGGAATGGGAAATGAACAAGACCAGGATGGTCAGTGTCTTCAAAATTTTTAATGGTTTTGCCAAGACCTGACAAATTGGAAATAAGTAGTGTATATCAAATAAAACTACGGATACGATAATTTAATTACTAAATGATAAGAAAAGCAAAGCAATTGTAAAATGATTTACCATAAGGCGGCACTCTAATTGCACAATCCAGGTGGGCATAGTACATACATTTATCGCATTTGCATATCCAAAGATAATCCGGATTATAGAAAACATTACCACATACTCTACATGGTGGATAGTGTTTAGCTCTTTGATCTTCTCTTGGGAAGGAATAGGAAATGGTGAGCGGGTGAATATGATGAAAAGCACCATCGGTGGTATTTTAGATTAGCAATTTTTCTGGTAGGAAAGCACATTCACTGTGTATGGTGAAACCATTACAAGTGGTGCATTGATAGAAGATCCCTTTATGTTCCTTCCCACAAGCTTTGCAGTTGCACAAAATGGGCTCAGAGATGGCACAAATTAGCAAGTGAGGATGGCACGGATGATGGATAATCTTTTTTCCTACTTCTACGACACAATTTACATCAATATGAAAAATACATTCAAAGCAACCGTAACACATATCTAGGGACGTGTGATCGTTCTTACAAATAAGGCATGACCAATTAAAAGTCCTATAATGCTGGATAAGAGAGTGTCGGTGTTATGCGTGGTCTAACCTTCTGGAGAGCTCAGCACAAAATTTGTGAAGTGAGAAATCACATGATGAATCTCCCATACATTTGTAATAGTACCTATGGTACATGTGTATTTCTTCACCACACCTGCCACATGTGACACCATGAAAGCCCTCTTTTGCAATTGGATTGTCATCATCATCATCATCATCTTCTTCTTCTTCTTCTCCTCCTACATATTCTAGCTGCAAATCAATGAGCTTTAGTGGATGCTCGTGTTCTTGTACTTCAAATGCCTCCATTATAATTAGGTTTCTCTGTATACGATAATCATGTTAGACTCACTCTCTTATCTATCAAAAAGAAAAGAGAATATATGTTTGGCTAATTCACGAAGCCAAGTGGCCTTCTCTTTTCTTACACACATTTGTTTGTCTTTCGCCTTTTTATTATTCAATTTTCCTTTCCAGAGAACAGTGAAGTTATTTTAAAGCGGCTTCTCATAGTAATTTAATTTGCTTTACCAACCAAGTTCCCTATTTGTCCTCTATAATATGGAATTGCAAGTAATGATTTCATAGCAACAAATTACATAATTTATCATGTACTTTATGAATGTTTCAAACACCGGTTGATAAATAAATATACTATGGTACTGTAATGTGGACATTGTTTTCTCAAAGTCTTCATTATTGTATATTTGCTTTCATGTTTTCTTCTTTTTTCAGTATGATACATAAGGAATAAACACAATTAAAAACTATAAAGCATAATTATTTTCCTTTTTTCTCGTCTTTAAGTACCACCTCCTAATAAGTAAGGAATAAGTACCAATTTTAAGTTGTACATCAGTCTTAATTTATTATTAATTAGGTATAGTGGTTAGAGTTGATTCATGCTATGTGGATGAGTTTAAAACAACCAAACATCAATTGGAGTTTGACTTTTGGAAGATCCGATACGGTGACCGCTTTCCATTGATATGTAAATATAATATATAGGAAATTTAATAAATCAGAATACAAATGATTTGCATAACTTAAGATGTTAAGAAAGTTGTAACAATATTTAGCTTTTAAGGTATCACAAAATATTCAAGCAAGCAAGTTGAAAAAGTAGAAAATAAAGCGCTACTCAACCACACCCAACTGCCAATAAAATCTAAGCCTAACCAAATTTGATTTTTTTTTCTATACCTATCGTTATGTTATAAACTACTCATATACAATCACTCACCTTGAAATTTGTTTTTTGTATTGTAATTTTGTGCAATTAGTTGCAAAATTCAGCCTCAAACAAACACTCCACCCACCAGATTAGATTCATTCATAGAACAATACAAAAGTAGGCAGGCAGGCTTTACATTAATGGAATTGCCATCTATCAAAAGCACGACTCTTTTCCTTTTTTCTTTATCTTTAGTACCGCCTCTTTTATTTCTTTTGTTCATAGTTCTAAACACAAAGATGCAAATATATTACAAAAGGATGTCCCAAAATAGTTGCTACAACCCCTTTTTACAATATAAATTATATATTTCATAATTATTATGAGTGCATGGCTGATTTTCTACTACATACTCACCGGAAGATAGCATTTCTTACAAAAATCTCAGCAAGAACTCAACGTATTTTATGTATTTCTCGAAATTTTCCATGTGTTAAACAAATATCTAATTCTAATCAACAACCCAACATGTGGAATACTACCACACACTAGGCTGATTTAATACACTTATGTCATAAAAACGAATATTTAACATCCAAAAGTATCCAGAGAGCTATCTTCGGATTTCTTCATCATCATCAATAAGAGACCTTGGCTTTTTTTTTTCTTCTTTAACATGCTATTTTACATAGTTGTCTTCTTTTCTTATCAATTGCATACTTTCAATGTATCATCACATAACGGTTCTCGTTTAACTTTAATCTTTGGCAACTATACTTATCCATTGTTTCTTTTTAAGCCACATTAGGTAGACACTAATAAGAAATATGAATAGTTACTTAAGAGACCTTGGCTTTTTTTTCTTCTTTAACATGCTGTTTTACATAGTTGTCAGTTGTCTTCTTTCGGTATCAATTGCATACTTTCAATGTACATCACATAACTGTTCTTTATTAATTTTAATCTTTGTCAATTATACTTATCCATTGTTTCTTTTTAAGCCACATTACATATACATTAATAAGAGATACGAATAGTTACTTAAGTGAATTCATCAACATATATCAAACATACTTTATAGAACATCAATGTTAACAAGTAAAAATATTCATAAATTCCACTTTTGGCATGTACTCAGTTTCAAGACTAACTTGAACTTACGTGGAAGTATCGTAGATGTTCCTACTTCCTTTGTCGAAGCCACAGTGGATCCACGCCTTCCATCTACACAAAATTAGGTTTTTACTCAAATATCATCATAAACTAAAACATGTTTTTAGAATTTAACAATTCAGCATTTTTAGCAATGTTTTGTAGGATAAGATACTGATTTTATGTTCATTTACCAGAAGAATCTAGCAAAAACAATTGTTAAATGTTCAAGCCAGTATCTTGAAACAAGAGGAGTTTCAGGCTATCAACTACAATGCCAAACAGGGTCTGCTCATTCCCAATGTTTTCCAGAAAGGTAGATGGTGTTTGAGCCATGGCTACCTCTTATTCGCTTCTTGCTAATGCTACAACCTGATTACCCTAAATAGATAACATAAAATTGAGTTTCAATACAATATCACCAACAATTCAATTTAACCAACAAAGCGATTTCCATATTTGAGTATTTTAGGTCAAAATCAATTTTTTATTTCTTTCGGTTTCTATACAGGTCAATCTATAACTCGAAAGCAGACTTGTAACACATCTATAATCGTATTATCGTTTTAGATATACTATTAATTACATAAATACATCCACTTTATCAATGAAATCGATATACCTCAAGTTCGCAGCTTTTGTGAAGAACACGCTGGTAACTCCTTACCTCTGAATACCCTAACTCTAGTTTCAGATTCAAAAGCATCGTCGATTGGCCGAGATGAACTTAAAGTGATTTTCTCGGATGTTTTCCATATTCTTCCTTATTGCAATTTCGCCTCCATTAAATTTCTTTTTTCATTCTAATACATTCTTTTATTAAGATATTATCAAATTAATAAATGAAAATACTCCTTTGTATCTTAATGCATTTTTCTATTAATATTTCATCAAATTAATATAAATTTGAAATATTGTTTTATCAGAGAGTTTATCAACAATAAAGGTCAATAGCAGATATCACAAAATACCAAAATTTAAAAATTTATTACAATATAATATTATTACGGAAAAAATATTGTTAATTCATAAATTGTTTTCAATAGTCCCAATATGAATAAGATCATATTTTGCGGAAAAAAAAATGTCATTTTTGTAGAGATACCAAATCACAGGTTTCAATTACAATCATCAAAGTGTCCAATGTCATGAGCGAGAATTTCTAATTTGCCTTATTATTACTAAAGCTTCATAAAATTATCAATATATCATTATTAAATATTATTTTTTGAAATATTAAAATTATAATTTAATGAAAATGGCCTCTTTTGATGACATCTTAACACCTACATATCAAAGTATTTTTCACCATATAGCGGGTGCTACAGGGTAGGTTGCTTTATAAGCTTGGTTTTATAGTGTTATTGAGTTTGATAAACATGTATATCTAAAAGTGGAATGTATGTAGGTAGGGTTACACCATGGATGGTATGATCAAGTTGAATGTAATGATGGCAAAAAGATGGAATAAATAAAGTCGGTATCAGTTCCATTATATGCTTGAGTCAAACATATGAAATAGACGGCTTGTATATGTTAACGTTAATTTAATTAAATTTAATTACATGCCTACATTTCCTATTGACTTGAATTGCATGTTTAAAACATGTGTTGAAGCCAAATTAACATGAGTTCCCTTGTAATCGATTGGAAGGAAAACTCAACCACTTTATATGAAACAGTTGACAAAGTTTGTCTTGTACAAACAGGAAGTTGATAAGCAACTCAACAAGAAAATCAAGGTCCTATGGAATAACAAATGAGGTGAATATGTGTCATTGTTTGTTGAATTCTATACTTAATACGGAATCAGATATGACTTCAATACTCCCTATTCACCACAGTCAATCAGTATTGTTAAAGAAAAAAAAAGCATGCATTGAAAGAATGGATGAATGTCAAGTTAATAAGTTACGGATTGAGCCAAAACATTTGCGGCGGTAGTTGTATCATCAGCTTATTTTCTTTTAAATAATATACCTTGTAAGAATAAGGATAAAATCCCATACGATTTACGAATGGGAAGAAAATCATCTTACAAGTTTACAAGTTGGGGTGTTGGAAATCATGTTCATGTAATAAGTTTCAAAAACATTAGTTGCAATGGAAGCTAGAAAAACATGAATAATTTTATTCCCACCAATGATCAAGTTATAAACATGAAAATATAAGAACAACAACAACCATAAAAAGAGTTAGAGATTATACCTTTGTAGCTAATTCTTGAACTCAAATGGATGTTGATGAAGGTAACTAGGAAACAGTAAAGCTTCTTTCTAAAGCAAGTCTACCATGAAGATGAACAACACCAAGGATGCTAGTCATTATACTTGCAAAAACACTCTTTTGAACCCTTATGCAAAATCCGATTTTTGCACCAAGGACAATGAAGATATATGTGTATTTTAAGCTCACAACTAGCAAGTAAAGAAGGTGATATAATGCTCTCAAAAGTTCGGCCAAGGAGTGGGGGAAATGGACAACATGAAGATCACTTCTATTTACACACACACATAGTGTAAGACCCCATGCACAAACATTTGTCGTGGTCAAATCAAAAGCATATTTAAAGTTGTTTACTTGGTGTTTGTGAGATTCTAACACCCTTCCCAAGGGGAGGGCCGCCTATGTTCTTGATAGGATGAGAGAGAGATTTTTCTTCTCTCTAAGTTTATATTTTATAAAACTCTTTTATAAAATATAAACTCCATTTAATAAAATAAGCTTCTAAACCTTTAATTATATATTTAAACCCTTATATATATATATATATATATATATATATATATATATATATATATATATATATATATATATATATATATATATATATATATATATATATATATATATATATATATTCATTCTATTTAATTTAACATTTAAATTAGATAAATGGTTTATACAACTCGTTTAAATCATATAACCTTCAGATGATATAAATAGCACACTTATAAAATTCATACCATATAAATATAATTAAATATATTAATTTTAGAATAATTATTATTTCCCATAAATAATAATTCTCCAAAATAAATTGCATGTATTATGTCATTTGATGACAAATCAAATTCAACATATCAAACGATAAAATTAGTGTTTAACTTGTTATTGGTGTGACCTATAGGATCATATGTTTTTGGCAATATCATTGTATGATCATTCTTGGGTATATAGAACCAACATGGGGTTCCTTGCCAAAGTAGTAGTGTCACCACTGAAGGTTCAAAGAATCGCAATATACACAATAACATAATAATGGAATAAAGGAATGCATCATTCTTTGAAAATGTGTTTCTTCATTTAATCATGGAAATAAAAGTCCATTCAAAGCAAATGACAATATTATCCATGATGAACAACAATATAATTCTAATGAATAACAGGTTAAGCCTAGTTAAAGACAAGGGCTGAAAAATCATTTGGTCCCAATTTCGTTACTTACATGGTATATGTGAACCCAAAACTTATCGAGAGGCGGTTTGTTCTTCAGAAGGACCTTGAAAGAAAGAAGCAATCAAGAGTGAGATAAATCTATCAAACCACACTTAGGAGCTTGTGGACCTTCCTCCATGAAATAAACCATTATGCTATCGATGGATCTTCAAGAAGAAGATGAAAGTATATGAAACCATTGATAAATACAAAGCAAGATTAGTGATCAACGGATACGTATAATGAGAAGGTATGGCTTTGATAGTTATTCTCCTGCGATGCAAATAACCTCTATTAGGATGATAATTGCCTTTGCGGCTTTAAAATGTTTTGAAGTGCACCAAATAGATGTTAAAATGGCACTTTTTAAACAATGATTTAGAATAAGATATTTACATAGAGCAACCTGAGGAGTTCGTTTTCCCATGAAAAGACGATAAAGTTGGCAAACTTGTTCTTGCCCCCATGTAGCTTAAAGCAAGCTCCAAACACAATAGAATCACAATTTTAACAATGTCATGCTAAAATGTGGTTTTAAAATCAACAAATGTGGTAAGTGTGCCTATATGAAAGACATATCTAGCCCATATGACATCCTTTGTCTATACCTAGAAGATATGCTTACCATTATAAGTAATGATAAAATGACAGAATCAACCGAATATATATTGAAAGCAAGGTTTGGCATGAAATATATGGATCTAGTAAACGTGATTCTTAGATACAATATTATATGAAAACAAATCGAGTTGTGTTAAGTCAGACCCGTTATATGGACAAGGTTCTTGAGAAATTTAATACATGTGATTCTATAGCTAGAACTCCAATTGATAGTATCCAACGTCTATGGAAGAAGAGTGGTGATGGTGTTGATCGGATAAAGTACTCAATAATCATTGATAGTTTAATGTATTTGATGACTTGTGCGAGACCCGACTGGCTTACCGTGTGAGCATATTAAGAAAATATACTAGTAATCCAAGTTAAGAGCATTGGAAAAGTATAATCGTGGTTCTTAGATATTTAAGATGTGCATAGGAATATGGACTATCGTATGGTCAATATCCAGTTGTTATCGAAGGATACATTGATGCAAATTAGATATTTAACATAAAAGATTCTAGATCCACCAATGATATGTATTCACACTAGGTGGCATTGCTGTATTTTGGAAGTCCAGGAAGAAGCATACAGGTATAAAAAGATCTATAATGGAATATGAGTTTATTGAAAGGTTTTCTGCAAATCTATGAACTAAAACTCTAAGTTCACATGCAACCTAGATTGGATCTATGTTTTCTTACTTTGAACATGTAACTAATTCCTAAAGGCAAAACAAAAATTAACTAAAAGAATAAAATAGAAAAACTAACCTTTTAGTTGTTTCTTGCAAGCTAAGCAGCACAAGTGTCCTGCCTCAAATGAGATCACACCCAGGGAGCAGGAGGTGGACGAAATCCAGAGAGAGGGAGGAGGGAAAATTGGCGCAGAATAATGATGCCTGGGGTCTCTATTTATAGGCTCCAGGTGGTTACAGATAAACCTTAGAGATAAACCTTTTTAATTCAAATCAAGATAAACCTTTTATCATTTGAATTAAACCTATTTATCCTCTATTTATCAATCTCGAAATTAAGGATAAAGACATCCTAAAAATCGTCAACATTAAACCAACCAGGACAGTCACTACTCAACTATTGAGTAATTACAAAATAGCCCCTGCACTTGTAATTAATCAAATTAATCACCAAATTAAATCCAATTAATTCCAGATTAATTTCTAATTAATTACTATAGTTTCTAATTAATATATTATCACTTTAATATATTAATAAACTATTTATTTAATTCCTATTGATTTATTAATCATATAATAAATCAATCTTTCTCTCTCCGGAACTTTCTACCAAACCTCTAGCTATGAGGGCAACCCAAATGGACTTTGCTACTATTAATTAGGTAAATACAAATTATTAGTCATGGCTTAGACACCTAATCCAACAGTCTCCCACTTGGATAAGTCTATGACTATAATTACCAATTTAACCTCTAATTAATCAGCAAACTGTAGCTTCCTAGAAACTGCTGCCGAACTCTGACCTAGTCAGTTCTGTCCATAGATAAGTGATCAAATGATCCTCTGTCCAACAAGATATTTTCAGACATGAGACATGGATTGAGATCAATCTCTATCTTACACACTGTTTCCCGATTTCCGATTTTGCTTATGACTTTTAGACTTCTAATTGAACGAATCAATTTAGTCTTGGCTGGCCAGCACTTCAGTCAACTTCAAAAATCATCGAGTGGCCAACAGATATCTGTTTCCCGTCTGGGTCAAGGGACGAATAAGCTTCGACTAATATGTTATATCTTTTACCCGACAAATCACTCACAACAGCACGTTTTATAACATCGAGTTACCGATGCGTTTTCGTACTATCAATGAACAATCGCCTTGCAAATTATAACTCATATCTCTCCACTTTAAGACCATAAGATATTATCGTCTCAACATTGCTCGTGATGTAATCCATGAAGCAATCTATTGAGCGTGGGTTTATTCAATACTCAAATCTCCATTTCCAAGTATTCATGAACGTTGCAGCAATCTTATTGCAATGTCTAACTCCTTAGACAATCTACAAACCAATTCATGACAGTCTTCCTTCATACTTACTCCCTAAGAATATGAACGACTGTGGATATTTGAATAATCCAATTATTCAGGAAGTAAACATGCAAAAGTGAAACATAAAATCTGACTGGCAGCTACTCCTGCTTATTACCAAGTCTCCACGAGGTAATCACCAAGTCGGATTTATCATAACTATTATCGGTTTCTTATTCTCTTTTAAACTTTCAATTCAAACCTTTTATATCATGTCTATTATGACCTTTTCACTCTTTCTATGTATCCAAGTGTTTAACATTTATACACTTTATTGCAGATAATCAAATCGGATACCCTTCCGATGATATCTCAATTTTGTCATTCTGTCTTTCTCTCTCACAACTCCATTCCGGTGATGTCTACTGTGACTACCCATAGTTCTCTATAGTCTACATGACTATACCCTAATACTATTTCGACGTATCATGATGTGCCGGTGAACCACACGCGCTCCATCATAAAATAACGAAACTCCTCAACCATGAAGTCCTACAGCACCACGTCCTGGTGTCATCAATTTCTGATTTGAAACTCCTTTCAAATCGTTCACCCTAATCATTTCCCAATGATTTCTCACGTGTGTTCAAAATCCAATTAGTACTCTCAGCCATGTCATATCCTAAAACCATGCTCTAAGCATCAAGTCATCAGGATATGTTCATGACACTTCTGATTAGTCCAATAGGCTCGTGGAACCTGATGTAATCTTCATTCCAAACCCTTTCGGAATCCTAAGATTACCATTAATCCTTGTGTAATGATTTTCGGAAACCATTTCATTTCGGAGACTCTTTCTTATGCATCTTGAATCCTATCAAGATCATGTTCTCAACGGCTAAGTCTGTACTTTCAGTCTCATCTATCCGATAGATGTCTGTGATCTACGTGAGTATGCTGCACCTTCTCTGTTTCTTTCATGCCAATTCATTACACTTTGCAATGACAGGAAACTCCATTCCTGGGGTTATGCATCTTGAATCTCATCAAGATCATATTGACAGAATTCTGATCTATCTAATAGATGTTCACAACCACCTGAGTATGTTGTATCTCTTAAAGTCTTTCATAGCTAACCGTTTCTTAACACCAAGTCACTACACTTTGTAATGATAAGAGACGTTTCCTAGAACCAGTATGTAACCCACATACAATGATAGCAGATAACAACGATACTCCCACTGGCTTTGACACCGTTATATGACTCTTTCGGACTATTCACAAAATCCAGAACTTATGGCACATTTTGCGAAACCGAAATCCAAACCTTTCCGACATATTAAAGGAAATCTTTCAGGCTATTCACAAAATCCAAACCTTTTGGTTTATTTTGAGAATCCGAATATCCTTTCTTGCGAGATGCCCATGGGACGAATCCCGGGGCCATGTACCTTTTGTAATGGCATGCTCTATGTGAGTCCATATTAGTGTGTTGGTAAACCACACACGCTCCACTAACGACTCACACTATGCCACGCAGAATCCTCTCGGATTACATCTTCTATTGAAAGTGCTTCTCTCAGAATCAATTGCTTGACTCCAAGTGATGACTTATTCAACCAGATGTTCTGTAAGTACATTTCTATGTTCCCTTCTTTTGATGATTCAATTACTCCCACTGGTTCCTAGACCAGTTGTAAAGATCAATCAAACTGTCACATAGACTGTGTCTCGCGGTAAGGTTCTCTTATTTGGCAGCAACCGGGCTCACCAATGCTTCCAGCAGTCGGATTACTTATCCGTACCATCTTTAGTGTTTTACCACTACTCGGTATATCACCCAGATCATAACTCCTTATGACAGTGACAATAACTACTGGTCAAGCGAAGAGAGGGTATTGTTAGGTTTAACAGGAATCTAATTCCTGGTCAAGGCCCAGTGGTGACTAAAGGTTCTTTCACTTGGCTAATTCCTGAACTAATTCAGAATTATTCTTACTCCCACTGTTTCCTTAGAACTTGAGTTCTTTCTAAAAGTGCTCTTCTTTCAAAGGATAACCGTAGTGGCCAATGAAACGACATTGCTGATCAATTTCAGGCTTGTCATGAGATTCAGACGAATGCTACATGACCCTGGACTTTCTATGTACTAGTGGGACGATCCCAACTTTACATTTCAGACAGTGTCAACATAACCTACTTAGTCTAAGATGTGGTCGGAATATGGCTTCTGCGGTCTGACTGGTTGAATATTCAATTCATTGAAATATTAGTCGGAAATGTAACCAGTGTATCTTATACACTGAGGATCAAAACTATTTCGATCAATGCTCCATCGTCTTCCCTAAGACACAATATAACCATTAGTGTTCTTGGAAGAGGATAAACTGGGAAACATTTTCTCAGTCTATGTAGTCATTCAGGTTCGGTTGATCTTATACTTCCTTTGAAATCCTTGAACACTTCAAGGTTCCAATCAATCGCTTATTCCGATAAGCGAAGCCATATTTGTCAAACTATTTGGCAAATATTTTTGAAGCATAACTAATCGTGTTCTGTTCGAAGATTCGAGTAATACACAGTAACTTATGTGTCTGTCGCTCAAAATCTTAATACCTTTACATCTCTATGTAAATTTATGACTTTGTTAATATTGTTCAAGACATGCAATCATCACCTGACTCCAAGTCAACTGATTCCAAAATCCTATCCATTGGATCTTTGGGCGATTCCTTTCTTGCCACAATTAATTTTATTAAGCATTCAATTCATCATGTGACTTTAAGTCAAATGATTCCAAAGTCCTGTCCAACTGGACCTTTGGTTGAAGTGATTCTCATAAAATTCACTTTAACAATCATAAAGAACACAATTTACAAATCCAATCCCATTGGATGTATCAACATTCAAGTTATTACCATTTACCTCATCAACACATTCACACAACATTTCGAGGACAATTAAAACAATCATGTTTCAAAAAAAAAAATTCATTAAACCAGAATTATCCTCAGAGCAATGTACTATGCGAATCCATGTCGTATGTATCTATAAACTAATAACAAGAACAAATATCTAGCTTAACTCAAAAACTGCACGAGCTCCGGATCCAATCCGAATATGCTCCTGTGCGACACCATCCCGCATCCTCCAGAGTTCGTGTATATAGAGCAAATGTGAGAAACACATCCTGTATCAAGGAAATGAGGATCAGGTGTTCTGAATTCTAAGATATTTATGAGTTTGTCAAACGGTTTGGCTTTGGAGCATTTTTCCAATCTTTCTGTGACTGTGTCCCACCTTGTGGATTCCCAGTTTGAAACATCGAACAATCGGTCCAGACGATCTGGATCATTTCTTGATGCACCTTAATACTGGACTCAATCCTGAAGCAGCTGAATTAATGGAACTATGCTTCTCCATGAACGACTCATACAGAGTCGACATTGAATGCACTTCCACGATTGTCTTATCCGGTTACCCTTTCTGTTCATCTGGATGAACAGATCAGCGAGTTGAGCAAATGCTTAACTCCCGATCACAGAGGGAAACTAGTTTTATATTGTTCGCCTATGTATCCCTCAATCTCGGAAACACACAAACTGGTGCTACTTCCTTCTAGCTTGCAACTTCAAGCTCTTTGAAGATCCTTGTTCGTTCCCTTTATTCAACCAGTTCACGGAACCTTTCCTGAACTAGCTGTGCTAACTTATCAGACCCCATGAATTCTAAATCCCTGCGGAACTCGGGGTTAATGATCAATAGCATAAGGCAACGAACTTCCTTGGACTCAATAGTCAAGGAGTCATGCTCATCACAAGCTGCTGTGTGATGCCATGTTTGGGAGCGGACACTCAGTCGGATATGGTTCGCCAGCAAAACTAAGAACTATTCTCTAATTGCAAAACCACATCACATAGTTTAGGCCAGTCAGCCTTACCATACTAAACAGGTGCTTTCTGAAGCTCTCAGAAATGGGTGAAGGAGGATAAGGAGGAGAATGACATTTTCTTCAGACATATATAAAATTTGAATTTATTCGTTTAATTAATCCTTTTAAATAATTACCCAATATATATTATTTAACAAGGCTAGGATCCAAAATACCCCAACTATGCTGTGAAGAGGGATGTCGTAGTCACAACACAGTGGTCATTAAGGTAGATAACTTTTATCAATTTCAGTCTTATGAAATTCCTAGATCTGTGAGATTCATTGAACTGTTCAATGGCATGTTTAATCTCGGATATGCCCCACCGTTTGTGACTGGGATCCCGAGGATCACAAACCGGGTGTGAATAACCATGCAAATTAGCTTGGTACTCTCGGGGTCCATTATCATCTCAAATTGATGTGCCGGTTAACCACACACGCTCCATCAACAATGATAACACCCGAGAAACCCATTGCCACTCTTTATGAACCCCCATTGGTGTGTCGGTAACCCACACACGCTCCACCAACGTTTCATAAAGTGCAATGTGCAATTTCATGGGTTAGCATCAAATTCACATTTTTCCTAAAGTAACTAGATTGGGATTTTGTAAATGGTTCTAGTACTTTGATCATTATACTTTTAATGATTAAGCGGTCATATCAAAACTGTTCGGCTAACGACCCTCCATTGATCAGGTGAGCGGTGGGCGAGAGTGTTCACCCATTAGACCGCCATTTTATAGGCAGCCTCCTTATACCCACTTTATAGATCAGCTTCGTGAATGAGGCCTACTATTGAATTGACTGACCAATTTTATCTTATACATATAGTATTAACTTTTAATAACATATATAAGATGTATTTTAAAACCCTTTAAAATGATCAAGGTTTATCTTTTAATTTTTTCAATTTAACTATTAAATTAAAATTAAATTAAACCTTTAAAATTTGATTTAATCATCTTTTAATTAACAATTAATTAAAATAATTAAATCTTAATATTTTAAACATTTAAAATATTTTTCCGGATTTAATCCTTAATTTTCGCAAATTAAAAAATTAATTAAATCCTTTGAATTATCTTTTAATTAACAATTAATTAAATTAATTCAAATGTAGATAGGTATTACCAAATTAATCAAATTAATTTTAAACCTATCTTAAACCCTTAAATTTCGAATTCAAACAATTTGGGTTTAAGGTTATCCATTTAATTAACAATTAAAGTTACCAAAAATAGAAAACCTCCTAAAACCCTAAAAGGCATTTTCAAAAATTACAAGGGGGAGGTTAGGGTTTCCAAAACCCTAACCCTAAATGTCGATCCACATATAATTAGGGTTTATAAGCTTTAAACCCTAATTTTAGGAAAACTATTACAACAATTCAACAAGAAAACAACCAAATGCTCTGATACCACTGAAAGGTTTTCTGCAAATCTATGAACTAAAACTCTAAGTTCACATGCAACCTAGATTGGATCTATGTTTTCTTACTTTGAACATGTAACTAATTCCTAAAGGCAAAACCAAAATTAACTAAAAGAATAAAATAGAAAAACTAACCTTTTAGTTGTTTCTTGCAAGCTAAGCAGCACAAGTGTCCTGCCTCAAATGAGATCACACCCAGGGAGCAGGAGGTGGACGAAATCCAGAGAGAGGGAGGAGGGAAAATTGGCGCAGAATAATGATGCCTGGGGTCTCTATTTATAGGCTCCAGGTGGTTACAGATAAACCTTAGAGATAAACCTTTTTAATTCAAATCAAGATAAACCTTTTATCATTTGAATTAAACCTATTTATCCTCTATTTATCAATCTCGAAATTAAGGATAAAGACATCCTAAAAATCGCCAACATTAAACCAACCAGGACAGTCACTACTCAACTATTGAGTAATTACAAAATAGCCCCTGCACTTGTAATTAATCAAATTAATCACCAAATTAAATCCAATTAATTCCAGATTAATTTCTAATTAATTACTATAGTTTCTAATTAATATATTATCACTTTAATATATTAATAAACTATTTATTTAATTCCTATTGATTTATTAATCATATAATAAATCAATCTTTCTCTCTCCGGAACTTTCTACCAAACCTCTAGCTATGAGGGCAACCCAAATGGACTTTGCTACTATTAATTAGGTAAATACAAATTATTAGTCATGGCTTAGACACCTAATCCAACA
The DNA here is from genome assembly GCA_023525715.1 of Cichorium intybus. NCBI lineage: Eukaryota > Viridiplantae > Streptophyta > Magnoliopsida > Asterales > Asteraceae > Cichorium > Cichorium intybus. Next base: position 150,689,901 of record CM042010.1, on the reverse strand, counting down.
TTTATTTCCCTGGATAAATGGATAAATGTGGCGAGGAGGCGGAATAGTTAAACCAATTTATGGAGGAGATTCCAAAATGTCCTAAGCCAATGTCTGCCATATGTATATAATGTGATAGTAAATTAACAATTGGAAAAGCATATTATGTGATGCATAATGGTAATATATATTAGACATGTTCATCATAGACATAATACAATTAGGAAACTACTCTCAACCGGAGTTATCATTGTTGCCTATGTAAAGTCAAAGGATAACATTGCAGATCCGTTCACAAAAAGGCTTAAGTAGAGAGTTAGTTAGAAATTCGACTAAAGGAACGAGATTAAGCCCTTGAATGAATGATTCATATGAAGGAAACCTAACCTAAAAGACCTGAGATTCCAATATCTGAGATTATATGACAACCTACTTGTATGAACAAAGTGGTGTCGCTATAGGGGAATTAATGAATTTCTTAGTCCATTCATACAATGAAAGTGACACTATTAAGAGGTTAAACACACAAATTTTAATGATTTAAAATAATCTCCTATGTGAGAGAAAAATGAGGTTTCTTTGAAGGGAAATATGAGAGCGCAAATCCTAAAAGCTGTCAGAGAACTAGGCAAATGTGCATCACCATAACAAACATAACTATGATAATTTAATTAGTTCGGGGAGAACCATGTGAGGAGTGTACTAATTGTTTACACGAATGAAAGAATAGTTCAAGGAAATCAAGTCTAATGGTTTGCTACTAAAATAATTATATTTCTTAAGGGACTGTTCAAAGGGCAACAACTACCAATTTCCATTTATATGGGACCAATTTCCATTTATATGGGAGATTGTTTGAAAATTGTGTTATCCTATTTTAAGAAAATGGGTTTTACCCAAGTTGAACACAAATTTCGGTTCTTATTTAGATCAAAAATAGAAGTATGTTTGTATACTTGTGTTCTCCTTCATGCTACATACAATTTAGTATATTATATGTCCAGAAAGGACTATATACGTATCTGAAAGCAGTCACCGAATTTGAAGTTTGGTGGTTGATGAGCATTTTAACAGAAATAAAATGAAATTAAACACCATGTCCTTAACGATTTTGTGTTTAATTTTCAGTTCCGATCCGTAACTAAGAATGATATTAAATACAATGTAGGTTACGATATTGTATTTGTGTTTAATTTTCAATTATGATCCGTAATTAAGAGTGATATTAAATACAATGTCGGTTACGATCTTGTATTTAGTTATTAGTTAATATTTAGTGTTTTAATGCTGATTAAATAACAGTTATTTTGTCGCTATATTAATAGCATTGGTAGACACACCAACAAACCAGAATTTTCTATTATCCTACACATATTGTTGCTACCTTCAAGCTTCTGTCAATTTAATATTTACGCCTCGTTGAGTTCGTTGGTCTAGAAGAATTGTCCTGGCTATTGTATCTTGGAAAAATAATGCCTAGTGTGGGTCAAAATTGTTTTAAGGAAACAGGGTCAAACACAGACATCGTCTTCTATTAACCTTTGTGTTTCATTTTCGTTTATTCCCTTAACAGTTCCTACAATTAGGTTATTGTGCTACTGTATGTGTTTGGGTTGAGGCCCAAATATAACACTAGTTAGTTTTAGTTACAAGCACCTTGTATTGTATTCAAGTGACGGCAATTAAAATGAAAATAGGGAACTTAAATAAATGAAGATAACACTACTAAGAACCCTCGTTATTGCAAGAGATGTCGAATTATCTATATAAATCTTATAATTGAGGCCATTGAAATGATGTTGTTCAAGATAGCTCAAATACTAGCATCACATTCATTTGAAAATCTCACTACAACTCAAGAGCTTTATAATTTATGTGTACTTACTACTTACAACTTAAGAGTTTTTAACTTATGGTTATTAATTAGTAATGACTTTTTATTTTCCTCATTTATACACATTGTAACTTATATTAATAGTATATAAGTAACTTTTGCTCATAAAAAGATACATGTCATTTGAAGAGATTTGTGATTCAAATATGAATGGTTGAAAAAGTTAGTTTGCGGCATCAACGGTTATTGCAACATATCGTGTTTCTAAATCTAAAATGTATGTTGATTTCTGTATATTATCTTTATATGATTTGTAAGTATTTAATAAGTTTGAAAAAGTTAGTTTGTGACATCGATCAATGATTATTGCAACACGCATTGTTTATATACATAAAATGTATGTTGATTTCTGTATATTCTCTTTGTACAATTTGTAAGTGTTTAGGAAGTTTTATAATACGAATGTTAAAATAGATGTTTTAGTATTTTTATGGTATTAAAATTATTTTAATGTTAGATAAATGTTATTATTATACACAATACAATAAGGTTTTTTTCATCTTCATATGAAATTTTTTATTTTCAAGATTGAAATAATGATGGATTCTATTTCTTATTAGTTTGATAATCAATATGATGAAAGATGTATTATCTCTATTTCATCTCTCTTGATTCTTAATATGATTGAGTTAAATATTTAAGTTTTTGAAATATTGCAATGTATTGATTTATTTGAATGAAGAATAATGTTATTATCAATAGATTATCTATTGACTTGATTTGCCAACATGTTGGTCAAATAATTATTAGCTTTGTTTGATCATTCTTGAGTTATGAATTTTTTTGTTTTCATTGTGATCATTGTTACATTTTTAACATTAATATTATATTTATTTCTTATAATGTTTGATTGATGTTTTTAGATTGAATGATGTAGCATGGTTAAGATTGTTGAGCAAAAAAAACTACTAATTTAAAACATAGTATTAATATAATAGAAAAACTATTAATCTAAAACTTAAGAAAAATATAATAGAAAATTAATAAAACTTTATAAAATATGATATAAATATAATTAGTTATTTTATGCACCGAATTCATTATAAAATGTTATCTAAAATAAATGATCAAAATCATCTATCATTTATCATCGTTATCATTATCATTACCATAACTATCATTATATCATTATCTTATCATTATCATTATCATCATTATAAATCATATAACAGAGGTATTTAAATGTATAAATCAAATAATAGAGGTATTTAAATGTATATGGTTGGATATATGAATCATACTTGCACTATATTCATTTGAAACTTACAAAACTCTTCAACTTTCCACTAATTAATTACAATCATTCAAAAGTTTTTGGCTTCCATAATAATATTATTAAGTAGTCTATTTAAGATGTTATAATTATGGGTATCAAATGATGGTAGTTGAATAGGTTTTAAGTTTTATAAATTAATCAATTAAGCACTTCATGAAATGTTTTTAACTAAAATATATTATATTGATTTTTTTTTTTTGACTTTTAAGTAGTATATAGAAATAAAAGCATATGGTTTGATAAAAATAATTATCTCTTATATATTAATTTCAAAAGTTTTATTTAATTAAATTAATTATATTTGATTAAATCGTTATCTTTCTTTATTTTTATATTTATCTTAAAAATATTTATAATTATTATAATAAATATCTTACAATTCAACGTGGTTCGGGATATGTCATCTATCTTGAACCATGTTCTTTTGAAACTACTAAACTCTTCAACTTAGTCTAATTAATGGTTAGTAATTTATATTGGTTAATCATAAATAAAAACCTTTCGATTCTCAACTAATTAATTATTACAACTTAAGAGTTTTCTAACTTATGATATTTAATCGGTGATTATGGTTAATATAGATGTATATATAGTTTATTGAGATAGATTAATTTACTTGGTTTAAAGAATGAGATGAAGGAAAATAAGACTTGAAACGTATTTATATATTTTGCTAACATCCCTTGAGATTTCGTGCTTTAGTTTCATTATTTACTAACTTACCTCAATATTTTTTTCTAGGCATTTATGTGTTCATCGGATGAAAAATAGAAATATAGAGAACTTTTTTTCCATGGTGTTATATGTATATCAAAGTCATAAAAGTTCATACTACGATACTATTCAGTAGACAAAAGTGATTCTTTTTTCCTTAATTATCAATTAGAGTTAGTTATGTTTAAAGAGAGTCTTTAAGTTTGATTTTGTGAAATTATTTACAAGTCAAAGTATATTGTTATTTTTATAATAGATAGGGTAAACAATGAAATGTAATGATTCGAATGTAACTAAATAATAAAATCTGCAAAAGTTCTTATACATTACCTTTAATGAAACTCATGAAGAAAAAATTGGCATAATAATACAATTCTTTCTCAATGGTAACATTTGTAATATTATTACTATGTTTATTTCTATTTTATTTTAGATGTTGAGCTAATTCATGTTATGACATTTTATTATGTTTTAATTACACTATACATATATAATACAAAATTACTATTGTATGTTTTATTGATGTTGGTTAAATTAATGTTGATAACATTATAATTATATTAAATATATGATTATGATATTGTATTTGAGTTTTGTGATAAAAATTTTATAATTGATACATGATATATATT